>JAYKKI010000144.1:1412500-2055000 GCA_039881145.1 Druceiella hillmani | reverse complement strand
AGTAATGGTTTGTAACCAATAAGCTTGAAATATTTACTATTAACCTGTTTTTTTTTAATTTTCATCATTGTGTAGATTGCTATACTAATATAATAAAACCTTGTTTTTTGTTTGTTTGTTAGAGGTAATCTTGAGGAATACAAATTTTAATAAAAATTATTTAAATGGTGAGTAGTCCAGGTTTTTCGCGGTAGTTACACGGATGTTAAAAATTTTAAACAACAATGGTTTTCCAACTTTATCGCCGAAGGTGTGACCATTATGGAAAAAACAACATTAATTGAGGTCTAAGCAAAGTTTACTGGAAAACGATAGTGAAGGTGGTAAATCTTATAATTTTTACTCACAATATTTTCACACTTGCGAAAAATGTACTGAGCAACATAAATTCGTATTATAAATAATGTCAATATTTTAAAATTCTTTATTATAAATACTATATATATTTAAATGTTCATATGTGTCTAAGTGTTTCCGAAACCCTCATAGTACATGTCATGCTCGTACTTATTAAATTTATTTCAGAATGTATGATATACCAATTTTTGTGGATCATTCAAAAAATAGTAGGAGTTTTGTATGGCAATACTAAATATTTACTGATCAATCAATAAATAATTATCAATAATAATAAAATAATCCTAAATGGAAAAAAGCAAAATCTAAAATGTGGTTAGGTGATTCTAATTATGACGCGAGAGTCGACTGCGTTGACGTTTTTACGTGCAGCACATTGAAAATTAAAGACGGACTATAACATGGAAGTGCAGCGGTGCGAAGGCACAGCGGCACATCAAAGAAAAAAGTCGAATCGTAAACCGGTTAAGGTTAATACCGGTATAATGAGCGTAACCGAAAATAAAACGTTCCATAGAGAAAACCGGTTATTTACCGGTAAAAGTGAGCGTAATAGAAATAAAAAGGTTTACATGTACTTACGTCAAACTGGTTTAATTTTGTAACCGGTTATCAAGCTTTGATTCCAATACCTGTCATCCTACGACCTTGAATTACGTTTTAAAAAAGTACACTCTCCTAACGTTTCAGCAATTAATTGAATTCTACGGCGAATCTTGCAAGGCATATACCATTTGTTTATGGAATCAACTGAACGCAATGATAATCGGCAAATCGTAATTCATTATGTAACCCATCATTAATCCGTCCTTGTGCCTAACGTGTCACTGTTTTTTTTTAATCAACTAATATTAAATCTCTATATTTCTTATCTGCACCATGTTAATTTATTGTTTTTTACTTTATTTTGTAAGTATCATTAATTAGCACAGTAATTATTTTTCTCATTTAATACTATGTGGTTGGTTTTGAGAGCAACTCGCTCATATGGCAATAAGTCCGCCACTGTAACTTAATTTTCGAAACTCGCAGTAAAGTATGATACATAAATAAATATTGGAATATTAAACTATCAAGTTAAGTATCAGAATGTTAAGGACAAGGCTATAAGTTTGTAACACTTACCGCGACAGCGATACAGAATAATTATACGCCGTAACAATATGTGCCAATATATATAACAAACCATCATTTCACAAGTACTTCTATTAGATAGGTCTATTAGATAGAAGGCTGTCTGTAAGATGATCAGCATTCATACTACGATTAGGAAATATATTAATTAATATCAGACATGTACTGCTGCATGAGATCCAACCGAACAGGGAATTAAAAAGGCATTAAATTTTAAATTGTAATTCTTTTTGAAGAATTATTAAGAGTCTATCCTTTTTTTTTTGGGTTGTATTACAATTTTTAATTTCTTGTCAGATCTCTATATTCTGCATGAGAAAGTAAAGCAGAATGTAAAGCTTTATAGAAAATTATATAGTATATTCAAGTAAGAAATCTCATTTCACACTATATTTTTGATATCAATACAAGTTTCTCAGTTAATATGGCAAACAGTAGAAGATTACGAAAAAGACAACGTCTTTTTCGTAATCTTAATAAACCCCTACATTTTTTGTATATTTCTTTTTCATACCATCTTCCTACACGCTATGGTAATATCACGTAATTTAATTTTCTTACTTTTTTCGAATTTTATTTTTAATAATTCCTCATTCATTGATAAAAATAGGCATAGGAAATGCTAAGGTTATTAAAACTGAAGACAAATTAAGCTCGCAGCGTTTAAATAAATTAAAACATCCCTGATTGAGAGATTTTTTTCCTTACATCACTTTAACAAAATGTAGTCCGATCGCAAGTATCGTCGAGGGAGCCGTGACGAAGGGCTCTTGGCCGCCTTCGTCAGCGATTTTGTTGTGAGGCGACCGCCCGGAGAGCGCTCTTGAGCGACTTCCGCCCGCTCTCGAGTGTCGCGTTTTTAGCACCTGCCCTAGTGTGTTCATCGGAAAATCCGCAAGCTGCTTTGTAGTTAATAATTTTCGTTGAACGAAATTAGAGTGCTGATAATCACTGTAATTTTATAAAGAAATGAAACTCCAGATTTGTTGAATAAGGACATTTAATTTTTTTTCAAAATTTTAAAACAGGTTGTCACATATAAATAAATGTAATCGATTTCCTATATAAAATATAATTAAATTCCTTAATAAGATGTATAGAGGTATTTAAAGAATTCGTTTCTGAAGTATTATGAATACTCGTAAGGAAAGCTTGTTTTATATAGCTGACAAAGAAATTGATCGGCAAATAAATTGTTTCACAATAAAATTATTATTTTATGGTTCAGTGCTTGGTGTTTTTCTTTTTTATTACCGAATCTTAAATTGTAGTTCCCCTTTCAAAAAATAATATCCTTATTGTTTTGCTTCAGGCGACGTGACCTGTCTATTCATTTGACATGTTTAAATTTGCCATCGAAACTGTATCGGCATTAAAGAAGCTAAAGGTGTGAACCGGGGATCAATGAAAGACATGATAAAAATGAAAGATAATTACCGAATCTCCAACAAAAAAGTTGCATTCAGCTCTTACGCCAAATGAATTATTTATGAAATATAAAGCCACAAATATATAGGCTATATGCGTTTCCGCACACACCATACATATGTATATAGAATACATCATATCATATGTACAGACTATACGAAATGTAGCAAATGTCTTTCGCAAAAACTTCTCAGTACATTAAAAGGTAAACCGTACGTTACAAATAACGATAAACCGTACGTTACATATTATTACTTTTTTGTGGAAAATTTTACTAAATTTTACTTTTACAAAACTAATTGATCTCTGAACCATAGGAAGTGAAATATTGTGAAAAAATAATTTTCCGGCATTTCACCTTTAGTACTCGTATCATTTTATGCCGACCTGATTTTGATGCTGACCTTGAATTTGTATTATAATATTGCATTGCCTTATATTGCATTTTCAAAAGAAAACAATTTACCTATATTTTTGGAACGTGAAATATTATTTTTCTGAGGTAATTTTACTTTTCGTTGGATCACTTCAATAATAGCGGCGATAATTTTATTTCTTAATGTTTGTATCACTTATTGTTAGCTGTTACTGAATATGTCTGATTCAAAATGCTTTTATGTTTTTTTTTCGAAGCTATTCATGCTTTTTATTATTCAGCGTCGATTATTTTGTTATTGTTTTTGTTATCACATACAAACTTATAAACTATAATTAATAAGCATTATCATGGAGGTAAGAAAGATTCTCCTTGTCATGTTTTATATGTAATTCACATCTTACTTTGCACCTTTCGGATGTTAGTACCAAAGCGGGATTGTGATAATGTATTACAAAATAAATGATCGCCACTTTCTCTGACTATTGGAAAATCTTCTGATACTTATTATACTTGAGTTTTTCAACGTCAGATAAGAAGTTATATAAAAAAAAATCCTGATAATCAATTAAAGTAATAAAGCTCTTTGTAATTGCTGCGTTGCTACCCAGAGGAGTTGAGCGAGATAGGCTTACTGAGGCTGTAGATAGTTACGGGCAAAGGCTTGTTACAATTTTGATTTTCAACAAGTAATTTATGCATTTTATAAATTTTTGTCACTTCTCCCTTTTTATCTTATAAAAAATACCTACAACATTAAATATTTTTGAAATAATCTGAACGAGCTTTTAATATCAGATTCAATTGGTTCTTATTTAAATATTTTTTGTATTCTAAATTTAACTGTTGTGCGTGCTGTCTTGTTTTTATCGACTATGTTACTCCGGGTAATATACCATTCTTAACGTCACATAATTTATTAAAACTGGTCGAGCCTTTTCGTCGCTACGAAGGGATAAATAATTCACATAGTTTTAGACATGAATCCCGTATATATGTTACTTATTAAGAGAATATTTTTTTAAATACTGGCGGTAAACTTTATGTTAATCGAAGGGGAACGACCATTCGAAGGGTTTTCATTGCATACTCTACTCAAATCGTTGAAAGTTAATAACAGTGATATTTTCTTTAGCCGTAGAAAGATTGAAGAAGGAAGTCATGACTTAATAATCTGCAAAAGAAGTCTTTATATTAAGGTTTAAAAACAAGTCAGTTTATAAAATTTTCTTCATGTAAAAATATTCGACACAAAAAAATATAATATGCGTTGTCTAAACTAAAAAAAATACATTAAAGCACAATTTAGCATTAAAGTTCTTCGTTAAAATAGTAAAGATAGTGTATACTATTATGTTATTACTATTACATGCATATTATTATGTCATTACTATTACATTCCGCTTGAAAGTGTCGTAATATTATTTATAGATGACTATGGGCATAAATCGTTAATGATTACAAGTCGTTTGGCTCAAGAAATTAAAAGTATTTCGATGTTTATAAATTTTATGTTATTTTTAAATGTTCACATTTTATAATGAGAAAGTCGGAAGTGAAAGATTTTAAAGGTCCAAATTTTAGTTATTTAACTTAGCAGATATATTTTAAAGCAAGTTTCATAAATTGATGGAAAATCGATGTCTCAGATGTTTCATGAATTTACAAAAAATCAAAATTTAGGGCATCATTTCGTATTTTTTCTTTGTAATTGATTGAATATCTAATGCATGCTATGGTTCAAACAAAATATAACATTAACTTTTGTATTATTGTTTGTGTTTATGATTATGGTTTTAGACGATAATAAAAGTATCTAACCAAGTATTAGGTTTCTTCACAAAATTAAAATAATTGTTATTAGCATAAAAGAGACATGATATAGAAAATAATAATACGCTAGTCAAAGACGCCAGGAAAGTTTGTCGGGGCCGCTTGAATTTCTTAATATCGTGGGTATTATTTAGTTAGTATCAGTACAAATAATTAATTAGCATAGACTTGGCAATCGTATGGGTGTTGCAGTATTCACTGAGAATCAAAGAATGAGCAGTTATCGTTTCGAATGAAAAAAAGTATAAACTCTTGCTGAATAATAATTGCGGAACTTTCTTTATTTTGGTTGTTAGAAAATGAAAAATATGGTTATTATGCTAATCACGTAGATAATATCATATCAATAAGCTTGAAAGTTTATACATAAAAAAGTTGTAAGAATGCTTAATTTATGCAAGTAACCTTTGTAAGCTTAATAATATTTATTTTTGCCAGTTATTCATTAGGGCTAAATCTTATTAGAGATTGTTTTGTCAACATTCGTGTAACATGATGCGATATAATTTAGAATATTTATTTATTTACATACTTTAATAAATACAATTGACATATATGAGGAAATTATTGCTACGAGAGCAACATCTTATACCTGACCAAACTCCAATCTAACACCGCTCAACGAGCAGCCGGGCATCAGGATCTCGGGTGCACCATACCGTCAAAGGGCCTATGTTTTGTGATCAACACACCATATCACGATAACCACACTTCCGGTTTATTCAATTTAGACATTACACTGTATGGTCATGGCGTAAAAGTTAAATTAGCTAAACTGAAAGAAAATTTATATAAATATGCAAAACGAAGCGCCTATTTCACCATAATTCATTCCAGGAGTAACAGTGTCTGAACTCCCAATGGTAGGAAACTTGAGGAGTGAGTGTTCTACAAAATTATAAAAACCAAATAATTCCTGTAACTACAAGAACACATAAAAAATGGATAAATTTTCACTTGAGTAATGCTTGATGACGGTACTGGTCTTGCATATAATTCTTGTAATATGTGGAGTAAAGAGTGCACTGCAATCGGGTATAGTTACACTACAATCATTGTGCAGCAATACTGGCGTCCATATATTGCTGCAAAACTATTGTAGTATAAAACTATTTTACTATATAGTAATTTTTATGATTGAGGTGTATTTCAAATTCATTTTAACGTGGAATAACTTGTGAATGGGGTGAACGATAGGGACGCGAAATGGCCGTATGCGTTGAGGCATTTATAATGGAAAATTTGTCTTGAAAAGAGTATATATTTGCTGTCAAAGCGTATTTAATAAACAATTTAATTAACATCTTTTTTTCATTACTAATGAAGCTAATAACACTTTTAATTCGAAATGTATCATTTATTCAGTGTAAACTATGTAAACTATACTGAGCAGTGGCCCTTTACTGCAGTCTCTAGCTCTATTTCACCGACATTTTAATTAATATACGCGATTATAGTTTCATTACGGAGGTGGTTCATGTGCATACAAATTTATGTTTCTATTCTTAGGAAAAAACATTGCGCGGATCCTGTTATTATTTATATTTATTGTTGCGGTTGTCAAAATAATCGAATTCTTAAGATAACAATTCCAGTTCATTGCCTTTTAAATGATCTTTGAGGACGGTTGCTGTCTACAGCACGGACGGATCAAAATGATCTGAATAATGATAATAATGTTCCGTAGGGGATTTAAAATATATATCATGTAAAAATTGTTTCATTAGTTTCAAATTAAAAAAAAAGTCTAAGTGTGTTTTATTTCAAAATTATGAAATGAGTTTTCTTAATATTTCAGTGATTGACAGCTTATCGTTAATCAGTACTGTTTGTAAAGCACATAATAATATTCTCAAGTAATGTTCAATAATATATTGACACTACGAATAGGAATATTTCATAAAGAATTACTTTTACATTTTTTCTGTCTCTATATATATACATATATGTGTATATGTGAGTGTTCATACGGCCATAAACATGCACATGTATATACGTGGATATATATATATATATATACAACAACTTCAACTGCATGTACTAACCCACCGTAATTGACATAACATCGCACACGAAAGAACCGAAAATGAATCAAACGGATCAACATGGTTATTTTACAAAATATTCATTATAATTTCCATTACAACTACAAATTATTGTAAATATTGTATTCATTTCATATATCCTTTTTAAGATGATTTTTTTTTATGTACATCGTATTATAAGTTCATTCTGTTGACCATTCAACACTAGCGGTTCAATTGATATCAGTATATAAAAGCATTTTCATGGCGCTAACTTATGAAATATTTTATAAAAATACTATATTTTATAATAAGGTTTTTTTTCTCTTCCAACAGGCACGTAATCAAATTAGGAATTTACGAGGGGTGAGTTCAGTTATCAGATTTATTTAGGCGAGTGGCTACGGAGAGCTGTCTCGCTCCGTCGAGTATCTTGTCTCCACCATTGGTGTAAGTGCGCCTTTCGATAAGTTCATAAGGTACGTTTAAATCAATGAGTGGTTACAAATGTGAATATAGTACTATCTTCGAATAACGAATATAAATTACAAATGTAAGTATGAAAAATAGATCAACAATTTCAGTTCCTAGAATGATAAAAGTGTATCAGTCTAGAGAATGTCCTTACCTTCGACCACGCAACGTGTAATTTTACAAAAATAAGCGGATTTGATAGAAAATTCCCTAAAAATGTACGTTCTTTAAAGGGTCAATAAGATATTACATAAACATGCGCGTCATTTAGACCTTTCATATTTTACGTTTCGTACCATTAAAACGGAAATTCCCTTCATTTAAAATTGTTCAGTGATACGAAAAAGTGGAAAGACGGACAAATAAATGACCTGAATCACACGAATATTATTTCCATTTAAATTTGACTAATCATTTAAAAATAAAATAAAAGTGAAAATGAAGAGACCTTGGACGAGCAGTGAACTACGTCAGGCTGACTATGATGAACTATAACGCAAAAGTATTTTGATTTTAGTCGAATTGCTTAACTTTTACACTCAGTGCCAAGTAGCTAATATATTATGAGATCATTATGGTAATTAAGTCTTAGATACCATAATTTGCTCATCTTTCTAATCTATTAAAGACACAGATAATGACAACGAAGATGCTGAGTAAAATATATTTCACTTGGTGAATAATTGGGTTAAAATGTTCATCCTGTCCTATGATAGGAAAGGAAGCAACTATTTCAGCTCCATACTCACCGGATTGACATATGTAGCAGATTACTGATGATCGTAACACCTAAAAGAAGAAACACCAGTATGGTATACACAGAGCTTGTCTAGCTAAACACAGATCAATTGTTAGTGCTGGAGTTATTGGAAATTTTTTCACAAATTGTCCCGAATTCAAAGTAAATGAAATTATTAAATTGAAAAATATTCTCCAATATAAAGAACAAAGTGAGTTTTTCAGTTGAATGGCATCTAAAATTCAAACTTTTGTATGTCAATATTGATAATTTGGCAAACTTTCCTACGGGAGGGCCAACACTTGTCGATTGGTAGGCTGTGTAGCTTTAATGACAAACTTTTAATTTGCAGGGAATATATTGACACTTTCGGAGTTGCTGAAAGGCGCCGGACATTTCAAAGACGTGAAGTAAATCTATACTGACAACTTGGCTCCCGCTAATAAAACTTATTTTGACCGTTTGGTTAAAGATGTCGCTCTGAAACTTACTTGTGAAAGCTTCGGAATAGATTGAACGCTTTGTCATTATATCGGTCCATTATTAAGAATAACAAGTGAACGTACACGCATTAAATGGAAGGGCTTAAAATATTAGTCATTCCATTTTATACACAACAGTTAAAATTCAATTTAATGAAGACGTCCTCATTACCAGCACTCAATGCGACGTTACGCTATCTAATGCATATTAAATAACATTATAATTCCAATGACACCTTCATGCAAATCAGGTTTGATAGATTTTCACATAAGTTATCATTTCACATAAAAAAATCGTATAAATGTTTACATATACATATTATAAATTTTATTTATTTACGTACAAATGTTTTAGTCTTAGTTTTATTAGGAAAAATGTAGTACTGGAATATTTTTCTTTTTATAAAATAACCATAAAGTGTTTTGAATTGTAAAATGTAATTTATTACCTAAATAATTATTTAATCCAAAATATACCTACCCCTAATATGAAGATCGACCAAGTTGTGAAGAGGAGGAAGTTAACTTGATACAGGAGTTTTAGTAATATTTGAAATTGTTCATGAATTTATTCCATGTAATATTTATAACTGACATTATTTTTTGTCATTTTGACTTATTTTTAAAAGCCGTTTTGAATATTTTAGGTTCCTTACGAGTATTTGGGGTCAGAATAAGAAATTAACGAGGAAAAAATATAATTTTTTTTGAAATGAACTTATTTAAATTCAGTAATGATCCTTGATAAATTATATATTTTATGAATCGTTCCACGATTGAATCTACCTCCAGGCAATTGACTTTAGGAAATAAATGAGATGTATTAGTAGTAAAGCAGAATATCTTTTTTGTAAGGATTTCAACGTTATATCGAATTATTTTTTATTTGTTGCAATTACGGACCTCTTAAAATTATATTATTGAAACCATGTCGAAATTGCAAATGAAATCATATTAAATTGCACATAAATGCGATAATTCTTTTTGAACTCGCATACGTGCGATCTTATCTTAGCATAAAATAATGAAAAAATACTTAATTGGAAGTTTTGTGGTACAATGTTGTTTTCGAACATAAATAAATCTGCAAAATACTGTCACAGCTATATATTTTTTAAATTGATGCCAATTCGCTGCTTCTCTTTCTCTCTCACCTACAGTCGTACCCATATACACAGATGAGTGCTACATTTCACTTTGTACCCAGATAGGTACGTATCAGTGTACATACTATATGCAAATACACAAATGCGGACATATAACTCACATTCCCTCTTTTGGCTTTACCGTAGTCAGTCCTTCAAGCTTGTATATACCTCTTCGTACTACCATTCTGTCTACTTATATGCTTAATTACTACTTGCTCCTTATATTTATTTTACCTGTACTTACTAACAACTCATTTACTTCATGCCTTTGTATGTATATGCAAATAAGTATCTACCTGTTTATACATATATGACATAAGTTTAAATTTGCTGAATTTACTGCTAATCAGTAATCTCGATGCCTGCCACCACTTTCTGGTTAAATCATTGTACTTTGATTTTGTAAAATAGCATATTTAGGTTGCCTTTAGTCATTTAAAAATGTTAGTGACTTTATTGTTAGATTATCATAGGTTATCACCGACATCGATCAAACAAAGTTGTTTGATCGATGTCGGTGATATGAGTTAATGTATACACACGAGTCTGAAATCTGTGGCGATAAAAAAATCCCTATTTAGATATTCCTTATCGCACTTATTCGTATCCACGGTCAAACCCTGGTCAACATCTGTGACTAAAACACATGACTAAAGTACATAATAAAGACACGCGAAATGAGTTCATACTCTGCACCAAATTTTTTAAATAGCCTTGTACTCTTATCCGTTGAGGAGTTTCTTACGATATCTCAGTATTCCATTTTCTTTCAAATAAAAAATGATTCTGATAATCGGTCAACGCTTTTCCTGTCAACATGAAAAAAAAACTACATACGCGATGATGGACAAACCTCTTTCTTTCTTAAAATCGGTCAAAAATATATGAAAAATACAAATAATAATATTATCTACAAATTATAATAATTTTTTTCTTTACCGTCTTTCAAATAAACTAATATAAGAACGTATTTAACGAACCGTGAAAAATCCCTTAAAAATAAATTTTTAACAAAAATAATTACAAAATTTCTTGCAACATTTAACAGACTCGCAAACGAAAAGCGTCAAGAAACTATCCGCTTCGCACCAACAACAAACTTTATCATCCTTAAAATAAACTAATATATGAATCGTATTTAACGAATAGTGAAAAATCCCGTAAAAATAAATGTTTAATAAAAATAATTACAAACTTTCTTGCAACATTTAACAGACTTGCAAACGAAAGATGTCAAGAAACTATTCGCTTGGCACCGACAACAATCTTTTCACTTGAAAATTGCAAGCTGATAATCCGAAGTTGGTTATTGACAGGTTTGCTGGCAAAATTTTGTATTTTATTTCCGCTGGTAATAACCTATGTTCATAATAATTAATATTTTATTCCGTAGATTTCGAATATATAGTAATATGCATGCAATTAGGGAAAGGCTAAAAACGAATTTTCAGGACTAGATAATACACATTAATCTACTGTGTTTACCTTACAACAAGTTTTAGACTATATTTATATTGTATATTTTCATGCTTTGGATGTTAGAAATTAATAATAATACTTTTGTTGTGTACAAAAAAAATAAAAGTAAAATTTCCAATTTTTCACAAAATTATTAATATTTACGAAGACTAATAAGACTCAGAGTCCGTAATAAGCAAAATTATTGCAAGAAATATAAAGAAATATTCATGCAGTGGAGAAAACTGAACTCAATTTTGTATCAGCTAATATATAATAAAACTATTATATATTACAAAAAAAACGAAATATGCCATTTGGATTACAAATTTTCCGAACGCTTCCTAATTATTCTACGAATATACAATTTACGTCGCATTTTAAAAATATGGCGAATGAAGCTCTAATATCCAAACCCCACTGTAGTCTAGATTGTGTCAGTTTATACTAATTCAACATACTGATTTTAATATTACAAATATGTATTTACACGTTTGTAATTTTGACATCGTTATGTTGAATTAAGTGTATTTGTATTTCTCCATATTATAACATTTCCAGCGTAGGTACCTCCATTGGCTTATTACGATAAACCAAAATCGCTACAGTTATGTTTTTACACTCGTCTATAAAATTTTGACGACTAATGGGGAGAATGTACCTGTGAATGTACCTGAGAATGTACCTATATCAATGTTCACTAACAAGTATATCTTTCGAGTAATGCATTACATTTTCATTATTTGTGGCGAATGAATATTAAAAATAATTTCACAACTTCCATGAATACTTTTATTTAAAAATATAATTTCCATAAGAATTAAAAAGTAATTTTATATAATAAAAAATATTTAAAATTTTCTGCAATAAAAAAATCGTATTAATTCAGCGATGACGAAATTTAAAATGTTATTATAGGTACCTAACAGTTAAAAATTGTAAAATTTACGTTATTAGCGTTAGAAATCCATTTATTTCTTTATAAATGCGCTTGCCTCTATCCCAAATATGTCACCAAATATGCCATACACAAAATTTTTTAAGATCCATATGTTACGTTTGTAATATTTTCAAGCACTTATATTTGGGTAAATTTATTAATAATTTAATATAATATTTAATTTAAGAAATCAAATATCTCAATATTAAGAATTTTAGATTTTAGCTGTTTACTCATCATTTTTCTCAGTAACCTTTTGGAGTTAAACTGAACGTTTCTGTTTTCATTTTCGTGCTTTCCCATTAGTCCCTTTAGCTTGTTCTAAACATGTTTCTATTCGCTCATTTTATAACAGTTATCTACAAATAATTTTAGAGGCAACTCTTGGCAAAGATAATGAATTTAGGCATTAACAATGGCTTCTTGATTCACATTATTTTTAATGACATTGTTATAAGTCATCTTCAATTCTTAAGTTATATCGTAGGTTGACATTTTTATTTTAAATATTTCATCCACATCATCCTAGAATTAGAAAAAAGTTATTTTCTAAAAAAAATCATTTTCATCTTTAAAAAAAATCATTAGCATTTTGCTTTTCCAAGTGAAATTAATTAAATCTCCATTGAATATCATTGTATTATGTACTGGAAAAATTAACTTTAGATATTTATGCAGACATAACAAAACAGCAATAACAAGGGTCACCGCAAGGTTCCGGATACGATTAAACGCTTATCCCTAATCTTGTATTTTTTTACATATACACCTTATTTGTTATAGTTGTAACTATAGCACATGTGGTGCATATTTAAAAAATATGCACCATATTTGTTGTACGGTACCCTGGCAATATACTTACGTTTTCAAAAATTAATATTTTAATTGGATTACTATGTGCGCAATTGAAAAAAATGCTGAACTGAAAAAAAAAGTTATTGAAGTAGATGATATACACTTAACTTCATGAGAATAAATTTGTATTAATTAATGGGGAAAAGAGAAATATTGTATCAATTGATTCCCCGTTTATCCGCAATACGAAAGGAAGTATATCGACATAAATATTGAAACTAAAACACGAAAAACTACTAGTTTCGGATATGTGCACTTTTATTAGTAACCTGGGTGGTTAGCTGAGTCATTTCAGAACCAATCACAGCGAAATATTTTCACATTAAATTACGTGCGACTTATAAAAATGAGTCCACAAGTGTTGTAAAATTTATTGAATT
This sequence comes from Druceiella hillmani, assembly GCA_039881145.1. NCBI lineage: Eukaryota > Metazoa > Arthropoda > Insecta > Lepidoptera > Hepialidae > Druceiella > Druceiella hillmani. The sequence goes on along the minus strand of JAYKKI010000144.1, from coordinate 2,041,372 downwards.
GACTCTATGACATAAATTTTTCTGATATTTTATATTGTGAACACTTTTATACCCAAAGTTCCATCTTAATAAATCCTTACACACATTTTGTAAAGGGCTAAACCAAATTGAGGCTGTAATCTTGAATATTCATGAACCTCCTCCCGTTTGCAAACTTTACTACATTATAGCTTCATGCCCAAGATGAAAATTAACTCAAATTACTCACAAGATTTCCGGATAGTATCACATACCTTATGTATTCATGTATTATAATCTGTGACGATTAAGGTAGAAAGCGAATCCATATGGACGTTTTTTTCTAGATACTCGTATATTAAAAATGAATGGAATAAATATACATGAAATATGAAATATTTAGCTGAAAAGTAATTGGAACATTTTTAATATGTTTCAAAATATCACTACAGATTTCTTGATGCATCTAACATCGTTAAATTTTTTTAGATATGCTTACACGCGAAGGCGAACGAGTAACGTATTAATTTTTTATTCAAAAAAATTTTATTTAGATGATCAGAATGTTGCAGAGAAGAAACATGTAGTTACATGAAAATAATTACATAATACATGGAATATGGTTTTGTAGTCATGTTTAATTGTTTCAGCACTACAGATATAATATTTTTATTTGAAATTTTGAAACTAATATCCCAATATATTCCATAATATTACGCTGATGTGGCTGGTACGTTATTACTACATATTATCTACTCAATACAGAGAACAAAAGTTAACGCAAACTTTCCGAAATGGAACTTTGAACAATGCTTCATTCGTCGTTAATGTTAATTAAATTTACTTCGCAAATGTCAACGCGGCAAATTAAAAATAAATTAATACATGTATCAATTAATTAGATTGGTATTATTAGATGTATTTGACGAGTGGTATGAATGATAGTGATGAGAGATAATAATTTTAATGAGGACCAATTTAATACCTATGTATTTACGGCGCTTAATTATATCGTGAGATAAAACTTAAAACTTTCCTTTAACGTCATTTAAATACAATTAAAAAACTACTATGCAGAATAATTCTAGAATGAAATTATGTTCCATTAAGAATAGTTCCGGAATTTCATTGGAGGTTTTGGGTTTACTGCAATAATGAACAGTTGCGCTAAATCACAATCACATAGTGTTGTACTACAATTGGACGGGAACAGTCGCAGGTGAATTTCGGTATTTGTTACAAACTTTATACATCAATTATATAAAATAAATTTACATAAAAATTAAATTTGTATTTTCTGTAGTTTAAACTATTTAAGTTTGATTTTAATAAATAAACATCTACATCGTTTATGATGTACTTTTATCTAAACGATTTTATTACTTATTGCTATAGAATATATATATATATATATATATATATATATATATATATATATATATATACTAGCACATTTTGCTTTAAGAACGAATTAAAGATATTTCGTTTAATACCAATATTCTACATCTATCAACCATACCATTCATATTCTTCGTATGTTTATTTAAAATATCTTTAAATTCAACATGTTTATCTTTTTTTGTTTTATTAATGTTGTTCATATGTAAGTTTTCCACATCTTCAGTTATCAAAACTTGTACTAGTCGGACCAAAAGTCATATTTGTCATTAAGATGCCAGGTGATATTAATAAAAGCGTGGTCTTGTGCCTCAAAAGAATAATCCTATGACATGACTCAGGTGTCCGTTCTTCTATCCGTCCCAACTTTACTCCTTAGTATTAACTTGAAATTCGGTAAAGCGAAAAAACATATTATATCGCATAGATTCCAATAGGCAAAGTTCAAAAAATATTTACGAAAATATATTCAAAGAGTTTTTGTAGATATATTCAATGGATTACGAAAGCCTTCCATAAGGAAAATACTTGTCTTTACATTTTTGAAACTAATAACCCAAACTTACGAAATCAACAGCGTTGCTAGAAGTTTACTAAAAGTTTGTCAGAATACCTTCAATATTGTAGTTTATACGTTTGTAAGAAATATACAAGGAATTTTATTTAATAATGAAAAATAATATTTTCATAATATATTATGTATAATTATATAATAATTTCATTGAATTACTATATACCCTCAAACATAAAGTAAAAAACAAATTCATGTTTGCGGAATAAGTGAGAATATTCTCTTCGGCTGCCACGTGGTAACAAAACAGAATACTTCCACTAACACTGAGGAATTGATATGGTGAAATAATTAGTTGCAATTTCAATGATAATAGAATCATAAAACTAAAAAACAAATGGATACTTCACTATTATTTAAAAAAATAATTTGATCACTGACGCGCATTAGAGACAAAGAAAGTTTTATATGTAGCGCGATTAATTAAATCAAATAAAAACCTATCGTTTCATCGGTATAATTAAAGAGGAGCGAATTAATGAGAGTTAATATTTCAATTCGAGCAAATTATATTCCTTCTGATATCATGAATAACCTACAACTTTCATAAAATTTGAGGTACTTTATAGTCTATTTCATGGTCTACAATTTTTTAAAGAGACGCATTTTAATTTGACTTGTACAGTAAAGGATAAGACAGAAACAGTATCTTTCAACACATAGGTCTTTTGGATGCCCGGTGCAGGTTTTTCTTAGATAGTCACGTGGTCGTCCGATTGAAAGCAATCTCAGGCAGACACAAATAATTGCTTGAATTCAACGCGACGCAGTATTCTAGGAATTTGCTTTGAACAAATTGTCTTTTCATTTGTCTTTGATAGAGATTATTCACGCATTCTTAGATTCGAGTTTTTTATTAAGAATCTCGAAACGAAATGAAAATGTAATCGGTTTACAAGGTCCATGTTGTCTAGAAAATAATTATCTTATATTCTCTTTTGTTTTATGAGAATTGTTTGATTTTTCAGCCTTGTCAATGTTTAAAAACATGATTAAGATTAATTCTACTTTTCCATAAAATTTCATCAACCGTTTATTTAGTTGTCTAAATTAATTTTGATCAAATAATTTATTTCATTTTGTTGTTGTTTCAAAATTTCTTGAATTTTTCGACCTTCTTGAGATAAATTATAAATAATTTATCGCCTATGAAATCCGGTAGAAACGTGACTCGTTTAATACATTTAAATTACTACCATTGTATTTTATGCTAAAATGGATTAAATACCCTTTGCTAGTGTTAACATTTTATGTTATGGATTAATGCTATATTCCCTAAAACATTCGGCAAATTCTTTACAGTAAATACTATTAAATATATTAAAGTACAATCGAACTTTCAGCAATATTAATTACTAAGAATATCATATTAATAAAAATTATATAATAAACATATAAGAAAGTAGTTACATTTGGTCCTACAAGCGAGAAAAATTAGTAAACGAATACCTCCTATTAGAAAAATATTTCCATAATATTCTATTTTAAAGCAGTAAATTGCACAAGATATTAAAAATAAAAGTTCATTTTACAAAGTATTATCGTTGTTAAAAAATCCAGTACATACATAAACCATAGTTTTTATTATTACGGAACAATCCTAAATTAAGCACTTTAAAAAGATGTCATAAATACACAACAATTTTAATATCTGTTTATTTTAGGAAATTCGTTATATTTACGTTCAACATATTTCAGTGGTCTGTTGAAGTTTAAATAACAACGCTTTATATTAAACGTTAGCAACCGTACAAGCTCTATTAAAAAAATACAATAGTCGCAATGTGAAATCAAAAAGTAATACAGAAGGAGTATAAAAATCCCATCAACGATTATAATATAACCGAAAATACATGTCGTGTAGCCATTTATCACACTCCATGCAATTTGAACGAATTGTTAGTTTTATAATTATTAACTCATATTAAATAAAATTTTAAAGACGTATTAATATTGTGGTGAATGCAAAAATCGTGAGGAATAAATTTATTACGTAAACGGAATGGGAAAATAATTATCAATATAAAAATTTTACGTTTCATTTACAACGATCCAAGGAATTTTGGTTGATCGAATTACATCACTTGAAATAATTTTAAAGCTTATTTTAAATGTTAACTGCAAATTATTTTCAAATTTACCATCGGTTGTTTCATTTTCTTCAGTATATTATTTGACTTTAGCTAGATAACTTGACTTAAGTTAGATAATAAATTGAACTGACATTTTAAAGGATTTAACTGACAGGAAAATAGGGTTTCAGTGCAGAATGTAAGCATCAACCAATTTACATTTATTTCTTTTTAAATAAAAATCGATGGAATTATGTGTAGCAGTGTCTATTTCACGTCTAATGTAAAAATCCAATTTGCGACAATTTTTCAATATAAATCACGCAAAGTGTTTCTGAATAGATCTCACTAGTTTTCTTTATGATCCTTTATGATTTCGTTAGTATTTATCATTACGGAAAAGAAATGTAACGTGACAAACAGCCTTTGATATTCAATTGAAAACACCGTTTTTTCAAACAACGTTTTCAACTAATAATACCCACATAAGTCCATTATTTGACGAGGTAAACGCCAAATTGTTAAAAATAAACATGCAGTTAGTCGGAACTATCCAGTGGAGGACAAAAGTATTCGGTCAATGCTTTCCTTTACTAAGTAGCCCTACACTTAAAAATGCACTTGAGAGATTAAAAAAAATAAATGAATTTTGGGGTGTTTTAGATAAATGAAGCATTACACTACTTTTAATGTAATGAAGAGTTTCACTTCTTTTAGTACAATAATCGTGTATATATAAAATATTTGGTATTATATGTACAAATATCTAAATATTGAAATGTAGACAACTTAAAAATGAAAAGTAAAAAACTAGAAACTTAAAAATAAATAAGAGCCGCGTTAAAACGCATTCTACGCCAATCAGGTATGATATCTCGACTCGATAGGTTATGGTTTTCGATGTTGTTTGTATTTATTAAAAAAACCGTATGGGCTGATTTGGTATGTCAATATGTTTTCGAATGCAAACAGAGATTTATCTCGAGTCGAGTATATTTTGAAAAATAATTGACCATAGTAGACATGCCACACACGCAGCTATCAATGAGTTGGCAGCGCCCCGTCGGTGTGGTTTATTTAAATTTAAAACAGATCATATAAAATCAGGGAGGTTTATAGACAAAATGTGCCCTCCTATTTTATTACCTTTATCTTATGAATATGGATAGCAAGGTTGTAACTTTATTTGTAATTTTATTTTTTTTCCTTGTTATTATTACTAACGATTAAATTTATTTTCTTTGATTCCATAATTCTTTAGAATCACGGTCATGTGTGTAGGTTATTGCTATGTGTATATGTAACCATAACTTGATGCTTTCTCATAGATTGCACAACTCTGCTAGTCGTACACATGGAGATTATCTTGTGTAAATAGAAAACAATTAGTTTGTAAATGGTTTTTAAAATATTTCAGTATGAAAGTGATTTTTTACATATTAAACAAAATTGCTCAATACCATAATTCGTCATTTTGTTTACTATACAAACAATATAATAACAAATTTATAATAGAGTAAATGAACTACGTCATGTCTTTTAGCACAATTACTTAAATTCAATAATTAATTGGATTATACCGACTCATGGGCTAATCTGTATGTGAAGTAGCTAGCGCGAATTGTGTTATTTTTATAATTAAAACTGACGAAAAAATATATTGAATATGGGAAAGTAACAAAAATAGTAAGATTAAATTATCATTACGGCTTTTTTGAGTCCCTAGTTATTTTTGTGTCAAACTTCGAAAATTGTTTTGAGGAGAAGTGGTTAGTTATACCAGTTAGTTTTATTTTTTGTAGAATTATATAATCAAATAAAACAACACGTTTTAAATTATATAAAAATAGTCATGAAATAATTTGATTCCGTATTCCATTATTGGTGGAATTTGTATTATTTTTGAATACTGAAGTTAAACTCAATTTATAAAAATAATCGTCTTAGGCTTAAGAAATGAAGCAATTTTGTTTATAATAAAAAATTTTAATTCCTTTTCTAAATTTAAAATTGTCAGTGAATTTTTTACATATTAAATTGCAATGAAATCAGTTAGAGATTATTTTTATTATTTACTGAATTTGCTATTACATATTTTGAGACCTCAATGACTTGTTAACATATTATTTATAAAAAAGACATATATTTTATCTTTATACATTTTTCAGCATAGATTAGAAAAGAATCTGACTTACACTGTATGTCCTTAATGAAATGTTTGCTTACGTGCACCATCTGATATAGATAAGTATGTTTGCGTGTCACTGGCGCATGGATAAATACGATGATACAGATTAAACGAGTCACGTTTCTGCTGGATATAAACGTCATTCGCGTGTTGAGCGTAGATGCATTAAATATCTAGCATTTAATGCATCTGCGCTCAACATGGGTGGATTTTTTAAGAAAAATTTAATATGGCATTGTAATAAATATAATCGCCAATCTTTATAGCTAAATCAGCGCATAAGCTAGTAGTTGGTTAAACGACATCGATGTATAAGAAATCATTTAAATAGAAATTGTAGCCATACAATTCATAATCATTCATAATATTAACAAACATACTCTTGATTTTTTCTAATATTTTTTCTGCCTTTATCTTTTCGGTGAATTGAATAACGTAATCGTGAAAGTAAGTTGGAATACTTATTATTTCACTCTGGGAGCTAAAGTGACGACATTAGAAACAACTTAGTCGTAATAATAATCCGCGCTCATATACATTAATTAACAATATTAATATATAGCCTATACTACAGAGCCTTACGTAATCATAGCTAATAATATCTAACAACTCTCAACTCTCTCCTAAAAAGTTGTTGAAAATAAAAAGTAGCTATTTGTCTAAAAGCATGCGATTGCACAATTTAAACTAATTTTGTATATAAACTTATATCACCGCTTAAAATAAATTTAACTAAAACTATACATTTAATTCTAATTTAAATTAATAGTGAACAATTAAACTTTAAATAATTCGTACTTTATTGTAATACTAGCAGTATTACAATAAAGTACGAAATTAATCATACGAAACAAGTAAAAATGATTAATTAAAGACTAATATTGTTGACAGGTTCAAATATTAAGTTGTTTTTCTGAAGAACAACCGTGCTCATACATTCTAAAGAAATTTGCATAGAAATTCTAGGTCCCATTTCTTAGTCTAAAGCATAATCATAGTATAATTAATCTGAATATATGAATGTGAATATATAATTAATCTGCTGATTATAAATTTTACGTGAATTCAAAATTTAATGTGAATTTATAGTGAGCACCAGGGTATTAATAATTTTTTTACGCTCTATCCTCGAATATTTCTGACATATTTTCGGAAAAGAAGAAAACAGTTTACGATAATGATAAATTGGCATAAATATACCGGAAGAAAAGCAATCAAACTAATGAAACCAAATGTGTTCATGAAATCGACTGTGACCTACATGCTGTCAACACCCTTAAATCCTATAAAATAAATAATCATACTGTTTCAATAAGAGTAAATTAAAAAAATAATAATCAATTAGGTAAAAATTTAGTCATTATCTGCCCTTAACAACTCTATCAATTTGATAATTTACGTAATCTTATTCAAGTAATTGTGATACAACTTACCATGCTGATGATAGTGTTATTGTTATTATTACCAACATTTGTTATTGTTCTAGTCACGGATAGTTTAGACCATGATTGTTTGCGACTTTCCTTATACGGTATCTTTACGAGATGATGATTTGTCATACACAGCGAGCGATTGTGTCTTTTATTACATCAAGCATTGTATAGAAATATATCGTTAAATATTTGCCATGCCATTGTCGCGATCATTAAATTTGCATGTAAAATATTTTGTTACTGCGTTAATGTGTTGTGTATCGGAATGTTTTTTAATGTTATAATAAATGTAAAGAGCATGTATTTAAACGCTATAGTGAATGGTATTTTCATTCCTTTTATTTTACTTCCTAAATTACAATAAATTTTCCGATAGTTATTCTTGTTGGACGTTAATGTTTTAGCATTGTATTATGCTTCAGCCTTTATTTGTGCATACGAGAGGTACAAAAATACTCTGTCCCTTAAAGCGGTATTGTATGGACCTTGCAAGAAACATAACGATCTTTCGAAAACCACAGAGATAAGTGCTACTATCTACGTCTCTGTCATACCAGTGGAGTCATTTATCGACAGAAAATAGTAAACATTATTGAATCTGAAGTGATTATGCCAGACGTGAGAGTTGATATTTGAAAAATTGAACACTTTATTATTTTTATGAATTATTACAATAAAATATACTTCGCCATATTTAGGCGTCATAGATAATTTTGATTATTTACAAATATACGGTATGGGGACTTCCTAAATATGTTTAATCCTGTTTTTACTAATTTCATTTATGTCACATATATGTGTTAAAAATTTAATTCAAGTTAGTGAGTTTTTGCGATGCAAATACTGAATAACAGTACATTAACAACCAATGTAAATTACTGATATATATATATATATATATATATATATATATATATATATATGTACATAAATGTATATGTATATAATATATGTATATAAACGAAATATGAAATTAAAATTAGGACCAACGCAATATATTTAACCGGTAATATTCATAGTTGACTGGCAAGTGAACTGTGGTGATCTTCTAAATATTGAATAAATATAACACAATTAAATTTATTCAACGGCAGAAATAGTTAGCTGTATAGGGCTAACTATTCCTGCCGTTTTAAGAGCTAACTTGTTCACCAAATTAGGTTACCTTTATATGGACAAAACAAACTTATTACATTTTCGTCGATTTATATCGCTTGTTGATCGGGTGGTCATTTACAAAGTAATGAGAGCTCAATAAAAACTTAGAATGTGTTTTCTTGTTAGATTTAATTAAATTTATTTATTTGCCATCATAAAGTTTACAACAGAAATGTTTTCTGGTGAATTACACGGAAGAGGAATTTAAATAGAGATTTTTGTTTATTTTACAGACAGAAGAGAAACAAATCGGCGAAGCATTAGAAGAACTCGCGCGACAAAGTTTCCATATATTAATTTTACAATTAATTTTCGAAAAGCATAAGATATATATTCCTTTTACTTCTTTGTTAGATTTTACTTACCGAATTTCTTTATGATTTCTCAATAATTTCGAAAATAAGGGTTTTTAATATTCAATTCAAAACAAAACAAACAAGTTTCGTATTCCGTATAACAAGTCATTTCAAATAATTTTGTAAGCAATATATCAATTTCAACTGTTTTCTTTTTTACGCTCTCTTTCATTCTTGCAAGAATATTTTTAAAAAAGGCTACTTATACAAAATACGTAGGTTAAAAATATATATTAAAATGCAAAATTTCAAGCTTCTAGGTCGCATCATTTTCTGACATAATCTGTTGCGAATATAGAAAAAGATTTATAGAGAATAATTTTGTGAGCAGGTGCGGAAGTACGACTAATATAAAATAGTTCTGTGGTATTTGTGATACTTAAATTAGATAATGTGATAATTCTTTTTCAAAATTTAATGAAAATATTGAAAGATTGGATAAATTTCAATACCATATATAAATGTCAACTAAACAAATGAAAGAAAAGGATAAAAACGGCAAAAGTTTTGTTTAAGAAGTGCCATTGATCAAGACGAATCGTGCTGAACACTAAGTATTAAAGCAAACAATAGTGTACTATGTGACAAAATATTAATATGTGAAGAGGGAAAAGTGAAAGTGAAATTTATGCTAGAAATATTTATTTTTCAACACAGATATTCACACTGACTAAAAACAACAAGAAAAACACATATAGTCATACGTGAATCAATCAGCGAACGAAGGTCGTGCTCGATAAAACGTTTCTATTCCAGATTGACATCGAAATAGGGCGACACTAATTTGTAAAGTATTTAGTCGTCTTTATTGGTAAACGTTATTTCTTTACCGGCGAACTTTATCGTAATCTCTAATGTCCCGCTATGTGATTTGGTATATTTACTTCCACTAGCTACACCAGAGGTGCTAGAAGTATCTAAGGTTGCTGAAAATATTAGCTATCGAACAAATCAATGAAATTTAAAAAAAAAAAACAATATATATATATATATATATATCAATATAGAGATATATATATATATGTATATATATATATATATATATATATATATATATATATGTATACTCTGATACGATTCGTGCTGATACACTATCATTCCATTTGAAATTACCGTTATTCCTTTAATTTTATTGATACTCTGCAGGATACTAATCCGGTGCCTCCATAATTTTGATAAAAGTACAAAGAAAAAGCTATAAATATTTTTTTTAAAAATTTTAATATTTTTTGTCAAAGGAAATCTTTTCGGATGTTTTGCAGACAAGTCCGTATGGTAGTCTTAAGTAATTTATCGTATTTTTAACGATTTTGTGGTTACATATGTCACTTTAACTAAATAGTTTATGCAAGTGGAAAAGATATTACAAAATATATCTAATGTCCACTTACACAATTTCAATTTACACATTATTACACGATTAAAAATATGAACACTTACTCTATAAGCCTACGTTCATAAATTATAAAGCAGATTCGAACAATTCGTTACAAAATAAGTTAATTCGCAGGTAACGTTGCAACGAGTTAAATTTATTATTTAAAGGAAAAGGCAAGAATTACAGCCTTCCCAAACAGCTTTGTTAAGGCGCTCTCATCAATTAATGTATAAACAGGCATTCAAAACCTCGCTAAATTTCCGCTCCGTAAATTTTACGAATATCTCTTTTACCGTTTTTATTTATTTAATCACACTAATTAGAAATTCTTGAAGCGTGCTAAAATCAATGATTTCATTTCAACTTGAAATTTTATTAATTTCAGTCATATGGCGATAAATAAAAAGAAAACAATTTTCAGGTCTGTGCGAGCAGTTAAACACAAGTTTAATAGACATGCTCGTGCGAATGCGGTTTTGTCCTCGCGAGTAAAGGCCTGTGCGTGAACACGTACTGTATTACTGTACGTACAGTATATGTACACTATATTACTGGCGTTACTACATGTCAGTCGCACGATCTTGGGTTGAAAATATTAGACTGTTAAATTTTGTGCTTTGGAATTTTTTACAAATATTTTAAGACATTTTTTTCTTTTTGTTCATTCCCAAAATTTCAAATAACGCTCATGATAAAGTTTGTTAATTTTTGTTTTTTTTGTAATTTATATATTAATTTCTAAAAGGAAAAGCGAAATGCTTGTGTAGTCGTGTAAGATACTCGAGAGACATAATATCCATCTTTTCTCCTAGTACGATAATGCAAGTTCATATGTTGAGAACTGAGACCGTAACAAAAAGTGAAACACACTTGCTTCATTTGTAGTTACGATATTACTTTTCAACATAAAATCTTACACTACAGAGAGAAAAGTAGTTTCATTCTAAAAAATTGATTTAATCTTTTTGTGTCATAAAGAATTAAATTGATTTTTTCTCATTGAAAGAAAAAGTTAAATTAGATGTGCCTTGTATTTTTCTAAACATTGTATTGCAACTATTTTACGCACTTGGATCAACCAAGTGCGTAAAATAGTGAATATGAATTTAAACAAATAGTTTTTTAAATATCATATTTTTTTCAAACCATTTTAATAAACTGTCTTTGCCTAATATAAATATTTGCCTAATACTAAACCTTTGAAATAACCTCCAGTGCGTTTTATGGAGCGACTAACACGTAGAAACCGCATTAGTCCAGTAAAATACGTTCCATAAAACATAAAGATGTTTTTTAATAGAAATATGATAACCTGCAAAATACGAGCAGTCACTGCACGTCTTTATATATTTATGAACTTAGAACCGATGTGGATCATGTGGAAACTTTATAAAAATATTTGATTTCACGATATTGTTTTGTCTGTGTCCGAGTGTGATAACTTGAATTGATGAAAGAATTAAAAAAATACTAAACCAAGAGTTAAATTAATTCCAATGAACTAAGTATTTCAGCGTGTAAATCTGTCGATGGGAATCGGCCTACACTGCAAAATATATTAATATTGGTACATGGAAATGATTGTTGTAATATTGCAAATTCACGACAGAAGTTCATCATAGAGGAATTGTTGCACAGATTGCTGTTCCGTTGCTGTTAGCCAACGAAACCAGTACGTCAGTGTTTGCGTATCGCAGCCTACTGGATGTGGTCAATTCAGTATCAAATATATAGTATAGAAGAGTCAGCTGAGCCTCATAACATTGCTAAAATGAACATAATTCTCACTGCTTCGTTATACTTATTTTTCAATAACAGTTATAAAGAAATTTTGTTTTACTTGTTATGTTTTTCAAAGTTTGTTAATATGTAACAATTTATTATTTTATTATGATGTTACAGAAAAAGATGTGTTACGTGTTTGTGTATAAGCCACGTATAATTATTTTATTTTAGGACATATTTTACTAAAAATTAATGAAAATTTATGTAACCTAAAAAAGTAAATATTCACTTTTATTTTAATTGCAGGTGCATGAAATCGCATTATGGTTTGTCTGGTTAATTGTTACGTGTTATCATTTCATTTACTTTGATATAAACTAATGTCATATTCAACGAAGAGGGCCTCTAAATAGAAATACATATTCCTAGAATATTCTTGAATAATATTTTTATGTTGAATTGAATAAAAATATTATTAATTCATATGTTGTAAATTTCATAAATCTGGCACAATTTCAGAGAAAAGATAAACATTATTTCATCGGAATATTAGTAATATTTAACGAGTAAATTATAAACAAGTTAAATTATTTGACGATTTACAGCGGGATGCTAATCAAGCTCTAATTCACACAAGAGAGGGTGTTTTTTTCAATGTAATTCCCATGTGAGATCACTTTTCATCAAGATGTAGGCTTATGAAAATAAAAAAAAACATATAACCTAATTTAAATTTATCTTCGAATTTTGAACAGTTAATTCTTATAGTTTGAGTGAACACTTCATTAACTAAACCAGCACTTCATTATATTGCATCTACGCAAAATAAATAGAAAATAAACCTTATATTTTTGTCATGTTATAAACTGAAAATTCAAAGTTTTTCCTGTTTCATGAATATATCTCTAATATTGTTCTTTACCCCGAGTAATGGTTTTAATATTATTAAATTAACATTTTAAAATAATTTGTTTTACTGATATCTTTATTATATCATATATACCTATATTAGTGAAAAATATTGAATTTAAAATTTAATTACTAATTATAGCATTATTAAAAGTTTTAATAATTCACCCCTAATAACTATCACTAATCGTCTATAATTAATTTTTCGTTTACTAATTCATGAATTGTTTTTGTAATTCATGAATTGTTTCGAATTCTTCAAACAATATCAGTCTAATTTATAAAATGAATAAAGTCATCGTGGACATAAACAATACAAAACATTTCATTCTTGAGGTGGCGCTTTACTTGGCATTGCACATTTGCCGTAATTGTCTAATTTAATTCAATTGTAGATGTTCGCATTTTTCTGTATTGAGTTATTTGGTAAATATTACAAAAACCAAAGCAGCTATTTTATAGCAGTCTCTGAACTCACAGCAAAGAAATAAAATCACTAAAATGGTATAAAAACTATCTGCGTTTGACGATTAAGTAGGCACTCACTCTTTTTTTTCACGTATTTCTTAATGGATAAGAGATAGTTGGAATAACATTCCGTGATATATTTATATTCAAATGAAATCCCGTCAAATGAAAGACCAAATATTTATCAAAGTAAAGTTTGAGAAAATGACGTTTATAATTTTTAAGATAGTCACATTATGTCTCAAATAATTTGTTAAAATCACCGATACATAAATAGCCAATACGCTTCGCCAAATAAAGTTCAGCATTAATTATGTAATTTGATTCTTCTGTCTAATTTAATCCGTAAATAATTTAATATGTAGCAGGAATGTTTAAAACGCGCGTAGATTTTTCATTATATAAAATAATCTGTCGAGTAATTATCATGGCAGAATAGAAAATGTGATCATCTACCTTATTAAGGAACAATTTTTTATTCAGGTACATTTCAATATTATAAAATTGGGAGGAATTTGAAATATTTTATATTTTTAGCGTTTTATATTATGTTACAAACATTAAAATATTCACACAATATAAATATTATATTTTTGGCGGATTTAAACATTATATAAAATTAAACACACTTGGCTTCTTTATTATAATAAATTTATAAACATTGATTGAATTGATTGTTTAAGTACTATTTTATAGTATTCATGCCTAGATATGTAATTGCATATAAATTTGAATTTTTTCAAAAGTTTTGTTTTCCGATAATATTGATTTTCAGAAATCTAGGAGTACTCGCGTCACGTGAGTTTCGTACACATTTGATTAATTATGAACATTCAGGGGTAAGTGGTGCATATTTAAAAATTTTTGACATCTAGAATCATTGTTATAGTTTTTTTACAGTATTTGCGTAGATTTATAAAAATTTTATTTAATTTTAGGACGTGGAAAAAGGTATACATTTTTTTGCAAATTTTCGCAGCAAATGTCTGAAAATATAATATATAAAACGGTGAAAAAATATTTTTGAGACATTACAGCTAGCTATTTCAAACGATATCCCGAATTCTTCATAAAATGTTATTTGTTTTTTTTTCGGTTACATAAATTTTAATATTTCCCTCTGAATATATTTGAAATATAATAATATTTTGATAACCTTTAAAATATTTTGTGTTATCTATTGAAATATACGCGCCATAATATGCTTCATTATTGTGTGAAATTTTACTTCTTCTCAAGTTTCTGCGTTGAGCAATTTCTAAGAAAACGGCTGTGACAGGCAAACAGACTGAAGATACCTGAGTAATTTTATAAATATCTGTTCTTCCTTTTGAACATGAAACCCTGAAAATGAATAACAGGTGGAGTGATGCGTACAGTATTTACATAACAATATGATAAAAACTATGCGAAACAAATAACTGGTGAATAGATAGACAGCTACTTTATTTTTATCGAAGTAGTTTTGTTTTTCGTAATTTGAATTAAGAAGAAACTGCAATGTGATGGATGAAATTAATTAATTGACCAGCCGTCTAAATAATACTTAGGCTTCTATTTTAGAACAGGCTTCCTATTTTTTAACAAAAAGCACCAAGTATGGATTCAGCTTCATTCCACTGAAATATGCGTTGCATTTGCTTTTTTGCAATCTTCATTGGTAGTGCGACTGAATATTTATATTGATGATTTTTTATACGTCATTGCAATATTTGATATACCTTTTTAATTTGCCTTTTTTCCAAATCTGATTTATTATTTTTCTAAAGGCGCCCCGCATATCACCCGCGTAGATTTATATTATTTATGCTGTTTTCTTACCGGTCGTCACAAAACGCCCTCGTTCCGTTCGCCAAACGAAATCGGTCATCCAGGGGGCTGTTTCGGCGGGAATACTCGTGATGATCGACCAATAAATCAGCCACTCTCTTTCTCTCCTTTGTTTTTATCGTTGCCTATAAAATAATGTTTAAATCAGCTGCGTACAATCAAATAACAAATAATTTTTTAATAAATAATAGTTTAGATTTTGGAATTGGCATGCCTCGTTTATAAATACTACAGTATATTATGACTAACTACAGTGGCCTAGTTCTTTAAATATTCTAAAGCTCACTTGTCCATAAATTTTTCATAAATAATAGTTTAGATTTTGGAATTGGCATGCCTCGTTTATAAATACTACAGTATATTATGACTAACTACAGTGGCCTAGTTCTTTAAATATTCTAAAGCTCACTTGTCCATAAATTTTTCATAAATAATAGTTTAGATTTTGGAATTGGCATGCCTCGTTTATAAATACTACAGTATATTATGACTAACTACAGTGGCCTAGTTCTTTAAATATTCTAAAGCTCACTTGTCCATAAATTTTTCATAAATAATAGTTTAGATTTTGGAATTGGCATGCCTCGTTTATAAATACTACAGTATATTATGACTAACTACAGTGGCCTAGTTCTTTAAATATTCTAAAGCTCACTTGTCCATAAATTTTTCATAAATAATAGTTTAGATTTTGGAATTGGCATGCCTCGTTTATAAATACTACAGTATATTATGACTAACTACAGTGGCCTAGTTCTTTAAATATTCTAAAGCTCACTTGTCCATAAATTTTTCATAAATAATAGTTTAGATTTTGGAATTGGCATGCCTCGTTTATAAATACTACAGTATATTATGACTAACTACAGTGGCCTAGTTCTTTAAATATTCTAAAGCTCACTTGTCCATAAATTTTTCATAAATAATAGTTTAGATTTTGGAATTGGCATGCCTCGTTTATAAATACTACAGTATATTATGACTAACTACAGTGGCCTAGTTCTTTAAATATTCTAAAGCTCACTTGTCCATAAATTTTTCATAAATAATAGTTTAGATTTTGGAATTGGCATGCCTCGTTTATAAATACTACAGTATATTATGACTAACTACAGTGGCCTAGTTCTTTAAATATTCTAAAGCTCACTTGTCCATAAATTTTTAATAAATAATAGTTTAGATTTTGGAATTGGCATGCCTCGTTTATAAATACTACAGTATATTATGACTAACTACAGTGGCCTAGTTCTTTAAATATTCTAAAGCTCACTTGTCCATAAATTTTTCATAAATAATAGTTTAGATTTTGGAATTGGCATGCCTCGTTTATAAATACTACAGTATATTATGACTAACTACAGTGGCCTAGTTCTTTAAATATTCTAAAGCTCACTTGTCCATAAATTTTTCATAAATAATAGTTTAGATTTTGGAATTGGCATGCCTCGTTTATAAATACTACAGTATATTATGACTAACTACAGTGGCCTAGTTCTTTAAATATTCTAAAGCTCACTTATCCATAAACAGTAAATCGAGATTTTTAAGTCTAAAAAAATTAGAGAAAATTTAGAACGTATTGAAGAAGAAAAATCACTAAAATGTTATAATCAACAATTTAATGCTGTGAGTTTAATTAAAAAGTATGAAAGCGGGTATCAAAAATGTCAAGGGCAAAGAAAAGTGTAACAGCTGTACTAATTAAAGCTTTCATTGTTAAGAGAATAATAAAAGTATATTCAAACGTTTAAATTTACATTTACCTGTCTCGCAATAATAAAAGGCGTTTATAATTATTACAGGAATTATTTTTACTTCGGCACTTAAGCAAATATTAATCAGTAGGTGTACATAATATTAATCGTACTCTTAATCTTTGAAGATGACATCTAAGGAGTAAATCCTAACTTTACTGTTATTATACCTGCCCATCTTTCAATTATCTATAAATATTTAGCCTGTTACTCAATCCTTCTTGTCTTAAGTTTAAAATTCATTTTACAAATATAATTTAAAAGATATGATCTTCCATTTAATCTATAAAATACTTAAGATCGTTTAAAGTGCTTATGACTTAACAATAAACTAAAGATTAATAACTTAAGCTTTAGGGAGTTAAAAAGTAATTCCCGTATACTATCATACATATTCTTTTAGTTTCTCGTTGAAATATCGTAAATAAACCATCTTTACCAAACATATAATATTATCGCAACGGATTTTTTTCACTACAATCTCTGAGTTCACCGAGGAATAAAACCATTGGGCACAGAAAATAAACTGATGCAACTTCCAGTAAAATACTAAATTTCATAGAGACGACACCTGACCTTACGACCCGAAGGCAACATGAAATATAACGCGCTGTTTTACTTTGCGAGTTTAATACTATTCGTACGCACGCTGCCGTAAGAAATATGTAACTATTTATAAAAGCGGAAAGAATATTGTCGGTGATTTTTATTAAAGCCTTGGATGTATTTGACTCCGATATTTAAGACTAGTAAATGCTTAGTTTAAAATGAATGTGTTATGATGAATATCACGTAAAAATATTTTTATGTTATTGCAAATATGCATGTTGTAAAGTTACAATGTCACTAATGCTATTATATTTACTGACAGTCGTTAGAAATAACAAAATTAAGGAAGTTTTCTAGAATTTCTTTAAACATATTTATTACATATTTTATTTATATACGTTGTTCCCAAACTGAGGATGCAAACTTCCACTCAATCTAATCGTGAAATAGTTTTAGCATATTTTAAACGCTTAATTTTCTAGTTTATCATGATCACTCTTAAACCATATTCAGTTTATATTTATATAAAACGGAGAAGGTATAAAAGAATCATTGAACTCGATGTCGATTGTCGTACAAAATATTTAAATCAAAAAACCTTGAGCCTAAATAAAAAGCAGTAAGGGAAGTGAAATAAAATCTGAAGGGAAATATTATACAAGATAATTCACCATAACTTTAAGAAATATGAGCAGATTACGCTAATGTATTTGCCTATTTTATCTATTCACGCAACACTGCTATAAGAATCAAATTAAAAAAAAATATGCATTCACGGGCGATGTAAAAAATAAGCGTAGACAGTCTAGTGAAATTGAAGCGCGACAACTCTTTCAATGAATATTTGTACAAAATATTGACGTCGACACATCGACTTAACGAATGACGGACATTGACCTTATTTTCACTGTTGGAAAAACTGAGTAATTGTTGTATAAAGAATTATACAACATATTACGAAGTTTTTAGTTTTTACATTTAGTTTATATAGTTAGAATCAATCATGTAAAATAATACAAGTTAAATAGGATTGTGAATCCTCCATCGTTAATGTATACTCAATAAATAGTAGGGTTAACCTGGGGCAAAATAGTTAGACGAACAAGTCAGGACACACGGCTTTTAAGGCATAAACATTTTAGGGGTACCTCACCTTCTCCACCTATGAGGAGCAAGGTTAGGTGAATTGATTATTTGATTTTTTTTTAATTTTATGATTTAACTACTTTACTAATACAATCATTGTAGGCTGACTGCCAAATATAATCGTTTTGATGGAAGGGACTATGAAACTTCAGTGGCTTATATGTCATTTGATTTTGACCTTATGTACCTGGTGTTGTTCACAACCCATCACTGAAAATAACTAGGTGATATAATATTATTTATGTGCGTTTTACGGGTTCATGTGATTGCTCATCTTTATGTTCAGTTACCATTACGGATTACAGAGTGTACCATGCCTTCCTAGTTACAAGTAATAAATAGGAAGGAATGTTAAGTTTAATATTTTTAAAACAAATGTGAAATTTTTTTTCTGACCTTTGTTTTATTTTTTTTTCTTCAAAAGATAAACATATTCCGTTAGCGTTCAATAGGGGGACCACGAATATCAGTGAATAAAGAACATTGCCTTGAAGATGATTCGCATATGCCTCCGTTGTTTCCAGTCGTGTTGCTTATACATCGTGTGACACCTGGATTCGGTGTGGTGTTAAAGCATATTAACTCGCATATATTTCAATAATATTCATCTAGAAATATTATGGCGAGCAAATAAAGTTCACGAATGTTGTTTTAGTTTCATATAGTATGTGTGGTATCAATTAAAGGAGCAATTTATTAAAAATCTGAAACAATTTTTTTCATATCTACTTAGATTCTGAGAATTTGCTGAAAATGTCCAAAAAATACATGCATCACATCTATATAACTGATAGTCAACATTACGAAGCATAACTTGATGTTTACTGGAAAACTATGGCGGTCATTTTTAATCTTAATTTTCGAGGAATTTGCAATTTTTTTATGACTGTAAAATATATAATTCCAGTATATTTACATAGTAACAAATAATATTAATGTCTGTAAATAGTTTGGTGAGTACACCCTTAAATGTTTATATGTGCCTAACGCTCGTAGTGCGAGTTCTATTCGTGCACTTTCATTGCGCGTAGATCACAGGTTTTCATTATACATTACTTTTTGGCATATAAATGAAGTTTATTACTTAGAAGCAATTATTTAAAAGAAGCCACGGGATCTAGTGAAACAAGATCAAGGTAGGGAAATGTGTATGAGGTGGATGTGTCCATTGTTTGTGGGAACATATATATTGTTATGAGTTTGATAATTTCCCTGCAATATTTCTGTAGGTTTCTAAAAACTCCATTATGTCCTAAATGTAAGTCCAGTAGATTCGGAAATAATGGTGTAATAACGTACCATTTTTATATATTTTTCAAGTGTTTATGAAGATGTACTACTTGAAATTAAAAAAATCCTTTATTATTTTCAAATAAATAATAATGAGTGTTAGCTGTTACTGAAATTTGTGCGAGTTAATATACAAAACTTCAAATTTCCATTACAAGCAGCTTCCTTCTGACTATGACAGGTCTCATAAGGGTTCCGTTTTTCCTCTTAAGGTACGGAACACATAATTTTTTTTTCTCACCGAACCGGAATGTTTATCTAAAATTGGTTATTTCGGAATATGTAAATATCTCATTTATATAAAACTACGGGTATATGTAACTATTTAAATTGTAACTATTTGCCTTTTATATTAACAGAATAAAAATTATTTTGGTTCCATCCTAGTACTCACGTTTGCGGCAGTGCTTATGTTACCGTTTAGAACTTCACGTGACCGCCATCTAATAAATAAAAGTTACATTAAGATTACTATGTATTTAAGGAGAGAAATAATTAATAGAAACATATATTTTGTGTTTAGTTTTAACCTCCAGTTGATTTAACCTATTTTTGCTCTATGTGTCAGTATCATATTAAATAAAGTTTGTTTATTTTCTGTTAATTTTGCATTTATTAGTAACGGCAGCTTGCAGTCAAAATTAAAATGAGTACCTATGTATTCAGTTCTGAACTTTACCGAATAAGAATTAGTAATTATTCGATAAGTTTTACGTTTTATATATTTTTTGTAGACTGCCGATTTTGTAATACCATTTTAAATATTAACTGCTTCCCCCATTTTAGTTCGATCCCATATTAGTTTGGGATTATCGCCATTTTGTTCCATTTTATTTTCTGTATATTTGTGTGCTTTGGTCATGTAGGAAAAAATAGTGACAGTAATAAAAATAAGATTAGTACACCTACATCTTACTTAACCTCTTCATCATTAGTTAAATACTTAGCCTATATATATCCGCGTTGATTTTACTTGAAAACTTAATTTTTCTACTGATATGAAGAAAATACCTAGATTAAATCGTTTTATTCACGAAAGTACATTATTTACGTATACAATTTAACGGGCAACATAAAAAGATCTGTTTTAAAATATGTTACATAATTGTCATGTTCAGTCAATTTTTCATTTGTAACAGAGTAAAGGTTTAAAAATATATTTAGTGTTTATATAGATTTTTCAGGCAATCCAAATAGAGTTACAATTATTTAAAGTTCCGTAACATTCGGAAATTAAAAAAACTACGCATTTTTTTTCCTTTTATATTTGTTATGATCTATAAATTCTCAATTTTATTCTTCCATAGACATATTTTTAACCAAAATATGACATTTTTGCCGTATTCTTTAGCCATAAAATGAAATTCGTAACTGTTCATATACATTATTTAAAGTTTGAGAGTATTAGTCAAAACTTTTAATAAACCGACGAATAATATGAATATACATGTCTACTCAAATATAAAACAACTAGTCGACCATTACGCATAAACATTGAGAGCAAATTTCAATCGACAGTAGAACGTTAGGAGCGTTACAAATATTTCCTTTGTTACGCCTCGGTAAAGAGCTTGTAACTTGTATGACGTAAAAAAACATGTACTCAAAGAGGCAAGATACTTTTGATGCCGTAGTATACAACTTGAAATTCGTTCGCAGAAAAAAGTCACGAAAGACACTTATAAATAACATTTTAAATAATAAATACATATTTCCGTAGAAGTAAATGTCGGGTAAATTTAGAGAAGACTTGGAAAATCTTTTGTTTTTTTGTGGTTTTATATAAATGCGTCATTTGCAAAATTGTTATTTAAATCTTAAACTTGTAAGAAATTAAAATTAAATTTGATATTATACATAATTTTGGCCTTACTTTCTCATACTAAGTAATTTAAATATCTTAAACTTTCGTATCTACAAATATTTTTCGAGTTATAATAATTCGTAAGTCGAGAAAATACTCAATAATGATTCAATCAAAAGAAATATATACTTTCAAGTAGTTTTTCCTAATCTTTACAGGCTTGAGAGATGCTATCAAAAATACTTCATATTTAGTTTTGAGAAAGAGCATATATAAAGCGAGTCCTTTTCATGTTACTTGACCGACGATTTCTAAACTGTTTATACCGAATCAACATATATAATCTTACATAGAAGAGTTTTATATAGCATTGATACACCATGACTTTAAATGTAAGACTTGCGCAAAAAGCAAAATTATTTTTCTATAATTTTGATATTAGCTCATTGTTCCCACGAAGTTAGCAGTGAGCCACATTTTACTGCGAGCTGGAGAAATACATTTTATGAGAGATGTGTGCAAGTACTTTCGTGTATTATCCCCTTTCTGCACAGTTACGAGTTATAATGTATTTCGCCTATTCTACTGCCAGTTCTTGGTATGATGATTAAATGTTTTTATTTTAAAAGTACAAATGCTAAAAAAAATGTTTCGATTGAAAATGGGGATGTCGATAAAATTTTGTTCAGGTAAAGAATATACGTTCAAACACACGAACATACATTGGGTTTTATATATAAAGATTTAATGGTAATTGAATAATTTTGGGTATGCATCTCACAAATAATTTTAGGTAAAATAAATTAAATAAAAATTGGTTTCATATCCCGTGAAATACAATGTTACTACATGTAACATCGTATTTCACGGGAATTTTTTTATATGGTTCAAAACCTTTTATCAAGCTCAATTAATGGTTCCTGCAGAAATTATATTCAAAATTTTAAAGGTTGAAACATATTGAATGTTGAAATAGGTGTTTCAAATTAAAGATCTCAAATAAAAGGATAAAGGAAGGGATAAACGAAATTCGTTTGTAACTCTACTTACTCGCATACCATTTGTGTGCATGAATTACCATCTGGACTACTTTGCTTGGTCATATCTCTGAAATTATTTCTCTGCTCACTTCGATTTCTATAGAGATTGGTGTCATATCAACAGTTAATAAATAGATCACAATTTAATTAAACATTTTAGGTACCACAGATGAGTCATTGCTAGGGTCACTCTTTGACTTGACTTTATTGATATGATTTGATATAATTTTTGTAATTATCTGATAGTAAAAAGAAAAAGTAAAATTAACGCATTGAACCAGGTAGATTGACTCGCACTGTTATTTCGTTACGTGGATTGGGATAACTAATGGATAAGTGTAAATCTATTAATGAAAGTAAATATTTCGTTCGGTCCGTTGAGTCAGATCCACGTAAATGATTTACTTACCCGTTACTGAATTTGAAAGAAGATGCTTTTACGTCTAAAGGAGGATTGAACCTACCGTATTAAAGGTTATTAATACTTGTGAAATCTTCATATATTTACTGTCTGTTACAGTTGTTAATTAAACATTGTAATGAAATTAACATAAATAAAGGTACTTAATAACAATATGTTTTTCAGTACTTGATTACACCGATCTTTAAAATATTTTTAAGTTATATGTTTACAATTAAATAATAAACGATAAAATTCCATCTTTACCAATGATATATTTCTCTTCAAACTGGGACAATAAGCAAAACCTATATAATTTGGAATATATGAAGCAAAATTTTAAAGGGTGATAAGTTACAGTTTATTAACTTTCCTTTAAATTAAAAAAAATACCTGTAATTACAAAATTATTAATATCGACACTAATCATTCTGCTAAAGTATTTATTTTAGCTACATTCCGGTGTCAGATAAATTTTATATTATATGGGGAGATTTCTTTACTTCATTCATCACGGAATACTAATCAATAATTGATTATTTATGGTATTCTCATTTGCTTACATGATTACATATTTATGTACCCTATTGAGTCAGCTAAACAATTTAGCGTTTATTACAATTAGTTATGTTGAAAGAGAAACTGCTAGCAAGTCTACACGACGCCATTTATAAAGTAATATTATATCATTACTTCCTATATTTCATCACGTGACGAATTTTTACGACCGTTTGCTCATCTCTTCAGTTACTGACGGCTTTATATCGTAGTGATCTACATGTACATAGTCACCTCGAAATTGTGTTTCAAAATTATTACTATTCTTTTCAATGGTTTACTAGAATCATAAAAAAAACATCTCATGTGAATCAGAATGTTTTGAATCTTATAACAATGAAAAATTGTACTTGTCAGCTCCAATGCGTGACTGGAGTTTACACCTTAAGTACGATTTTCCTGGAATGTATAAAATAGATAATACTGTATATAAATATAGATGTCATTGAATGTAAATAAACAATTCTGTAATAAAAACACGCTGAAAATATAATTATTTTCAAATGAAACATAAATGAACAATATCAAATTTATACAACAAAATTAAAAACATTTAAAAACATCAGGTTAAGAAGTTAAAATTAAAAGAAACTTTTTATTTTGTACGATAAACGACATCAGATATTCACACATTATGACGTTTAATGATTCCACCTTGATATAAGCGAACGATAGTAAACTACGTGTGTCACATTCCATCATTGCGATTACGCCATAAGAAAATTGTAAATAAACATATTGATATCTCACTCTGAAATGGGCAGAAATGTTTCACGGAGAGACCACCTAAAGGTTATACTTTTTTAATACTCTGAACTTCGTACGCTCTGAACTTCTGATTTTCCTCCTCATAAAACTTCATACCGGGCGCTTTATATTAAAATCGATTCTTATGAAATAAACTCCAATAATATGGATATATCTAAAAAAAATATATATATCGCAAAATACGTTGAAACTAATTGAAACTGTACTCAGTCACAGCAGTTCCATTATATTTATCATTAATTTTTTTGGCCTAAACTTCTTTTTCAAAATTTTATTCTTAGCAATTTTAGATCGGACATATATATGTAATCTGAAGAAATTTCTAAACATTTTTTTCCCAAGACTTGCTGAAATAATACCAATACTTTTAAAATCACGTAGTCATTTATAACTCTGTAAATTTTATTATTTTATTTTTATTTTAAGGTGACTAATACTTTCGATTAATTTTTTTTTCTCACAACAAATGTTTCGAAGGAGCTGGAATAAAAATTAAAGTAATAGTAAAAATTAATGTAATACATACAGAAGTCTCTTCGTAAGTACTCCATTTTGAACTTTGAGATATCGTGGTCTGAAGTATTTATATTCGTAAGAATGATAGCCGTATACTTCTAACTCATATATAAAGTCAAAAAGGTATTGAATTTATTTATCTGTGTTAACTGATCATTGATCATCACCATTACCATTGACTGATCATCACCTACGATGTCACATTAAAACCGCAATTGTCACTTCTTCCATAAAAGAAAATTCTGAGGAATATATAGTATTGAAAATCTTGATATAATTCCAAGTCATTTTAGATTTTTTCTTTTACTCCATATTTATCAGACAATGAAAACTATTAAACTTGTAACTTAACGACCGTGGTATACAATTACTATAAATGTACTGTTATATACTTTATGAGACTTACCTAGAACTTCTGTAAAGAAAAAGTGACATGCGACTTGATCCGTTATGCTCTTTTGTCAATAACATTATTTCCAACTACAATTTATTATTTCACCGCTTTATAGGAAAATGTGTTCCGTGAGTAATCTATACATTCATACATACGTGTATGTGTGTACGTACGTGCGCGTGTGTGTGTGTATATATATATATATATATATATATATATATGTGTATATATATATATATATATATATATATATATATATATATACTAGTACTTGTACATGTACGGGTATATGTATAAAGTACAAATGCATGTTCGTAACCATTTAGTTTCTCCCACAAACACTTATCGTCTTCCACAGCAGGCAGGCCTTAATCTTCAATCATTGCTTAGAGGGTTTTTTCTAGAAAATTTGAAATTTTTTTTGAAAATTTCACCGCCTCCTGGAACGTCCTGGAATTATATCAACGAAAAGTAACGAGTTAAAGAGGATAAAAAAGCAGAAACTCTGAAGTAAAAGAGTCCTTTTTTCATTTTTTTTATACTTTTTTGTGCTTTTTAATTTTTTTTCAGAGGAAAGAAATCAGTGAAAAAGAAAAAAAGAGACAATAATTCGAACAAAAGTGTGTTGAATCAAAGCAAATCTAAGTGAATTTATTTATTTATTTATAAAATACAACGTAACTACATTAGAGAAAAAAATAGTAAAAACATTATACCTGGGCGAAGCTGGCTAATACAACTAATTATATTTAAATCTTTTCGTATACTAAATGGACAGGTCAATTTAATATTTAAAATTCTTGTTAACGTGCTATTACTTAATGTTGAAATACCTAACATTAACATAAAATTTAAGTATTTTGTTTTGTGACCACATGGATTAATTATGAGAAATTTACAGGCCAAGATATGTGATTTGATTCAGTACAGATGTACGACTAACTCGTATGGAACTAAGTATTCATTTAGAAAGCTTTAATCATTACATATAATATTTTTCATAAACATTTATATCTCTATGCAAAATAGAAACAGAAAAATGTTACAACTTCAGAGGACGTGGTATTTCAATACAATGATTAAAATCATTCAAAAAAGAATCATTAAAAATGTTTAAACACTGTGATTCAATTTTCTATGACTTTAAAATCAGAAAAAAAATAAGTTTTGAAGGTGACATTTCCTACTTTAAAAGCATTTATTTATGCTTTTGGTTATGTTTATCCATTATTCCTTTAGAGTTACAGTTAATAAATTGTCATTTTTCAAATTTAAACCCAGGCCGGGTGAAATATTTTTTTCTCATAAAATATAAAGATATAAATTACAAATTACATAATTGTAAAGGCATTTTAAAAAACAATTCATATGTGTATTTGTTATCAGAACATGTTTTTTCCAATTAAGCGTAGTCAAAATTATTCTGTTTTTACTTGGTAATAAATAACTATAAAAAATAATCATAAAATGATAAGCATGAAATTAAATGAAAGAAAATAGCATTAAATTTAAGATGCAACTAATAAAATGCTATGAAAAATGTCTCTAAATGAGTCTGCGTTTCTCGAATTAAAGAAATTTGTTTCGCCCTACGCCGAATATAATTAATAACATTTACACATGTATATTACCGTACGTCAACCCATTTCCATCCAGTATTACGAGTACATAATAATTTATGTAGTTTATAAGATTGATTAATTTCCTAGTAACTAGTTATCGAAGATAAACAAAAACTACTTAAATATCAATATGAGATTGCGCAAGTCAAACTAACTTCAAATTTAACTAACTTCTGTGTTTAAATAACCTTTACTTAAACAAGTTACAAATTCAATTACAAATTAATTTACGCGGATAGCTCATTTTAACTTAACTCTATTTTAGAGAGGCGGTCTTTATTTATACAAAGCGGAAAAAAGTTTTAAAAACTTGTGAAGCTTATGAGTATGAGTGACAAGATGCTTTTTAATATGAAGTTTTGTGTTTGCATCCATTGTTTTCTGCTTAAAAAATGCCATTTAGATATCATAGTTTAAAACAATAAAACACTGTATTATTTTCAACCTCATTAAATACGTAAAATAAATTAGCAAGAAATTTAAAATATGAATATGCAACATTTGCATGCTAAGCACTTATGTTATTAATGAATTTCGCTATGCTTGTGAATTTATATTTGTTTGGAAAAGGTAGGTTTGATTTCCCGCCAAAGAAAATACTGAAAATTTATAATATATCGCGCAATTTCTAGAAATAGCCCACTTCAACGAAATGATCGTTCATTTGAGTTTTAACAAGTTTATACGAAATAAAAGAAATAAATATTAGCTAAATATCCTTGTTGAAATGATTTGCTATGAAATTCGTTGTACTTCTTAATTGAATGGTGGACCCAAAGCTACTTGACGCGCCATATTTTGATCGTTCTATTAATTAGCGTAGAAAGCATAGTTGGAGGCGAAAAAAAGAAGAATCCCTATAATTTATATTTTTTTGCAAACTGAACATTGACATTATATATATGTTTCAATTTTAACATATTGTATTTAAAACTAAGGGTAGTACAAGTTTTTTCTGACAAATGCGGGCACAATTTTTGTTCCTCGAAACAAGAATTCAATAAGAAATCAAATACGCCCAGTATGTGCAGCGGCCCGACGTCCACATGAATTAATATGCATAATTAAATATGAGAAAGGAGGGGGAGTGGAAGGTGGGTAGGGTTGTATGATTTTCTAAGAGAAGTTTGAAGAAGCAACTGTTTAGTTATCTTTGGCATCGACGTTCATACTTATGTTAGTCAAGTTTTCATGTTTAGTCACCTCACGACGAATTGTAATTATTAATATTGTTCGAAGACCAATTCTATATTTAATTACTTTGGATATTAGTCATATTATACCAAACGATTTTATAAGAAACTCATTATAAGAGTCAACATATAAAGCATTTCGTTTTTGTTACAGATTTAGTTTACAGGAAACCGAAACTGGCAAGATCTATTCCTCATTAGGAAATATAAGCAGTCTGCAACATCGTTGGTCCTCATATTTTTTCTTGGTGTCTTCAATGAATGTAGGTAGAATAACATGTGATTAATTGTACAAGTCGGGTGCAACTTTTTAATTTTTTTTAACAAACTTTTTTTTATGTGGTTGAACAATATAATTATTGTTCAACACAATATTTTTGTGGAAGTCCCCTTGGCCCCTGGCTATAATAGAAGGAATAAAATGAATGATCGTGGTGATAAGTGGAAGAGAAAGTACTTGTCGCAGCAATTGTGAAGTACGTATCTAAATAAACATAGTGCGACTGAATTAGTAGAAAACTTTATTTTATACAGATCGGTAATGAATTAACATATTTGAAAGTAATTAAAACTCCAAAAAATTAAATTTTATTGTTGGTATTGAATTGACGATAAGTTGAGAGACAGCACCGTCTTCGAAGTAAAATGCCCTTTATTCTTCAATTAAGTAGTATAAGGTATACAAATTCGTCGATATGGATTTGTATATAAATAAGAACTAATGCCTAAATGTTTAAAGAAATAAAGCCTGCCTTTTTCGAGGAACCGTTCAAAGTCTGAACAAATTTAATTACCATAACATTTCAGATCATTTGGTTCAACATATGTAGAATAATCATTAAAGGTGATCTATATGGAATTTTCTAAAAAACATCAAAAATGTAGATTCTCATCAAAATA
Organism: Druceiella hillmani; assembly: GCA_039881145.1. Classification (NCBI taxonomy): domain Eukaryota; kingdom Metazoa; phylum Arthropoda; class Insecta; order Lepidoptera; family Hepialidae; genus Druceiella; species Druceiella hillmani. Next base: position 2,011,994 of record JAYKKI010000144.1, on the reverse strand, counting down.
ACAGAATTCTATTAGACTACATAGTCATGTTCCATAACTTTGAAGACAGTAAATTTTTCTTCCAAATGTTTCAATATTTCACTGTTAATTCTAAATTGATTTAACAAATACGGTATTAATCAGTCAGAAGAAGTATTAGAAAATTATTTTACGGAGATCAAACTTATTATCACCATATCTTTTGTATTGATAATTATTTTACATATAATACAATATATTTTACACACGAAATTAAATAGAAAATTGAGTGGCGTATTAAAAACTTCGTTATTTAAATGTTTCCTTGCGAAATATTTGCACTTTAATTCATTATTCGATGGTTCATGCATTCAAAGGCTCATAACATAATGAGTGTATACCAAATTTAGGAAACATATTCACAGTAATGTTATCATAGGATAAAATTTAAGAATGTGTGTGGTGCGTACGGAGTTAAGGTTGACCATTGTCCTAACGTATTGATGGAATCAATAAATGTAAAAAATCGTAAATGGTGTCGCTTGAAGAGTATTAGTATCACAGTTATGGTGAAAAGGAAAGTAATAAAGGCACATTGAAGATGTAATAATCAAATAAATCGATTAAATAACTAAGACTAACGGAAGTTAAATAGCACTTTTTGAAATAGTTCTCTGTTTGAAAGTATTTCTTAACGTATATCACGCAAAAACAACTACTCACATTTTAATGAAACTTGTATAATATTTATGGAATGGTCACAGAGCATGTATTACAAGGTTAAATAATTTTATCATATTCAAAGGTATCGTCTTAATTTCTTACTCCATGACCGTATTTATTTTATTTTTAATATACGCGTTTACCTTAATAATTCATTAATATTTGTCACCATTTTACGTGGCGTGAAAATAAATCGAGATCTAGGAGTGTTAAATATATTACAAGCGTTTCCATACAAAGAGTATGTGAAATTGGTGGTAATGAGTAAAATTAATAAATTACAGAAATTAATTGTATCAATGGTTGTTGAATCGAATCTTTACAATGAGATGAAATTAGCTGTTTAAAGTCGGCTATTGAAAGTAAGAAGTAGTCGCATATGTCCCCTTAAACGACTACATTACATTTTCAATCAATTAAGCAAAAAAAATATTTGCTACAAACTGAATCTTTAATCATTTACATTTGAAACTTTATGGTAATTGATTCTCCTCATCCGCTTTATCCCACAATCAATTTGATGTAAAATACTGATAATGACATCTTTTCGAGCAAACAAAAGCTTTTGTATTATTATTCTAAACGAGTGGAATATTAACGTGAAAAGCATCATTAGCTTTTTTACAAACAATCGGATCAAGGAAGATTCCAACTTCCACTTCGTCGAGTGGTTATTTCTTTTAATCTCTTTCTTCATTACTCAGAAAGATACTCTGCTGATGGAAAAAGTAGTTTAATAGTTAATCTGATTAAATAGGTAGTTAATCTTATTAAGCAAATTATTAATAAGAAATCCTCAAAATTGTGAAATAGAAAGTGTACATCTTAATCCTTATTTATGAGGAAAATATTTTTTATCATAAAAATCATGACAAGAAAAAATGTTTCACAAAATAATATTATGAAAAAATGTATTTAAATCTGTTCATTCATATTATTTTATTTCAATTAATATGTTTTCAAATTGAGGTTATTACAATGTCTTGCACGATGATTAATTAGTAATCTGTGTTAATTTTCTTCGTTTTATAGGTATATCGTTAGTTTTATACAACTTAACGGACGAGTAAAGCTAAAAGGAGGGAAATAATATCATATTGATTCAAAAGTAGCTAATTACAAATTGTGGCCGCAGCAGCGTAATTCAATATCGAGATGTGATATATAGATGTCAATAAGAAGATCACTTGACCATAAAATGCAAACTTAACCTCTTTTTCCCGTATTCGTTCAAGATATATAATTTATAAAATACATATCTTAAGCGGATACGAGAAAAGAGCAGGACTTCCAGTGACGGTGGACTGTATATGGCAGCTCCAACATAGAGATGAGGTTATGGAATTGTTTTAATTATGAAAGATTCGGTTATATATAAAACTGAGTAAAATGTTTGATTGTTTTATGTATTTAGATAACCTATATTTATGGAATTATCCTAAATATATTACTTGGATCGTTACAATATCATTACATAAATCTGTAAAATATATATGTAAGACAATTGTTGTTTAAAATAATTTCTTAAACGTGATGCGTTTTGGATATAATTATCCGTTGTGTTATAGTGACAAAACAGGTTCAATGGTTAATACTGTCTGGTCTACAATAAACAAGTCATGAAGAGTAAATACTTAATCTAACAAAATTATTGACAAATGGCACTAGATATAAAATTTACTTAACATTATCAATCGTATAGATTTTCTAAGACATTAAATATGATGATACAGTTGTCATGAAATAGTTTTAATCAATTTTTAATAAATTTTTAATCATTTTTTTATGTTTTCAAATATTTTGCTTTCGGTGCGTACTGGTAGGTTTATGTTAAATAAGTCTGAAGTAAATTGAACCTCATGTATATTAAGAGCCAATTAAGGACACAAGATAACTCTTCTTTAGAAAATTCGCAGCGGAACATTTTATTGTGAAGAAGTTACAACAAAAAAAATTACTTTGCAATTTGCAAATTAAATAGACGATGACTATTCTTGTTTGGGCGGTCTAAATATCCGTCCTATTTAACATTTATACTTCGTCTTCTACATAAATTTATATAAAAATAGGTTAATAAGCTTTCCACAAATCATACAAATCCGCTTCAAGTTTCATAATCATTACTTAGGGATAGATTGTGATCCTCGTAATCGAGTTCAATAAGTAGATTCTATATAAAATTGCGATATACATATAGGCAAAGGCTTGGTATTTTAAACATATTTGGTTATCCATAACATCGCTAAACAATAGTTATATTAATAACGAAACGTTTTAGAGCCTGGTATTAATCAGCAATTGATAACTTAATAAACAGTAACGTATAAACACTTCATGATGTACAATTTAGTCAAGAAGTTATTTCAAATATTCAGTTAAAAAGCAACAAATATAAATAACTCCGGCAACTAAATGGCATTACGCATTTATATATGTGAATTTATTCATACGGTAATGTGCATGATTCACATTAAATTGCACAATAAATAAAGTGCCTGTGTTGATAAACACACACATATATAAATATATATATATATATATATATATAGATATATATATATATATATATATATATATATATACATATATATATATATATATATATATATATTTCTTTTTTTCCTTATATTATTCTAATTTAATTTTAGTCGTGTTATCAAACATTTAACACCAAATATAAATAAATTTTAATGATGCCGATGAAATTTATTATTGGAAAAGAATTAGTTTCTCGGGTTGCAATTTCACTGTTAATTATATTTACTGATAGTATGAAAGATCCCACATTATAATGAAATTAAAGTAGCTACAGATATTTTTTCTCCCAATGTTAGTACGACTAAACAGATCAAACAGTTTTCATATTTGTGTAAAATTAGGTTTTAATCACTTTACACACAGAGATTTTTACAACTTGTGTTTCATCTGTCCAAGTCTGCCTTTTGACAATGAAATTTAGTTGAAAATACCCGTAATAGCATTAGGACCAGCCCATAGACCTTAGTCTATCCGAGATTGAGTAACACATTTCATGTTCCTTAGTATTAAGTGCAGAGAATCATATTTTATTAAACTTCAAACGGTAGAGTAATGTAATGCATGTCGCAGCAGAGGTTTCTGTGTGTAATTTCATTCGGATTCCACCAGACATTTACGGACTAAAAAGGAAAATTCATAATTGAAATAACGTTTCTCTGAAACGGTACCCTCATTACCATACGTCCATTGGTCATATTCTAACAAGGTCGCCACTTCAGTAAAATGTTTAAGCGTTAATGCTTGCCAGCGGGATACAAATAATAATTTGCATAAAAGAGTGCCAAGGTGAATTCAATATATGACATGCATAATATTTGTATCCATTTTTTTCTGTTGTTTTGTGAAGTCATAAGGAAGTAAATGTTTTGACACTAGATGGTTTCATTACTTTCTTCATATCCGTTCCATTACTGTCTGGTAGAAGTTTGATAGAAAAGCGGATGTTTATGTTTATCCATTATCCCTTTAAAGTAAATAAATTGTAATTTTTCAAATTGAAACCCTTCTGCCGGGTGAAATAATTTTTTCTCATAAAATATAAAGATATAAATTACACATTACGTATTTATAAAGGCATTTCATATGTGTATTTGTCATCAGAAAATGTTTTTTCGAGTTACGCGTAGTCAAAATTAAATATATAATTTTTCACTTGACGATAAATAACTATAAAAATTAATTACAAAATGATAAGCATTAAATTAAATGAAAGAAAATAGTTCTAAATTTAAGATGCAAACCATAAATCTTATTAAAAATTTATTTGAATGAGTCTTCGTTTCTCGAATAAAACAAGGAACAAAACGGAGAAGATAATTATTAACTTTGATACATGTATATTACCATACGTTAATATATGCCCATTTTCACCTAGTATTACTAGTACATAATAATTTACGTAGTTTATAAGGTTGATTAATTTCCAGGTAACAAGTTATCGAAGATAAACAAAAGGTACTTAAATATCAATTTGAGATTGCGCAAGTTAAACTAACTTCCATGTTTAAATAACCTTTACTAAAACAAGTTACAAATTCAATTACAAATTAATTTAACGCGGATGGCATATTTTAACTTCACTCTATTTTAGAGAGGCGGCCTTTACTTATACAAAGCGGAAAAAAAGTTTTGAAAACTTGTAAAGCTGATGAGTTTAAAGTTTTGTGTTGCATACATTGTTTTCAGCATAAAAAATGCCATTTAGATTTCATAGTTGAAAACAATAAAAAGCTGCATTTATTAATATAACGATTTTTAATTATAATGAGTTAAATATTTGTTACATGAATTCGCTCCAATCAATTTCGTAAAACGTTTTGACTGCAAACTTAGTAAATACCACTGTTAAATAGTAGTTTAGCGTTTCCTCAATTAATGGATTTTTTTCAAACTCATTAAATACGTAAGAGAAATTATCAAGATATTTAAAATATAAATATGAAACATTTGCACGCTTAGAACTTATGGTATTAATGAATTCCGCTATGCTTGTGAATTTATGTTTGTTTAAAAAAGGTATGTTTGATTTCCCCCAATATAAAAAAATACCTAGAAATTTATAATATATCGCGCAGTTTCTAGAAATAGCCCACTTCAACGAATGATCGCTCATTTAAGTTTTAACAAGTTTATATGAAATAAAAGAAATGAATATAAGCTAAATATCCTTGCTGAAAGGATTTGTTTAGATTTCGTTGTACATCTGAATTGAATGGTGGACCCAAACGTACTTTGCGCAACATATTTTGATTGTGCTATTAATTAGCGCAGAAAGCATAGTTGGACGCGAAATTGAGAAGGAGAAACGCTATAATTTATAACTTTTTGAAAACTGAACATTGACATTATCTACGTATTTCAATTTTAACATATTCTATTTAAAAACTAGTGGTAGTATAAGTTTTTCTGACAAATTAAGTGCGGAGACAATTGTTGTTAAAACAAGAGGTAAAATAATTAAAAAATATGCACCAGTATGTGCAGCGGCCGGATGTTCACGTGAATTAATATGAATAATTAAATATGAGTAAGGAGGAGGAGTGGAAGGTTGTATGATTTTCTACGAGAAGTTCTAATAAGTAATCGTTTAGCTATCTTTGGTGTCGACGTTCCATATGTTTGAAATTGCAATTATTGGTCTTATTACATGGATTTGTATAAGTTTTAAATTCTGAACAACAAACATTTAAAGTCTGAACAACTTTAATTACCATAAAATTTCAGATCATTTCATTCAAATATGTAGCATAATCACTAAAGGTGGTCAATATGACATTTTTTAAAAAATATCAAAAATGTAGATTCTCATCAAAATTACAAAATTCTATTAGACTTTTATTCATGGTCCCTAACTTTCAGGACAGTAAATTTTTCTTCCAAATGTTTCAATATTTCACAACTGTTAATTCTAAATCGATTTAACATCTACGGTATTAATCAGTAAGAGAAGTATTAGAAAATTCTTTTTCGGAGATCAAACTTATTATCACCATATCTTTTATATTGATAATTATTTCACTTTTTCATTATTAGTCGTTAACTGAGATTAATGGAAGTTAAACAGCGCTTTTTGAATTTACATAATTTATTTAACATACATCACGAAAAAACAACTATTCATATTTTTATGAAACTTAATATAATAATTATTGAATGGTCACAGAACATGTATTACAAGGTCACAGAAAAGTTCAATCCAACTTTATCACGCAATCTTCATTATTTAACAGATAAAAACAACCTATGTTGAATAATTCAACACAATTAACAGAAATATAGGTTTTTCAATATGAGCAGCAACTCTAATATTATTATATTTAAAGGTATCATCCTAATTTCTTACTCCGTGATGGTATTTACTTTATTTTTAATATACGTATTTACCCTCATAATACATTAATATTTATGAGCGCAGTATCACCACTTTCGATGGGAATGTAGGGCATTTTAGTTGGCGTGCCCCGGAGAATTTTTCTCTCGATGTTAGTACGACTAAACAGATCAAACAGCTTTCATATTTGTGTAAAATTAGGTTTTCATCACTTTACACCCAGAGATTTTTATGACTTGTGTTTCATGTGTCCAAGTTTGCGTTTGTGACAATGAAATTTAGTCGAAAATACCCGTATTAGTACCAGCCCATAGACGTTAGTCTATCCGAGATTGTCTTTAAGTATACTATGGGGCATTGTACTAAGAAAACGACCGTTTCATGTTATTTTTCTTTTAATTAGTTTCCTTGTTATTGTAAGGAATATTCGGCGCTCAGGGGAAAAGGATAAAATTTGTCAATTATACTTTTTTATATATTTTTAGCATTTTGACATATAATCGTAATTTTAAGTTATATTATGGTTCATTTCCAATTTTTTTTTATAATGTTTCAAACTGATATCATTAATTAAAGTACCACATTACAAAACTGTTTTCTTTTTACGGTGAGAAACACATTTTATATTCTCTTACATTAAGTGTAGAGAATCATATTTGCAGAGCAAAATTTTACAGAAAATGGTTACAAAAACCTATATTCAATTAATAAATGTCGAAATTACTGATTCCATCAAACAATTCATCACAAACTGTCCATCCTCTCGATCCGAAACAGGTAACGCATTCGAATATATAAATTTCAAACGATAGAGTAATTTAATGCATGTGGCAGCAGAGGTTTCTGTGTGTAATTTCATTCGGGTTTCACCGAACACTTACGGACTAAGAAGAAAAATTCATGATTGAAATAACATTTCTCCGAAACGGTACCCTCATTACCATACTTCCATTGGTCATACTCTAATAAGGGTGCCAATTCAGGAAAACATTTCAGCTTTAATGCATGCCAGAGCGATATTGACAATAATTTGGATAAAAGGGTGCCTAGGGAAATCCAATTTATGACATGCATAATATTTGTATCCATTTTTTTCTGTTGTTTTGTGAATTCAAAAGGAAGTTAATGTTTTTACGCTAGATGGTTTCATTACTTACTTCATGTCCGTTCCATTACTGTCTGCTAGAGGTTTGATAGAAAGGCGGATTTTGATTTGTTAGATATCAATCGATTCGTGTTAACGTCGTTAGTGATATTAACTAGAAGATTGAATTTGGATAAACGACAAGACAATACATTTTAAAAAAGTCGCCATGATAAAATGCCAAATTTTAAAAAGTTTAAAAAAATTAATTTTAAATTTCATAATTTTTGACTGTGAAGACAAGGAAATCAAAAAGATCTATTCAAATACATTATAGCTTTAAATTGGACAATTTTACCAAAATCAAACTTTAAATTAGACTGCCTGATACTATCTCACTACGTACGATAATTTATTTCTGTTCTAAATTCATTAATATTTTTAAATATTGAAGTTACTAATACAAATGAATTCATTACTTTTCGTAGAGGAATGCTTTTAGCACTACATAAACCAAACAATGCATTTTGTTATATCAAAATTCCAAACATAAAATATTCTAGTTAATTTGTAGTTGTGACAACTGGATCTTTGAATACAATTTAAAAAATTATGTAAATAAATTGCAAGTAATATTTGATTAAATTTTTAAAAAAATATGATTTCCTAAAAACAGTATTGGATTCTTCTCGCCCTGTGTTCGTCGATCATGTTGTAACAAATATTAGACCAATTTGCTCGAGTAAACTAATGAGCGTCAAAAATAAACCACCGCGATACAGAAAATAATTTGTATGAAAACGCCCCCGATGCCGTTCCTTCATGTAGTACTTGCGATTAATTCACAGTTTTATTGTCGTTGTTCTGTCGAATTTTCACTTGCGGAGTAAATCCACACACGAATGAAAATATATCATTGTTTTTTTTTGTACCTTTTTTTTTAAGTTAAAAGGGTCAGTGTTATATATACGCTTGCATACGTGCATTTGATTATTGTAGGACTCTTCCCGTAATTAATTTAAAAAATAAGTGGGTATGTAGGTTTATCGTTACGTGAAAAACTTATTGCAATCATGTCATTTTAAATTACAAATATAGAGGTGAAAATTAAAATATTATTAGACGTCGTTTTGGAAAAATGAAAAAAATGTAAAAAGCAAAAGAGAAAATAAGGACTGTATAGATGCAAAAGTGTGTTTATTTGCCCTCTTTCACGTCGGGCCGAAGCAAAGGATAGAAAAATAAGTAGGTAAATTGATTTATCGTTAAGTGAGAAACTTATTGCAATCCTGTCCTGGCGGACCAGAAAATGTTATGGGCTAATTTTTATTTCGAGAAATATAATTTCTTCGGAAAAATTCTTATTTAAAACTAAAGAGCGCACAATCAGAATAACAAAGTTATGTCGCAACGGAATCACGGATGGACGTAATTTTATGAAACCCTGCGTACGTAATATAAAGTGGTTAGGGAATCATTCTTTTTAATCCATAATTTAGACGGAAATACTTTTTTTAGCATTAATTTAGAGGAAAATATTAATATATAGTACCTAATTCAGAGGGAATAATTTGTTTTAATTGTCATTTGTATTATAAAGTCACAAAAATAAAGGTTTAGCGTTTAATTTCCTTTAATCCTTTTAGATGGTGCTGCGCGTTTAAATTTTTCTTGATTCGTTTTTAATTACTACAACGTAAGCCAAGACGCGGGTAAAAGTAAGTATTTAATAAGAAAAACAGGTTGTTTCAAAAGTTGTCTTTAAAAACTTTGAATAAAATAATATTATTCTAGAAGGTTAGTTTCGAAAATTGCGGAAATAATTGTCGGAATATTCAAATTGACGGGTCACACACACGGGTCACACACATACACACACAGGCACGCACACGCACACGCACACGCACACGAACACGCACACGAACACGCACACGCACACGCACACCCACACACACACACACACACGTGCGTGCGTACGTGCACACAAGGGCGCGCGCGCGAACGCGCGCTCGCACGCACGCACGCACACACACACACACACATATATATATACATAATTTTTTACCTTATTCAAACTGTCAAATACATAACTTGAAGTAACTGACACTATGAAATAAAGTAGTTTAATTTGATTAAATTGTTTTATTTTGGCTTAAGCATGATTCATCCAACTGTGATCATATGGATAATTTAGACGAGATCGCGAATTTTTTTCAAATAGCTAAGAGCAAAGTGGCCAGACGAGCGTTCATGAGAGCTTCTATGTGCATAATGAGTAGCGAATGTAAAATACCGTGTGTTAGACAATTATTTTCCCTTTTCTCTTTTGCTGTTACAACAATCAAATTAGTGTACTCATTAAACTAAAAGAAAGCGGAAATTGGAATTTTACAATTTTTTTTCACATTTTACTATTTTTTTTTCGCAATTAAGATATATTTTTTCGGAATTAATCCTCTAAAATGAAAAAAAAATGAGTTATAAAAAGACAATTTTCATGAAATGTAAGAAGACAATACAAAGTAATCTTCTTGAATTATATATAGATGTTTAATATACTTTTTCGTCGCTGTACAACTTATTCTTAGAATTTACAACAAGCTTCGCAAAAATAGATGTTTTTGGAAAATAAATGTAAATATGCCCTTGCAAATGTCCCGCGTAAAAGGTGATGTGGTAAATGTTTATCAGCTTTTACAGATGGGCCGATAAGACTTGTTAAAGAGCACCTGCTGTTAGATCAAAAATCGTAAAAATAGTGCCAATAAGATATTTGTAATAGTTGAAGTCTATAGTTTAATGATGTACTAATGAACTGTTATTTTTAGATTGCACTAATTTTGTCACATTAACCATATAAACAAACATTGTTATAATTAAACAAGAATGACAATAGTCAGTAACAGTTCAGGAACATTTGGCACTTTTTGATTAGAGTCATAAAATATTTAATTATGTATGGAGGACGAGCAACAGATTCTATAATTTTCGAAGACTGGAATTCTGCAAGCGCTGTCTAAAGGAGCTGCTGTTCTGGCCAACAGAAGTTTTAAGAATATCGCACATTTGCAGCAACAATACGAATTCACTTTGATCAGACCTCCTAATGTATGTGTTCAAGCGAAACTAACGAAGAAAGAAGTTTTGGAAAAAAAACGGCTACCGGCCGACTCCGAAATTTTGGATTTATGTTTCCACATGTGTGAATAGATTAAAGGCAAGTTGATTTGTTAGATTTTATTGTATTTTCATATGTATGCAAATTTTTGATATGTAAAATATACTTACTTATTTAAGGAAATAAGCACAACCATAATACCAAATATAAACCATACATAAATTTCGTAAATAATTTTTAAGTCTTTGTGTAATTTTACAATAAGATCCCTGGGGACCTACAAGATTTGCCTTTATGTATATTTAAAAAAATAATTGAAGCAAAATTGTACTGTAAAGCATAGTATAAAATATCTGACTACTTAGAATATAATAACCGTTGGAATAGAGAGCTTATATTATATTTATGCTGTATTTGGTAAAATAGTAATAAGACAACTTTAAAAAGATGCGATTTCTGTGAAGTTTCTTGCCATTTCTTCTACATAAATCAACGCTACATACTTGTTGAAATGGTATTATATAGCTTCAAAATTGACTTCAATAAGTGATTTGTTTCATCCTACATTGTATAAATATTTTTGAATTTTGACTTTTCTATTTTTGTATCTTAAGAATATAATAAAACTAATAAAACTATTATATACAATATACAATATAATAAAACTATATTTACGTGAATTTCTAGTTACTTATTCATACATAACTACATAATAAGTTTATCGCAGATGTCATCTCTCCAATATATCTCACATATTTTAAATACATTTTTACAGTAATTTTTATTGTACAGTACTTCATACACATTAACCTGTGATGAACTCTCAAAGTCCACATGTGCAATACAAAATAGATCATTATTTCTTCCCGATTTATTCTTTCCCTTTCTTTGTGCCTGTATTTGTACATTATACTTTTTGCCTAGTTTTCTATTTTCGTCATAGAGGCTTATTATTTTCTCCTTGTATGGACACTTTATCTCCATGACATACTCATTTGTAAGTCCATCAGGTGAGTTTCTTTTTTAACATCGTCTTCCAAAAATTTGCCTCCTTTAACAGCCGCAGTTTCCTTAAATTTTGTAACTCCGAACACCACTTCTACAAGAAAACCACCTTTTGTTTTGAACTGGGCCACGTCATGAATTTTTGAAGCCGTAATGGTGGCCGTAATTTTGAGGCCATCCATAGCGCATCTGAAGCCAGAGCGGAGTTAGCTTAAACCAAAGTAGCATCTTTTACTTAAGAGATTTTTCTTAAACTTATAAGTCCCCTTAGACCATTACCTGAAAGCGCTGATTTTTTCTAGTGACATTTTACAGCAGTCCTTGCAGGCTCGTTGCTTCGACGGTGAAGCCACAATAAAAATCCTGTGGCATGTTTACATCCACCTTTACTAGCGGCTCAGTCTTCGCAGTCAACGTGCAAATCTTTTTCATTCCATTTTAAATTGCAGTTATATGGTTTAGAACGTACTTGAACGTTCTGGGGTGATTCGGCATTTTACTGTATAAATATTACTTTCTATTATCACTTTTACATATCCAATAGCGTTGTCGCCGTAGCTGTTTCTAGCCGATCTAAAATAAAATAAACGTAAGTTAACCCACTCACATGAAAAATAAAAAAACATAAAAATGCACTTATCCACGATAACATCAAAAAGGAAATTTATACACCTGACAGAAGGAATACCTTCTCAACTTAACAAGCTGAGCTTTACAGGTATGGTTTTCAATGATAGTCACCTAGATCCTAATACTAACCTACTTTTGAAAAAATATTTTATAGGTTCAAATTTTGAAAGTTAAAGAATGTTTAGGTTAGGATTAATACGTTAGTTTCTTGTTACGTTACATATTATGATCAAAATTATGTAGGCACATTAATATGGTATCATTTTTAATAGGCCCCTTTCCGTTACACATACGCATTCTTTTTTTTTCAAGTAAGAGTATCAAACTCATGTACTATCATTATTACCTACGTTTTTAAAAACCAGTACTTAATGAGAAATATGTATAGGATATCAGAAGGTTTATGATGAAGAAACAAATTTTATTAAGTTACATTTACTTTTGCATTTTTACTCCTCGAATCTCTGCGGCCATGAAATCGGAGTTATTTGAAAAATAGTGGGAAACCATTAATCTGTCTATTTTAGGCAAGTTACTAGATTTTCCTTTTTCAAAACCGTCACCCATTTCTAATATTATACTTGTAGCATTATTGTAACTCTGATTCACATAAAAAACTTCAGTTGGTAACGTAATTGTGGTCAAACTTAAAAAACATCCGATAGTAATGAAGGAGTGATATAGTACGGCAAGAGAGGCGCGTCGTAAAATAACATCACGCGCGTACAGCGCGCCCGCGCCATATATTTGAATAAGGCGGAAACTAAAATCAACGCAACTCCAAAACTACTCGCTTGATTTAAATGACACGATTTCTAGATATTTAGACTACACGGTCATAAAGTTTCAAGTGATATATCGGACCCAGTGATATTCCGCATTATGCATTTTAAGCAATCTGCTGTGTCCCGTAACTAAGTCGACGTTATATTTTGTGTGAACGCTGATATACAGAACAATACTAGTGTATTCGATAGAGCGTTCAATTATTTTCACTTTTTGTGTCATTATAAGCCCGACTCAATCGACACTTGTTTCGCTATTGGTTTGTTTGCGGGGCGTTGTGACGGCAATGGAGCTTGTAGGGACGTCATAATGGAAATGGTGTCACTACATGGTCCGTTTCTTGAACGTATATTAGAATTCTATAATAGAACAAATTCTATTTCCGTACTCGTTTCTCTGTAATATTTGAACTTTATCCAATGAAAAATTCATATTTTATCACGTGAGTATTTACTTCAACTGCCAATAGTCGACCGACTAGATTATAGAAGGTCGGTATATGTCAACAAAAACAAGTGTTATTTGTAATATTATAATTTATATCCAGATTGATTTTCCTAATCTAAATATATTACTACAAAATTGTTTGTTAAATTTTTAATAAATTTTGTTGTACAAGACATTTTAAAAATTTAGTCAAAAATTGTTATTGAATTTTAAATAAAAGAGATATGTAAATAACTTTTGCAACAGATTACTTTATTAACATATATAATATAAGAAAATTAACATACAATTTTTGTTTTATAAGTGAATTGCATAACCAGTATGAATCGAATTACGTAAATCAGATATTCAGAGCCGTTTATAAACCCAGTTTATTCGCGCACATCCTGTGCAGCCTATACTGGTATCATAAAGCAGTCAATACAATATCTAGTGCTCGCTCGTTTCAACAGTAATTAATCAATAATATGTTTGGAGAGACGTATGTGTATAAATTTAGATTTACAGCTGTTTTCCTTACATAATGTTAGTAGTATGAAGGTGAAATTTGGCATATTTTTTATATTTATAACGCCTACAAAGTTATGAAATATTTTTTTTTAATGTCTTTTATAGTATCTCCCCTATATGTAAGGTGGTAATGATTTTTTCCCCATTCTCCTTTATGTAAAACATTATTTATTAGGTTTTTCAGAAAAATTGGTTTCGTCAAGACAACTTTTTCGACACATAAATCTAATTACGAAATATTAACCTTTAAAGTAGTAATTTTTGTCAATGTGTCAATTTGTACCAGAAAAACCGCTATTTTCGAATATATGAAAATTACTATAGCTAATATACTAGACGACATATGTACATGTGTGAGATATAACATTATTTAAATGTCATCATGGTTTTATCCTAGTGAAAGATATAGTAGGCAATTTATTCGTCTTATGAAAAATTGACAATTATAAATAGTTCAATAGAGACACTGGGTGTCCTTAAATGTGTACGGAACTGTCTTAGTATGAGTACTACTCGTACTTCACATATTTTTTTGATTTCAAGTTGCACCGTGACTTAAGAACTGAACAATTGTAATCGTCCTAGAATTTAGACTAGAATTTTTGAGAGAAATCCAGTATATTCCGTTAGTAGGGAAAAAGTTTTAAAAATTGCTAGTCATTTTTTCAAATTGAATTCTATACTTGAAAAGAAACGGAAGTATTTTGTACCTGAAAGGAACACTTTGTAAGATTACCCATGTGTCTGTCCATCTGCTGTAGCCGTTTTTCCATATTTATATTTTTACTAAAAAGCTATGTTATAAGCTATTAAGTGGATATATGTCACACTTACTTTAATTGAGTGACATATATCCACTTCAGTTCCCATTTATCCAAATCATAAATTCTTTTATATAATGTGGCTATAGTTTATTATCTCTAATCAATGTAACGAAATTACATCTTTTAAAGTTTTGATCTTCATACATAGCTTCTATGTCTTCTATATTTTATATAAAAACGTTCATAACTTCTTGGTATCATTTATCATTATGAAGTTTTAGGTATATGTAAGGATATACGTGAAAGAAATTGTTAAATTGTTTTATCCCTCCCTATTAAACATGACTGAATTTTTTTGTCACTTAAGAGCTATTTAAATTAAATTTTATACGTATAAGCTATTTGTTCTTGAAACTTGCATCTATTTACTCAATACGTTAGGGAAAATATTGCCTAGTATATATCTCAAAGGCGTAAAATAATCGTAAATTTCTCAAAAATAATAGGATCTCGATGCGGCACTTCGGTTTTTTAATAAACTTTACTATAACTTCTAGTCACCATATTTTACATATTTTTTGCGAATATTTCCTACAATATCTCTGTAACTATCCTAAATAAAATCTTGAAAAATAACTTTTGGAATCCTTATTACTTGTTCTCTCAATTGAAACCTCAAATTAACGAAAGCAAAAATAAAACAATTTTTGTATACCAAAGTTGCCATTTCCAAAATTTTCGAACAAATAAATTTACGAAATATGTGAGTTAGTAGAATCGAGGACATACAAGTGTCCAAGTCGAACTGAACTGAAAAAAATAACAGACAGGTTAGTGGTATAAACTTTTCTACGTGTTTATTATAATTTATTTGCGTGATTAATTGTACCTATATGAAACGAGGATTCGGTATTTGCATTGCGATTATTATTATTTTAACTTAATGCGTTTTTATTGATTTACATGTTTATACATACTGTTGTGTACGATTATGTAGTTATAACATACGACATATTTATTAATATCCCCTAATATATATATATATATATATATATATATATATATATATATGTGTGTGTGTGTGTGTGTGTGTGTGTGTGTATATATGTAAATATTTGTGTAAAATTACCTTCATTCGTTTAAGAAATGATGTAAGAAAAAATAATATTTTGGAGAGGATGGAAATCTCTCCTTTACTCTGGCAAAAAGTTCGTTCTCGTAAGGCTGAAAGGGATTACGTCATTATAATCAATTTATATTAACGAATTACTTAAGAGCATTACACGTTCTAAATTACATTCCAATAAGGAATGAGATATAATATTAGCTTTATATTGATTCTGTGTAATTACTTTTGTTTCGCTGAATCATTCTAATTCATCCACATATCTGAAAATTCCTATGGGTAGCCGCTTATCCCTAATAACCTGAGTCATCAACCGATTATTAAAGAGGTGTAAGTATAAATTTTACTCAAATTGGAAATGGTTGATAAACTGTAGACACTATGAACATGATATGGCTATTTACGGATAAAGTTTAATTCAAGTATTACATATCACAATTCATCGCTCATAAAGGTCTGTAACCATACGACTGTAACTTAACAATCCATGTTTGTTCAGTATTGCAATGTCAATGTTCAAGTTCGTAAAATATAATTAATATTAAATACTTGGGTATCCACATTCATCAATACTTCGCTGATACATACATATGGAGAAAACAAGTACAACATTACGAGAAACAATTTACATTTTTTAAAATAAGTATATTTTTTAAACTAGACGACATTCAAATAATTTTACTATGTATTATATAATGTTCTTTATTCCTGTCTTTATATTTGCAAGTATTTTGAATAAAGGATACTGGGAGCTACACGAAAATTATGAGGCTATAAATTATGAAACTATTCAAATGGAATATCCGCAATATCTTACAGCATGTTTCCGCCAAGTCTTATAGCGAAAAAATATATTTTAAGGTGCTATATCACAAAACAAACAAAAAAACTAAATTCTTTTAAAAGCACTCACGTGTCGCTTGTCTATCCGTATGTGAGTGTGTTACAGCTGTATATCTCTGAAACCGTTATATGAATTTCGATGTGGAAATATGAACTTTGGTACGGAAATCAAGCATGCTGGCCTATATATATTTTTGTAGTTGACATTTAAAAATATATAAAAAAATATTAGAACGGGGATGTTAATATTTCCGTATGATTTATGTTTAAATTTTAAGGGCTTGAAAGAAATAAACTTTCTAATTTAAACATTTCCGCAGCAAATCATATTCAATCCATCAATCCGTCAAAACCGTATTCTAAAATTAGTATTTTGCACAAGTAGTCCTCAGTTGTGTTACATTTTAAATTTATCATTCACAAGCATGTGGAATCTATACTTTGTGTGTATATATATATATATATATATATATATATATATATATATTTCTATTTCCGTGTAAATTCAGTCGACTCAAGTAGTACTAAATCTAATGATCCTAATTGTTTCTTTAAGTTATTTTAACATAAAGAAACAATATTATATAAAAATATACCAATTGAAAAAAGTGAGTTTAGGGAAGTATAAGTATATTTACGCAGGTCGTTATTAATGTAGCAAGCACAAGCCTTGTGCAGTAATCTTATTTATAAAATTATGAAATTAAAAGATAAATCTCTAAGAAATTGGAACTAGACTGTCTATGTGTGTAAGTGAGCAGGTACAACATGTGGTAAATATTAAATGTTACATAACAACGAATAATAACTCGTGACAAGGTTTCTGTTGTAATGAAAAGTAATTAATGTAAGCAGCATGTATGCAATAGAAATATTTTGCTTGTTTTATTGCTTGAAACCTCTAGTGCGGATTTATGTATAGTTTTAATTATATGAAAAATGTAAAAGGTTTATTAAAGAACCAGATAAGTGAAGAAATTTCTAAGAAATTGTTATTTCTTGCCCAAACTTTTTTGAGTATTTAACTTCCAATTTAATATTTCAAATATACTTTTATCTAAATTCTTGATTTTGAAAATATTTAGTGTAAGTTGAAAATTTATTTTCATTTTCGTCTTCTGTTCAACTGAGCACATTATTTTGTTTCAGTTGTTTATAAAAACACAATATGGAAATGATCGTCAGGTATAAGTAAAAGTAGAACCTCTACGAAGTGTGATTGGATAGTTGTTCGCTAAATGGAATTAGTACTGAAACATCTTCAATTCATATCACTCTTTTAACATCCAAACTAAGGTTAACGTAGGCCACATATGCATTCTTTTTTTCCTTTTATGCTGATGATAACTTATTAGTGGAATCTGTGAGGAATATTTTGGGAACTATGAATTCGGAATGGTTATTAGAAGAGAAGTAAATAAGAAAAAACGACATGGCTGAACTAGATCTAGTGTTTACTAAAAAGCCATTCAACATAATAATAACTTATCATATACTAGTGATAGATGAAAGTAAGGTGAGTTAAGGATAGTTGACGTGGTATTTGATTATTGCTGTCGACCACAGTATGATATAACTTGATAAAATATTTAGATATGACTGGTCCAAAGTAAGGACTACTAAATAAAAAAATAACGATATTGTGATCAAAACTGGACCTCTTTCTGTCCAGAAGGTCTTAATCTAACAAAAAGTTGGTTTTGCTGGGTCTTGAATCTGAAAGAAATTACACCGTCAGCAAAAGACGTGAATAATATATTTATAATTTTTATTAATGGCTTACTTGTCATAAATTATATTGAAGCGCGGCATAAGATGAAATATTTGTTAAAAGAATGTCAGTTCTATTCATGTTATGTTACGAATTTTGTTTTGCATTATAGTTTTATTTGTAACATGTAAGTTCACAATACCAATAGCCGCTGGACACTAATGTTATAGTGGTTATTAGGTCTATGGGTATGAGCTATCGACCAATTATAAAGAAGATATAAGTACTATTAGTATATCATAGTTAATCAGTGACTAGCCAATCACTTTCTGTCCACAGAACTGTTTGATCCTTACGCTATCGTTATATGAAAATAACAAATCACTAGGAAAACTGTTAAAATAAATACGGCCAACTTTAAACAAATCAGAGTACGTCTATGGCTTTATTAAATCATTTATTAAACATGATGTTACTATTTTTCAATATTTGATTAATGATTTTTTAACGAATTAATCGTTTACACCATTTGAATTTTTTTTTTATTTTGAAATACGCGCGGTTGTAAAATTTTTCAAATTTACTCACCAAATTATATAAATCGTACTTAGGAGCTCGTACATCATAGTGCTTCTAATTACGTGTAGGTGTAAAATAAATCTCTATTATTACTAAGTAAACAAAATCCCAAAGAGAAAATAAGAAACTAGATGTTTATGGACGTACGGTGAACTATAGAAATATACCCATAATCTTATGCAAGTTAAATTAATATATACATATGGTAGGAGTACCTAAAGGATTTCAAAATATATCCTACTGTATACATGATAATAACAGGGATATAAAGAATTTAATCTTTCTCAACTGATCAACATTACTAATCATATTAAAATTATTAATCATATCCAGTTAAATCATTATTTCCGTTATTCCGTATTCCTTTCAATGGACCTGCATATAGCAAAGCAAAGCCCTGCCAAAATAATACGCCTCGATATGGGTCTGCAATGTCACGATAATGCATGATGTAAGCTGAGACATAAATAACAAATTAAACTGATTAAGGTCGACCGCGCCTAATAAATCGTGTTGAATTGTATCTCTCCCATGCCCGTGTCCGTGTGTATACAGAGCCGGTTCAGTATTTAAATGTTTATTCGTCGTTATAAAGATAAATATCTATAGACGACATGTCTATGTTAATGTTTCTGATTCTCTCGATGACCTAAAAAAACCACGATAGTGGACACCAGTGTTTGAATCGGGAACCTTTCGATTCGTGGTGGAATGCTCTACTACTGAGCTATGTCCACGATGTAGCTCAATATGCACAACACAAGTGGTTATTCTTAAATTATTTTGGTAATTTCATTTTGTATCATTATTTAATATGTTAGTCTGGGTTATATGTTATATAATATGTTAGTTTTCGTTATTGTTAATTTTTGTGAAACACTAAGTTATCAATTACCAAAAGGATCATTAGTTGTAATTAAAAAAAATATGAGCTGTAGAAACATTGAACATAAAAATTTGTTACAATATTTATAACAAATAAATTATATCCCGTAGTGATATTGAATATGAACATGGATGTGTCAGTTTATGTGAATTGATAATGTCTTGATTATAAATTTAGGATATTATTTTACAATCACTATTTTATTTTAATCGTTATAAAACTTAAGATTTTTATACGTTTACATAGTAGGGTTACAGTGAGAGAAAAATTTAATTTATGTATTTAAAATTCTGAATTTGGTTTGTTTAAGTTTTAATTTAGTAATATATTAATATATACCATAAATATGTTTATACTTTTCTGGTTTTATATATATATATATATATATATATATATATATATATATATATATATATATACACACATAAATATGAATCACTTACGCAGGGCAGCTTTGACATTTTAATCTAAATTCGAAACATAAAATAAAAATACTTTAACATAAAATAAGAAAACAGACTTAATATTTAAAAATTTCAATTAGTTTCAAATTCTTCATTAATATAGTAAACTTTAAAGAATATGCAGATAAAGAATATCTTTTCATATTAAGATATTTAGTAGAGCACGTTACGGATAAATTTTCAAACTTAATATCCGTATATAATATAACATTAGAAAAGAAAAACTTTGTATAATAATCGTCTTTAGGAGAAAATTATTTTGGAAAACAGCGTAGTAGCTGTCGTTGAAAATTTTACATACTTATCTTAACAAACAGGTAATTATGTAAAATTTCTGTATATGTATAATAATGACTAATCGACGAATTTTAATAGAGTTTTTAATATTCTATAAGTTCCAGAAGTAAAATACGATAAGTTGAGAAATAATATAAAGTTTATTTGTGGGTTCGTATTAGTCAATTCATGTAAAATGTTTAACCAAAAAAAGAACTCAACATGTCTAAAAATCAGACAAAAGATAATTTGACAATTATTTTACTTTTTATTTTTACCAAAAAATGTTTTGTATTTTAGAAATTGCTGCATATGTACTAACGGTGAATCCTAAGATTAGTACAAGCACACCATAGATATGAACACAATTTCACCTTCTCTTTCAAACTAAAAATATGTTGGAAGTATTCAGAGTCCTTAAATTATGAGAATTCAAAATAATTTTAGAAACAATAATAGTTATTTTATTTATAATAAATTATTTCCATTCCGACAATTTACATTACTCAAATATTCTAATTGTGACCATATCACATAAACAACCCTTCATTAAAAGTAATGTTCTTCGTGAGCAATTCGTAGTTTTTTACTAAATCTATGTTTATAAAGTAAAAGTTTTCTATTTATATTTTCCAAGGTTCTGATGAGCGACATCCGGTCGTTGTTAATTCCGAGAAATAATAGAGTATCAGTAATCATTGATAGAATCAAATCTTTACGACATGATAATTGCTTTACTATATATGCAAATATAATTGATTTTAATATAATTACTAAATTTTTTTGTTACACGATTATGTCGGTGAGGAAATAAACATTGGATTAAAAAATATTAAAAATAAGCATGAAAATAAATTATCCTTTTTAGTCGATTTTAATAATTATATCAATCGAATCAAATTCTTTTCTTATTTAATCGGAATCGTAAAATATTCACTGAAAAAAATTAGACTTATTAAATACACAAAAAAAACAAAACAGGTTTTTATTCATCTCATGGTAAGTTCAATTTGTTGCTTTTTTGTATTGGCGATAATAACAGAACACGTATTTTCGTTTGCTGTTCTCCTTTGTATCCACTTTATTTTTTTCATTGTTATTTGATTCGTATTAGTTTAAATTCTAACACTAAATTAAATAACTTGAGATTTTCTTTAACAAATTTATACTCCATTACGAAAATTGAATCAAAATCTTTATTCTTTTTATCGTACTTTCATCTGAACTCTTCAGCTTTTGAGAAGTGGCCAAATATAGAAACTTATTATTGGAACAATTATTTGCTTGCTGAATATTCTTTAATTTTATGATATCTTAAGTTAATTCTACTTTGATACTCTCAGGCTTCCATATAACTGAATATGAAATCTAGCTAGCAACTACAACTCGCATTTTGAGGTTTGCGTACATACTTAGGCGAATATGAATATTCAGAATACTTAAGTGTATATAATAAATCTAGTTTAATAAATTTTAATATTGACAAATATCAATATTAATATTTTCCATGTAAATACATAGCATAATATAAAATTCACCAGCGTAAAATTATAAACAATTTCTCAAAGTTTATACTATATGGATCTAGGTACTATAGTAAACTTTATGACAACCTCAAGCAATTCTTCTTTTCAATAATTTTATCCTGGTAATTTTAGAGATGGCATGATAAAACAAGTTTTTTTTTAATATTTTCGATGCCATCTCTTTCAGTATTCGAAATGAAATTCCGAAAAACAAAAAATCCAAAAATTTAGGCATTAATAACTAATATCAAATAATTTAACCTAAGTTTTACACTAATTTCTTTTAAACATATAAATATACAGACATACACATGCATACATATATATGTATATATATATATATATATATATATATATATATATATATATATATATATATATATATATGTATAAATATATATATATATATATATATATGTGTGTATATATATATACATATATATATATATATATATATACATCCAAATTCGAGTTTACGTAACCTTTTCCAAGTATTCCTCGCTTTGCGGTTTATTTCTTCTCTCTGTCAATATTTCAAAAGTAATAGAATGAATATATCTATCGACTGGCTCTATGCTTTCATCTTCATTCGTCAGTTTTAAATCTTCACTGAAATTATACATAGTTTTTGTTTACCTTGTTAAAGTATGTACATGAAGCTATGTTACTAGCTTTTGCATACGTCGTTTGCAAATCGAAAGTAAACTATTGATCTTCCATTTATTCATAATTCATACTTTTCCCAGGATACTTTTCTGAATGCAAATTCAGGTATAGGAATAAAAAGCTTGATATATATAGGATGGAGTTGCTTTACAATTCTCCCAATTTCAAAAGGTTTACCTAACAATCCATGTTTTATTATATCGACGTGGACACCATATTTTCTTATTGACTGGCACAGGATTTTTTATCTAGAAAGTTTGGCCTAATTAGATTGGTGTAATTTTTTTGTGCAAATTTATTTATTTTTCAAATATTTGCTGCAAAGTGTGAAGCGATCCACGGAATTCTGCTTGTTCGGTGGGTTGCCTTTCACCTAGAAACAATCCAGTAATCAATTATTTCTAATTGCATGTGGAATTATACATATTTGCAGTTAGTTTGTTTTTACGCCTGCTAAAGACATAATAGGTAATATATTTGTATTGTGAAAAATTAAAATTGTAAAAAGTTTAATTAGAAATTGAATATTTACAAGTAAATAAATGTAAACGAATCCCTCGTAACGCGATTGGTATTCGTGCTTGACAGTTTTTTTATTATTTGTTCAACTCTTACACATCGCATGATTTGATCTAAATAACTGTAGTTACGATCTAAATAATTGAGTTTCTTCAATTCTTGTCTTCGTTCAGTAGATAATTTAATATGTATTTAATTTCCATTATAAGGAAAAACAGGACTTGGAAAAGAGAATATTTACCTTTATACAATACTAAGGTGAGTGTTAAAAAATGTTCGTTGTGAAAATAAGGTATATCAATTTTCATTTTTCGAACGATCAATGAATAATGTGCAATTAAATTAAAATGAAAAAATACTAAGTTTATTGGAAAATTAGACTCACTATCAAAATATGCTTCAGAAACCGAAAGATTCAGGAAATAACTAAAGGACCTTTTAAGGTATATTAGTAATAAATTTATAGTTTACTAAAAAAAGACAAAATAAGTGATCCCTTGAATGTCAGAGACGGATGTAATGAATATGTGTTAAGACCGAATAATATAATGCGTCTTTATTACTGCCTACCACAGTATGAGGTGGCGTCATGATATATGTGGCATTGAGGATTACTAAAATTACCTTCATTCATATAATTTTAATAAAAGAAATAGGAATATTTGTTATTAATTTGACGCGTTTTTGCTCAGATTTCAGATTAAATCTCCGCTTTAATCAATAAAAGTATTGATTATGGTAGGTTGAAAGGAATTACGCCGTTGTTCTATAGAACGTCCGTAATGTAATTATCATTTATATTAATAACTCATCTACGAGTATTACACGATATAAATAATATTAAAGGGTAACACGAGATATAATATTTCTAAGATTAAAATTTTATTGATTCTATGTAATTATTTTTGCTTTGCTGAATCGTTACACTTAATACATACATCTGTAAATTCATAATATTAGTAGCCGCTGAACCCTAGTAATAACATCTACTGATTATATAAATTTTAATAAGATATAATTCTACGCAAAACAGTAAACATAATTAATCTTTTTGACGACAGTTCTTAAAGTTATTCGGAGTCGTGTAACCCTGCAGATGCTTTGGATCGAATATAGCTGTTTACTGATAAAGTTGAATTCAAGTTTTATATGTCATATTCTGTTACCCAAAGAGTCTACAACCACATCCCTCTAACTTAATAATCCAAGGATATATGATACAACAATGTTAGTATGCACACTGACCAATACTTACCCTAGCAGGTAAATATTGAAAAACAACAGTTTGCCTATTTCAAAAAAATTGTGAAATGTAAACCGAATGGTATTAAATTCAATTTACTATGCACTATTATAATCTACTATTAGCTACGGACAAGTAGCATGGGGTGGGCTAACCAAATTTCTAAATATACGTTTATGTATTGGGCAGAGAACATCATTAAAAGTGATTACAATGAGAGCAAAACAAATGCGAGCCATTATTTTTAAACACCGATATAAACGAATAAACTTGTAAGAGTTAGAAAATAAGAAACTTCACTGATACACTAACACACACGTAAAGTAGGTGTGTATAGTATAGTAGACAAGAAAGCGTTAAGTCGGAAAGAGCCGATAAATCACGAAGCTGGCCGAATTAAGTCGGAAAGAGACGACCAAAACGGGGAGCTGGCCGAATGGCCCGCGAATCGCGACCTGCCATCCAAACATTTTAAGTTGCAGAATTTAATTTTTTCTTTTAATTTAATTTTTGCATAATTTACAGTTCTAGACCTTGACAATTATGTGTGAAAACTTTACTGGCATATTTCGATAAAAAGAAAAACAAACAATGACTAAAATAACTGGTCAATAGATCCATATTAGGAGAGCTTGCCTCAGTTGCGGTTGACTATCATCCGCAACTAGAACAAAATGCCGACGGAGAAAATATACATTCTATGCAACAGAATTACACAACGGACTATCCAAAGACTTATCGGCGATACATGATACGAAACTTTCACAAGTTTCGAAAAGGGCGGCTACGAGCTAATTGGGATTCGAGCTGATGCGTGGGGGTTGGGCCAGAGCCGAGTCTGTAATTGCCGAATGATTTAAACGCGTCGGAACCGAATTTCGAATATGACGAAACAGATTGGTTGTGTGTGTGTGTGAATATGTGGGTATGTGTGGTTGTACGTTGGGTTTTATTTATTTCGGTATATTACTAATATATAAATGAATATTAATGTTCATATGTGACAATACCTATATGGTATGTATGCCAGTATGCAAACGTATATATATACATACTCGTAAATATGTGTATGTGCAAGTGTTTGCAGTAATATTATTCTTCGTAATATATATCAAATCATAAAAAAAACAAGTTTACTTAATTTGTTGAGAAATTTTCTTAGACGCGCGGACTCTAACCCGACATAGCGTAAGGGTTAGTTGGATAGGTATATTCTAAAGATATGGGCAATTGCTACCCTAATGTAAGACGGCAGGTGTATTATGTTGTTATTTGGATTAAATAAATTAAACTAGTCACAGACTAGCTGGGTCTAAATGTCAAAATTTTCAGTTTTTATCCTCATCATTTATTGACTGTTGAGGGATAATAATAATAACGATCAGAAAACTGCTATCGCACCTTTCCATCATTTTCAAAGAGGTTCGTTAAGTCGTTAAGGCCTTTGATAAATCACTTTGAAAAAAACTATTTCAGACCATTTTGAAGATTTTAATTTATTTTAAAACGTTAAGTGTAATTTATTGGGTAAAAAATTAAACTTAAATTAAATGTAATTTACCTTAAATGCAATGTTAGAGAAAACCCTAGTAAAAGTATAATTATTACTTGTAAACCTGAATATCATATTTTGTATCACAATCAACTGTAATTTACTGTGACAGTAGAGGAAGAAATTAGCTGCAAATTTTCTTGCAATAAATTAATGTCTATTAACACGCTTTTTTTCTAAACACTCAAGGAGATACGAAGATTATATTACATTAAATATTGTTACGTAATTAGTAACACTCTATTTAATAAAATATTATTATGTGTAGTGGCGAGCAACACGACGATGTTCCTGATGTCATAAAGCATTACGGTAATGTTTGTGGGGCAAATTTTTGTAGGGGATTTCAATTATGTTTTCCGCTTTGAATATAATATAAAATGTAATTAATATTTTCATTGTTTGGTCCGTTTTAATTATGCAATAAAATTATTCCAAGGAAATACGAAAAATTGCTGATCTCATAAGAATCATTAATCATGCCGAGGTAAATCGTTATTTGCGTTATTCCCTTTCAGTTGGCCAACGTAACGATCACAAGCCTTAAACAATTTTTGTGTCTGGATCCTAGTCTGCAATATCATGACAATGGGCGATACAGCGAGTAGGGAATGTAAATTAAAAATGAGAACTTATTAAGTTTGGATATGTGAAATAAATTGTGATGAATTGTAGCTCTCGCAAGATAATGTGTAAATATATACAATTTTGGCTTAGTCGATGAAAGTTTGTTCGTTTATGTATGTAGTCAGATTCATATGGGTTTATTTCTATAACCCTCTGGGTGATCCAAAAAAACTACGGTAAGGAATATCCGAGTTTGAACGGAGGACTTCTCGATGTGTAGCTAAATGACAGATCCACTGAGCTATATCCCTGATATAGTGCTCTATACATAAGAAAATCACAAACGGTCCGGGTTTTATGATTAGTATAATTAACCACTATGATTTCATAACAAGTTGATTTGTATCTTCAATTTATTTATTGAAAATTTAAGTTAATGTTTATTACAATTACGATTGGTTGTTATAAATCGTTTGAAGTCGTATACTGCGTCGTATTGTGTGTTTTAATATGTTATAGCTTTTGATAAATGCGATAACGATAATCGTGATCAACGAGTAGTGAGTAAAAACATGATCATTCATTCGCACTACTTTTCAACTTTCCTAATTTGTTAGCATTTTATAAGAAATTCCATATTAGTACCATATTTCTATTTATAATTAGATTATGCTGTAACCGAATACCGATGATTACTTGTGCAAACGATAATTGAATTTTAAAATGAGTAAAATATGTATAGTTTTTGAAAATTATTAAAGCTGTTAGTAAAAAAGAAAATATCGTTTATGAAAACCAGTCCCACTTTCCTCGAAATTAGTGATTTTCTTCATGCACTTTGATTTTTTATTTTGTATTATGGGGTCAAGTTGTTTCATTGCGTAGTAAATTGTTTGTTACTTAATGTTAAGTAATGCGATATTGAATAATATGTATTACATTTATGCTTTTGGATGATAGACAGTTCTGAATGTTACTTACGGGTATAATATATGGCTTTATTTTATCCGTTGTAGTCGACAAAGGACCATGTAGAGAGCTGAATCGTCAGTCATCATTTTGACTGGCATTATTCTAAAACATTTTCTAACCTACCTGCCCTCCTCGTGCAGGAAGGCAAGTGTGTGTGCGTGCATGCATGCGTACATACGAACGTGCGCGAATGTGTGTGCGAATGCTTGCTTGCGTGGATGGGTCCGCGCGCATCTTTGTGTGTACACAATGAATAACGATAGGAATAGTAACTCCTTTATGTAAGTAGATTATCAGGACAATATGGAAAGGCTCATTAATAATTATTGGTGCATAATTTCGCCACACCAACATCGTTTATTTAAATGTTATCTTCAACTTAAATATATGCTTAGCTACTTTTTTAATTTTACATAATATGACGTAAACGTTTATACAAGAGAAAAGTAATTGTAAGCCGTTAAAGAAATCAAATAACATGTTCATACTCGCAAAATGAATACAGAAGAAATAATCTCCAAGCAAAAGAATTTCATTAATAGTTATAAGTTATAAACTTTACGTATACATGCTTATTAATTTATGTGTGAAATTATTTCGTTACGTTTTGAATCTGATTTAATCACTTTTTATCGAGTATTCGGTTAAATATTCGTTTTTCGTTATTTACCTATTACCTCCTCCTCTCCATTCAAAGAAATTAAGCGTAATTTTAATATAATTTTTCATACATTCAGAAGTAAAATTTGTGCAAATAGAACTAAATAAAAAGTCAACATATTTTATTTACCAAATTGTAATTGGGGAGAATATTGAAAATTTACCTTGATTGTTATCTAAATATGTCCTTGTAGTCACACCTATAAGCCTATTCTATATATTAGTCTTTCCATAGCAATACCAATAAATAGTGTCTAATAGCGAATTTAGAGTAATTTGTACAAGTAGAACAAAGGGTAAATTGTCATGTAAAATTCTCAAAAAAAACTCTTTTTTTTATTTCAGATTCCGGAAGTATTGTTTCAAGATAATGATGTAAATTTTTCAAAAATGAGTTTTATTGGTAATTATTTCACAGCACAAACTTTAATGACACTTAGAGCACAACTATTCATGTACGTCTTTCATTTCTGCATGATTCCACTAATTATACTTCTGTAAGTTGCGCAGAAGTATAAATGGATCAATTGACATCAGTCGGATGTCGTGCGTACTTTAGATTGAGCAAAATATTAACTTTAAATGACTTCTGGATTATACAAAGAATTTTGCGTGCTCTGGGTAGTAGTACATTGACTAAAAACAAAAGTTTTAAATTAATACCGATATTCCGTAGATAATTAAAATTAAGGGACTAACTTCGGGAGAATCCCGGAATTATACGATGATTGGCAATCCGAGTCGCACTGTTAAACAAAAAATATTAAGTGATGAAGTTCGTTACAATATGTTTCCTTATATATACGTCCGGTTAATAAAATCATTTTTAGAATTATAATGTACCTTAAAGGCGGTTTACAATTAATTTAGCAGGAAATTATTCAGCACAATATGTGCATAAAATACTGATATGAAATACTATTTATACCTTTTTCCTCTAAAAGGGTGAATATATTTACACAATAATTACATTTTGAAACACTACTGCCAGATCTCGACCAGTCTAAATGAGGGGTGGTCGGGGTTGTTGTTGAGGAGATGTTTGCTGCATCATTTATTTTATTTGGAAAGAAGGTTAAAAACAATCAATATATATAATAAAACAAATGTACAAATGTATTGCGACATATACTCAACTAGCCTCATTCCGAGTTTTAGAAATAAGGTTGTGAAAAACTGATATTCTTTGGATATAAATAAGTGTGAAAACATGAATGTTCATTAAAGTTGCTAACTGCTAACACTTACTTGACTTTCCTTTGTATTTTTGATTGTTAAAATAAACAATTGACCCATGTTATTCTAATAGTGGCTGCCAATAAATTACCGGTCGTCTGACTAATCACACTTCCCTGTCGTCCTTCTTTTTGCCATTTGATTTTTTATCGTATGTTGCGTAGTTTTTAAGACATTTTGACTACAAGCCCACCCCCTCTCCTCTTATTCTATAGTAAAAAGTTACTCTTGCCTAAATTTTAAATATCTGGCTACGATATCATCGAGGCTTTTAGAGATATATCGAGGCTTTTAGAAATTTACTGATGTTCTTCGTTCCTGACATAGAAGATGACTCCTCTCGATATCACGACAAACTGAGCTATTTGTAATAACTCTCGGTAAGTTGAGCTGTTCATTTCAAATCCAGTTTGATTGCATACTATTGACTGAGTCGGGTAAATGCCTGAGTTGGGTAGTGCCTAACATCGCAAGGGGTAATAGTAAGTAAATTTTTTATCATTTTGAACGCCATAGTTTTGAAAGTATTTCGCAAATAATATCCCTCTACTAACATAAGCTAGATTTTGGTAAAAGCTATTTTATTTATACCTTGATCAATTAAGAGATGTGGTTTCCAGAGCATCTATAATTCATCTACAATGATGGGATGAATCAACATGAGAAGGATCTTTTTCTGACGCACTTATAAATGAATACATAAACACAATTATGCTATTACATGAAAATTAGTTGGACATACCGGGGGCATAATAACTCCCAATATTTATTAAATTTTGTCTAAATTAATTAATAAATTATATAATACATATACATCAGGTGCACCTCGTGTGCACTGTATGACCCCACCCCCAACTCATACCTCTTAATCATTGTGCGCCTGCAATAGCGAAATCTATCTAATTCGATATTTTCAGTAACTTTAAACAATATAAATATAACTAGCTGACCCGGCGAACTTTGTACCGCCCCCGAACCAATAAATTTTATGTTAACTTATTAGCTGAATAAAATAAAGTTTTTTATTAAGTTAAAATGAATTAAGTTCAATAAATGAACAAAATAAAAAAGAAAAGTATTTTAATTACAATGAAGTTATAATTCACGTGACACCAAGGCATTTGCTTTATTGAAGCGAATGGAAATGATTTGCGTAGCATTGTTGCACTACTTTCTCATTGCCAACCGAGTCGTTTAACGTAGTGCTTTTTTTGTTCTTGTGTTTGTGAAGCACGAAGTCGGGCCATACTAACGCGGCGCTATACTCTTGCGCTTTCTTGTTCATCTGCAGAGGATTTATTTGCAATATTCCTAAGTCGAATCGGATTACGGCTTCATTGTAAAAGATTACCTAGATTGTAAATAACACTTTAAAATTAATCATACAATTCAAAAACATTTATCGATGCGCCCACAATCACAATATCTCATATAATCTCACAAAGTGAACATAATCTCACAAAGTGAAGGTAAAGAAGTCACAAGTTTCACAATGTGCACTTCATCAAACTTAACTCAACTATTTGACATCACTTTTCGCTGATGAATTTTAGAATAAATCGTTTGAAGAGAATAAATTTAATCGAATTCAAATGCAATAACGGTCGAAAACTGAATAAAAATTGTTGGAAACCAATTATAATTTTTATCCGTGTCTGTGATTGATGTCATTTTTTTCTGTCATTACATATTACGTTTTAATTCATTTAAATTATCTGTGATTTCTTACTTTTCCAATGCGCAAGGAAACTTATCGAAGGCAAGACAAAGAAAAAAAATATTCATCAAAATCAGTCAATCTGTTCTAGATATATCATCAAATAAGCCATTCGGTACAAAATGAATGGGAAAATGAATTTTCTTCATAAGTTCTTTTTTCGTGAATTTTTTCGAACGTTTTAATAGTTATTCTGTTATTCGGGGCGTAGGCAAATTCAACAAATCGAAGATCATGAAAATTGGTCCAGCCGTTCTTATGTAATAAATGGTGTAAATAAACCAACTTCGTATATATATATATATATATATATATATATATATATGTATTTTTTTTTTTTAGAATGATTTAAAGATTTTGCTACGTAATTATAATGTATAAAATGTGACCGCATATTTTATATCCCTAATTGTCATTGGTAGCTGCAGAAATATGTTTTATGTTAAATTCATATAATTGATACGCATTTATCCGACTCAGTCAATAGTATTCGTTCTATGGCACATTTTTCCACTCGGATCGGCTTTTGATCTTGAAATATTTGTTTTATTTTTGCATTCTATAATTATATAATGAAGTAATTGGTCGCCATGAGATATTTAATTCATTTAAATTGTTTGTTATTTTTCAATTTCTTATTACGCAAAGTAAAACAATGTCACAAAACCATCATATACCGACGTCTTTTCATTTATTGTAAATAATTTTTAGATCTTAAAACGTATAAAATGGGTATTTCTAATTCATAGGCAAAACCGATATAACGTTTTAAAAAATTTACCTGATTAAATTTATTAAAGCAACCGTTGTCAATTGATACAGTCCTTTTCCCTGATGGTGCTCTGCCAGATTTTTTCTGATAGGACATTGCCGCACAGTCATACTGACTGGGCGAAATGCTTCGAATAAGTCTGTCGAAAAGTCTTCCCTTAGTACACGTCTTCCATTTCGATAGTATATGTTACTTGGTGTGAAACTTTTGTTTTGATTTATTTATGAAATATTTTCTTTCTAATATTAATTTTCCTTTTAAATATTAATTTCATGACCTCTAATTATATTTGGATCACATCTACTCGTTTTTATGTAAATAAAAATCAATAATCATAGTCGTTTTAATTACAAGTTTTACGACGTTCACAAAATAAAAAAAAATTATCTATTTCTTAATATCTGTAAAGATGAGGACTTAAACCTACCA
This sequence comes from Druceiella hillmani, assembly GCA_039881145.1. Taxonomy (NCBI): domain Eukaryota; kingdom Metazoa; phylum Arthropoda; class Insecta; order Lepidoptera; family Hepialidae; genus Druceiella; species Druceiella hillmani. The sequence continues at coordinate 1,979,356 of JAYKKI010000144.1, read as the reverse complement.
TTCGCCTCATTTTCGATACGATAAATTAAGTTACATAAAAATAATTAAATTAATTTTGACATTAAGTTTAATTTGATGCCGATATAGCAAAGGTATTTATTTTCAGTTTTTACATTATTGGATGTCAAAATATCTTATTTGCATTACATAGAATTAGAACTTCTTCAACAAAATAGCAACTAATCAATGTTTTTGATATAAAATTTCGTGTAATCAAAAATATTGATCATATTTTTAATTTGCAAACTTCGGGTGATCAATCTATATTATATCAAAGCTTTATTATATAAAGCACATATTAAACGTAATATTTGTTGTTATTAAGTAATATGAGTAAACTTTCCAACTATTTCTCTCTTTTAAGTATAGCGACGCTAAAAATTTCGCTCACGCTTAAAATATATTCGCACAATATCATTTCTACATTGCTGCAAACGCTAAATCTTTGTATCGAATAATTTTCGTAACCGAAATTGTTGACGTTTCCACAATCAGACATTACTCAGATATTACAAAACTACTCTTAGACATTACGCATCAGAATCTATTTTGTTTATCTAGAATGGAAATAAACTTAAAATATATCGTCTTTACTTAAATACCATGAAAGGTATGGAACCGGTGTAATTATTCTCATTTATATTAAAATGCATTAACGTCAAAGTTAGGAATTGTATAATTACATAAATTATGTCAATTTTGTATAACTTCTTAGTTAAAATAAATTAAATCGATTATAAAAACTATTATATAGAAATAAAAATCCACTGCTTCAGGCAAAATCTAACAAAAAAGTAAATGCTTTCAAAATCTGACATTCAAATTGATATAACCAATAGGATAAATTAATGTGGTAGCTATTTATACATATAGCGCCTATCCTTTCTATGTCTACCAAACTCCAGATACGTTTCGGTATACATATTATCAGGTATAACTGAGACTTATCCCTCTCTTACATTGTGAAGTGTATCTTCTTGCTTTCTTCAAACAACAGTTATTAAAAAAACAAGTTGTAAAAACAAATCAATATTCGGTTCATTATTTTTATTTCGTCCAAAATAGATGATACTAGAATATGTAGAATATGTAAATTTTACTCTGTTCTAAAGTTAAAAGTGTGCTTTAAACATTTACAGTTAGATAATTTTCAAACGTACACAAAAATAGTTTTAGCCCACAGATTTTAGTAATGAGTCGAAACGAAGGGGAAATAAATCAGATTAAAATATCTCTACTGAATGAATATTGTATTAACAAGGGGAAAATTATTTCTCAACTTCGGTAAATTTCCACATTCGTTTCGTATTTTTCGAATGATCCATGCGGAGAACACTTAACACTTTGTTACTATTTCAGGAACAATTTTAGTCAATTTGAAAATAATTGGGACCAACATTGCCTTTGTTTCAAAGAAAATTTACACAATCGATTTGATGTTTTTATCTATATGCTTATATGGAAAACTATCTCTTGCAACACCCGAGAGACCAAAAGCAATTCCCATATAAATCTTCTTTATGAGAGGTTAATGCGCCGACATATCTCACATATGGTTGGGTAATTCATGGAGGAATCTCATTATCCATGATATAATATTTTCAAATACGATGATAGTAAGGAGTAACTAAAGTAATACAAGTAAGAAAAAATAAAGAAAATAATATTGTTAGGTGAATTTCGCAGAAATACACTTAATGCGGAGATCTCGACCTCTGACTTTCGAGATGAAAACAGTTCCCACAATATAATCCAAGGTTACCTTGAACGTTTTTGTATTTACTCATACATGCAGGACAAATTTAGACTAAGTCGGACAAATAAAATTATTTAAATATCTTTCAAATGGTGATGGTTCAAGTTATGAAAGAAATTTTCCAAAAAATTCATGTTTGAATGTAAATATACTTAGGTGGAGATATACCATCAAAAAGAATTTTAAAAAGGTCATACTCAAAGGTAAAAAAATACTCTAAATTATATTTCAGTCGATACACCCATTATAGACATTTCCATACAACGTTATATTTTTAAGATAAATATTACTTTGATAAAACGGTATGTTTGATGTTTTAGTGTTTAATTGTTTTGGTGTTAACAAAATTTAAATTTTTTTCTGAGTAATCATAATCCTTTTTTATCGTGTAATATATAGCTAAGTGTACCATCGAAACTAAATACCTAATAATGTTATACAACAATATTAATCGCTATTCCAATTTCTACTAGAAGATGGCGCTGTGTTATTTTCATTACAAAACTCTATTTGAATTTTATGTTATAACATTTAAAAAATTCATATTGATGTTTTATTATATATAATAATAATATTTCTACTAGAAAGTTATCAGATAATTTCGTGTAATTTCGCAGAAATAATGTATTTTCTTGAAACTTTTTCGTCAATCAATGAGTTAATTCAAAAATGGATTTTCAGATAACTTAAATGCAAACTGTTTGTCCTTCATATACGGCACTATCTTTAAAAATGATTTAAAAATATAAACAATACAGATAATCAAAAATCCATCTCTGCGACTGGTGTTTATTTTTAGCGCTTATTATTTAAGAGTTTATTTCATTTACAAGTTAGAAGTTATGGTCATACCACCTGTAATAGGATAAAAACGAATGACACAAAATTAAAATGGGGAAAATACGTAACATTACTTATCATTTTATACCATTCAGATCTATACTACCTTCATTTCTACATTGCTGAAAACGCTAAATCTTAAATACACATCTTTTAGATTTCCTTTTGCCTACACGAAAAATTTACCATTGCATATATGAATTAACTTAGAATCAGATGCATTGAAATAATAGTGGTAAGTGAATAAAGAATTGTCCCAAATTAATGTGAAACATGAATTAATAAATAAACTCATTTGTACTCGCGTGTATAGAACACTATATTGATCTTTTTAATAAACAAACTATCATCGCAGCTACCAAAAATTTATTCCAACTCATCATTGGTACTAGCATACATTTCAGTTCTTCTTCGAAGCTAAGAAAATTCATTAAAAATGTCTGTTTTATTGGAATCTTATTTTATTTCCATTCAAATAACCTTTAAATTCGGTTGTACGTTTATCATGTTGTAACTAATAAATATTTCTTAATAAAAAAAATTATTGCCAGCTTTTTTAAATATATAGTTGTACAGGAAAATAATATATAATTAAAATACGGTGTAGCTGGTGAACGTGTATGAAGTATGCAGGTTGTAACGGATATACTAGTTAGAAATATTCTATTAGGAAAGACCTTCCGCCTAATTTTTTTGCGATAATATTTATATATATATATATATATATATATATATATATATATATATATATATATATATATATATAATTTTAACAATATATATAAGATAATATTTATATATATGTATAATTTTAACATTCAATGTTAAATATATCAAAAAGTTAAATGTCGGCGATATTATTTATAGTTAGTAGTAAGTTAGTAGTAGTAGTTAGTAGTTAGCTAATGGAAGAATAAAACTTTTATTCAAGTCATTTAAATTTATGTTCACTTAATAAACGAATGTTTGAAACTATGAACGCTTAGCTATATGATTTATCATATAAAATAAAATTCTAATTTCATTTTCGAATATTTTACAAAGTCAATATTGTTAGTATTTTTAGAACAATCTTTTATATACTAAAAAAAATTAATTTTGCTTCGAATCGTAATTAGTTCACATTCAAGAACATAGTCAATATGTGTTTCGATACAACCTTCTTCAACGTTGAACCTATTGTATCCCTAGCTGTTCTACATTTTGTGATAATGGGTTATTAAATATCGAAGTAAAAGAGAAGAGAGTTATTAAGTGTGAAAAAACTCGTAAGTGATATAAACACTTATGAATGAAATATCTACTATAGAGTAGAAGTAAGCAGAAATGAGTAAATGCATTTCATGGATGTTTTTGACTGTTTATTTCTGGTATTTTATCGGTTTACCTAATTTTGATTTCGAATTCTTCTTAGCAAATCTTTTTAAAATGCTTCTACCACGTAAAACGTATGCATTTATAAATACCGTATCGAATAATAAGTTTATTTTACTAGACTAGAGGATATTTTATGTGAAATATATTGTTGTCAATAACCTAGTAACCGACACCCGGGAGGCAGGAGATGGACCTTATTTTAATAAAACATCATTGTAGGATGCCGGACTATGCGTAAAATATCCTAGTTTCATATCTGACAGGAGATTTATCGAGGTAATGGAGTTAGCATTATAAATGAACTGTTATTGACATGAATGTGTAGTGAATATTAAACCTTTAGTTTGTATTTGAGAATTCATGTACTTTTTGAAGAAAATTTTTTTAGCCAATGCGATATTTGCTAACCACTTAAAAGTCCCTCCAGATATTATCAAAAAATATATTTCCCACACACACCCAAAATTATTAAAGGTAAGATTGTGAAAAAATTAATTTTATTTGATACTCAAGAGAACCGAAGTTATCGTAATATTGAAACTTACCTAGTTCATTAGCTCTAGCACAAAGACATAAACAATATAAAGATTATGAGTTCACCTCATTTTTTCTCCTGCCAGTATGTTATGTATTTATCCTTAGTCTCATTTCCTAACGGATAAATCAGGAAATCTTAGAACTTAAGCATTATATTGCTTGCATACTATATAGATTAGGAAAATGTTTACGATATTATAGCTAGGTTACGATGGATAAAATTTTGGAGTACTGCTGTAACGACTATAATATAAGGCGTTATTTTTAAAAAGGATGCATGTATAATTAGCTCCTCAAATTTTTGAACGAAATGATGCTACATAGAAATAAAACAACCAGTGTAATTCTGTACATGTAACCGAACGTACAACAATACAAAGTACTATAAGAAATCCCCTTAAAATAACTACTTGAAGGCAATAAATTATAGCGGCTACGATGTCAGTCTCCTGTCAAATGCCTCCTTTCCTATTATTCCAAATCGCGGCCCGGGTAGTCTGCATACAAAAAAATACACTTTACAAGGAAATGTGTACGTCGTTTGCTCATGAAATTCTCGTCAGTGGCTGTCTCGTCCTTGAGTAGAACACACGTCACAAGGGTTATCGTTGTTTGGCTTTAACGAGAAAAAAAGCTAATGTTCCTTCAATATGCGACGTTCAGAGAAAACAGATTTATTGTGATATCATCTTTCGTCTTGAACAAATACACTTGATAAAGTAATAAAATATTAATGTTATGGATAGAGAATCTGAATTATATTGAGCAAAATTGTTTTTAAGCACGAGTTTCATTTGTTTCATCCCTTGTTTGTCCATCCATCTGTTTACGGTACTTTACAGTTTCTGCAGATTTAGATCTGTAGAAACGAAAGTTTGAATTTTACTGGTAGATATTGAAATGGAACCTCAATTAACATGTGGCAAATCATTAATTTGTTTAAATGAATTCCTTCTACACGCAAAGTCATGAGTTACACTGACATTACGTAGGTACAATATGACGTGACTGTCGGGAATACGGAGAAACATAATTATCACGTATGAAGGAAAATACTGCGAAATTTTCTAAGGCAATTAATTTTTTTCCTTTGGAACGTAACTACTGAAATTGGGTGAATCTGTATTCATTCGTTAGATTATTGGCACAAACACGAACTCTACGCTTGCAACCTTTGCAAATATTTTATATGAAATATAATAAAATGTTACGTGTAGTTTTTTAAAGATTGATTAGTTCTGTGATATTTCAAAAATAAATATGTCATCTTTTACTTAGACAGTAATTTATACATTCAATAGCATACATATTCTATAAGAATTATATCTTTCATTTAACTAGTACTGTACGTACACACATCAGATACATAGCAATGAAAAAAAAACATTACAAATGGCTATGATTACTATATTAGCAACACTAGACCCTCCCTGGTAATAAAATTCAATATTCTGTGCGTAAATCATATGAAATACGATTTAATATTACAAAAGTTTAAAGTAATGACGTGAAAAGGAATAAGATCAGGGATCTGGTGCCGCAAATACATTTATCATAGCCAATTGAAGTTTGTAGTATTTTTTCATAGATTTGTGTTTTATACGTGTACAGTTTTAAATATAATATATAATGTAACAAATATAATATATAATGTTTTATATTAGTGAAACTGCTACCCAAAGAAAAAATAATGTAGTGGAAATGATTTTTTTATGTATCCAAAAAAAACATTTCATGGAGAAAGTACCCTTAGGCATATAGCACGAAATATAATTTTTATATAAAATATCTGCAGAAATGATAAGCGTTCACGCTAATATTCACGCTTTTATTAAATAATCACGCCATTATAAATCCCAAAGCAAAAGAAATAATTATGCTTGAGACATATCACATTTTTCTTTGATTCGTAATAATTACTGTTATGCTTAAGGTTACTGTTTACTGTTATGCCAGTAAGGTTAGTGTAACTCATCAAATACAATCTGATTTATGTAAACTGCAAAAAACAGTATATTGTGATATTTTATATAGAGATTAAATCCAGATGGATTAATCAAAGTTTTTTTTAATAATTCTGACGTAAAAATATAAACATCTACGGTTCTGATACATTCGTCATCTTAAACAAAATATATTGAATCTTGAGTACTATATCCTCAACTTATACGACAAATACGAAAGGAGTAAAGTTGATTGAATTAATAAGTTGTTTGATATCACTAAATTCGAAAGGAGAATAAGCTAAATTAATACAGTTGCTAATATTTACTCAACGTAATGCAATCGGTCGAGTATATAAATTCTATCCGGAGCGAATGTTGATCAAGACGCGAGTCTCATAAGCTTACGAAACTCGTCATAGGTCGCATTTAGTGTAGGTACAAGCTTTCTCCACTTAATAGTTTGTAGTTGGCTGTAAGCAAACACGTACTTTCTTAAAGTATAAGTCCTTTGTATATTTAGTAAAGAAAAATTGAAGATGTCGGGTAATTACTTGAATAGTAACTATTGTCTAATTATTTACGTATTAATAGCACGTAAAAATTAACCAGTTCTAATCATATATACGGAATGATATATAATTAAAATATCTTGATGATCAAGCATTCACATTCTAACGTCATCAGCTAACAAAATCTGAATAGAAATATGCAAACTCTTTGGTATATTTAAATCCATGGTATCAGTACATATAAATCTTGTAGAAGTCTACCTCAATAAATTTGGTTTTAAGGAACATGCAGTAAGGATTACAATACAATTGTGTATGTAAACGACATTAAATTTCCCTAAAAGATGAACACGAATACAATGAGATTCTCAAAATCTTGTTAATTATGAGGAGATCTTGCGCTACGAAAATTTCGTATACATTTAGACAGTATAGGAATTTTTAGATTTAATGATGCTGTCATTACTAAGTTTTCTGAAAATAATAAATATTATTTTTCACTATATAAAAATATTGTCAAGTGCACCTACTACTGGGGTAAAGTTAATATCGATAATTTCTTATAAACGTAGAAAGAGATAGAGAGAGGGAAAGAGAGAGAGAAGAGGGGGGAGAAAGTCACCTTTTTTACTATTATGAATGGTACGGGTTTAGAACGAAATTTGTGTACTACGACGAAGATCATCGAAGGTTTTCCCTGATTGTGAACGATCTAAATGATTAAGAGTCTGCTTGTATCGAACAATTATGTATTGTACATAACTTTTTGGATGAATTTAATTTGGAAGACAATAATACCGCTTTGCTTTGATTTTCTAGGTGCATATCACCTGGAGTTTTAAAGTTTTTAGACATCTCGTATGTAATCATAAAAGAGGTCTTATGAAAACGCAAAAAAATTTAATAATTTTCCTAAAATACATAATTAGCTAATTATTTTTAATGTAAAATTTGAACACGCCAAGAATTTTAGTCTATACTCCCAACAAAAAGGAAGTTTAATCTAAAATGCAATAATTGTTGTCTATAAAATAAAACTTTATTATACAAAAACGCCCCGTAACCCGTATTTTGGTTTTTTATAGTTGAGCTTTTTACTCACATCTCATCATTTCGGATACACTAGCTATTTATCAATATGTAAACAATAAATAAAATGATTCATTTATTTCGAAAGCAACGTTTAAATAAACGCAATGGGTAAATATGGACTTTTTCTCTTTTTTCTCTTTACAGCCGCTTTCTGTTTTCTAATTTCAAACCATCCATCGGACATTTTTAAAAGTTACCGTAACTGTTTCCACTTCTATTAACTATTATTATTTGTGTTATCGCTTATTTATATTATGTACATTTGTGCAGTCAATTATATAACAACTATCGTCACGCATATGAATATATCTGTTTAGGTTCAGTTTTTAGTATTTTTTAACCGTGACATATGTTGGCGTTGATTTTGATATTTGGATTCTGATTATTTCTGATCATTAGCACCTTTCACACAGCCATCGTATATAGTAGCTCAAGGTAGCTTAGAACTAATGTAATTTAGAAAATAGTATATCGAATTTATCAGAACGCTCGAGCTAAATTTAATTTGGAAAATATCGTTTGTTTATACACATTATATATTTGGACGGGTTATTAAATATAAAAAAATATTAACAGGAAGAGTTCCCCTTAGATATTATCCATACGAGACATAAAATTGTGGTTTACTTTATTATCGCATAATCCTATTTCGTCAATTAGATGAACTTACATGAAAAACTAGAGCGAATAATTTTAGTAAAATTTTGCGTCTTTAAAGCAGTCAGAAATGATGCGTTGGCAATAAGAAATATTAACATCCGTTCCAAACAAGACAAGACACAATTTAATTTATAAATACTTTTTATCAATCGGCATTGAATAAAGAACGACCTTCTGTACTCATTCATTCCGATATATATAATGACATTTTTAAAATTTTTCCGCAGTAAGAAATTTAATTTAATTTGTGTTTTATCAAGTTACCCCTATGTATTATTTACTAGTTATTAAGTATTTTTGAGTATAATTATCAGTATTAAATTTGAAGATAAAGACACAAAATATTTTTGCAACTTGTTTTCCTCATTGCTATAATTATATTTGAATCTTACAAAAAACTCATCCTCAAAATTATCTAATTAACATATTTTTTGGGATTTTTATGTAACGTTTTAGAAAGGACAAAAATAAAAAAAAGCAAAATCTATTGCTTTCCATTTTTAAATCTGTAGCCGTTTCATAAACAAATGAATTATAAATAAACTCTTAACTGACAGTAAAATTCGATAGATGTTGTTGATCAATTGAATGGATTCATCTGCTTTTTCGAGATTTATTTGGCTTTTTTTCGATAAAACTGTTGGATTTCATGGAACAGTATGTCCCGTCTGTAAATAGAAGATGCAATGGGACAGAACGTCAGCACGTCTGAATTTATTCTAGATAGCTCAAATATTTCCTGAAAAATTAGTATTTATAAAATATTTTGAAAAATAATACTGCTTTTCATGAAAAGCAGTATTATTTTTCAGTTGTCTGAATAACGACTAAAATTTTAGCAATTTATTTATTATTTTTTCTTTATAAATGTGTCATTTTTATATAAATGACACATTTATTAAGAAAAAATAAAAATAAATGTCATTTTTATACTGTCCTTTCTTTCTATTTTTGAAGAATTCTGCATTGTGGAGACATAAATTTTAAATTTCGAAATGATTGTTATTACATTTTCACCGATGTTGCTTTCCAGAGTAAAGTATTCAAAGTGACCTTGATTGTTATCTTGAAAGATTTCTACTCGAAGTCGCTATCTTATTTCGCTATGTAAATTTTTTTATTTTTATTTTCTGTAAAGGCAAAAAACAAACACAAACTATTTAAAATATTCTTTGAACACTAAATAGGAAATGAGTTTGTGTTCTGATATTTCCACAAAGAACAAAGGAAAATAAATACATTTATAATATTTCCAATTAAATACAACAATACATAAATGTGACAATGTTAAATGATGTAAGTGAAAAAAATTTTTTTTTTAATATAAGACATAAAATTAATATGTAAAACACTTGTTATTAACTTATCGATTAAATAAAACTGCAATTATGGATCACAAGTAATTTATGTAAGGCATTCTATTTAACTAAGTTGAACAAACAATGAATAAAGTAAAATGATAGTAACATCCGTCTACTGTGCATAAATTTCACGGAGACTATTCTTTACATCTGATCGAAACTGGGGGCGTGGACTTGCAAGGATGTCAAGTGTCAACATCTCTTTATTGTATAAGTCGCACAGCCGCCGTAGCGGTGCTCTGACCTCGGCGTTTATTCGTGCATTATCGACATGAAATAAGAGATGGCTACGAGTTAATTTGGACGTTCGAATCTTTATCTGACTCAGTAGAGATGGGCAGTCATAATTACTTTGACAGATGTTGAACATAACCATCAACTCTAATAATGAACGTCTGTCATTGAGGGCATCACATTTATAATTATTAATTAATACTTTATACGATAATTTACTGCCACCTATACGATGCTGAAGAGCTTTCAAACATTTTTCTTGTATATTCTCGATACTATCAGATAGTGGATTCCAGACAACAACAGCGTATTCAAGTTGTGATCTTACAAGAGCACTGTACAAGGTTAAGTATGTTTCAGCATTTTTAAATACTTTGGCTGTTCTTAGTACGAAGCCAAGCATTCTATAGGCCTTAGATACAATCTGCTCAATATGCAAACTAAAATGCAGGTTACTATCGAAAATGATACCAAGGTCACGCATGCTGTCAACTTTTTCGAGTGAATTCCCACCTATCGATTATTTAAAGTTTATTTGTTTTTTTTTCTTTGTAAAAGAGATTTGTTTGCACTTCGACTAACTTAAATGGAGTTTGTTCTCTTCACAATAAACATGAAGTCTATCAAGATCAGCTTGCATATTCGAACAGTCGTCTATGTCTTTTACAAGAGTAAATAGCTTTAGATCGTCTGCATATATTAGAAAATTACTATTTTTAAAACAGGTACTTATATCGTTAATAAATATAATAAAGAAGAAAGGACCTAATATATATCCCTGTGGTACACCAGAAATAACTTGGATATATGGCGATAAGAACTCATTTCCTCTAATTACTTGCTGCCTATTAGTTAAATATGAAATAAACCATGTGATAAAGTTCCCCCTGATACCGTTAAATGCTAGTTTTTGCATCAATATTAAGTGATCAACCTTGTCAAATGCTTTCTTGAAATCTGTATATATCACGTCAACTTGCTGTCCCGAATCCAATGACTCGAACAAGTGCTGAAAGTAGGTTAGTGGGGGTAGATCTTCTACCAACACAGACCGTTTTGTTCAGGCATAATGTAATTATGGGGTATTGGATATCCTCCTTCATGTACAAATCTGTTTAAAACTTTGGGAATTACTGTAAGATTGATATGGGTCTATAGTTAACTATGTTACGTTTAGATCCATTTTTATGCACAGGTGTTATGTGCGCCTTTTTCCAACATGTAGGAAAAGTTCCATGTTTTACACATTTATTATACAAGAGAGTTAAAGGAATGCATATGGTATCTGCGGTATATTTGAGGAAGGCTGGTTCAATTATATCTGGTCCTGGGCATTTGTTCAAGTCTAATGACGTAAGTATTTTTAAAATATCTGTAACCTCAAACGATATGGAAGATAAGCTTACGTTATTTAAATTGTTAACTGAAAGAACTCTGAGAACATTTGGCAAATTTCATTCAGGTTATTACTGGCACTTTCTCCGGATGACATAGTTAATGGATAGCCATTTGTTTCATATAGTGAAGAAGTTTTTCTTTATTATTTTCTGTGTTTGCAACGTATGACTGACAAAATTGCTTAGACAAACGCTTGAAACAATATTGAAGCTTTGAAAATTCATTATAGGCGGAACTGCTGCCATAAGTTTTCCATTTCAACCATGCTCGTTCCTTGTATTTAGAGAGCCGTACGAGTTCACGAGTAAACCAGACAGGATACTTGATGTTACGGGTAGTCTTTTGCGGCACAAAATAATCAAATAGATTGAAGATAAGGTCGTAAAATCTGGTCACAGCACATTCCGTTGAAAATTCCCTTAATTCATTATCCCAATCTATTTTGCTTATCTCTTTATTTATTACCTTAAAGTCGGCCTTATAAAAGTTATATTTTTTGTTTTGTAAAACGGGTAGCATTATTTCAGGAATACACACGAAAGAATACACACGTAAGAGTGAAAGCGGGATGGTTGCGATCTTCATTTAACATTGGGTCAGCTGCAGTAAGTATGCAGTCCATATTAATAAGAACTAGGTCCAAGATCCTGTTTTTATTATTTTGTAAATAATTATGTTGTTTAAGATTCATGAAAGATAATGCACTAAGAGTAATACGCGTTATTTGAGATGTACATGTATATGACGGAATGCAGTATCCGTCTTGACGTTGCCAGGTAATTGAAGGTATATTGTAGTCACCTACAATACAAAACTTGCCATCGCTTTGTTCCGTATACATTTTCTGTAAATTATTAAAATGGATTTCGTATTTATTAAAAGGTATCTACCTTTTGGGAGATAGAATGCATTAAAAATTAGTTTCTATTCACCCAAGGACAAATTTAATATTATTTCTTCTATTTCAATACTTTCATAGTCTGTACGTCGCAGTCCAACATAGCCAGACCGTAAGGCTACCACCACTCCCCCACTACTCTGTATGTAACTTGTGTAAGCATATCTATCTCTGCGATAAACTGTATACCTACTGTCAATAAATTCTGAATTGAAGATACTTGGTAATAGCCACGTTTCTACAAGCACGATTATATCATCTTCGTTTGCCAGTATATTTAGATATAATTCATTAAGTTTAGTTCTAATCCCGCTACAATACTGATAATAAATTGGCAATTTGTCATTTGTCATTGGAAGATATTAATCTTATAAAAATAGAAACATAATTCATAACTTACGTAATATTGCACATTACTACTATTTAGAAGCAGGTTTCGGTGCATGTGCAGCGGGTAATGCCAGCAAAAAAATATTTCATATACAGAATATAAATAACAGTTAATATAACGCCAACAAAAATATGGAGGTATGTAGAAAAATAACACGAAATATTGACAATTCTTAATATAAATATAAATATAGACAGAAATAGTCTCATCTTAATAATGTCATTTTCATATCTTATCTGCAGATACTTTGAGCCCACAGTTTTACGAACATAAATTATATTGTTTTTAATCCACAAAAATTCATAGTTCTTTTCTAATTTGGCTTTTCTTACTTTTGAGTAGGGAATTTTGTTTCGTAGTGTGAGGCTCATTAACGTGGACCCGCTGGGCAGCTCCGGCGATCTGCAATGACTCGGTGGTGAGTGATTATATTTCTTGGGCGGTCGGAGTGTGCGCCCGAGCGCACGCGATGCGCCGCACGCACCTGGTCCATAGGGATTGGAATGTTTAACGCAGCGCTTAAATTAGAGACGTTGTTTAGAACATTTTCAGTTCTCATCTCTGGGACATTTTGAATTTCTAAGTTGCACTGTCTATTTATTTGATATATATCATTGTATTTGGATTTGTAAGCCTCTAGTTCCGAGGTAAGTGCATTGTATTTTGTATTTATATTGTTCATTTTTTCTTCGTGAGATTGTATAGTAATATCCAATTTATGTTGCAGTTCATCTATTCGACAACTGTAATCAGTCAAGGTCAGGGTGAAAGACTGTAGCTTAGTATCAATACTTTGCACAGCCTGAATTAAATTAAGCTGCTAGTCGTTTTTAGTGTATCAAATTTTGAATCTACGCGATCAAAGTAGTAGTGTCAATTATTGCTATTGAAGGAGTTTTCCTAACAGTCGTCTCAATATCCGAGTGGCTGGTATTATTCTGGTTCGCAATATAATTTTTATTGCTAATAACCGGTGGCGAGTGCCTCGCGTTAGAACTCGTAGACTTTGATGGAGAGCGTCCTGTAGATGACGTGGGCGTAGCGGTAGTCGACTCGAGGAATGGTGCATCTCCAGTCTGTTCTTCTGGCTGGCTAATAGCGGGCTTTGATTGTTACGTCTTACAAGACATGCACCTCCACTTTGCACGATGCATGGGAAGCAATTTAGAGTAGGTCGCTTCACTAAAACCGCCGCAATAGAAATGATATTGCTGGGAACGTTTACTACAGATAATGCCATCTTTATCTAACACACTTACTGCACAGCTTCATATCAACTGTTATTATTATAATTCTTGTTAGTAGTAAAAAAAAAGGGGCGCCTGCTGTTCTCGAACCCGGTTTGCCTGTGTACGAACGAGTGCGTTACGCACTGCGCTATGCGTGCGGTATACGGAGCGGCGAATAGCAACGGGCAGTACAGCGGCGAGTAAATGCAAACAAAACGTTGCTTATTTGTAAAAAAGCCTAGGTTTAAATTTTAAATCACTTCCTTTTATATTAATTTTTATTAACAGGTCACGGTATCACACGGATATTAATGATTTTTAAAGCTATTTTTAAATTTTATTTTTGATTTTTAAAGCTATTTTTAAACTTTATTAATTCACTAGAACTTAAGGAATTATTTTATGTTCCTTTATAACAAATAATATCATTTGAAGCTAGTATTTATTTATTTTAACACAAGCTATCATATTTAGGTCAGTACCACTGAAGGTTGAACTAGAACTGATTACCCATATATAGAAAAAAATTTAAAATCAACTTTAAAAGTTTCCACTAGAAGTCTCTGTGTTACTCCGCTACTGCCACGTGCGTTCGAATCGGACAATTGAATTGATCTCTCCGACTGGCTTCTGCCAGCGATGTATTATTTTTATTTAATCTCTTTACTCATGGGTCATCTCATCTTTCAATGTGATAAAGACTCTCAAATTATATTTTCGTGCAATTTAGTCTTATCGAAATTTACCCAAACATTTTATTACGTATTGTGTACATATCGCCTTAATATACCTTTTTTATATATACCTTATTTCTACAATAATTTCCATCAGCTAATCGTACTACATGCCTAAGTAACTTATCTTAAATTAGTTTCCATCGCATTGACTGATGAATTTTGATACTAACATTATCGCACGTAATGTTCTTGCTCATATCTTATTGGTAATTTTATATATTCTCATATAGTTGCACGTTTCTTGTCGGATTGAATTCATTTAAAAGATATGCAATGTCCTAAGGAATACAAATATATTTTAAAATATATTTTAGTATGCCGAACCTCAAAAATAAGACAATCCGGACAAGTCCGTCCGTCTGTCGCAGCAATTTTACCCATGAACCATTTCACACAGAAATTTTAAATTTGGCACTTAGATAAAGAAGATTAACCACATACATCTCAAGAGTTATTACTCAGAAATGTTTATTAAAAAAATGTTATAGGGTAAATAATTATAATATTTGTCTCGAATTTTAGTTTTTAAATGCATGTATCATGCATGCATAAATATTCATTGAATAGCAACATCAATTGATATCTCACACGATCCTTAATTACCTAATTGTCCCAGAACAATTTTTTTTTATTTTGAACGTGATAATTCTAATTATATTGGTGAAAATGTCCACAAATAAACTTTTCTTGTAGAAACTTTGAATTTGACACAGTGATAACACATATTATTTTGTAGATATTTAACACCAAAAAATATTAAGGAAAACATTTTAAATAAAGCAAATAAACTATTCCATTTTACTTTATTTCTGTGAATGGGGTATAGTTTTTCAGAATTTCATGTCGAATAATTCCAAAGATATTATTAAAAAAAGTATACCTTCGAAAATTCTAAAGTTAAAGTATTGAAAAGCAGTTTTATTAAAAGCTTGCCTAAAGTTTACTGAAAAGCTTACTAGATGCGTCGCATCTAAATTTTGCAATATTTGATATATTATCTACATTTTTACGATTGTAAAAGTTATATTAGGCAATATATTCACGTGGTGAAAAATTATATTATTATTTGTTAATTTTTTAATGGAAATACTATATACATTTCAATAATTACATTTATCTAAGTGTGTTTGTAATGCTGTTGTCCTCATAGAATTCTACTCAAGTTTAAAAACTATCATTTCATTGCGTTAAAGCTTCTCCTTTGTGATTTTATTAGGACAAAAGCACCATACTGGAATAAAGAATATCTTGCCTTTTTGTTGAAATTTGAGAGTAATTACGACTATCTACTTGTATATAAATATAAGAGAATTTCATTAATTTCCAAAGTACAGTCGATTTCTGTGTAATTAATGGATATCATAGACTTCGGCAAGGAAAACGATTTCTCTGTGGATAATCGCACTGTAGGCGATTTCACATAGAATTCAATAGCTTTAATATTATTAAACAAGGAATAAAAATAAATAAATAAGTATTAATCATATATAAATATAAATTAAACAATGCTTTCATTAATAAAATATATGTTAAATTATCATTAAAAAATGAACTCAAAGATTTCTGGGTAAAATAACATTCCAATTAAATATGAAAAAGTAATTTTAAAGTATTCATAATAAAATAAACGTTTATATAAGATTGGATGAAGTTACTCTGTTAAAAAATTGGAAAGAAAATAAGAAATAATTACAAAATAAATTATGAAAAACCTATTGAAATTATTTGGATGGACAAAATGAATGAATGTGGAGCGAAATATTAATAAATGTGATATGTATGCGTGCAAAAACTAATCTTGTAACGAAATATGTACTTAAATAATTAATAAATCATAAAAGGAAGCAAATCTATCTAAGTGTACGTCTTTTCACTATTTTCATAATGCCAATTCATCTGACATTATATTAATTGATAATAGGTATGTTACACGTTGCAACATTGATTAGTGCTATTATGTGTAATTTTGCACAGGTTGCTATTTAATTATAATTTCATACAAAATTCAAACTTTATTATATATTTAAAACAAATTAAATTTCGCCGGATTACACAATATTAATTGCACAAGGGGTTGAAGTGCTATTTAGTGATGGTACATACCGTAAATTTGTAAATTGTTATAACATTTCAAAAATATTATTCCTATAGTTTTTTCAGTTGTATATTAAGCACAACGCGACAGTTATATATTTTCTTTTAAATGATTTGCTTGACAAGAATATTAACAATAGCATATTGAATCTTTCATTACAAGAGAAAGATGAAAAATTATCAAATCGGAAATAAGGAATGACAATATATGATTAAAAAAATTACGAAACTTAAATTAAAGTTAACTTTTAGCGCTCCATTTCCCAAAATTAAAAAAACGGAAATATTATAGGATCACTTGGTTATCCGTCCATCGTTCGTCCGCTTGTCTGTCAAAACTCTTTTTCTCAGAAATGACTGGAGATGTCAAGTTAATATTATTATATTATAACTTGCATTGCTGTAATTTCTTTTGGTTCACGCAACAAAGGCTCTTTAAAGCCTATTTCTTCTTTCTTTTTACCATAGCCTTACCCGTTGACCATCAAAACATATGTGGTATTTCCAGCATAATGGGAGAACTTATAGCACAAGCAAAGCTAAATAATTTTTAATTCTATGTGGAAATATATATTTTTAAGCATGTGAAAGGTATAATACGCAATACATTTTCATTGTGAAAAATTAATATTTGTATAGAGTATGATTACAAATATTATGTACCCTTAAATGTATATTAGTGCCTAAATATGAATGGAACCTCGTAGTGCGAGTTCTATTCGTGCTTGACAAGTTGTTCTTTATAAGCATTAGAGGTATCGGTCAGCGAGAAAAAATCGCACTTGATATTATTAAACCTCATCTTTGGAAAAAAGGGTAAAGCGGTAATTTTTCTACAATATGGCATCATATTTCAAACCTTGGTTTCCATGGATTCTATGTTCATACATAATTTAAACTTTAAGTAAAATAATTTATCTTCACCTTCGTAATAGAAATACATACGTAGAAATAATTCTGTGGTAATGTTTCAAATAAAAAGTTCCAGCAAGAATTTTTGAGAATTTGCTTATTATGACCGTTTTTTGGAAATTAAATTTAATTTTTTTCTTCAGCTACAGTACCAAAACGCTGCTTTGACTCTGTATGTACATATGCATTAATACAGCTACACACTACACTCAAATAAGTATTTGCAGCGATATTTAAATTTTGAAAACAATAGTGTGCATTTTTTTTTATTAAGAACTAGTGCACGATTCAATGAATCACTAGGCATAATCCACACTCACCTTCAAGTCGTAGAGCTCTCTGAGACCCACGAGAAATGACGATGACAGATTCGAAAAAAATGCACGTATGAAAATATTTAAGATCGCTTTTCTCAGAAACCACTTGATGTAGAATAGCATTAAAGAATATTAACCCGAACATATGTCAATATATAACATTCAGAAATATATTTTCATAATATTAGGTAGTATGTCTTCAGAGTTATATTGAAAAATAAAGAAAAACAACATGAAGTTATGAAAAGCAGCATTTTGGAAGGCTACGCCAAAGGATGTAGGTATATATATATATATATATATATATATATATATATATATATATATATATATATATAGATATCCACCTAACTTTTATTAGGTATAATTAAACCTTTCTTAAGCTAGAAATTTCATATTAATGTTGACTAAATTTTAAGCAATTACCTTTTGGGTTCGTTACAATTATGCCCGTGTGAAAAGGTAAAATAAACAAAATATTGTGATATCAAATTTAAACCAAGTACACTCGCATGTGCAATTTCTTTTTTTAAATATAAATATATTTTATTGAAATTATGATTTTTCATTGCCTTATTACTGAAGATTAAAACGAGGAAAAAAAATTCTACCCTTTTTTTCTTAGGGTCAGGTATCTAAATAATAAAAAAGAATGCTTATATTTTTTGGTATCTTATCAAATTTTTAAATTTTATCACGATATATAAATTACGTAAAAGTCGTTCTGATAAAGATTGATTTAAAATTAATAGTATGAATCTGACTTTTAAATCACAAATAATGAATCTGATACGTGCGGAGATTTCGAAACATTTATTATATATTCGAAACATTTATTTATTTATACAAAAAATATATATATGCTCATACAAAAATGTGTACAGCGTTGGTAGAAAGAATTTTGATTAAATCGGACAATTTAATCAGGGTATAATTTTTGTACACCACTTTACTAATATTATAATTCAATTATTCTTAACATCTGGACATGGTCTGATTGAACAGTTTCTGACCAACCTCTGACATTTTATTAACTTTTGATACTGACTTTTGCTGTAAGACTTTCTGTGAACATTTTTCATTATGTGCTGAAAAGCAAAGAATAAAGATGCAATGATGAATGCTGATGAAAAGTATTATGCATAAAGAAACTAAATTTAAAAAATGTATTCACGAAAAAAATGAAATCACTACACGTTAGGAATAATCCTATTCTTAAAGATTATCAAAAATGTTTGATAGATAAGTAATAATATACATAAAATGTTATTTAAAGAAATCTCTCCTATTAAGTAATATGAGACTTCTTAGCACTAATGGTTAATAATATTTAGTCCGTAATTAATAGCTCTAGATACCGAAATCAGATCACAACTTTGTTAACTGCTGAACAAAATTAAATGGATTTCTTTTCCGTCGTAAACTTCTCTTTATTGCTCGCGGCGTTAACCACCCTCTTTATGTCCACCATAAACGATGGTAGAAGCCGTAAATTACTTTAATTAAAATAACCCGTATCAATGTTGCAATTTAAGTAGATAATATTGCAGCATACAAAATACTTTTCGGATTTTGTATATATTTTAACCCATCATCCTCTCTGTAACTATTCAAATATTACTGATCGAAAAGTCTGCTATTAAGAAATATGAGAATACTATAAGAATATATACTTCTGCTATTATAACAAAGTAAAATAACAGTGAATTAACACCATAGATTTGGAGGGTTTTGCCTAATCAATATACTGGAAAATAAATGGTTTATAACGTAAATCTCGCCAACAAAACTCCAAATCATTTAGGTTTAATAACAAACATTTTGCTTGTTTAAAGCTATCAGTTATAATTATTTTAACGTCAACGGAGCGTGAAAATCACAAGCACGATCAAATTATCTCTATTTCGATATTTAACCAACTGTGTAGTTGCAAATCATTGTATGTTTACGGATTATATAAAAGGTTTTACTAGCCAGTCAGAAATTGTGTATAATATTTCTCAAATTATATCGCATTTTCATTCAATGGCAAAACATTCGATGTCGTAAGCATGCTACACATAATACGGGCTGTAAAGGAACACGACCGTATATTATAACCTACTTATGGATATTTAAGAACATATTCTTGTTAAAGGATACTATATTTTTTGACTTTCCATTTATCTAAAGTATCTTTCACAATTAAATGAAATTACGTGATGTAGTATTATTTCTACTATCTTTAATTTCTTTACCACGACCTAGGTTTCGTTGTATTACAACATCTTCAGGTGGGATATTAGCAAAGATTCTATAATATCCCACCTGAAGATGTAATACAACGAAACCTAGGTCGTGATAAAGAAATTAAAGATAGTAGAAATAATACTACATCACGTAGTTTCATTTAATTGTGAATAATGAATTTCTACAAAATTAACGCCAAATATATTCAATAAAGTATCTTTTGCAAAGTTCCAGCATGATATTTTGCTAACTGATGATAACTGCGCAATTATAGTAAACGATTAGATGGATGGACGAACAAGAAAAAATTTAAAAAGATCGGTTAGTTAAAGTTACACAGCAGACAGGGGAAAAAATACAAAAGTTATATTTCTTTAAGATTCAGTATCATTAATTTAAACTGTATTCATATTGTTGACAGTATACAAAAACCAAAAAGGTAAAATAAAAAATATGTTAATTTGTGTAGCACAAAAATTATCATAATTTATTTAAATAATTAATTGTGATTAATATAAATTATATGTCTCCACTTCACGCGCTGGTAAGAATTGCATAAGTTGTGAAAACACTTTTTACAGGTTTATAACGGCTTTGCCTTTTAGTACTAAATTGAATCAAAATGTCAGCTTTGTCATTTTTATTTTCGTTTTGAGAATAAGATAAGTAATCGCTTAATAATATAATAGTGATTATCACAAATTCCCTTTTAAGCATGACCATTTATTTTACATGAAAGATATTTTTTGCGGAAATTGCAAGACTGCGTAATTTTTCAAAAATTACTCAAATTTCTGGCTGGTCTCGTCAAGAGTTTTAACGAATTTAAAAAAACTCGTGAAAATAACGAAGACATTAGAATCATTTTCATCTTGAGGTATTTCTTATGCCATGATATTAAGGTTCAAATAATTACAACATTTAATGCCTACGTAAGAAGATTAGGATACAATTATTGCGATTTATTGATAGAAAAGAATATATTATGAAACAAAAAACTTAGTAATTTCAATAGATAGATAAAGATGAAAACCGGCAATAACTCAAGAATTAAGGACGAATTATTTCTAGAACTGCAGCAATACGGTCAATGGGCAAATCAGATGTTGAAAAGAAAATGGGTGAGCTGTTCTCCCTGGAAGATGTAATTTTTCTCATTACTCTTTATTTTTTATTCCTTCCTACTTCCTACAACTTCAGTCACATATTAATTTTTATAGCCAAACTCTTGGCATTTTTAATATTTTATGTACTGAAACATAATTAATATTTTACTAAAAATTTAATAAATGACATATAATATTGGAATAGAAAGAGCTCTGAATTGGTGACGGCATTCAATATTTGTTGGTGCATAATAATTTTTATAGTGGTTTGTTAGTATGTAAGAAACCATTCGTCAGTCTCATGTGTTTCATTTTTTAAACTTTTATATATATAGTTCGTAGTAGTGGATACATTGAATGGCTATATGCTTTTACAATTTTGACTGTGAAAATAAATACTTTTAATTTTTTTTACTTTTATTTGTATAACTATTGGATTTCGCCTTTGATATAAACGCAACCACATAGAAAATACTTTTAACAATCTCACATCATTTCAAAATATCGCCATCACTTAAGTTCTGCTAAATATTTTCTAGAAGTAATCATTTAATTTTGCTACTGCTCTCATATTTGTATCTAACACATGCTAATAGTCTATCAATCATTGATTATGTTACCTGCTTAAATAAAAAATCCACGAACACAGGCACTCCGAGAAACAATAATCAGATTACTGATAAATAATAGTAGATAAAGTCGATTGCAAAATAATGCACGGAATAACAATTGAGGGTCATATAATATTTCATAAATAAATGTGCATTTCAAAGTTTTGATCGACTTACAACATGAATTAAAACGTTAAAAAAATAACTTGCACGCCATATAATTTTAACAACGTCAACCGTGTGCACAAAGCGGTGAAACTATTAAATCGAGATATTCAAAAACTATAACAACCACATAATTATCATAATTTGTTGGATTCCTTAACGACAGCTTCCCTTTATAAGGACACACCTTCCAATAACGAGATACAAACAAAATATTTTATTAACTATCTCGAGTGTCCCCAATGTTGACTTGCATTCCGCAATGTAAACACAATATGAATGACACCGTGATACCTAGTGAAATCAAATACCACAGAAGCTATATTTGTACCCGAAGGATTACGGTGCATGGCATTTATTCTTTTCTTTGTAAAAACAGACAAAAAAAATGTAAAACTATGCAATATTTAGGAAACTT
Source organism: Druceiella hillmani (assembly GCA_039881145.1). Taxonomy (NCBI): domain Eukaryota; kingdom Metazoa; phylum Arthropoda; class Insecta; order Lepidoptera; family Hepialidae; genus Druceiella; species Druceiella hillmani. Next base: position 1,956,539 of record JAYKKI010000144.1, on the reverse strand, counting down.
ATATTCATAACACTGTTATATGAAATGAAAAACAAAATATTGGAAATAGATAGATATAATAACATATATGCACAGACTCTAAAAACTTTCTAAAAACTGTTTATTTCATAGTTTCGGTTTAGTAATTTCGGAATATAATACGGTAGTCTCGTAAAAAGTAGACGTGACATATTTAATGGCATATTTTTTGGTATATCTCTGAACACATTATAGCTTAAATTATGAAAAAAAAATGTATGGTACCCCTTTCAACTGATACTCCACACTGTATATGGAATTTAAAGGTTTTTTTTCAGTCAATTAATTTTTCCTCTCTGAAATTGTCTTATGAATATTTTTGAGTGCTATCAATTGAAATATAAGTAGGTTAATATGCCTTATTGTTTAATTGATACGAAAACATGATTGAAACTAAACATTAAAGGAAAACATAAATTTAGGTTCTGTAATCAAAGTCGACAGTATTGCAGTCGGCAGTACATTTCGTTACGAACCAATCGTGTAGATAGTGAATTATTCTAACATGTTCAATAATTAATCAATATAATTTAATACCAAGTAATCTGATAATAATATCAACAAACATTTTATTCTTTTGATTAAATTGTTGAAATGATTATTAAGAAACGACTCACGAGTATGGAACGCAGATGGTGTGCGCTTTTGGATTTAGAGGTTGTTTGTGTGTTTATGAATATGTGTATTACAATTCTTCTCTAAAACGGCTGAACCGAGTTCAATTAAATTTTTTATAGCTGGTATTGCAGAGCTAGTTTATATACATATATTGTTCCATCGTTGGTGCAGCCGTTTCCACTTCGTGAAGGAATTTAACCCACCATTGCAGCTATAAACATCGAATTAGAAAAGAAATGTTCAGTTTTATTGAGCAGGTTTCACACTTACTAACCTAGAATCTAACGAGAACATCTAATGAATATAAGGAAGTACAATAGTTAGAAACTTTTCGTATACATTGAAATGTTCAGTTTTGTTGGGCAGTTTTAACATTTATACGACCAAGAACCTAGTGATGACTAGAAAAGTCATTACAAGATTTTTAGCCTATCCTGGATCCAATGAATTAAAGCGACTAAAAACCTCAAGTTTTTTTCAAATATTCAATTTCATCGAGCAGTTTTCGCACCTGTAAATCTTACCAGGGTAGTAATAACTAAATAGATTTTTTTAAATTCATTGGAGAGATTTGCTATTGAAATGCGTGATTTTAGACTCGGCGGTCGATTACTCCATAATAACAGTGGTGGGGATAGCGCATTAAAAATCGAGCAGATCAACTGGGTTTTGAACTCTGAGCCGGCCGCTTTAGACGCACGGAACATGTTTGTCGTTGTACTTACAACGCAGATAGTGGCCAAGTTCGAGAACTAAACTTTAAAAAATAATGAAAAAAATAAAAAAAAGCACGACAAAAATCCTGCAATTTAAAAATATGAATATGTTCCTTAATAACAGTATAACCTCTATAAAATGTGAAATAATTAAGTGCAAGTAAAATTTAATTTCTTGATTACTAAGAATAATAATAATAATTACTAATAATAATAATATCAGGGTACTTTAGAGAATGGAACACCGAATATGAAGTAGCATATGTATACACAAAGGTCACGAATAACTGTTAATTATTCGATATTACTTTGGTTGATAATAATTTATATACATACATTTATTTATTTTATTCATTAAAACTACGTATGTTTTTGTTTATAATGTGATTGTATTTAGAAAAAAAAATTATCGATAGAAATTACATAACGAACTATTTAAGAAAAAATAACTATTTTAATCTTTTTAGAGGATCAGGTTTATATTTTTCCATCCAAGGATTTTTTTATTATACATTTTATTTTTGTATGTACCGGCATTTGTCACTCTTTGATTGACACTCCTGTTGATTGTAAATATGTCAATGAAAATGCAATATTACCTATTAAATATCAAACCAACCAAAAAAAAAACAAACTACCATATTGTTTGAAAAAGTTGTAGGAAAAGCTGAATATGGTAATATTTTATTTCATCTGTTAATAATAAATAAATAAAATAACAAACTGTTAAAAGTAAATAAGTTAGCAATATCGTACGATAATAAAGGTATTTAGAAAAAGTTATACAGAGAATTAAAATCGTTTATTAAAACGTATTCGCTTCATCAACTTTATACTGCGCGATACGGAAAATGTTGAATTTGAGTGTTAGAAAAAAAAATGTACATATATAAAAAGAAAAAAAAAAAGAAATACATATATATATATATATATATATATATATATATATATATATATATCACTTCCTATCTTCCCATAGGCATAAAAATACATTTTAGAAAACTTGAAAGTTTGTTGGCGACAGCTTTGTTCGCAGATACTTATCCTGAAATAAAAGATACAGGCCATTGCTTTTATTCAAGTTCAATTTGTGAGGAGCAGTATCTAATGATAGGTATCCAGTATGCGCTACAGAGAGATATAACCATTAATTCAGCTACTATCTCCCTTTTCTCGCATGAGTGCGTACGTGAGCAATAAAACATGAACATCTTATAATATTACATTCAATAAATTTGATAAATAAACGATACCTTTTCCGTGCAAAAATGGTCTCTTCCATTTTGCGAAACATCCCACTCAGAGGTGAATCGTTGAGGCAGAAAAAATTTGTGTAAAATAATACTTTTCCACAACATTTTAAGATAAAAATGAAAATCTGCTATTAGACGAATGAATATTTCGCTTGATCTTAATATTAAGTTATAAAAGCAAGACATAATTTTTAGAATGCGTGTTATGAAATAATATAAACATACCAACATCATCAAATAAGTGCACCAAGGCCCGCCAGTGACTTTCTCGTAGAAGTAAAAAGCCGTTATCGGCCAAATCTCCAAATTGCTCTACCGATTTTAATTAAATAAAAAGGTAAAATTTATGGATCAATTCGAATGACCTGTAATATTTCCGCTTCCGATCCAAATAGTTATTTTCTTGCTTTTACAGAACATATGGTTAAACTTTTGATTAGGGTGACTTAAGACCGGAACGAATTTTCGAGCTGGAAAACTTAGCACTTTGATCGTTCCTCTGAGATCAAATAAAAAAAATTCTGTAGTCGAATAGTCCCTTCAGATTTTGCAAACTTTAAAAAACGCATACACGTACGTACGTACATACTTAAGTGCGTACTCACATACGTAACATACCGCAGTTTCCGATGTAATTCATTCTCATAGACTAACATTTCCTTGGAAATTAACCTTCTTCCCTTACTTTCATTGACTAATTACTGGATGTTAACGCAATATTTTCAGAACTTTGATAAAATTGGAAATATAACTGCGGAAATGATTGGATTAATTAACTTTTTTGACTGGGTTAAACAATAGAAACATTTACAAAATTTTTAAATTTTCTGAATAATTGTGGAAGCGTATTGTATTCACAAAATTAATAATATTTAACAATATTTTCTCTCTATGAAGTGAATACTTATATAATAATTGTATACCTTTAATATGTTGTCGAAATTGGGTAAAAATACTATCATTGGTTAATTCATTCACTTTATTCATGAGATGAACATAACTTTTACAACGGAAATATGTAAAAAACCGTCTAACTAGACGGTTTTTAATGAAACTGTGCCAAAATTATTGTCAAAAAAAAACTCGTGCAAAACTACCAGGACAATGCAATGCCGGAAGATAACATTGTCTATTGAAAATGGAACGCAACAAGATATGGCTGTGCGCCAAACTTAAAGTTAATCTGCTATTAAACTCATAAAAATATTGCGTAATGAAGTAAGACATTTTAATATTTAGTGCAGTAAATCATAATAAAATGATGTCTATAAATTAAAAAACGAATTAATAGAGGGAATGACAAATTAATTAATTGAAATTCTTGCCTACGGCCCTTGCCAAACCTTTCACAATAAGGAATCGTCATAAGACCGGATATGAAAGCCTCTTAGGTTTGGAGAATTACATATTGCTAACTGATCTCCCAACAATACAAAGCTCACAGTTAGATCAAACATTGTCGGGCTAAATAGCCTACCTCGTTCCTTTTTGCCTGTATCTGCATCAATGCGATGCGAGTAAATTTATCTGCACTGACGATCGATTCTTATTGTTTGCAGTGTTGTAGAGTGAGAGTAAAATCCTTCCGTGAAATAGTTACAGCAGATGCTTATTTACGTAACTGCATTATAGAGTTACATATTTTAGAAATAATAAACATTTATACGCCCAGTAAATCACAGGAGCATTGTACTGTGTTTAATATATATTTAAATGGCTGACGCTAGCCGCATTTTCCACTAAATAGAAAGTTGAAACAAAATATTAAGAAAATAAATATGAATAATGCATAGGTTGGAAATTATACTGTATAATAAAAGCGTTGGGTTGACATGTTGACGAGTTGAATTTGAATTTTGAGTAAAAAAATCACGAACAGGATTCTACAAAATTGATATTTCTGAAATTTAAAAAATCTAGGGATTAATTTAAAACATGAGTTATATCTATACCAAGTTTCGTAAAACTCTATTTAACTGTATATGTGTGATTGAATAACAAACGACTAATACGTTTCGTAGTATTAGTGCACTTCGCAAACGATTAGTCTAGATTTCACTCCTTTACATGAGCTATATGCATGCAAAATTTGGTAGCTATTATTTAGTTGGTCAAAAAGTTATTATGCAGAATCCAGTAAATTTACAAATAAGCTGACAAACGAAGCAAATCTCTAGTTTAGAGTATTTTATTATAATTTATTATTTGCAACAACTTCACTTCCAATTTATATTAGTTTTATATTAGTTTATTTGTGTAATAATTATTTTCGATAAAACAATTTCTTGAAACTATATAAATGTTTTAATTCAATTCCATTCTTTCATGAAGTCATTTCAAATTTACATTTTTAGATATTTTTGTAAACTGGGCACAAAAACTTTCTTTGGTTTATTAATCACCTTTTTTAGATAAACACAATTAAGTTTAGAATCGTAAATTAATGTAGCTGAAAAAGTCATCTTAGCCTCATTAATTCATAGCCTAGAAACATGCATGAAACAAATGAAATTTCATTAAAAAAGAAAGTTTCTAATTCACAAAAATTTCTGTATAAGAAAAGCAATTTTTCCTGACTTAGTATTTCGGCCATATATAATACAATTTTTGAAAATTATTTCTCTATACAGGAACGAATAAAAATACTTTATATTCATTTCCTTTATTGCATTAAGGTACTTTTCTCTCATTTTCGTCGATCTTTTGAGTATGTCTTTGTTGCCTTTAGGTATTTTTCTTTAATTTTCGTACAACATAACACGGCACCACATGTGTCTTTAAAATAAATAGTTTCGTCGATGCATTCAGGGCCATAAATCATAAATATACAAAAACTTTCCAGGTGAAAAGAAGCACAAGGGAAGGTTCCTTAATTGTATATATATTTCATAATTGTCAACCTAAGTTAATCGAAATGATTTCATTTCAAGTTCTAATAAAATGCTATATAATCTAAATTTTGATGGTCGATCCGTGATCCAGACCAAATGGTCGATGGTCGATCCGTGTTGGAAAAATTAAGGGATTTTAATGTGGGACACATTGAACTGCGCGACTTTTGTTTGTTTTGCTATTTTTATTCAAGATTTCCATATAAATTATATTTGTATAATTTCTTTCAGATAGATATAAATATGTAAAAATTATGACGTTGTACAGTCGGATGTATGCACATTCGAAATTACAAGAGTTCCTTCGGTTCATATAATTATTTATATATCAAGCGGTAAATGAAAGTAAAATACGAATAGAATCGAAACACATATAATAATTGCTTCATCGCAGAAACGAATTTTGTATATTTTTTTATATAAAACCGGCCAAAAATATAAACCGGAAAGTAATAACAAACTTATATTTAGTACACCGTGAGCATTATCACGAGAATTATCTCAAATATGGTGTATTATAAGTTTTCTTTCAACTAAATAGGTACAAATAGTAATATTCAACTTTACTAACTTCAAATGAGATTTACACGCGCTAATTTTTAATTATTGGGGCTTGAAAAACACCCCGTTATATTTTACATTAATGTTATTTGACTTGTTCGCTATACTTAATGTTGTAATAAACGATTCGACTACAATTGTAAGGGGTCATATATATATATATATATATATATATATATATATATATATATATATATATATATATATATATATATATACATATATATATATATATATATATATATATATATATATGTGTATAGATATATATATATATACACATATATAAAACCATAAACACGTACACACACATTTTTCATAATTCGTAATATTTTTTGAAATCGTATCTTTTTGCTTTCTTCCGTTATTTTTTGATACATATTCTGTATTATGATATAACTAGGAATGTTTATATTTTTATGGATAACAACCTTTTTGAAATTACCGTAATGACTGTGTTAGTTACTATTTTCATGTAGACATTTGGACTTTTTCAAGCCTTGACATTTTTTTTATGAACGAAATTTTTTTACTTTGTCGCTTAAGTGTAAAAGCTGATTAAGCCGGGGTCGGATTCCAATCTAAAGGTTGTAAACCCATATTTTCATCTTTAACTCCAATGTTATTTTTATAACATTTGAGTTAATAATTTGTAGTTAAATTTTTATATTTATTTACTTTTCTTTTCTCATATCTTTACTTTCCTTTTTTTTGAGTCCATTATTAAATTTGCACAATACAACTCCATTAGTTAATCATTGCATTTTGACAATAGGTTTGATTCTCTTATCAAGGACATATTTGTATCAATGACTGTAGTTTTTATGTATATAGGTGTTTTATTTCGCATAACAGGGCAAATTGATTTCACCTAAACTATTTAACATGTTAAAATACTACTTGTTTATTACTATTAAATCTAACCTGGGCTATTCATGTGAATTTAGTTTTTAACTCTAATAACTTCAGAAGTGAGATGTGAGCCGTGAAACTTTCATTTTTTAGGCAACTGCGAGTTCAAAAGCAGAAAATAAATAAATATTAAAACTACATTTAAAGCGTTCTTGTAAACGATATGTCACCATTTATATGCATTTTTTTAATTCCCACTTTTACAAATATATATACGGCACACGTAAAAAATCACTTTTTCTCAAGCTGTAAGTTATTAATTTACCTAATTTTTATAAATTATTTATAAACTAACCTCGTGGTTTGGAAGCTACAGGGGCATAAGAGGCAAAAGAACGGAAACTGGATGAGACTGGGTTCCGTCTGGGTCCTTTATTATAGCAGTCATTGATGCATAGTTGTGCATTAAATTTTGTAATAAATATCCACAAGATGTCTAATTTACATGTTATTACTAATGGAATCAATTCATTCAATCACATCAAAGGATAATTACGTGCTACCAAGAGAACCCCGTTAGTTTCGAAACTCGCTAGACCAAGTTACAATTTTCAATGATGTGAAGCGAAACCTTCAAGCGACGACGGCAGTATGTTGTGTAATGCATGGAATTTGAAAAACTTCACGCTGACACCGCACGAAGCCGACAATAAAACTTTATCCTTCAAACTAATAAAAAACAGCATCCAAAAATTCAATTTGTCGTCCGATCTTCCGAAAACAATACTAAAATAATAACAGATATTTTAAGCCGCCAGCGAAGTTGAAACACGTTTAATTTTTTTGCGCACAGAAAGTAGTCTTTGATCGTATGTAAATTGGTCATACATATTTTTTTTATTTCTCACCGTATAGTTTTTTTTCATAAATTCCTAATGCTCTTAAAGAACTAGTTTTTTTCTAGGAGCTCGCATCAGCCTTTTACCTTCTTTTTCTTCTTTTCTATGGCTATCCTTTTTAATTTTTAAAAAATATTTACTTACTTTTTAAACATATCTAATTTTCTCAGAAATATAAAATGTTGTCCACAGAGAAGTTAGGGTATACTTGAATTACCGTTATGTAAAGCTACATGACTTGTAAAGCTACTTCACAGAAAATTAAAAGTCGGTGGTGTGTACAGTAGTAACAAAGTATTACATTCGTCTTGAAGTGACATATGGTCTTGTTTTCGTCGAAAGAGACGTAGAAGATGATTATTTTCTTTATTATCATTGGGAAAAATTATATTTTATTTCTTGATGACAAAATAAATTCCACATTGATGGAAGATAATGAATAGGTGGAAGAAAATAAAACAAATATTGAACATTTCTTTAATTATTGTCATATCAATGATATAAGGCATTCATAAATTCATTATAGTCATTTATAATTCTGCCTCCGAATAATTTCCCCTTTTTAATGGCTAGTGAAATAAATAACTAAAATTATAATTGTTACGCAAACACAAGTATTAACTTTAGTTCTGCAAAATACTGTAAAGTAAACGCTATTTCGGACTATTTTTTATATATGTATATATATACACACACGCATCCACGCACGCATGCACGCACGCCCACACGCACGCACGCATATGCAGGCGCACTCACACGCACGCGCACGCACACGAACGCGCACGCACACCCTTACGCACGCACGCACGCACGCACACGCACACATATAGAGATTATTTGCCAACATTATAAAAATTTAAAGAAAACGTCGATTAGTCACGAATACCTCAATTTTGACGGTCTCTTTTGCGAATAATTATTCCATAAGGAAAAGCGTAACCATTCGACAATGACAGCTTTATTTTGCACAGTTTCTCGAGCGGAACAAGAAAAAAATTGGAAAATCGTGGAAATGAATACGACAAAATACATTTCAGTCGTACGGCATTTCAAAACTCATTAGTGGTCGTTATTACGTTTTTTATTTTACAGAAAAGCTTTAGTCAAAAATATAAAGATGATTTTCGGTCGTTGTCCCCTTACTAGTTTGAAGTGACAAGTTTTGTTATCAAAGTTGCACAGCATCGCTGCTGACCTATTCAAATTCAATGCTTTATAGAACGTTTATCCATCGCAAGAAAGGGAGCCCTCAATATCAGCCGACAGCAGCAAAATTTCTTAAAGTTTCTCGCGAGAGTTTGAAAACTAATTAATTTGTCCTCAGTCCTAAAGTAATTAATTGCCATTTCATAAAATTTACTTCATTGAATATTTTATTTTCTCAGCTTCAAACTTAAAAAACTTCTCCATGCGGTTTTTAATGGTTGTCATTCAAGAATCGCTATCGAACATAGATTTAAGTCAAACTCAATATTATTATCTTTCTCACTATAATAACTATTGGATTCCAGAATTTTTATTTACTGTCACTTAATTCTTTATTTCCATTTCATATACTGACTATACAAGAAAGATGCAAGTGCGATATTTTAACTATTATTAATACTAATAAAATTACAATTTTTAATTTTGAACTAGCTATTTCTATGATTCGATCTGGATTGCAAGTTGGTTATATTTAATTGGAGCAGATTTTGCAACAATATACTTATCCCCATTCAATATAGTGTCCTAAAAAATCTAAAATAAAACAAATTTTAATTCCGATTATCGTCTCTAGCAGTCTTTAAACGTTTTAAACGTCTTTAAACGTCTAAAGATTACCTGTGCAAACTGGAATCTGCAGAGAAGATGAATAGAAAATTTGTCCAATGACATATTTGCTTACAATTTCAATTTAAATTGATATAAATAAAAGAGTAACTTGATAGAAGAGGTATCCAGTAATAGGCAAGCGGAGAGTTTAATTATTAACACGTTACAATTGCATTGATGGCTGTTTTAGACTATATATGATGGTGGAAACTGATAAAAATTTCAATAAAATATTAAAAGCAACTTCATAGCTTTTAAAACCTAAGTTACTCCTGAGACTTACTTTGAAATGTGGATTTAAAGAAAATAACTAATTCATGGACTAATACTGCCATATCGGTATTTTGAAAATATTTCATAGTCGAAAACAAAAGATCTCATGAGCCATTCGCATAACTATGTTAATAATTTTAAAGTAAAACGTGTGTGAATTTAGAAGTGCTTATTATGGCCCAACGTTATTGACGCAGACGCTACTTTAAGTAGATAAATAGATATTAGAAGAGATAATTATAACATTTTGTAAAGTGATATTGTAATTTTTTAAAATAAAGTTTTTGGTGTGATTTGGACTAGTTTAAATTCTTTGGAAGTGGGAAAATGTACAATGAAGGGTATAAAACGTACAGAATAAAAAATTTTATGTAATTTAACATTCATTAATTAAGATATGTGATATAGTTTTGGAATTACAAACGGATGCAGAAGAGGAGAAACAAAAATAAGTCGCATAAGTTTCTAAAAGTCCATTTATGGAATTTTAAACAAAAATAATTATTAAACGAAAATTAACAAAACTGAGTTTTTATGACTGTTGAAGGTTGGGTTAGTATTATTTTCTTTCTTTGAAATTTATAGTAATCAGTAACATTGCAACGCAGCCGCATGCCATTAGGGTGGTTTCTCACCAAAAGAATTGGCCTCCGGTAACGTGTTAACACTATTAATTGTTGATAGAGTTTAGAAAGCCAAAAACAAAATTGTTTCATAACCTTTAACAGTACTATAGTTTGATTTTGTTCCCAACTTCTGATCATTGAATAAAGACGCAGACGGGTCTTTTTAGTTTTTTAGTTTAATTTTTTATTTTTTTCTTTTTATTGTGTATCTACTTATCAAACTTTAGTTAAGTCTGAGCAAATTAAATCATCAAGGAAATAAAGTCGCTAAATGGGCGTCATGTTTCGTAGACGAGTTAGTTCAGTTAGGGAATGCTGACGGTGTAGTTGATTTAAAAATTTTTGACAGTTGAAAGAACTGATGACTATACTGGAGATAAATCTGACTCCAGTAAGAGGTACATATACATATAGCTTTGCAAATATGTGACTATTCAGATTGACGAAGGCGCTGTCTAAAGTCGTTACACATTTTATCGAGAGTTAAGGACTATATTTAGTCTAAACTATTTAATATGTCAAAATACTACTTGGTTATTACTATTAAATCTAACCTGGGCTATACATGCGAATTTAGATTTTTACTCTATTTTCTTCAGAACTGAGATGTGAACCGTGAAATTCGAGGCTACTGCGAGTTCAAAAACAGAAAATAAATAAATATTAAAAGTATATTTAAATCGTTCTTCTAAACGGTATGTCACCGTTTATATACATTTTTTTAATTCCCACATATATTGCAAATATATCTACAGCACACGTAAAAGAATTACTTTATCTCAAGCTGTAGGTTATTGTTTTACCTATTTTTTATAAATTATTTATAAACTAACCTTGTGACTTGGAAGCTACAGGGTCGTAAGAAGCAAAAGAATGGAAACTGGATGATACTGAGTTCCGTTTGGGTCCTTTATTAAAGCACTCATTGATGCATAGTTGTGCATTATATTTTGTAATAAATATCCACAAGATGTGTAATTTCCATGTTATTACTAATGGAATTAATTAATTCAATCACATTAAATGATAATTAGGTGCTACCAAATGAGTCCCGTTATTTTCCAATCCCGCTAGACCGAGTTACAATTTTCAATACAGATGTGAAACGAAACTGGCGACGACGGCAGCACGTTGTGTAATGCATGGAATTTGAAAAGCTTCATGCCAACGCCGCACGAAGTGTGATAACAAAACTTTGTTCTTCAAACTAATAAATAACAGTATCCAAAAGTTCAATTTGTAGTCCGATCTTCCGAAAACAATATTAAAATAATAGCAGATATTTTAAACCGCCAGAGAAGTTGAAACACGTCTAATTTTTTTGCGCACAGAAAGTAGTCCTTGATCGTATGTAAATTGGTTATTCATATTTTTTTATTTCTCACCGTATAGTTTTATTTTCATAAATTCCTAATGCTCTTACAGAACTAGTTTTTCCTTAGGAGCTCGCATCAGTATTTTACCTTCTTTTTCTTCTTTTCTGTGGCTATTCTTTTTCATTTTAAAAAAAATATTTACTTACTTTTTAAACATATCTAATTTTCTTAGAAATATAAAGCATTATCCATAGAAAAGTTAGGGGATACTAGGCTTACCGTCATGTAAAACTTTATGACTTACACCTAGACTAATCTTGTATACATAATGTACTCTGATTTCTGCAACATCAATAACGTCCTTTATAATTCTCATTTAGTTTATTGATAGTAAACTAGTTAACATAAACTCAATTTGATATAACGAATTTTTTTCTTACCAAAATAAATGTAAATTACAATGTATAATACGATCAGATTTAATAATTTCTTATTTGTGTCATAACTTGTTACTGGCAGAATGCGCAATCTGTTACGGAAATTAATGTTTTCATAAACGGAAACAATACATTTTACAAACTAATTAGTTTTTACCCATCCTACTATTCAGCGAGGTTTGAGTCATTAGCTTTGTTCAATACAATGTGATGACAGCAATTATTAATAATATATTTCAGTGATATCAAATGTTTCTTCAAATAAGAGCAATAAAGATATATTTTTATACCATATTCGGTACTGACATGTTGTTTTCCGTACGTGAATTATAGCAATATATATATTTAATTAATTTTTGAATTATGGATATATTTTATTTCGGAATTACTTTTACCTGATTGAATATTTGTTTATATATAATGCAAACATTTATTTTTGTCGTATGTCTGCGAGTTGACCATTCAATAATAATTTTATATTATTTTTCGAAAAAGGGGATCATGTGTAAAAATACCATAGTATATAAAGGTACAACAATGTTTAATATCTGTAGAATAGAGACATCTAAGTTACTGAAAATGAAAACTCTATGGTATGTACAGTAGTAACAAAGCATCACATTCGTCTTGACGTGACATATGGTCTTGTTTTCGTCGAAAGCGAGGTAGAAGATGATTATTTTCATTATTATCATTGGGAAAAATTATATTTTATTTTTTAATGACAAAATAAATTCCACACTGATGGAAGATAATGAATAGGTGGAAGAAAACATAACAAATATCGAACAGTTCTTAAATTATTTTCATGTCAATGATATAAGGCATTCATAATTCCATTATTGTCATTTATAATTCTGCCTTCGAATCATTTCCCCTTTTTAATGGCCTAGTGAAATATATAATTAACGCACGCACGCACGCATGCATGCACGCATGCACACGCACGCATGCATATGCAGGCGCACCCGCCCGGACGCACAAGCGCACTCACGCGCACGCACGCACACGCACGCACACGCACGTACACGCACACACTCACGCACGCACGCACGCACGCACACGCATACGCAAACATATAGAGATTATTTGGCAACATTATAAAAATTTAAAGAAAACGTCGTTTACTCAAGAATACCTCAATTTTGACGGTCTCTTTTGCGAATAATTATTTCATAAGAAGGAGCGCAACCATTGGTCAATGGCAGCTTTATTTTACACAGTTTCTCGAGGGGAACAAGGAAAAAATTGGAAAATCGTGGAAATTAATACACAAAATACATTTCAGTCGTATGTCATGTCAATACTTATTAGTGGTCGTTATTACGTCTTTTATTGTACAGGAAAGCTTTAGTCAATAATGTAACGATGATTTTCGAGCGGTGTCCCTCTATTAGTTTGAAGCAAAAAGTTTTGTTATCAATGTCGCAAAGCATCGCTGCTGACCTTTTCAAATTCAATGCCTTATAGAACGTTTATCCATCGCAAGAAAGGGAGCCCTCAATATCAGCCGACAGCAGCAAAATTTGTTAAAGTTTCTCGGGGGAGTTTGAAAACTAATTAATATGTCCTTAGTCTTAAAGTAATTAATTGCGACTTCATAAACTTTATTTCATTGAAAATTTTACTTTCTCAGTTGCGAACTTAAAAATCATCTCTAAGCGGTTTTTAATGGTTGTCATTCAAGAATAGTTATCGAACATAGATTTAAATCAAACTCAATATTAATATCTGTCTTATTATAATAACTATTGGGTTCCAGAATTTTTATTTACCGTTACTTAATTCTTTATTTCCATCTTATATACTGACAATACAAGAAAAATATAAGTTCGACATTTTACAATGATACTAATAAAATTACAATTTTTAATTTTGAACTAGCTGTTTCTATGATTCGATCTGGATTGTAAGTTGGTTATATTTAATTGGAGCAGATTTTTTTACAATTGACTGAAAAATATTAATAGATTGTCTTAAAAAATCTAAAATAAAACAAATTTTATTTCCGATTATCGTCTCTAGTGGTCTTTAAACGTCTATACGATAAATTTTAAAGAAGATTACCGGTGCAAACTGGTATCTGCAGAAAAGATGAATAGAACATTTTTCCAATGACTAATTTGCTTACAATTTCAATTTAAATAGATACAAATAAAAAAAGTAATTTAATAGCAGAGGCGTCCAGTAATAGGGAAGTGGGGAGTTCAATTACTAATAATGTGTTACAACTGGTGGATGTTTAAGACTATATATCATGGTGTTAGCTGATGAAAATTCAAATTAAATATTAAAAGCAACTTCATAGCTTGTAGAACCTAAGTTACTTCTGAGACTTACTTTGAAATGTAGATTTAAAGAAAATAACTAATTCATGGACTAATACTTCCGTATCAGTATTTTGAAAATATTTCATAGTCGAAAACAAAAGATCTCATGAGCCATTCGCATAATTATGTTAATAATTTTTAAATAAAACGTGTGTGGACGTTATTTACGCAGATGCTATTATAAGTAGGTAAATAGATATTAGAAAAGATAATTATAACATTTTGTAAAGCGATATTATAATATAGGCTTTTGTTGTAATGTAGGTTTTTGGCCTAGTTTAAATTCCTAGGAAGTGGGAAAATGTGCGTAAATTTTATGTAATTTAACATACATTAGTTAAAATATGTGATATAGCTTTGGGATTACAAACGGATACAGAAGAGGAGAAATAAAAAGTAAGTCACAGTTTCTAAAAGTCCATCTATGGAATTTTAAATAAAAAGAATTATTAAAAGAAAATTAATAAAACTGAGTTTTTACGACTGTTAAATTTCAAAGAAAGAAAATAATAATAACTCAGTATTATTTGCTTTCTTTGAAATTAATAGTAATCTGTAATATTGCAACGCAGCCGCATGCTCTTAGGGTGGTTTCTCACCAAGAGAATAGGCCTCCGATAACGTGTCAACACTATCAATTGTTAATAAAGTTTAGAAAGCCAAAAACAAAATTATTACACAACCTTTAACATTTCTAAAGTTTGATTTTCTTCCCAACTTTTGATCATGGAATAAAGACGCAGACTTTTGATAATAAATTTTTAAATTTAACTTTTTATTTTGTTCTTTTTATTGTGTATCTACTTATCAACCATATTTGTTAGTTAAGTCTGAACAAACTAAATCATCAAGGAAATAAAGTCGCTAAATGGGCGCCATGTTCCGTAAACGAGCTAGTTCATTTAGGGAATGGAGACGGTGTAGTTGATTAAAACATTTTTGATAGTTGAAGGAACTGATGATTAGACTGGAGATAAATCTGACTCCATTAAGAAGTATATAAACCTATCGCCTTGCAAACATGTGACTATTCAAATCGACGATGGCGCGGTCTGACATGCGTTCGCACATACATATGTGCTTTAATGTTTTGTAATTAACATAAGTAATATATGACTGGGAAGGACTCACTGGGGGGAGATCCCTAATTACTCCGGTCCGAAATGAAATTCCCCTTTCCGAGTGTAGCCAGTCGTCGAATGTTTTTAGTTATACGCTACTCATCGTTAGGTATGAGTACATAAAATGCTTGATACGGCCACACTTCACCGTGACTCATTCTGATATGAAATTAATGGAAAAGTGAACAAAAGCATTATAGTGAACATAGATTCATCGAGAAAACACATTATTCCATTCATTATCCTGCTTTTTGGTGGCTATGGAGAATAAAAGGAAAGGCGAAAAACTTTTTTTTTGGTTGACTACATTTTTTGTTCATCCGATTTCTGCATAAACATAAAACATAAAGGTCAGATGGTTTATCGACTCTGGAGCGTACGACGTATAATAGTCCGCGAGAGGAACAATCGTTTTCTAAATCGAAACCGCACATTTACGGTGTTTTTACTGTCTGTGAAAAAAATGGTGTAATAAGAGTGAGAATGAAAGCATTCCTTTTGATTTGAAAACAAATATTGACAGATAAAGCTGTCGCAAACGAAACTCCACGAGTAAACATTGTATAAATTTCTTTGTAAAATATGTATATAACTTGTGCATGGTGTAATAATTAGTTACAAAAGAAGGAAATTTGTCAAACAAAGGTACGAAGTTTGTTTGGTATATGAAATACGTTTTTTTCTAAATTTCACTAATAACAACCTCACTCTTAATAAATTCTTAAGGTAATATATAATTGCAAGAAAATTGTTGTCTGTTCAATTAAGAAGCTTTTTTACACCTATTCACCGTTGAAAATGATTGAGAACCACTCATAAATAATACAGATAGACCCCAAGCGTACACAATGTGTCAAAATACGTGTACGTCATCACTCAAACTACTACAGAAGT
The DNA here is from genome assembly GCA_039881145.1 of Druceiella hillmani. Classification (NCBI taxonomy): domain Eukaryota; kingdom Metazoa; phylum Arthropoda; class Insecta; order Lepidoptera; family Hepialidae; genus Druceiella; species Druceiella hillmani. The sequence goes on along the minus strand of JAYKKI010000144.1, from coordinate 1,939,919 downwards.
ACGTACGTAAAGATATTCGTGCCCTCTCACTTGGGTCATGCTACTTTAATTCTATCCCTAAGTGTGGACGTCATGTTTAATCGCAAGTTATTACGATTTCCATGTATGATATATTGAACTAACGTATATAATGTTACACTTTTGTTATTATCTGTATCCCGACTAGTGTATCTACACTTCGAGAATGAGTTTTGTCACACGTTTTGTAAATAAAGCTTTTAGTTTAAGACAAGAAAACAATTAGACCCATGAGAGAGAGAGAGAGAGAGAGAGAGAGACAAATATAGGTATGCAATGAGTGAAAGTGGATTCACTACGGCTTGCTATTTAAATTAAAAGAAAAACTTTAAATATTTTTTTATGAAAAGTTGCTAGATACAATAGAAAATTAAATTATGAAACGGAGGCTTCGAATAAAGAACTAAATGAACTGTGACCAGTCCGATCGCCACAGCATTCATGTTGCCGTCTTGATTGCATACTGGTCTATTAATACTGAAGTCAAAGTTGAGTTACGTGCAGACACAAGCTAATGTTAGCGCCATCCCATCGTCTACCTTTTAAATTACTTTGAAATAAGGCGCTGTTGCCATCCCAGCAATATATCCGTCTCTTTCACTCTTATGTGATCTCTCATTGTGCTTCCTTCAACCATTATTTAATGTTTTTACGTCAAAATTTAGAGTTGCGATTTACTGACACTGATCAATGAATCGCAACTCTAAATTGATGATATCTGACACTAACAGATTAAATGTAAGGCCAGTTTTATTTTTTAGTTTTATTATTAACAATTTTATTCGCATATTACATAAAAGAGTAAGTTTGTTTATCATAAAATATTTTTTCGTTACAAATTATGATTTCGGTTAGTTTACTGTTTATAATTATTCATTACTTAAGGTAACATTTTGTGTTATTCAAATTTATATCTCTTCAGTACTAAAGGTTATTTTTACTTCCTAGCGGCAGTAGTAGTTGAGTCTTGAAAAAATTAACATAATGTTATCTTTTTTATTATCCGTCAATATTATGTATTAAAAAAATAATATGTCATTGTAAGAGAAAACATAAAGAGAATGTATTATGGTGAGAGCTTTATTTATAATTTTTAATGTTTTTAGGGTGAAAATGTCATCTAATAGATCAAAAAAGATAGTGGCGCTTGTTTAGGCTCAAAGCCAGGCGTCGAAGACGATAACTCAAGATAAAGAAGGTACATTAATGCGTCCACCTGATAAGATGGTAATAATTTTAAGTAACTTTAAAAATATCTATGTCATATTTCTTGGTTTTGTTTATTATTTCAATACTATCTAATTTTATTGTAGATGCTAGCTGATTTAAAAAACAAGACTGAAAATCACCGTTGCTCGAATGTACAGGATTATTTCGAAATTTTGGCACCTGCTTCAGTCAACAATGAAGGTCATCTTCACAATACTATGAATATTTGCGATTGCTCTGATGAGAGACATTCGAAATCTGAAAATAATGATGTTGATTTAAGTGATCAAGATCCAACTAATCGTATGTTGAATCTTTCCGATAAAAAGTCAAATCCAATATATCCGTCACCTCAATCAACATTATCAAGTAGTTCCTCGTCTTTTTCGTCATCATTAACTTCTAGTGATAGCTCCGATACAAAATCCTGTGATGAACAGAAGAAAGAACAGGTAAACTTTATTCAAATATCAGAAAAAAAAATAACTGACGAAAAGCAATACGAGCAAACAAGTATTTGTTAACCTGCAAGAGCAGAAGTTTCAGGAAATCTTGGAGATACTTCACCAAGAGAAGAAGAAATGGAAAGAAACAAAAAAGTAAGAACACATAAGCGGAATGAGGAAAATTGGAAACGGACTAAGGCTAAAAATCTAAGAAGTACTGGAAAAAACACGCACCCAAGAAATCCAACATCTTTCTGTCTAATTCAACCTCTGTCTCAGTCCGACCTCTTTCTGTAAAATCACCCTGTGGCGTTAAATGTAGGTTCAAATGCTGTGAAAAGATAACTACTGATCAGAGACAAATAATTTTTGATGCGCATTGGAAGCTCGGGTAGGTTGATGCTCAAAGATCGTTTGTTATGTCTGGTATGTGTTATGCCAAGATATAAATATACAAATGCTTGTAGGCCCCAAGATATAAATATACAAATGCTTGTAGGCCAAGAAAATACAACAAAGCATTCCATTTTATATTACAGAGAAATCGGTGCGAGTCCGCAAACAATTTTTTATAAGCACGTTGGATATATCTGATCGTATTATAAGCACTGTCAAAGACTGAGAATGGAATTCTAGCAAGAAAACAGCACAACAATCATGTAAGGGTTTATGAAGGAATACTAACTTATATTAAACAGTTCATAGAAGCTAAGTCCAGAATTGAATCCCCTTATTTGAGGCAATGCACTACTCGAGATTAGATCGATGGCGGGAAAACGATTTTAGATCTTTTCAAAGATTTTAAAGACGCTCAAGGTAAAAATAACAAACCAGCTGGTAAATATTGTACACTTTATAAAATATTTAGACACGAATATAATATATCATTTTTCCGCCCGAGAAAAGACCAGTGCGATTTATGTTTGCAATATAACAATGTGTCGCTTGAACAGAAAGTATCACTCCAAGAATCGCAAAATACTCATTTTGAAGAAAAAAAATTGAGCCGCCAAGTGAAGCACCAATACCGTAGCAACATAGATGATAAGAATAAAGTCTTCGTATTTGATCTGCAGTCTCTTGGGGGAAATACCTCAGGATTCTACTACAAATAAAAAATTAATAGTTATACGTTTTTAAACAAAAATTTGAAGGACACATGAATGATGTATATACTGTTTCTTTTGGGATTAAACTAAACGCAGCGCCAACAGAATCGGTTCTCATTTGCTAAATATTTTTGGGAAGCTTTCAGTGGATTCACTACATGAAAATAAGTATAACTTAGTACTTTTTTTGAAAATTGCTGGGGTCAGAATATAAAAAAAATTTTAGTAGCATTTTACCTTTTACTCTCCTAAATAATGAATCGATCACTAATCAATATCTAATAAAAGATCACACCCAAAATGGGGTTTAATATTCATATCCTCATAGAAAAAGAGGTCACAAAAAATCTGAAATACTGGCCAATATATTCTCCTCGCCAATATATAGTTGTAACTAAAAATGCAAAGAAATCTGTTAAGAAATTCTCTGTCCATTAGCTGGCGTTTGACACCTTTTTAGACTTAAAAAACTTCAAGAAGATTGAGGTTCCAACTTTAGTAAAACTAAAGATGGAGTACTGTTTAATGGAATAACTGTGTTATGAGTCTAAAGAAATGAATCTTTTTTGTTTTTCGTAAAGACCTCGTACAAAGCTACACAGAAAAACAATATCTTAATGAGAACAAAAAAATTCTACTCAGATTTACGTAACTCTATTCTTTATTTCCTAACCCAACTCACTTTAACAGCAATATTAAAATCGAATAAAATGACGATTTCGCCAAGGTGTGATCTGCTGTGTGAATTTAAATAATATTGATTGCCAAAGTGAATTAAAAATGTTAGTTCCTTTAAGATTAATGTGAATTACAATAATATTGATTATTTAAGTTAATTAAAAACACTAGTTTCCTTAAGATTAATTGTCTTCGCTTCAAAAATGTGTAAATCATGTTTTATAGTGTATTTAAAATAGACTTAGATTAAGGTGAATTACTTAAGATGATATGCTTTTTTTCTTTAGAAGAATTTATTTAGTTTTTATAGCGATTTGATTAAATACCTCGACTTCAGTTTTTTTATTATATATAAATATATATATATATATATATATATATATATGTATGTACATATATATATATATACATATATAATTAGGAAGATTTTATGACTTGAATAATGAAAGATTTTCTAATTCTTATAATTTAGCCGTGTTAATTCAATTTTCGTGAAGTTATTTTTTATTTTCATATGGGACACAAGCATTGTTAATAAATAAAGGTTGATCAACAGCTAGTCAAGCTCGTTATTTTATAACTTTATCTTATCCGTGAAAGAAACTACATTAAAATATTGATATAAAAGTATTTTTTCTTTTGGTTATTGCAAAAAAGTAAATTTTTAGTTTATTCATGGCTGCATAATTTGAATAAAACGACTCGATTGCTAAAATATGTTTTCCTAAAATGTTATGTGCAGACTATATAATAAATGAACCTTTTAACTAATTAATAACATTAAATAAAACAGACTTCAAACTAAATAGACTACTTGCATTAGAACTTATTTATTTTATTTTTTATAGAAAATTGGCTTAAGTTAGTAGGTATTAGGAAATTAATTATTGAATTTTTTTACTTAGATCTAATCAGTGATCAATCATAAGTAGCAAAAACAAGCAATCATGTTTAATTAGTAATTACATTTGACTTTATTCGTCAATACGTGGGCTAAGTCCTAATTACAAGATCGTTTTTTGTGATTTCCCACAAATCTATTTTTTTGAGTTACGCCAATATTCAATGAAAGGTTCGATATACTATTAATAAATATTTGAACCTAACAACAATAACTGCCGAAGTGAATCCATATGAGTGTGGGTTCATTTCATTTATTATAATATCATCAGGCGGGTTCTTAGCAAAGATCTTTGCTTCTTTGCTAAAAAAACTTAAAGAAAGTAGAAATAATACTACATCACGTAGTTTCATTTAATTGTGAATAATGAATTTCTACAAAATTAACGCCAAATATATTCGATACATATTCTAAATGATATTCCTTTGCAAAATCACCAACGACTTTTTTTTCTCTTCTAGTCCAAATCTTTAAAATACTTCCATTATTCCATTCTATGAAATAAAAAATCTTCATGCAAGATTTTCTTGCTTCATACAAGGGTGATACTTGAATATGAAAAAAAAAACCTGATCATCCACTCTGTTTATTTATCGACAACGGTGCAAGTGTTAGTATTGTTAAGTTAAAGTATAAGTTGTTAGGTTAAAGCATAATAATCTCTCTAAAAAAAAATAAGTAATAACAATTATATCTAAATCACACTATTTAGTAGTCTTATCAACACACCTTTAATTTTAATTTTCTAATTAATGTATTAACATTCAAGTTTAATTTCTTGCCCGTAAGCTTGAATAAACTATCTCTTTCTATTCTTCCACGTTCTAAAATGATAATAGAATGTCTTGTTTCAAGTAAACCTGACGAATAAAATACACTCACTAAAGATATTATCTTTCACATTATCTTAGAAGGTGTTTATATTGCAAATTGCATCATCAGACTTTAATTAAATCATCAAATAGATAGATTTTGTTTTAAATACCACCAGATCTAAAGCCCTCATCAAAGTTTCATCAGTTAAAGTAAACTCTTTTGAATAATTCTATATATTCAGCGCAAAAAAAAATTGAAAAAAGAATTAATATTTCAATCCCAAAACCAAATAGATTACATAAGATCATTGATCTCATTGGCAAGTCTTATTTAGATCCTGATGAAACTAAATTTGTATTAGACTATTGTTTTTAATACTCCGATATAATCTATTAAGAAAAAGAGCCCTTTTATTGTACAAACTCTTTAGAACATCTATCAATACTAAATACTCTATTCCAATTCAAGGTAAATTATATAATTTTCCCGTGTATCATAACAAAGTAGTCGAAACTCAAATATAGACAAGTTCGGAAAGGGGGAAGTGGTCAGATATTGCAAGCTCAATAATGTCACAGTTTTCGAAATTTATCCCTTTTCTTTAATTATTTATGTCCTATACCAATTATTTACCGAATACTACATTACATTTAGTCAGCGAATTTCATTAGACAAATCTGAAAACAGAAGATACACCTAAAACTCTTTTCACTTGTCCACTTTAGGAGATTACTGATTCAATCGTATGCTTCTTGGCCTCAAATGCGTCCCATCTATGTTCCTAAAAGTAACGAATACTGTTCTTTCCAATCCATATGTCTATTTTTTTTATTGCACTCTTTCGTTTTTTATTGCACTCGTTTATTGAATTATGAAAGACATAAAAGTAAAATAAACAATAAATTATTAAAATTTCATTAGCGCTAAAATTTTTAATATTTTTGTCAAAAATTACAATCAAGTTTCCTCTAAGGAATCCTTTATAAGACTTGCAAGCTAAATTACGATTACTACGCTTCTGAGTTTAACAAGAATTTTGTCAATCACAAGTTGTAAGAGTAAATTAAAAACTTGAAGAAAAAATTAATTAGTAACATATTTATTGGTTAATTTTTGTTTGTGGCTGCCATAATCCAAAATTTCATCGTAACTCCACTTGCTAACTAAACTGAATAAAGAGTCACCATTACTACCAGGAGAACAAGATGTGATAATTTCACGTCGTGCAGATATTATGCGCTGAGAAATCTTATCAAAAACAGCTTGAAATTTAATTTAAGCGCACGTCTCAGTTACTATTATCACGTGTTCATCTGGTTACAAATCAGTTTTCTAAGTTTTTCTTATACTATGAAATGAATAAAATAGCTGTGCTCAGCTAGTATACTCCACATTCATATCTGTTCTTTCATGTGAAAACTATAGCTGTTAGTGAGATAAACAAATAATGCTGCATCTACCCTCCTTAAAGGAAATTAAAATTTTTTTTTGTCCAGTTACCTTCATCTCCACGAAACAGACAACGTTCTTCAGGTAAAAGCCCTTAAAATTTAAATTTATATTCTATAAAACTTGAGGAAAGCGTATTTTATACGGTAGGCTCTTTACATTGGTACATAAAAGTTACTAATTTATTTTGTTAAAATACATGAAGCAGTTTCGGAGATCACAGTCGCAAGGAAAATGTGATTTCTTTCCCCATTACTAGATAGTCAATGTTAGGATGCCAGCATTCAGTATAGAAGCTTCACTTCCGCAATGATGCTTTTGATATGATTACGCTGTTTGATAGCTCAGTTTATTGTTACCTGTTGTAATTCTGGCAAGCCTGCTACTTTTTATACAAAATCATTCAATCATATTTATGACATAATACGTTACTTACTCATTGCCTAATTTTCAAAATAGTTTTTCCTGCTTGATTGTCATCAGAGAATAGGTTTAGTTTCTTTTATGTGTGTATTCAGCAAGTATTGAAAATGAAATCTTGACATTAATATTTAACATTTTTTGCATTAAACTAATATTTAACATTTTTTGAATAAAATCTAACGTAATTTAATTTTATAAGAAAAGGTAAAAGTTATTTCTAGTTTACAAAGTTCAGTATTCAGAAACGGGTAAATTTTGACTCGGAAATTTATCAGCAGCAAAAATGTTTTAGAAAGAAACCTATTAAGCACGAGTAGTACTCGCACAACGAGGGTTCCATATACATATAGGTACTTATGCAGATGTATAGGTCTACCATATATTTCACAGGCACAAACACTTCGGATATATTTCAAAATATTTGATTTTGGGATTTTTTCCCTAATATGTGCTGTGAGACCTTGCTCCTTGTCATTTTCATAATTCTAGGTCAACGGAATGTACCTTATTAGTTTGATTTATTTGCGAGTGTCAAAACATACGGCATAAATGATTTTTGAGTTTTTTTATTGCATTAACTTAGAAGCTTAAATTTTTTACGCAGACCTTATTATTTGATATTAATTTCAACTTGATACCTACATGCATTCCTGAGGTAAAGGGTCTTGATAGAGAGATAAACAAACAGACAGAGATATGGCCAACGAAGTGATCTTATAAAGGATACTTTTTCTTTTTTTAATTATTTCTTCAAATTGTCAACTTTCAGATAAGTGACTGTGTTAAACTAATTAAAACGTCTCTTTAAGTTTCACTCTAAAATCATTTAATACTGAAATAATAAACCATTAAAAAGCAAAAAGTATCTGCGCTTTCCTTTTATGTATTTCTTATAACATTAATCGAATAAACCTATGAGGTATTTTAAATGGTATTTAAAATTTAGAAATCTAAATTATTACTCTATAAAAAGGGAAAGAATTTGACAAGTTAATTTCCTTACTCTTGAAATGAATTATGTTTGAATTTGTAATTTTAATTTTTACACAGCACAATTCAGTAGAATACTTTGTAAGTTATATTTATTTCTTTATACGGTGTACCTTTCATAAATTTTTACCGAAATTCTTTTTCATTCATTGTTATTATAGGTTTAAAGAAATTTACTCAAATTATAATTTTAATGAAAATCACTATTTTAAGTATATGTTAAAGATTTATTTATAGTATATTTTATGTAAGTAAGATTAAATTTTAAGTATATGTTATGTAAGTACTTTTCTTATACATCATCCTATAATACTCCTCCAGAACTTTTTTTAAGAAAAAAATAAGAAATGGTAAGTAAATGTAAATTTTCAGTTAGTGCCCGTATCATTTGTGATAATTATGAGGGTTAATTTTGAAATGTAACCATATTAAACATTAATCAAAATTGATACAAAATTATGAAGAAAATTGTTGTTAGACCAGTCAAAACGTTAAAAGTAACAATAATTTTATATGGTTTGTTTAATAACTTTTCCAAACAATATCAATTAAGTGCAGATCCAGCCCTGAGGAGATGCAGATTTTATTAATCAACATAGATGCCAAAATGTTTTAGTAGAGCATAAATATATATATATATATATATATATATATATATATATATATATATCCATTTACTCACAGAACGTCACTCACTGGGTACCTCACTTTTGGGTATATAAAATCTTGTCTTTTAACAGATAACATGCCATATAAAATTTTGACTGTTAACAGGTAACATGAAACTGTCCGTAAGTTTTAATTTTTAAAACTTACGGACAGCCTTATAGTTATGTGCCATTAAAGCCCATGGTAGATGAGATATCGTTATGGTAAATTGTATTTTTAAAGAGTAACAAAAATAGTAGAGCAGTGGAAACCTTGCTGCTGGAATGCTGCATTAATATTTACCGTTTTGTTTTTCTGCCATTGTCGTTCATTTGAAAATATCGAAAAATAAAGTGCGTTCAAAATGTATGTTCTACGTAATAAGAAATAATAATTTAACGGTAATGTTTTGATGAAGTTCAATCCCAAAATATAAGTTTTCATAAATTTCAAATTATAAAAATTTTACATAGTAATCTTTATGAAAATATGCACATGAAGGAAAAAGTGATGAAACTTTCAGAAAGATTTTACTAATTTCAAGTTTTTTTCATATTTTTTTATTTTATATAAACTGAGGTGACATTAAGTATAGCAGCTCCCCGTCAAATTTGAATTTGAATTGAATAATGAACTTAAAAAGAAAATATTCATTATGATCAATTGAACTTTAATATATAAAATTAGACATAATCTTGTTGATCATAATTGGCAAATTATTTAAATTTAATATGTAAAATTAAATATAATCCTATTTATCATAATTGACAAATCATATTTAAATGATTGGGTTTAGGTGAAAAGATAAAAAGGGGCATATTTTAGGGTTTAACAACTAAAATCCTGTTTGATCCAAAAATAAAATTACTTTAAAGCTTTGTTATCAGAAAAAAGTCTCAGGCTAATAAACCTTTCATATTTATTAAATTATCCATAAAACGGAACTAATACAAAAAGGAACTAACTTTCTATACATGGCATATTTATCATAGATTTTAAACCATCTACAAAATACCTACATTTGTTTTATTTGTTTAGCACTATTAAAAGCAGAAATTACAAGACATTCTGAATTAATTTGAGATCGTAATTTTATCAGACATCGATCGTCAAGCGTGCCTACTTGTAGGAAGCGTCTGTAAATGACAGGAGTGCCATGGCAAAGAATATTAATTATCAATGCGTAAAGAAGCGACACTCACCTCCCTCCGCTAGTTTAACATCACCCGCAGATAGCGAGTACGATCAGGAGTACGCGTTCCGAGGTTGCCGCTTGCTGCGCGTGCTTGTGTATTGGTTCAATTTTGCGATGTTTGGTTGAGTTTAACTTAAATTTTTACCGTGTAATTTGGTCTTAATTGATAACTATTCACAATAATTGAATCTAACGGTATGTTATTGTGCTCTGTACTAGTACTTAGGAAATATATAATATCACTAAGGATAGGAAATTGTTTTGTTTCTCTTTTTTGTTTGTTTTAAATGAATTTGTTTAGTATCACCAACTCACTTGGTTAAAACCTATAATTTTGTGTCTACAAATATGTCACTGAGCAGTTATAAATTTCAAATTTTTTTTAAAAGTCATTGTTTTTTTTTTGAGGGCAATGTGGTTGGGAAATGTATTCTTGTAGTGTCGGCCATAAGTTTTGTTATATTGTTTATTAAGAGTTCGTCTAGAATCTATTCAAGTCAAAACTACAATGAAGACAATATTTCAGTATATCACATTTATAAATAAACAAAATTTATTTTATTTAAGATCATTTTTAAAATCTACAAAATACCTAGTTTCAAATTCTATCCTTATATTATTATTATCAAATCACTTTAAATGCACAGTTTAAAATATTTATTCATATAATCACATTTCTACAATTAGGCAATAATAAAGATGTGCGGGCCAGTATAAAGTTACTGCGCCAGCGTGCTATCGAGACAGTTATTCCACCGACGCTTTTGGTTAGAAAGAGAAACATCTAGGTTGCTGGTGTATATCGTTGATTCGCTCGATCGACGCGATTGCCAGCTACGATTGAGACCAAAATGTGGTAATGGTAAATATCCTTTACCTGTACGCTGCAGCAGACCTACATTAAATACGCACAAACACAAAGGGATACAGATAGGCGAATTCATATGTAATAATGAAAGCAATTAAATCTGTTCGCTAGTATGGAGTGTCGGGGTGTGGCCATAGCATCCATGCTATGAAAACACAAAAAAATGGTTTTTCCTTTGCCCTAACCGTCTACATTTATAGAAAAAAAAATGAAGGATGACAAAATTTTGGTTTAAAAATGTATATACTAAGAAGCTGATTATATAATGTGAGCCAGCCGATTTTAGAAATTGTTTAAGACCTATATGTTAGGCTCAATTTCATATGATTTTATCCCCTATTGTATTTAGTGACTTTTACATTCAAAAACAAGAAGCAACGCTCAGAGAAACTATAAGTGCAAAACAGCGTTTATTTTTTACCCCGTCGTTGTGTCTGGCTACATGGACCCCAAATTATGACCTTAAGTACAGTCATTTAATATCTGAGCCACTTTTGTCGTGACTTGTACCTGATACGCACTGGGTTATTTACAGATGTTTAAAATATTACATAAATTTAAGTGGAACAAATATTTTATAATCTTTGTTAACCATTAGTTTTAATTTTATGAAAATGGTAATTATATTGATGCAATACGTGGAAGTTCCTTATACTTATTCATCAAAAACTTCTTCATAAAATTATCTGTTTCGTCTACCAAATTTTTGAAAGGAATAAGTTAATGTTAAGATCATTATAAAGTTAACGAAGTTAACGTTGAAGATTATTTATTTTCTCAAAATTTATTTTAATAATCATGCCAATTGCGCTATGCGTAAAATTTCTAAGAGATGATGAGCTCATCAGGTAAATTAAATGTAAGCCTCATTTATGGATAAGACGACTAAACCTGATGATTTAACAATAGGGTAGATAATCGATAATGGGTTCAGAAGTAATAGAGTGTAATGGCGGTGATGATGATGAATCGAAAAATATGATTGAAAGCATGATATTTGTATTAGATCATAAGATGAATCAGTTATGATCATTATTAATAACAAAAATATATAAGAATTTTTAGTCAGCTTCCCAATAAATGACATCGGAAGTTATTTTTATGTCATTGTAGGTCTTTTAATTTATTACCATTCTTTTTCCACCTACATACAATACAGGTGGCGTGTATCTTAATGGCAATGCCACGACAATATATGTGATAGTTAGAAATTAATTGCATGAAAAACATTAATTCGAAAAACGAATCAAGCTTTCTTCCACCAATTTACTTAAACACATGATTGAAGAAAACGTAGTACGTTTCTGTCTAGTATATAATAAAAAGTGTTAAGTTCGCAGTTATGTGTTAGTTAATTTTCATGAAATTACTGGACGAGTTTCATAAACTAGATACCTGATGGGATGTAACAATTTAGTAATTACTATTTCATAATTTTATTTAACACGAACTGGAAATTTGATATAATGTTATGTGCATCAAATAGCTAATAATATCATCTTATACTGAAAAATTTGTACAAACTTAAATTTCTAGGACACCTGCTTTTAAAACATCGTGAGAGTATCAATGATACAATCATATGCAGGTATATATGAAAGCGTATTCGTTAATCACAATCCAGCTTATTTTGTCGTGCCTGTATCTTTTGGAAGTCTATATTTATCTGTTTGTAATGATAGTTGTTGTTATCAAATTTATAAACCGTCGAGAAACGTTTCATGAGAATAGTGCAGTGCGGTTACTATCTATTAAGGATTTGTCATAATAGGTACTCCTACAATATAAAAAAACTCTGATAGCTTTTTATTTCCTTCTTTTTCTGTCGCTTTAATGAAAGTGTTCGACTAAATAAAAATTAAGTTCATAAACAGAAGTATTAACCTATATTGTGGCCGTTCTTTTGCGAATTCCATACATCGCGCTACTTTATTAACCGCAAGTAACGAATAATCTCCCATTCTAGTTTTCATGATTTGAAATTGATTACGAATTATCTTGCAAGTAAGGGAGAAGCGTATCAACGAGCCTCATTTGTGATTTGTGATTTTTTTAATCTTTATTGATTCTGTCCCTATTTTCTAAATTTTTTCTAGTAGTTTTCTATAATTTTCTTACATTATCAAGCCAGATCGCACGAAACAATAGTAAATTAAGCCTATCAAAGGTTATTAAATATTAATCAACGTTTTTTTCTGTCTGCGACAGTCTATTTGCACAACGTTAATGCTTTTTACCGGCTTATTTATACTGTAAATTTAACACAAATTATATAATGCACTATGTAATGCCAGCGGCGTCGTAGTTTGAGAGAAATGTTTTCATTATTGGCTTTAGTTCACCATTAATAACACTTTTTAAAAAAATAATATATAGTTAATACATCGGAAGCAAAAGCATAGGGATAATTCTGAATTTTAACCGTTTACCTGAACAAATAAGAGCGATAAGGGAATGTTATTAAATTAGTACAGCAAGCTGGCTTTTACGCATTCCTGAGTACAAACTACGAACATTACGAGTATAATCAATAACCATTCTACAGTATACGCACACCGAGCGTTACTTGATATTGTTAAAGCGACGGATCAAATATTTTATTCGGCTATAGATAGTGAGGATATCGTAGAAAAAAAATTATTTCGTTCATGGAGCTTCTGTTTATGATAATGAAACGTTTAAATGTAATTGTGATTGAGAAAATGTTGAAAAATTGTTTGGTTATTGACAAATAAATTATTTCTTTGTAATAAAAATTCTAATAAAAAAAATGTTATGAATTATGTTTTCCCATATTATTCAAAACTCGAATTCGACAGAAAATTATTATGATGTCAATTAATCAATACCCTATATGAGAAAATTCTGAATTAGCTTTAACCATGTAGGCGCAGCATAAAATTAAAGCAAATTGAGCAAAATAGAAATAAATAGCTAATTAAATTGAACATTCACTTTGATATTTACAAAATATCAGAAACTATAGACATGTATATTTATTCAAATCTAAATTTAAATACAGGGGAATAAGTCTCCTTTGCGCTTTTTACAAACTGTCTTCTAATATACTTTTTAACAGACTAGTTACCTATACAGACAACATTGTAAGCGATTACAAATGCTGTTTTTGCAGAGGAATATCCACAACAGAATAAAACTCTAACATTAAGCAAATCTTGGAAAAACAACACACCATCTCTTTGTTGATTTCAAGACTGGATACGATTCAGTAAACAGAAAACTACTTATTGAAGCCATGAACGAGTTTGCAATACCTAGAAAACTTATAAAATTTGGCAACTCTGGCACTCTAACTGAAACCAAATTTAGGGTCAAAGTTCAGAATAATCTCTCAGAGTCCATTAAATGGGCTCATACAAGGGAATGCACTGGCCTGTCATTCAGTTACTAATGCATTTACGCATACCCTCCAAAAAATTGTGAAAGACTCGAACGATAAATACCCGTGGTACGATCTTTAAAAAATATGTTCAGATTTTTGCATTCGTTGACGACATTGACATTGTCGCACGAACTCCTGAGACACTTAGGGAGGCTTTTACGTCACTAGAGGTTGCAGCCTGCATAATTTAACTTACAATCAACCAAAATAAAATTAACCTGTGCCAATTATAGCAGCCCTTATTTTAAAATTGGTGATTACAAATTTGAAACCGTTAACAACTTTAAATACTTAGAATCAGAAGTTAATACTCGCAACGATATCATGCCTGATATCCGTAGTAGGGTCACAGCATATTTTTCGGTCTTAAAAAATACTAAATCTAGCTAGTCCAGATTTACCAGTAGAAAACCAAAGATTCTGATTTACAAAAGCGTAATTAGATCCATTCTTACCTACTCTGCTGAGACATAGACAGTGACAGAAAAAGTTAAACATACCATCCCTGTTTTTGAAAGAAAGATTTTAAGAAGTATTTTTCGTGGTCTAAAATATAACATCTGGAGAAGAAGAACTAACTCTGATCTTTACGAATTATTTAAAAAACCGGGTGTAGTAAAATACACCGCAATTCAGAGAATAAAATGGGCAGAGCCCTTGAGCAGAATGCACGATAGTCGGGCAAAAAAATATCTTCTGAGACAGACCATTGGGCTCCCTAAAAAGAGGAAGACCTAAACTTAGGTGGCTCGACTGCTAGGAAAAAGACTTTAAAATCCTAAGTGTAACGAGCTGGATGTCTCTGGTCAAGAACAGGAGAGCTTGGGAGTTGATTTTGCGGAATGCGGTAGTCCATTTTGGGCTATCAAGCCTTTGATTAAGAAGAATGTATTAATATAATATCATTAATAAGTTTATATTAGACCTCCAACAAGTTAAAATGAAAAGTAAGGGTCGAATACAAAAATGTTTTTACACTGTTACCGCTTTACATACATAAATAGATTAGAGAGAGCTTTTTTCTGAAATCAGTAGTTTAGTGTACCTCGCAATAAATGTCTTACGCCATAAGTATAGTCATATTTATGCATTTCATTTAATTTTTCACATAACAGTACGTTTGAATGCGGGTACTAATTTGAATATCAGAACTTGGAAATCAAAATGTTAGCTCAAAAAAAGGTATTGTTAAAAGTTTAACAATTTTGGTTGCTAAGAAATGTTTAATTGTTTATTAATTTCTCAGAAATATATTTCTCGCGGTGATTTCGTATGTATAATTTCGAGATGAATTGACTTTATCTTCATGGATTATGGTCCAAATACACCCAACGCATGCTCAAAATTGTTTATATGCGCACACATACACATGTGCACACACGCACACACAACTTTTTTTTCGAATTTTTGCCAAAACACAATTCTTATTTCCATGCATATTTACTTTCAAAATTACAATAAAAATGTTTACATTACAGTGTGATGTTGTGCAATGCTAAATTTTGAAACAAAAACCTGTTTAAGAGTTTGGTATTTTAGTGCGTGGAATCGATATTGTGTAAAGGTTCATTATAATTGAAAAGATATAATAGCAAAGATCTTCGCTAATCGCCCACCTCAAGATGTTCTAATACAACGAAACCTAGGTTGCGGTAAAGAATTTAAATAAAGTAGAAATAAAACTGCGTCACGCAGTTTAATTTAATTGTGACTAATGTATTTCTACAAAATTAACGCCAAATATATTCAAATATATTAAAGTCGTAATTGTCACGTTTATTTAGCTCAGAAAATAAATTTATCGCTTTTTATTTGACATTTCCAAATTAGAATTACATATGTAATAAAGAATATTAATGATATATATATATATATATATATATATATGTATATATATATATATATATATATATATATATATATATATAACTTAGTTTTCGAGTTCATTGGATAAAATTATGACAATTTTATTATTAACTAAGAGCTCATATCTAGCTTACGAAGTTAACAATTATCAAGATTCAGTCAAAGAGTAACATGTTTCTAATAATACGAATTTTGACTTCAAACTAATAATGAAATAATGAATGACAGATACCCTGATGTTTTGAAATAAAATACAATTAAATCAAGCCTCTATTTTAAGGAAAGTTAAATTAATGATCAAATTAGTTATATCATATTTTTGGGTTGAGTTAAATTTGATTAATAAAATTTACACTACGTTGAAAATTAGTAAAGGAGGTCTTGGAAAAATTACATGTATTTACTACATAGTTTAAGTTTCTACGTGTATGCACACGTAGCTTCAGATTCATGTATACGTTTCTTTCATAAAATGACAATAATTTTGAAGGATGGTATATATATTTGATTTGTTTAAGTTATAATCATATGTATAATAATAGTAATAAGGTATAAGCACTGTTCCTATACAGATTATCAGTAAGAATGAATTCGTACATCGATGAAATGCTGGCACTAGTCTAACTATGGAATAAAATTCATATTACGTATCATGAGTGTTGCGATTTTGTTACATATATTTTTATTGTTATTTGGTTTTGTAAACTAATTTTTGTCCATAGTAGTAGTACCATGATCCGTAGTCTGTATATTTGTGCGTGAGTGAGTGTAGGTACATATGTGCGTGCGTGTGTTTATGTGCGAGCATATGATATGCTGATTGAACCGCGTGTATGTGTCTCGGGGCGTGTGTGCATGTGCGTGGAATTGTGCTCATGTATGTGTACAGCGAGTGTAGAAATGCGCTTCAAACACAATTTTGACCAATTTGACCATCAATTATTGAAATCAACGACAATTAATATGTAGTACGATACAACTATCATATGTAGTACGATAGTTATTAACAATAACACCTATATGATGTAAATAATTTTTGCGAAAGAAAATTTTCACGAGCATTTATTTCTAATTTCAGTTTGAAACAATATGTAAACATATTCTATCTTATGTATCTTTAAACAAAAAAAAGTAATTTTTTTTAAAACTATATTCAGGGCCACAAGTAAGCACAAAAAAAGAATAAAAGCAAAATTATGGTAATCAATATGTGTTAAAGGTAAGAAAATATACTCTCAGAAGTGATTGTTTCGATTTGAAAAGAGGTCAGCTGTAGTGAACAAAACATATCGTTTCTTGTAATTGAATACAAATTCTTGCGGTCGATACAGAAAAAAATTAAGCCTTTGGGAATCCAAGGTGAACAGATTTCCATACAAGCAAATTTAAATTCTTGTACATGAACATGATTCCTAATATAATTTAATAAATATTAAAATTTAACCGACATTTCCATTGTAAGATTTATCGACTTATTTTAATTTTAGGTATTATTAAGAGTTTAACAATTTTGGTTGCTCAGGAATTTTTAATTGTTTATTTTTCAAAATTTTTAAAATTAGAACAAATAAAATTTCAATGTGCCTAACTGAATGGCCAGATTATTAATTCGTGTGTGTTCTGCGATTTCTTTTTGTATTAATTACTTACAGTCATAATGTTTATCAATTATTTTGTACTGCTAACTAGAGCACTTGATAATAAATATACGGCATCTCAACATAACGTCCTTTGAGGAATATTTCTTCAAATTCGCTTTCGCAAAGGTTCGCTTTATTCTTTATTTTAGTGCTTTTAATGAGAAAATCTCATTAATTGATTATTTTGTATTTATTTTTTCGTAACATGGTGCACAAAATACGTTATAAGTCGAATTCATAATATGAAATTATTTTAAAAAACTCCAATGGAAATATTAAATTAGAGGACGGTTATTTGTTTACAAAACTAAAAAGATAGTACGTTCCAGACCTAAAAAGGAACTGCGAATATTATGTTCAAAAGACAATGGTCTACCATTGTCTTTTGAACAAAATTTTATATCTAGCATTATAATTAGACAGCAATATAACGAAGATTAAATAATAATAATAAAATTATAAGATAATTTTATTTTTTCTCAAAGAGAAATAAAACAAATTTAACGAAAATAATCTGAAATACCTGGAAAGACGAAACTTCTTAAAGTATTTGTAAACCGAAAGCTCATCATCTTGTTAACGAACTAAAAATTACTTAGCTAACTCCGAAATAATCCCAAACAATACCCATTTGCTAAACTAAAATGCGAAGTTTATAACGTTTGTATTATAACAAATAAATAGCAGGTTTTAATGTTGAAAGGAATATTAATTTGGGCATTCAATGTATTAATTTAAAAGTCGAGCAAGTCATTCTTAGTTTGGGCATATTTTGTTCATTTATTGTAAGATATTTTAAGTAATATTTCTATTGATGATGAAATGTATTTTATAATAGTTTATTTATGATCGGAATCTGTGTATTGCGTAACAAATTAAATTTAAAACAAATCTCCACCCTTTTTGCACCTTTCAGTTTAAAGTAATGCTGTGTATTTGTTATGTATGTATTTCCACTTATTGGAATACTTTTATATATTTATAGAAACATAATTTTTTACTTACTGATGTCAACTTCTATTGGTACAATACTTATACGGCTATGCTATCTGAAATATCAACAAGATAAAATTCATAAAATTCTATTCACTATGTTTAATAGTTTCAGCGTGATTAATAATATTAAAATTTTAGTTGTTGCTTTTCTATATATATATATATGTATATATTTATTTCAATAATTTAATTACACTACGATTTTCCAAGTTTCCTATTTTTACTTTATCAATTTAATAGATACAACAAAAAAAGGCAAAATACAAAAGAATTTGCCTAAGTTACATTTAATTATAGAAAACTTTAGAAACTCCTTCCATACTAATGATTGTCTAAAAGGAGAAGTTTCAGTTTATTTTTGAAGAAAAACATTTTAGAAAATCTTCGTTAATATTTCAGGATGAAATGTGGATTCGACCTTTTTTTTATAGACTCCTTTATTATTTTTTTGACACGTTGCCTGCATTTAGCCGGTGTTTTCATGCTTTTTCAATCTGTAATGTAATTAGTTATTATCGTAAATCAACTAATGTTCCGATCTGATATAGGGTCGTATCTTAATGATAATTTATCGTTTAAAAACGATGAATCGAAGTAACTTTATTTCGAATAAATATGAAACCGATGACAAAATTCCAGTCGAAATATTTGCATTATATTATTTATATTGTTCAGAACAAAATAATAACGAGAAACAGTGCACGAGGAAGATTCAAATTGCACTTTTATTTGTGAAAAAATCGTAAAATAACAAAAATTGAAATGAAACACAACGTCATTTAGTTGACTTTTAGTAAAGATATTATTGTTAAATTGTAAATGTTCTGGCATATGCTAGTGGTAACTTGATATGTGGTTATTTTATTATGCGACCTTACCTACATAATTAATTTAGATAACGTACGTATTGACGTCATATGAGAAAAACTAAATATTAATTAATTCATTACTCAGCCTTGTACTAAAACATATAATCAAATGTACCATTTGTGAAATAAATGACTTTATATACAGCCGTAAGTAGCATGGGCGCTTAGGTAGGATTATATTTCGGGATGTTTTGTGGTGTGCTGCCCAGTCAAAGGACGTAGGTATGCCTTGTGATCAAGCCAATACACCACGACGATAAAGTAAAATTATTATATGTGAACGTAACAAAACCACAAAAGCGTTTATTTATTAAGTACATGATATCGTCGTACTTTATATAATTCAGGAAAGTCCTTTTTAAAATGAATTATTCTAAAAAAATCCAACTTCCTTCGTTCAGGCCCCATTTTTTCATTATTCACACAGGTGTAACCTACATTACATATCACTACTATGGAGATAAAATCTTTTTCCATATTTGTATTAACGCAGAATTGAGACACTTATTTCAGATTAGTGGTCTCATTCTTGCATTAGGACCTTTACGATCCTTGGGTACTTCACGCCTTGTGCCTTTTTACACTTAGGATGAAGGGTTGCAAAATATACACTTTCATGCATAAGTATGTGATGATAATTACTAAAACCCATTGCAACTGAATCTGTGAATAAAAACTTGGCTTAATACAAAGTTACCTCAGACGTAAAGTTGTCGATTGTTGTTTCTTTACCGGTGATATAAAGTTTTCAATTCCTTTGAGAATAACGGATAAAGCTAGCCAGGGTTGATCACAAGGCATACGCTCTTTGGCAGTTGGGTGCACCCCGAAAACTTGGGTTTGGAAGGAAACAACGGAATGGAGGAATGGAGGCAACGGATCCCGGCCGCTCGCTAAGCGGGGCTGGACTGGTGTTCTGGTTGACTGTAAGAGTTGTCTCTCATAGCAATAAGTCTATATATATATATATATATATATATATATATATATATATACATATGTGTATATCGTTTAGATACATTAAAGTAGAGAAATAAATGAATAAAGAAAAAAATTATTTTCACAATAAACAACAAACAATAAATATTGTTCAAATTTTTATATCACTGTATTGGACTCGACCTTAGTATTTGTGTACATAAACCTCAATATACGTTTAGATGTAAAAAGATAATAATTACATTAGTAAGTTACACTTGGCAGCAATATTCAAGATGAAACAGTCTAATTAAGAAAATCATAAAAAAATTGATACACATAAATATTTAGGGTGCATATTCTATTTAGCTATTTACAAATATGAATACTATTTTTACCTATGTAAGAGATCTAGAATCGTTAGTTTAGATTTCTGCTAAAATATTATTAATATTCTAGTAACACTGTTTTCTTCATAATTCTGGTTTTCCAAGAAATATCCGTTGAACTGAATAAATATATAAAATTTTAAACAACAAATAGTGTTATAATCGTTGTAACTCGCTCTCCTAAATAATATCCAACACAATTTATAAAATTAAAAAAATATGGATATTGCATCGACCGCTCTAAAATTTCTGTATAAATAATAATTATTGAAATATATACGGTTTAATACACTTTGTCACTACGCTAAATATGAATTTTGTACACCAAATGGTTTTTTGAAAAAAAAATCTGTGAATATTTTCAATAAGTTCACTAGAAATAAATTACGTAAAATTGTGAAAAGAGAGTTTTAGGATCCATAAAGTTTCTTTTTTAAATTAATATCCCACTCAATGTATGAAATTTAAATAATATTATTTACTACTTCAAATTTCTATAAAAAATATTTTAAGTGTTAACTCTAATATATATGATATACAATACGTTTTAACACTGCACCAAATTTCAAGGTTGTATGAAAAAACTATTTCCTAAAAAACAACTTATGACCTGAGGAACACTTGAGTGAGTTCCGTTTTTTTTTCCATTTTGAGGGACGTTTATCATTCATATATTCGTATTTTATTTCTTGATTGGGACAATCGTTTTACAGTACGCACAAGATTTGCAATCGTACGCTATGCTTTTGCCTCATTCGCTACATATATATCCTCATTACACACACACACACACATATATATATATATATATATATATATATATATATATATATATATATATATATATATATATATATATGTAATGTACGTATACAAATTTACGTACATGATATTTCTGAATACCAAATTTCTGTTCAGACCTTATAACACCAATAATTAGTCACCAAATTTAGTGAGTGTTTCATATTTCGGGATAGTAATCCGATTCGGCGTATTCGATAAGCCGACGGATACGGCATCGTTTGGCTATCTACCGAATTCGGCCACAGCTAATGAATCCGATAAACTCGGAAGCGTGTTTCTGTTTGTATGTTCTATGCAAAATACTCGCATAGGTCGTCACGTGCGAGCGATGCGGTGCTGCTGAACAGACTTCATAAACTGCATAGTTCGCGTTCGATCGGTTGCGGTCGGTTATATTTACGCGCTCGCCCACACAACTCAGGCTCCACCACCTTTACTGGTCGACATTTGGCTTCGGTCGGCAAAATACTTTTGTCGGAAGCCTAAGTAAACAAATTCGTGTATAATTAGAAAGGAATTGTTAATTTGAATTTTCATTGAATTACCTAGGTATTTTACCATACTTATTTAACTTATTATTTCCTAACTAAGTTGTAGGTAAGTTTATGAAAATTACAAGTTTTGATTGTGAGTAACGATGTATATTCAGTTATGGTTTTTTTATGATATTATTTCTTGTTCTGCATTAAAGATGTTGCATTGCAAAATTTCCGATAACTCTAATTCAAAACGATTTATTACACTTACCTATTATAATTAAAATTTTACAAAGGTGAGGTGATAAAAAAAGGTTTATGGCATTATTTCCCTAAATCTGACCAAGGAAATGGAGTGAAATTTTTATTTTGTTCTAATATACTAAAAATAAGTACAAATTCTTACAAAGTTTTAAGAGTACAATTAGAAGCAAAATACTGCTACATCAACACATGTTCTTCAGGTTTAGCTTCTAAAGCATCCACATCAAGTAATGAAATCGAAACAATTGAAATTATTTGCGAGGAATATATACCGAATAAAAAAATTTAAATCTGTTGACAGCTATTTGAAAAAGAATAGAACTATGGTTTCCGGGATGGTCTGCAAAGACGTTTTCGCCCTCAGTACACTTTGTATATCTTCAGATTTGAGATATTTTTTAAAGAGTAGATTTGAACTCCCGAATTCACAAAGCACAATAAGATCTCTAGTAAAAAATGTTGCAAATACTATAAGCTAACATGATGTAAAAAGACAAGGAGAAAAGTTTGCTTTAAGATTCGAGGAATGGACATTCCAAAAAAATTACCGATATTTAAACCTCAATGTTCATCACAAAGAAAGACACTTTAATCTTTGCTTAATTAGAATATATGGATCGGAGCAAGCTGTCAGTTTTGACAGCCGCCAGACGAGCTTTGGTCTTGACTTTGATACTGACACAATTGTCATGACAACTGACGGCTTAAGGATCATAGTTAATACTGGTAAACTTGTGCTGTGCTACCATCATCTGTGCTTCGCCCACATTATGCAATTGGTCGTTGTTAACAGTTTTGCCAAAAAAAGTGAAATAAAATACGCAGGAATATCTTCTATTGAATCAGACGACAAAAATGCGATGGATGAGACCAGACAAGTACGTACAAGGGACAATAGTCGTGGCAGTAATAATGGATCTATATCATCTTCATTTTCTATTTCATTTCTTAAAAACAATAAAAATCGTCCTCAAAAAGTATGGAAAGTGACAAATGTATTCAAAGGGTTGCCTGTCAAGTCCTAACTTCAAAATTATGTGACAAAAGAAACATGCATAGAATTATTTTTTATATTAAATTTTGACACACGCCGCAATATTTTCCCAAGTATGATCGCAAGATTTATAATCTAAAAGTGTGCACAGATAAATCCTTAACTTATATGAAATCTCGCATAAACAATTCGCAGCCATTTACATTGGCTGTGGAGACACCTCTTACTGGCGAAACGACATTAAAATTATTTTTAGAAAATTTAGAAAAACAATTGTCTTAAGTGGTGTATAATGTGACGTACTATGTGTAAACAAACACTAACGATGCACGATAATGCAGGAATATTAATATTTTTAAAATATACAGTAAATATGACCAAAATATGAAAAAATCTGATTATATATTTCTTATGCCAAAAAGGATCTTATACAATAAGAATTTTAAAAAAATATTCTGTTAAAATTGAGAAAAATATAGAACCTGGAGCAGAAAATAGTTTAGATTCCGACTCGCTTTCGCTGTAAATTAATTTAATATTAAAAGAGGAATTAAAAGAAAAGCGTGTGCTGGAAGGAAAAGAAGACTATTTCACGAAGACAAAGCCTAGATATTAAAAAGATTTGAAGAATAAACTAAAGAAACGAAAGACTTCATATGAAATAAAGATAGTCAAAAGAAAATATTTGTCTCTTTTTTATGACGGTTAGTAAATTAGTGACGAAGCTGAAAGAGCCTTCATGGCCACTTTTCATATTTTTAGTTCTTTAGGATATAGGTTGGGTGGTGACAGAATGAATTTGCTTAAAACAATTACGCATTCACTGTATATAATTCACTTGTAACATAAAAATATATATTATTTACTGAGGAAACTAGCAAAACATACTGTCTTCAATTATTTTACTACTTGCTATTATTAATTACCAGACCTTATTTTTTGACTGATCATAATAAAATAAATTTTCCTATGGATAATTAATAATAAAAACAATTTCCAAAAACCTGAACTAAACGCTTTATTTCTCAATTTAGAACAATATTTACTTTACCTACTTTTATCTAGTCGATTTTGAGAAAATACATGTTGATTAGATAGAGGTATAACAAAATACCAATCCAACAGGGATCCGACCGAATTGGGGTCAATCCAGCTGATTCCGGTCGGAATAAAAATTATGTCGAATTACAATCCCTAACTCAATATGCCTTACACAGCTAGTAAAACAACTAGATAGGTTGATATAAACCCATCCGCCTTCATTAAATCTATGTCTTAGAAAGATTTCCACGTAGACAAGCTTATTAATATAAAAGCTGCGTAAATTCTGTAATTTTCATATTTTGCGCAACCACCACGTAAAATATCACTTCTAAAAGAAAAACAAGCTTGGAGGATATCTTTAAGGCAGACTAAAAACGATTAAAATTCTATGTCAATTATGTTTGCTGAATGAAGGATATTTAAATTAAGATACGTCTTCCTATAGAATTTCCCAAGGTGTGTATATTAATTGTAAAAGGTATATTTATTTATTTAATTTCATTTTGCGTGCCTCTTATTGCGATGAGGAACCTCAAGATATGTGATGCAGCTTAGGAACGCCAGTTCACCAGTGCAAGGAATTTTATGTAAATAGAGTTGGTTTTAAATTCTACGCTTCTGAAATCTGTAACTGTATTGTCTTTATCTTTTAAAGTATATGTATTTATATATATATATATATATATATATATATATATATATATATATATATATAATGATTTTCCGATGTAGTCCTTGTTAATATCAATACACTTCTGTCAGCCATTAACGTTTCTATGCTTTTATAAAAATACGAAGAATCTTTATTTTCAAAATTACTGAGGACGGCCCCCTGCAATTCTTAATCTCAGGAAATTTGTTTTCCTTGTTAGTTCCGCTTCGAATCTAAGAATAAAAAATAATCATCCGGGTTATATGATGGATGGTTAATCTCAGTGCATTAATAAACTGCAGTCTTTGCAATCACGGCGGTGTGAAGAAGGGCGTTATCGTGGAGCAGGATTCCTTTGGACAATTTTCCTCGGCATTTTTCTTTTATTTCATTACGTAATTTATGATTATACTCTTCATTTATGACAGTATTACGTTCTTTAAAATCAATCATCAAGATACTTTCAGAATCCCAAAATGTTTTACATTATTTTTGTCTCGATTGTTGCACATTTAGACAATTGTTTCTGCAGTGATCACTTTCACTTGCTGGCCGTCACGTCTCTTCTTGTACTTACTCAACCTAATCTGAATTCTTCGTTATGTCTTGTACTTTCTCAACCTAATCTGAATTCTTTTACAAGTTTAACATTGCTTTAAGAAGATGCGGACACGTCATTCACGTCATCGTCATGCGTACACGTCATCCAAATTTTTTTTTTTAATTTTGGAGGGTGATAAACATTTTTTAAGCAGAAAGTCAATTACGCTCTGATATTCCGTTTCCGACATTTTATAAAAAAACAGTACTTGTAATTCAATCCACTGTTTAACTGCGACTAATGCTAGAAGAATGATGCGTGTTTGTATATCAATAGTAGAAAAGATGCACTACAGGTTACAGCGTAACAAGTCGTAACATGTCGAGAAGAAATATGTGAGGCCAAGTTATTCTAGGACTGCCTAGTATGTGTATATAAAATATGTTTTTTTGATTTTGTATCAAATTTAGAAAATAAATAATTTACAATTAAGTATTATTTCTTTACATTTTATTAATATGAAGTGTTATTTTCAAAAAAATGCATAACAATTATCCTATCTAGATAATTTGAAAATTAATCAAATTTAGAAACGCCAGGACGTAACGAATTAAGATAACTCAGTGTGTTCGAATACCGGCAGAGTTTCAATTTTCTACCGGCTACCGGATTGCTTCCGGCGGTAAATCTCTGCCGCAAAGACATTCAAACTGAAAATAAGCAAAAAACTCAGTTGCTTGTTGCAGACATAAACTTGCCGGTACCTTTTTATAATACAAAGCAGTGAGAAAAAATTTAAATAGAGAATTGAGTTAAGTTATAACTGAACTGAAATATAATGATTTAGAAGACTTTTTTTTCTGAAAATATTTCTTATATTAATATTAAATTTTTAAATAGGACTATAATAAATGAACCTTAATTAATTTTGCGTCTTTGTTCGTAAATACTTAGGAATTGGCACCGCCGATTGGCACCCTCGATTATATTTTAAGTTTAAATAAATTATTACGTTATATTTATATGGTTTTGAATTAATATCATTTCCACATTTCTTTACTCCCGTCGATTGGTTTATACAATTCACTTTGTACTCAGAAATTATATTAAATATTTCCACTAATTTAAAAATATTATATCTTCCGTGCCTTATTGCAGTTTCAGACCCACTGTTCGGTTATTTTGCTTGATTAACAATTCTACTTTAAAATGTTTCCTCGACGATATGCTCGATTGTTCCTGGTCTTTTATTTTTTATAATATCACGCTAATAATTATTTCAAATGGTAATTTTTCGAAGATGAATAACTTGAAAAACAAAACAGAAACGAAATTTGCTATAGATGAAAACAAAAAGTACGTATTAAAAATTAATGTATGCATATAATTTAATTTTGCCTAATTTAAATAGACCAAATTAAAATTCCTTGATAAAACAACGGAATAGATTAGAATCCAAAATTGAACTCACGGTTATATATTTCATTTAGTTTTGTAAGCAAATTTATATTTATCCCCTAAATATTGAGAAATATTTCATTAATAATATTTTCAACAAAATGATATAATTTCATAAATGTAACTATAGTGTAAAGTATCGAAAATTAAGTTTAAAAAAATAAGATCAAAGCAGCCATAACTATTTTCACATCGTAATTGTCAAAATATTTTCTTTCGCAAAACCCAAATCCACTATTCTCAAATTTCCTACATAATAACACACTTCGCAAAGAAATTTATACGTAGTTTGCTTATGAAAGCCTCGTTTGTGACGATCCCCGCTGTGAATATTTATCTTTGAATAAAATACGCGGGCTTTCGTTATCGGTAGCAACTTACTTTCATTTGAATGAAATATGGCCGAAGGTAAAGAAATGGAACATTTTTCGAACAGGCAGGGCAGAAAACAAAAAATTTGGTTTAGATGCTGTCACCTTATTTTGATAAAAGTATTATTAAAGTGATAAAATACGAAATAAACTCCCTATATAAATAATATGGATCTAAACTCAAAGCTGTAAATCGGGTTAAATAAAATTGGAAAGAAACTAAAAACCTCCGCCGATTGTAAACAATAGTTTATTTTTCACATGATCTTTATAGCATTAAGTGAGACTATAAAAACCGTGTGAAAAAAGTTATATGTTATTAATGTAATTTCGACTATTAAATAATTTTTAAAAAATATTAATTACTTAATACAATTGACAAATAAATCACTGAATTAGCAGAATATTTCCTCCATTAGAACATTTAAAAATTTTAACATTGTCGCAGTGTATAAAGTTATTGTTAGATGAGAACTCCATTACTCCATACGTTCATGTTATACGTAATGAATTGATTAAAACAATAAATGAAGAGGAAATATTTGTAATAATGACATTAAGAAAGTTAAATACACACATAGAAATTAAAAAAAATTGTAATTACAACTGATTAATTTGTCTTTTATTGAAAAGCACACATGTTTAAGCGCAAGAAAACTAATGATTCTGAACTGGCAAACTTTGTTTATTCAAGAAGAAATATAGTTAATATTTACCACACGATTGTAAAAAAATGATCTTATGCTATACAAATAATAGTAAAGTGACTATTTTTAATACTGGAGTGGGCAAAAAAAAATTCTTAGATATAATAAATTATAATAAATAATACGTTACGAAGGTACTAAATTTGCTAAATTCTTGATAAAACAAAAGTATTTGGCATTGTACCAAAAATTTAAATCAGCTAAAACAAGTAATCTTTGCCATAAAATGCCTGGAATTTTAGGACTATTAATAATTTCCTTTTCATAATGAGGTTTTGCCATCAATCAGTTGGCAAGCAAGGCAATTCGTGTTATTATCTAAGTATTAAAGTTAAACTTGTAGGATGCCTGAGATTAACCACGATAAAATTACTAAGGGAACAAAACGCAAACGTGTTTTATTTGACATATTATCTATCATACCTTGTATGGGTTAACATTGAAGGGGCCACTTAATTAGTTGCAAATGTAATATTATAAACACAAAAGTAAGTTTTTTAATTTGTTTGTCTTCTTTCAGTTCAAACTATTCAACTACTTTTTATCCAAAAGTAGCTTAGGATTAATTAAAAATTACAGTGTTAGCAATACAAGTAGGAATAAAAGAATATGTATATATAAATATTTATATATATAGATAATATCTTTTTAGTCATGCTAAAAAAGTTTTATTTTTAAAATATTTGTCAATAATTACAACACCCACCACATTTTCAAAGGAATGAGTCGAAGTCAAAACATTAAAATCAATTAATTTATTAATAAAGTTTATAATTAGAAATTTTAGTATTGGAGCTAAGGAATAATTTAGTAATTTCTTTACATTATGTCAGGTTTAAAATTAATTAATTAATCATAAGTTACGTAAAGGGATTACCGTTTCTTCTTGTTTATGTACACTGTAAGATATATTTAAAATGTGTTCTATTCATTCAAATAAAAAGAAAAATATCTAATGCAAGGGACACTAAATGTAAAAATAATAACATTAATATTCGACTGGACGCTCCGACGATAATATCTTCATAGTTTGTCTCGATGTATTTCTCTGGACGCAATAAGTTGATGAGGCGACAGATGATGTTATTATTAAAGATATGATTGACACTTTGGCCACGGTTATTATTTTTTCTACCCATAGCCATTCTCCAGACAAAGATTCCTCTCACCGCAAATTGTTTGCTCTTCTTGGTCAGGTACAATTTATTTCTTCTTATAATGTAACGATTTTTTATAGATAATAAAAGGAACTAAATAATCATACTGATGTGAAACATCTAATGGCGAGTTTGGATGGGAGTTAAAACGATCTGGTTGCACGTTGTGACGTGCTGTTCGGCCAGCTTTGCGTTTCGTCGGCTTTTTCCTACTAAATTCGGGCCACTTTGCGTCTCGTCGCATGATAGTATTATAAAATTTAAAATACGTTTTCAATAATTTGTTAAGAAATCATTTGAAAAATTTCTGTGATAAATTATTTCATAAAAATAAAAATTAAAGTAATATATTGTTATTAACAACTATGTGAACATTTCCTTTTTTAGTTGGTTCGAATAAGATTATTTTCGCATAAAAGTAAAAAAAAATCAAATTTTTCACACCTGCCAGGCGTATGCCTTGATGGTGGCTCATGCCATGAAGGCTTACAATTTTTTTACAGTGGAGTTAATATTTTCAATACAACAAACAATATTATATATATATATATATATATATATATATACGTACATATATATATATATATATATATATATATATATGTGTGTGTGTGTGTGTGTTTGTCTGTGTATATAGTAAAGATACATTAAAGGAAAATTTTTATTCTAAAAATCTCAAAATCGTAGTTCTTAATAACCTCAATCGTATGCGTCATACCACGATGAAAAAAGAAGAAAAGGTGTAATAAATATAATGATATTACATTTACGCTTCGAGGTTTTTAGAATCTCAATTTAAAAACTGGTAAAGTTCATTAAGAGACGTAAGTTTTCAAGTTTCTATTTTTACGTCAATGCAACAACGGTGCAATACAACAGAAATGGAAGTAAATACAAGTGTTGTATTTCTGAGAATTAAATTTTATCGTATAAACCTTTTCTCGTGAGTCTTTTCTTTCTCGAGGGAAACGTTTTCTTAGGTTAGAATTAAATATTTGTTTTCGATAAAAGTAAATAATTTGCACGGTACCAGATGGAAAATGGGACGTTCATGATGATGCACTTGACAAATATTATTTATTATTGAATTATTGAAGCAAATTAACCGACAATTTTATTCACAAGTTTCCATCAAATGCTCTGTGAAATATTATTCTCAATTTCATTTTTAAACATTTGAAAATACCCAACTCGAAAGGATAAACAAAAAAACATTGCTGTTTTAGATATACGTTCACATGTTATTTTCTTTTTTTTTTAATTTCGCGTCTAATCAATCAATTGAGATCTCTGGATGAAGCAACTATGTGTAAAATTTTAGGTTTAATACTGTAGTAACTATGGGATGTTATAATTAACAGGCAGATAAAATTATAAGGTTTTCTCGTGTTAGTTATTGGGATATCATTTGGACGAGTAACTTACAATGATCTAAAAAAAGTAAGATCCAAAATTACTTTCCAGAACGTTATGTAAAACATTTCTACAGATATCGTAAAATACGTACACAAAAAATATGTTCCCTAATCCATCTTTATTTATGAAACTGTCCAAAAATTATAAAAAAAACATATTACTAGAGTTTTAACTAAAACTTAGCTGAAAACTATGATGATGATTTTAAAGTTCATAGTTTTCTAGATATTTTTATGCCTGTTAATGACGTACTAGGTAACGTATTGAAATAAAGTAAAAGATTATAAATAGTTTAATAAAATTAGGTATCTATTACAGTTAAATATGTTTTATGCCTAGGTATTAACGCAACTATCCTAGTGCCAGTAGTATTAGTAATTAACTGGATTTGTTTAAAAAAAATTATTGACAATAGTTGTTACTATAAGCCTTGCTTCTATTTAACCTGAGATAGTTACTATAAAGTACGGTATTGCTTGAACTATTGATCTTCCAAATAACCTAGCGCATGAGTTTTACCATTTTTACTATAAAATATCATTATGAATAAAAATGTATTTATTACACATAGAAATACAAGCGGTAAGATAGAAAATGAATGATAATTTTAAAGTAGATGTCATCTATTTATTGATATGAAGGTATTTATGAAATGAGAGAGTAAGGACGATTTCCTATAAAAGAGTTCATTTAGTAGATTATACAAATTGTGGTAAATTTATATCAATGATGAACAAGGATCGGTTCAAATGTAAAATTACTGCACAATATAAAAGTCCTGCTACCATTGCGTTAATGTGATTTATGGGGCCATTATTATAATTTTTCTTTTAATATTACACCAAGAATCAGAACAGTAGAAAAAAATAAACTTTTATTTTGTACGAGGGATAGTACAAGAAACTTTCAGTATAAACGAAAATATTCCAATTATTTTTCAATAAGTTTATGGGGTACATAACTGGGTTTAAATAACCACCTTAGAAAATGGGGCAGATATACATAGAACGAAACATATTATTAAAAAAATTAAACAAGATCCGTTGATATTAATATTTATATTTCAGAGGAAGAAAAATAAAAAGAAGTGAATAATAAATAGGAGATGAAATCTTAGAATATACCCTAATTTATTGAAAGAAAATAATGGACAAATATTTAAATAAATATATTTAAATGTTATATGCATTCTAGACCATTTTTGCACAAACGAGAAAATATAATCGTTTTCAAAATTAATTTTTATTGCGTGTACTAAAACACGAATGTATTATAAACGAGCATAACTTTGATTACATTGAAGAATTTCTTTGAGTCTATAGCCAAGGTGTCGAACATATATTTTCGGGGACATCCGGGAATCCAAATCTCTCGATCTGCAGTTGTATAGTTTACCACTATGCTATACCTATATAATTTTGTAAACAAAAAATAATTACCAGTTTGGCTTCACCCATGCTACCTAAGGTAGAGGAATGACTTTCGGCAAAAATTATAATTATTAATAAAAATATTGAACCTCGAGATAAATCAGTTGCAATGTATTTCATTAATGTATTTTTAAAATTTTGAGATTTTTAGAGTTGATAAAAATATCACAGTTAAGGGGTATAGTAGTGTTGATAAATTTCTTAATATTGTATAAATTAGATATAGCTACACAAAATACTGTCGACTGAGATCAAAATTCGAACCAGAGAACCCTTCTAAATACATTAAGTTTGACATACATATAAACAAATTTCCATCCTTCTTTGTAGTGGAAAACATTTTTAAAAAATATTAATCATTTACTATTTTTGCAAAAATATATAGAACGTGTTGAATGCGTGTTTGGATAAAACGTACGAGTATTTGAAGCAGATCTATTACGTTATGTCATATGTCATCGAATCATCAACATTTTGCGTTCATAGATGTCTATAATTTTTTTTTTTAAATATAATTTAATATAATAAAACTTATTTTACACACTTTTAATAGTAACTGGTTTATATCGTCACACAAATAGTAATTATGAGGTATACAATATGTGTTTTCAATCAGACGACAAAATAAAAGTATGCTGGAATCTAGCAAAAGACGAAATGCTGACGTACACCTAGACACTTAGGTTTTATCCTCATTAATTTTTAGACGGCTTTCGCATTAGTCGTTGGTAATTTTACCTTTGTAATATGTAAAATATTTTTTTTGGTAATTGATTTGATGATTTTTTTGGTAAATGACACTTTTTTGATACCATTTTATGACCCGGTATAATTCTAATAGGGATAATTATGTGATCCTAAAAGTGTCGAATTACGCTATAAACCATTATTTCTTTATCAGTTTCACTTGTACATATATAATACATGAAATTGAAAATGTTTTCATTAGCTCCTACTTCCATATTAATCTCACTAACATGTGACGATTATAAAATTAAAACTACTATAAAACTGGCCAGATACCTAAAAAATTTATAGAAAATTTACCTCTTAAAATATTTGTTTTTTATTTTGAGGAATCGTTTCAAAATGGTAAAAAAATAGGGAGCTCGTATGAGATGACCATAATAATATCTTTACTCGTTTTTTTTTAAATTTCTTTTGTAAATAAATAATGTACAAAAAACTTGTCATCGTGTTGACTCTAAGCTGTACATATCAATTATGTAAAGATGAATGCTATCATGAGTTAAATGCGTAGAAACGATTAGACAAAAATAACTTATTTTCCTAACCACTATCTTGCCGATATTTCACGTGTCATATTCATCTGTGAGTTGTACCAATGCAATATCAACAGATTACTTGTAACAAAATCAAATTAAAATAATTTGCTAATTTCAAATTTTAGCCCAGGAATTTTTAATAATGTAAGGATTATTTTAACATATTGTTTTCTCATCTCCTTCTATAGATCAGGCAATTTTCAATACTTTAAACTAATATTGCTCAAAACGTTAATCGTTAAAGTTAATCGCTAATAAACTTTAAAGCGTTGTTCGTGTATTTTATTATGTAAATATATATATATATATATATATATATATATAAGTGTGTGTGTGTGTGCGTAAATGAATGTATATAAATTGTCCAAATAATTAATATAATGCATTGTACACAGTAAAATTTCTAAGTGTTCTATTTCTATTCTTCTTCGTGGCAGATTTCGGATTAAAGTTGAAAATGCTTAAAAAGTTATAACACGTATATTTTAAGTTGCCTATATCTAAGTTTTTGTTTTTTTTATCCAATGGGATAATAGTTAACATCACATGACAAATAAAACATAAACTAGAAATGAATATCGATTAAAGTCGACTAAAGTAAAGTAAAGTAAACTATTTTTTTAAATCCTTTTAATATATCGATCTATAACTATGTGACGATATCTACGAAACTAAATTTCATGAATTTCTAATTGTTGTATCATTATGAAAATTGGCAGTTGTATGTTGTTCTAAAGACAACACAATGAAATTGTACTAGGGGGCAGATTCAATAAAACAGAACCGGAAGTTAGACACTGAACTCGATAATGAAACAACATATCCCAACCGTATTTGGGCTTCTAATTGTTGTATCATCATGAAACTTGGTAGTTGTGAGAACACGATAAAATGGTACCATCTGTTTGATTCAATGAAAAGACCGGAAGTCAGATCGAAGAATTGGATTGTTCCAAGCTTACTGAAAAGAAGCTTTGCAACAATGATGGGTTGGCATAGATGGAGAAGATGCGGACTCAGTCACAGTCAGTTTTTTTATAAATTTTTTTTGTAAAATTAAAAATATCTAAACATAATATGAACCAAGTTTAAAACAATATTCTCACCTTTAATTTAAGAATAAAAGAAGTAAAAATAAATTAATAGTTTAAAAAACCTAAAAACAGGCTTTTATAAATATTGCACTAAAAACCAAAAAATAATTACTGAACTTGTATTCTCTGTCTATTCTGTAAGGACTTGAATATAAACTATGTTTTTTATTAAGTTTATTGTAATATTGAGTGTAAAATTTGTAGTATATAATTTAAAGTTATAAGTAATATTTGAGTGTAAAAGCATTTTTTTCTCAAAAATAACTTATTTTATTTCTCAATATAAAATTAAGTGAATGAAAATGCTTGACGATGACCTTTCAGTTAGATTTCGAGAAAAGGTAACCCACGCTTTTACACTCATATATTACACTCAAAAACAAACATAGTTTACACTAAAGTCCTCACAGTGTAAACACAAAAAACCGGTTCGATAATTATTTTTTGCCTTTTAGTGCAGTATTTATAAAAGTGTGTTTTTTTAGTTTCAAAAACTATTAATTTATTAATTACTTTTACTTCACGTACATTAATTGGTACCTAAATTACAGACTAAATTTTAATGCCAAGTTAAATGGGTATTTTATCGACATCGAGTTGTTGAAGGTGGTCATATCGGTATACTGTGTGATATACTTCTATCAAATATGTATATCTTTCCCAGAAGTAGATTCACGCAACATATTCATGTGGTTGAAAATAAAACTTACATTTCTGAATAATTTAATTGAAACACTTTGTACATTTAAATATTTGAACTTTTAAATACTTCACTGATTTTAAATACTTCATATGCAGAAACTCCGTATTTTTAAAATTTTGTTGATTATTTTTTAAAACAAGTAATAAAATTTGGCATATTTTTCAGTAAATCTCTGAAAAATATACCAAATTATATCCCTTGTTTGTAAAATAATAATCATAGGCTTCTGTTATTATATACGACTTATCATAATTATTTTATAATATGTCACCTACCTAAAATTGTCTACAAGCATCTCAAACTCAGGTGTTAATATGAGTGTTAAGAATTGCATTAAATAATCGCTTATAACAATAAAAATATGCAACTAACTTCAAATAAAAGAGACAGCAATAAAAATAAACCTATCAAGTATAAGTTGGAATCGCACTAAGAAATTCCGCATACATTTAGATAGAAATAAAAATTTAAACATTAAATACACACATTGTTGCTATTGAAGTATTTGAAAATATGAATTTTATTTCCACTATAGAAATATATTGCCTCGTATATTTTTCTCAGGCATAAGAATACCGCGATTTAAATTTTTTTTTTATTCCGGTTGGATGTAAAAAACTTTGGTAAACAGACACGTGGACGAATGGACCAACATACACTTGTCGTTCTTATACCTATGAATAAAGGTAATTTTTTCAATAAAATATACTAAAATGAATGACAGAGGAACCCTTGGTTTGAACCGGGAACCTCTCGATCTGCAGTCGAATGCTCTACCACTAAACTATATCCCAGTTGCAGTTTGGAGTGCTTTAGATCATTATAAGTAAATCGGTTTAATTGGCTAAATAAATGCTATCGATTATCTTTTACCATTGGTTTTAAATATTGAGTTCACAGTAATGTGAACAGTTTATGCCTTGGACGGGTACTGTTTTCATTGATATTATTGACAAGAATATAAGGAAGAGAGAATATATCACTTCGATATAATTAAAGAAATTTAATACCAAGAGAGCTTAACTGTTTTTGATTTTTGAAACATTTCGTTCTCAAAATTGAAAATTAGGACGTATGTCTGTAACGTGTACTGACGGGTGGAAGAATAAATTGACCCAGCTTACCAAAGCACTCTTCTTCAATTTGCTCTTAATTATTCGCTTAGTTTTGGGCAACTTTGGTCAAGTTTAGATTTTGGGGTTCCTTTTAAGAGAGGTCGACATGACCTATTATTGCTACTGACACTCTCGTGTTCTAAGTAATTTACCTGTATCAATCAGAAACTCTTTAACTTAGCTTTACCGCTTTCAGCTTTTTAAACCGCTTTCAGCTTTAGACTTTGAAATTATGTCTGCTATCCTATTTTTGGAATCCTTTGCAGGTTATCTGATAAAGTCTTCATGTACTAACTCTTCCCTTATAACCTAATACTAGTTTTTAAATACATCAAGGAATATAAATTTAGTAGTGCCATAAAAAAATTATTTACTATATTTGTAATAAAATATACTTAATAAGTTGTTTAATAGATTTTCCTTCTATTCTCTTCTATACCAGTTTTTATATACATCAAGGAATATATATTTAGTAGGGCCATAAAAAATTATTTACTATATATGTAATAAAATATACTTAATAAGTTGTTTAATAGATTTTGCTTCTATTCCCTTCTATACCAGTTTTTATATACATCAAGGAATATATATTTAGTAGGGCCATAAAAAATTATTTACTATATATGTAATAAAATATACTTAATAAGTTGTTTAATAGATTTTACCTGTATTTGAATTATTTCAAGTTGTTTAATTGGTTTAGATTATCCGTTTAACTAGTATTCGTTTAGCTAGTACATATTGAACATTCTGCTTTTTTGTTTTCAAATAGTGGCACCCACCTTACAAAACCGATCGACGTACACATTGGCGATAATAGTTTGTTCTTCACTTGAAAGTCCATGATATATCATGCTTGCACGCATACCACCAGTAGCATAAAAGAATGACACCTATCCATGACCATTCAATTTGAGCTAAGCTGGCTCTTTTTTCTTGTGAAAAAAAGTAATAGTCCCTTATAGACTTTTTATGGTTCAAAAACTCCTCATACGTGGTCAGAAGAATGGTGATTTGCTGATAAAATAGCGCCCAACTAAATACAATTAAGTCAGTTCAGTAATTATCCTCAGAATGTAAACGTACCAGCGCAGTTCGTGAAGTCTATTCTCTGTGGGCCCATTATTAGGAGCGAAGTGTCTGTACTATATTGTGCGTAATAAATCTCAGATAACGTTATTAGTGCAAACAAAATTATTATTTTTACATATTTTCTAAATTTTTTTGACGTTCAACATTGAATACTTTTTTCATTTTTATCTCAAAAAGCAAGCAAGCCTGCAAGTAAATCAGAATTCAAAGGAAAAAGAATTGTTTCTGTTGTAACTCATACGCCTAAATAAATCAATTTTTTTAATAAACAAAATTTCTTTAACATTACATGTGTATTTGTGTACTATATATTTACATAATTCGTTCATAGAACTGATTTAAGCCATTATATTTTATAAACGAGTCTTAAGGGTTGATTAATTTGAGTCGGATACCCATTTATATTCAATTCAAATACTCTTTTCAGGAAATACTTTTATGACTGATATACCAAAAATACTCTAAATTAAAATTATTTTCATAGATTTATGATAAATATTTAAAGCTTTCTGTAAGGCAACTGTTTTTTTTTCGGTATTACCTGTATTTATTTTTTCCTATAACCTACTGATGAAAAGGCATTAGATTCCTCCTTGAAACGGTTCGCTTATCAGCTTTGCCTCGCTGCTAACTCGTCGGGATTACTTTGAGCGCGATTCATCGGTCTTTTATACATTGCGCTTTATACGTTTATATTCGACAACCCAATATCGATCGGGTACGAAACACTGTGTGTATATTTCGAAGTAAATATTTTTAAATTATTCTCATTTAAAAAAGAAAAATCATTCAAGCAACATGTGATTTAAAAAAGTTTTACCTTTACATTTAATATAGATGTAATAACTTGGTAGATCAATTTCACTTTGACATAATTTTCACTTCTATTTTTGTGCTTAAAGAAAATTTTCTTGCACTTCATTGAATTTCTAAAAAACATGACCCAAGAATACCTATTCATAGCATCAAAACTATGAAAGTATGTCTTTAAGTCGAAATGAAACTATATCCTGTTTGACATTAGGGTGTAATTTAATGAGCATCACAAACTTTCTTAGAAACATATCTTCGTGTATTAAACCGATACACAACTGTATTATACTGAAGAGAATAAAAATAAATAAGAAATATTCAACTTGCCCTATCTTTCTTTAGTGTGGTCTATTCGGTGTTCTTAATTGATATTAAATAAAGCACCATAAATTTTTGGGAAATATTTATTTTGTAAGTTAGACGAAATCCGTTTATTGCTTTTTATTTTATTGAAATCTATTGTGTAAATCTGCCCGGAATTTTTCTCAAATATCTGCATCAAAATAAGTAAAAGGAATTCTTTAAAAAACTAATTACATACATGTACTACATTTGTAAGGGGGACCACCTCACCTGGATACCTTGGAAAAAAAAATGGAGAAATTATTTTTCCCTTATTTCCATATTTCCAGTGATGAAACTTGTCTTTTAACATATCGATGAAATTTGTCTTTCAACATATGTTAAAAGGCAAATTCTCTATATCTATAAAAATCTAATATAGTTATTAGAAGGAAAGTAAAAATAATCTTATTACACTTATCTCTAGCCGTAGATAAGAGGGTTGAGAGTTTTTTCAGCTGATTAATTAATGGCCTTTGGGTTATAAAAAAAATTGAGTTAAAGTTAATTAAGTTTATGAAATAATGTATCCAATAAATAGCACAACGGGAAAATTAAACATTTTATTCATTCTCCTCTAAGTCCTTAAAATAATAAAGAATATACCAAAACTGAAATATGCTAATCCTATTTAGTTAGGGTTTCCTTTGTAAAGAGTTAAGTGATCGATATTTCCATCTCTCTGGAATCTCTTCATCAATTTCATTAATATATTATGTCGAGAATGCAGATATTCCAGCTTGCTTTTTACTTATCGTATTTTTATTCCATTCCCATTACATATACGTAATGGGAGTAATACCTTTAATAAATCTTTCTCATTTCTTGACATAAATAATTTCACTTCAAATATTTTTCTATTTTCCCCATGAATATTTTTCGCTACAATTTAGAGTGAAACGTTAGACATTTTGTCTGAGTATCATCTTGACATATTTATTTCGAGTCCTACAAGGAAAAGATATTAAACATTTATTATTTGTAGATATTTCCTTTTTGGGAAAATTTAAATGATACTTTTCTTTGCGTTTACCCATATTTTAATGCTTGCTAAAAATAATTCGAAAAAGTATGTTTTGTTTTTGTTATTCACACAGATTATATAAGCGATCAATAGCTTAAATTTACAAACAAATGCAATTCGAAATTTGCATTTGGTGTGTTAAATAAGCTGTTCACTTCGTAAGTTAACATTTAACGACACATAAATTAGTCGATTTCCTGTTTTGTTAAAACACAATCAACCTATTGCCTAAATACTCCAAAGTAATATAATTTATACGAGACGTTAATAAAGTCCATAGGTTAAAAGGGTCAACATAATGAATTAATCAATTAGTAATACCTAAAGTATCCTTTACGTATTACTGACTTTTATTATCTGCAAGTATACTTTCTATGTTACTGAATTTTATTTGCTCGCATATAATATTGCTAAGCAGAATTAGATATCACTTCACGCGCTCCACTTAGGATTATCGGCTTCACGTTTCTGTTGGTCCATTGGGATTACTTTGAACAAGTTCACCTCGCTTCGTTTTTATAGAGGTATTTTATGTATTCGAATTTATTGGTTTCAAATAAAATATAAACAATTTAAGGGAACTCGTCAAAACGAAGAGTAAAATCTTACGAACTGGAATAAAACTGTAATAAAATGCGTCATTTATTAAATGTTATATAATTTAATAAATGGTGAAAAACTATTTTCGTAGTTTCACCTTTTTAACGATTTAAAAAGAAAAGGAGGCTCTGAATCCAACCGAAATTTTTTTGTGTATATGTTATTCATATCTCTAACATTTATCAACCAATTTGGATTAGTAGTTTTTTGGGAAAGTGTACTCCCAGTACGGTTCCATGAATATTAGGTTTGAATCTGACAATGTAAATTGAAAATATGCAATAGAATTTCTCAACACTGACAGCACTGGTGCTGTGATAGAGCTTGAATTGTAAAGGACTAATTATAATCGAATAAGTTACGTAACATTAATTTGCTCTTCAGGAAAATTAGGGTACAATGATGAAGCTGGAAAGCGTTGATAGGAACTTTTTAGTAATAAGGAGCAAATTCATCGAGTTTGACCTAGTTTAACATATCTTGGCGTAGCAAGAAAGTAAAGAAATAAATTGACAGGATCTTTTAACATATCACCGGAAATCAAATTTCAATCTTTGAACCGGATATATATCCTGGTGCTGCAGGTACATTGCCTGCATAAACAGTGCAACAGGAAGATCTATTTTCTTTATATTAGTATTGTAGGTTCCACGTTATTGTGTGGCATGTGGGATATCATTTCAAAAGGGACTACAAGGATAAAAGACAATTAAAATTCAAAACTATTATTTTTCAGACCTTCTGATAAGATATTTCTAGCGACATCGTTGATAATATTCACAAAAATATGTTTCTATCTCATCTCTCCTTTCGAAACTGCTAAAGTCATAATTATAAAAAAAATGTTACTAGAACTTCAATTAAAGTTATCCAAAATAAAATAACGATAATGATTATAATTTTCAGAATTTCTAGTAAATTAGTGATATTTTTAAGTCTATAAATGAGATATTAGGCAACATATTTGCATGGTGAAAAAATATTAAAATTTTTAAATAGTTTCATCGAAATACTATTGTCCATTACCTTGAAATATTAATACCTAGGTGTATTGGATAATTACTCAATGAAATGGTTATCAATGAAAGTTTCTATAAAATACACCATCGTTATAGATATTCATCTTTTAAATAATCTGATATTCGTTTTTTGAACATACTTTTTTTGTCTTATAAATAGAAGTACAAGTGTTAGAAAAAAAAGGGTGCGTGTACTTATGTACGCGCGTGAGAATTTATACTTCTTTGGCATCATTAAATAATACATACGGATAGATAACCTCAATTATATTGGAGCACTTGAAAAAGTCTATAAACACAATTTTTTCACTAATATTACGAATAGTAAATGTATTAATCAAAATATTGAATTTAAATAACTACTGAATATAATTTATCAGCACATATATAAATCGCACTTATATGAAACTAATACACGTGTGTGAATGTAGACACTAGAAACATGTGGATAAATACTATGAATATGAAAACAATGAACAGAGGTGACGATGGTGTCAATAGCTTTTGTTTCGAGTCTGAAACCGCTGCAACTGCATACTGTAACTTTTGTCTGACGAATCTTAAAATTTCACTCTCGTCATTTTTTCATAACGCGCCTAAAGAAGTATAACTTCAAAAAATAATAATATGGAACTAAACGTAAAAACTACTGACTTAATCGGAATAGAGTGTTTAGAATAGTGGTTAACTTGATGTAACATTTAATTTTAATTTTATCTTATCGTGTGCTCAATCGCAAAACTAGCAAATTTAATATATTCAACAATTCCTTTACTTTATATTAGTAAAACAGTAAGGAAGTGTTGCAACGTGACGTGTAGTAATTAAACAAATGTTTAGTTAATTTATATGCATCGATAGATGGTGCTACGTGAATTTTAAATCATGCAATAAAGATTTCCAACTTTTTAAATTTATTGATTATTTGAAATATTAGATTGATTTAAGAATCAATCCTGGTTTCATAACGTTTGACACAATAACTGCATGACACATAATTTGCCTGTTTGTATAGTAAAATTATTTTAGAAAAAATCACTTGAGGGAATATAACAAATGTTATAGAATAGTAAAATAGCGTTTTTAAAAGTTTTGCACATTTATCTGTGAGCCAGCTCATTTTTTTAAGTATAACGTAAGAGAAGCGTGAGATATTTCGAACCAATTTTCACTACTGGATTCTGTTGGGCTTGGGTTAGCGTCGATGCTATGTTCCATCGTAATAGACCAACTAAAAAGAAGATGTGTTTTTTCACATTTAAATGTAAAACGCACTATATTAAAAAAAAATGCTTTCATAATTATTATTATAAATGCTGTTACATGTGTATATCTTATAACTTACTGAATAACATTTTCTAAAATTCCACACAAACGGAGTCGCAGGAAGACGTAATCATTAATAAAATTAAATACGATTCACTAATGTCAATATTATTGTTGCAGAGTAAAATAGGTAAAAAGAAAAAAATAAGGTAGGACTACACATCTTATAGTACCTAAAAATTATAACGAAAATATTGGTACAAACTTTTATCAGCATCATCATTACGACCAAGTAATGATGATGCTGATAAAAGTTTGTACGTAAGCCTCCTTCAATTGATACCCATTGTTAGCGACTTTGAACTCTTAATATCTAATCTTTGCCTGGATATTTCAAGAATTCTTAGCAAAAGTAGTCTGAGAGTTTAGAATCAGTTAAACGTAAGTCAGTCATATAGATCTGTGAGATTTTAAGTCATTTCATTAAATTTTTATGAAAAATTTTTTTGAGGTAAGAAATATGTTAATAAAGGCATACTCTTATTTTCTTTACTTTTACATTTGCGTATTCAGTTGTGCGATTTCACTTTTTCATTTTTGCTTCACATACTTTCAGCGCTTCTTATGTAAACATGAAGTCGTAAATTCACATCTACGTGATTGATTTCTTAAAAATTTTATGTAAGTGACAACCACTACGACAACCACTAGCGAAAAAATATAATCGTTTTTGAAATTATCTCTTAGTTTCGTTGAAACATGGATGTGTTGTGTACAAGCTCGCTATTAAATTCAAGGGTACCATTGAATTTATAGACAAAAG
This sequence comes from Druceiella hillmani, assembly GCA_039881145.1. Taxonomy (NCBI): domain Eukaryota; kingdom Metazoa; phylum Arthropoda; class Insecta; order Lepidoptera; family Hepialidae; genus Druceiella; species Druceiella hillmani. The sequence continues at coordinate 1,896,597 of JAYKKI010000144.1, read as the reverse complement.
GCAAGAAAGAAATTTTAGGGGTATGTGTATATGAAAAGATTACAGATGGCTTCACCCAGGCTATGCTTACTGACAAATTATTTAGGATAATAATATTAATTATTATCAAAGATATAAAATTTTCCCAAAAACAAAAATGGTACATTATTTAATGTTATAATCTTATTAAAACACTATGTAATATACTATCTACCGTTTTGGTCAAATCATCATAGCCTATGGCTGTTAATGTAAAATATACAATAGCTGTTATTATAGAACTTGTACACCGGTGTGCCTAAAATAGCTATTATGGTAAATTTTTTAAGCAACGATTATGCTGGAGCCTTAGGAATTCGCCATCATTTACCACCAGATCTGATTACTTGCAAATTCATTAACGTGTAAAGTATAATATTAATCTTTTCGCAAGAATTCTATCAATGTTTTCCATTAAACGCAAAACTGTGTAAATATTCTTTAAACTAGATATACCGGTACAAAATACAGTTGATTGCAATCAAAGAATCGATTAAAGAACTCACCTATACACTTTATGATAAATGATCCAGTGCTTTGCAGGATTAATGTGTACATACAAATAAACAAACAAACATATTTGCTTTTGGCGAAAAAATAATGTTAATCACTTACTTTTTTATATAAAAATTGCAGAGTACGTTGAATTCCCCGCCGTAGAAACAAATAATCAATAAAACATGTTTAAAATAATTTTTCTGTTGTCATATTTCGATGCCAAAACGTCAAAATATTAGGTTTATAATCAAATTTATAAGTTATTCTTTACAATTTACCAAATATATTGTCAAATATTTTACATATTTGTTTAATTAAGTAACATTGTATTATGTCAATTAAAAACAATTGTTTCATAAAATTATACAATCAATAATAATGAGGTTTGCGACTTGTATTTACAATCAGGCATAGAAAAGGAATGTGTGCCCGAATCCGGCAAAAGATAAAATGTTGACACGTTCAAACGCTTAGATTTTATCTTCCTTATTTGTCTAGACGGCTTTCACAGTCGTTGCTGACATTTGAATTTTTATGAAAAATATTACAGGCACGTCAGATTTATGTCACTGTTAAGATGTTTGTAAATAATATTAATTAAGTTTCACATTACGCGTATTAAAGGTATTAATCCTTAAAATTACATCAGAAAACCATTCTTTCTTGGTAAGTTTCACGTGTACACGTCAGGGTTGAATGTATTTCACAAAAAACTTAAGTAATTTGAAATATTTTCATTGGCACCTACTCACATATTGGTTTTACTCTCGTATCTTCCACTTAAGGGACAGGTGAGAATTACATACACAATGAACCTATTAAAATTTTTTTCATAATTTTAAGAAATTGTTTTAAATTGTGTTTTATTTAGTATGTATTCATATGTAGGAGGATCACAATAATTTCATGAAATATTTGTTCCTTCCTTTGTTAATAAATAATGAACAAAAAATACTGAACGTGCTGATGTAAACTATATATATCAATACGCTTTCTGCCTGTCAATGAAGCAAGCTCCTGAGCTTTTTTGATTTACAGACAGCACACGTATTGCAATGTATTTTATATATTGGATATATTATAAATGATAATTTTGGAGTATCTTCAAGTATACTAATATATAAAAACATGTGAGTTCTAGTAAACATATTTTTTTCTTTCATCAATAATTAAATTGTAATTTAATTTTTTTTCAAGTCCAAGATTGAAAAATTAAAACAGAGGAGGGAGGGTGTGTCACCCACATTGCATAAAATTGAAAATGAGATTTAATTTTCATATTAAAATATCTATCCAATGAAATCCCACTCAATGTCATGGGAGAAAAAAATGTTCTGCTTCCACTTTATATCTCTGGAAAAGTACATCAAACATTTTTTCTTAATTTTTTGCTACCTATAAATTAATGAAGCATTTGCTGGAGGAATTTTATGCAGGTGGGATATATTATATACGCAGTATAAAATACCAGAAAGTGTCGGTCAATGACCGATGGACGGCTTGACGAACATGATGCAGTTCTGAGGTTTCTTGTTTCGCTACGGAACACTAGAAGCCTAACTTCCCAAAATTCCAGTCTAATGTCTATGTTAGTTGCAATATATTGAAGAAAATCTCAATAATAACAACACGAATCACAAGAAGATACACAACAACAATTATTTGAAACTATTTTTTGTTTGTTTCCCCCTATGCCTCTCCGTAGATTTGTTTGAGTACCATCCTAAAAAATTACTGAACCATCAACAAAAACAAGAATTTAGTCTCCTGACTTCTATGGATTTTGGAGCAGGTTAACCAATTATATTAAACGGCAATTCAAAATGACGTATTTTCTAAAACAAATTTATTTTTATTTTTAGTAAGTTTGATTCCAGAGAAATCTGATTTTTATCTCGAGATAAGCTTAATTTTTTATAAAGGTCTTTGTAAAAATAATTTTTTCACATCTTAAATTCTACACAAGCGAGATGGTATACCTATTATATGTTATAATACTTGCAACGCAATATACAGTTGCAATAATTATTCATATTTCTATTACTTCCGTTTTACTGATAAATTAATGACAGCAATATTTTTGTATAATAATATAACTACAGTCGTTATTTTCATTTATTTTTTGATAAAATTGATAAACAATATCCATGTTATTGGTGAAGAACCCTTAGGAATAAATAACATTATGATGAAAAATAAACATACAAATATCTAAAGGGGGATGGCAGAGAAGAACTAGAAATGAGTAAATTCTTGAACTTACCCTCAGAAATTTATCTAGCACTTACGTCAACTAAAAATATTGTGTAAGTTTTGAAAATAAAGGAGAAAAAGGACTGTAAGGCGAATTAAATTTATATACATAAAGTCTACACATTTCTAGATGTTTACTAAGAAAAAATTTTCTGAATGTGATATGTGAAACAATTTTCAGTACTACGTGAGAATTAAAAAAAAATTTGTTTGTTTTGAACAATTAAAAATAAGGCTATAAACAAATAAAAGAATCGATCTGGAGTTAATTAGTATTTAAAAATTAACATATTAAAAAATAAAACAAACTCGTATTTTTGTCCCCTCGAAATGTTCTATCCTTATTCTCAATTTACATAGCTTCGTTCATGTAAAGGCTAACAAATGTCAGAACATATTTCAATGATAACATTCCCTACAGACTGCATTCATTTGATCGTTAAACACATACTTAATGGTCACGATGAAAAGGCGAATTCAGTATTTTAGAGGGAAGTAGTTGATTATAAATATTTTGTATAAAAAAGTGAGTTATTGTATCAGTCATAGTTTATGATAATAAATATGGAAAAATTTACATGAAAAATTATGTATGATTGTTTAATGAAGGCATCATTTATCTTAATTTGCCATTATTATATTTTATTCGTGGATATAAAATAAAATTAGGATAATTAATAAAGTGGTATTTTATTGCGCGATAAAAATATTATCACTAGTAAGTTATGTCATGTATAATCATGGATAGTGATTATATTGTATTTTATTTGCTTTTTCATGTAACAATTATAAAAACACTGAAATATTTGTAGATTTTTCAGTTCTAGAGATATTATCATAAGTATACGTATAAAAAGGGATTTTAAAACAATTAAAAAAGGGACTTTTAATATTTTTACCAGACGTTCATATGATGGAAGCCCATAAGAATTTTATGCCTTAATTTATAAAAATATGTCGACATTATTAAACACTATAAAAGGAAGATGGTGAAATTTACGTAATTGTTCGCAATAACGAGGTTATTTAGACCATTTATCTCATCAGTTTACTTAGGAGATATTATAAATCAACGAAAGATTTTAAATGTAATATAATATTTACTAAAGCGATATCTTTGTTCGTGTTTGCAGCATGAACAAATAAATCACAGCATGTATATATAGAATACACAAAGATCACACTTCTATTAAATCTTCGAAAATGTACACATATTAATGATGGAGTGCATGATTTAGATATTTTAACATTACCCTTTTACTTTGTCTAATAAACCGTTTTTATAATAAAATCTGCCCTTGTTAATTATTTTAAAAACACAAATAAGAACCAATAATATATTTTTATATATACGAGGTATTGCAATATAGAATGACATATTAATTTATTGGACTAATTTTACACACGTATTATGGATGTTAATTATCTTTAAGGTCTATATTGCCATATTCCTATATTCCTATGAAACTACTAAATTTCACCATAATTTTCAGTTATTTTGCATTTTCCTCAATTTTAAACTACGTTCTACTTAGTGTATAATATTTTTTTAAATTCATATTTATTAGAAAATACTTACGGGTTCTAACAATAATTCCTTTATTGCCCTTTTTTAAAAGTATTGTATTCAGGGGTATCATAGAGGTGACATTTAGCTATGCATTTTCCTTCATGACAAAAATATGCATTTTCATTATTATCTTATATAATTACATAAAGTTAAACAGTTAAGTGAAATTATAAAATTAGAAATTACAGAAAAAATATGAAGCTGCATCAGTGGTTAAATTACAACTTAGAGAGTAACCAGTTACTCATTAAGTTAAACAGTTATATCAAGTTGCACAGTTAGTAAAAACAGGTACAAGTTACTAAGTTAGAATTTAATCGTATCAAATTACAAAGTCGGGGTTCACGGATGGAAAGTTGTATTTAATTCTAATATTCAATTTTTCAGGCTTGGAGACTGGAGTTTAATTCTTAACAGGGCCTTTGTGAACAAATCGGCGAACTGAACTTTTGTTCGGACATAGTTTCGGACATTTCGGACAGAACATTTTAGTTAATGTCTACATATTTGCATCCTTTATGAAAGTTTCCATTTTAACTCTATTAAAGACCTTTGATTACCGATGATTAAGCATACAGTTTTTTATTATACTCCCCTTCAATTATTCATTATGTTCCATACAATTATTGGTTTAATCACATAGCTTGTTTGGTGATTGAACATCATGAACTCTGCTTAGCGGGATAGGGCCGCGCTTTATTGTTCTTAACTGGATCATCTACTCCGTTCTTGGGAAATGTTTATCCAATTATTGAAAGTTTAGTCTCGGCTTTTTTTGCATAGTTAGCCTCTCTGTAACCGATTAGGTCAGTGGTGTTTGGGATATACATATAGCATTATCGATGTTCTTTAGTTTTTTCAATCCTTTAGTATTTTCTTTCAAGTATTTCAGTGAAATTCATCATAAGTCTAAAAATTTACTCATCTGATTTATAGGAAAATATTATATCATGTCATCTTATCATTGCTCCAAAAATTAGTAATCTCAGTGTTCTCTCTACAGATATCCCATCAGATAGACACTTTAGAGTTACAGTACACCATGTCACTCTTTTGCAATTTTATATTAAGATTAGCTGGAAAATTTAGGATTGGCATCATTCGTATTAAATTTGCTTAATCATTATTTAATATATTTGATCTAATGAATGAAAATGTTGTTTCTCTTTTTCTCTTTACTTACTAAAAAATAAATGCGTCTTGCAACGGATGTTTTTCTTTAGAAAACAACTACCCTTCATCAACACAAAGACCCCCAGCATCGTGCATGAGAAAGCACATACAATACGATGCTTTGTATATTTATTGACATGGTGTGAATTCAAAAGTTTTATACACAGATCGATTTTTTCCTAGATTTGGAGGAGTTTCATTTACGTAAGGAATTATGTTGTATTTCTATTGCAGTATAGGTTCATGAACGTACCACGTCTACCAGATAATGCCAACTTACCTCGGATTTACATCAAAAGGATTTTTTGTTTTTTCTGAATTAGATGTGGGGAGACGTCCCGGATGAAAATTATCAAAGAGATTAAAATTTTTTGGACTGAATCTTTGGGATCAATGCTTGGCCGTGTCTGATGAGAGCACACATTTATCCTTATGGTTTGTATATATCGCGTATTCTTCCGTTCGCTTTGCGTCTTTAACTTAATTCATGTATCAAAGGTATTCTAATTTGTTTTGGTGAAATTTCGATATTTTTTTTCTTTGCTCGAAACTGGGCTGCTAACTGATTAGAAAATCGTACACCCACTTGTATATGTCTTATCGGAGATATTCAAGATACTTCTGCAACACTACAGAAATTGCTTTATAAAAACGGTGTCTCCAGCTTAATAAAATATACGTACCAAGTATTTTTTTTTATATTTTAAATTTAGAAATAAAATCATATAAACAGGGAATAAGCCATTTTTGAATTTTTTAACTATGTATTATTACAAAAAAATATACTTCAACACATTATGCAACACCTATAATTACTATTGATAATAGCGCTCGTCTTTAATAAACACGGTAAAAATAGTGAAATAAAATATTTAGTTGACAAAATGTTCTGATTTTGAAAAAAAAATGCGTTGACACTTGCATCATAATTTAATAAAAATGAGACTTTTTATTTCTTTGTTAGAATGCAGAAAGATGTTGTAATTCCTTTTATACTATTTTAACATATCCCTTATACTTTAGCTGAAAAAATAATTTTAAGTAAATTAAATATTATTACTTTTATATATACGAACCAGAAGCTACCAAATGACGACATCTTAAAAATAGAAAAAAATTTACTGTGTGTAAAGATATTAACTGCAATGCCACGTAATAGCATTCAAAAATATTTCCCAAAAACTGTCTTTTTTAATCAGCGGGACAAAAAACTTTATAGCAATCAACACAAAAATTTAAAACGTACTTCTTGAAACTACAAAGAAATTTAAATTTAAATTTTGCGAATATTTAATTTGATATAAAAAGCGCAATCATTCATCAATAGCTGCTTAATTTATTCTGTTTTACAAGTGGAATGAAAAAAATTGTGGCAACTTGTATGAAAAAATATTTCAGATATATATTTGAATTAAGGAGAACTGATTAAAATGAAACGGAATAATCTGGGTAAAATGGGCAAAAATAACATTATGTTATTTTTGCCCATTTTAACCAGAGCTTTTTGACCTAGGCCTGGTTAAAACTGGTTACTTCTTAATAACTACTGTTTACCTTCCCATCTAATTGCAGTAATACAAAATTATAATATTTTTGAAGATAAATTACTGACAGGAATAGTGATTTTGGCAAATATACGCTTTAGACTGTTAAATAAATTAAGATATGGGCTGATGATTAATTTGCCGTCGCAATAATTTTAAACAAGTGTCGTTTATTTACCCTGACTTAAAAAAACATACAGAAATAACCCTACTTATATTTTTATTAAGTCATATCTTAAACGGAGCCCTTTTAATTTAATTTCATTATATGGACAATGTATCAAGAGTTCTAAATAAAATTTTGTTTACGGTTTGACAAAATCCAAATTACTATTCTGTTTATAAAATCAAATATGGATGAGTAATTTAACTCTGAATCAATTATTACAGATCAATCACTGCGTGCAATTTTATGTTGAACAAAAATATCAGTCGAAAAGGTAGTCTAATGGTGCATAACATCCAATTATCTCAACATTTTGGTAACAAGAGTTCAATACAAACGAGAGATTAAGTACATTAATGCAAATACGAAATTTTTCATTACCTTGCAAAAATTTGTATTTATCTTTCAAAATAATGCCAATCCTTATCATCAGAAGAAACTAAAATTACATTTCAAATTACTCCTGCGTTGATTTAGTAACTATAATATTAAATACATTTACCGCATTCATCTATTACAATCAATTTACTCTAAAAACTTGGTTATCCGATGATCATGAAATGAAAATGAAAATCAATTTTGCGAAGCGATTGATTTTTCCACCTGACATTGTCAATGAAACAGTGAGGTAGAAATCGCATTAAAACGGTCAACAACAGGGACCAAAAAGTTCAAAAGCCTGGCAACATTGGCTACAAACGTGAGCTCTATGTTGTTAAGGGATCAATGCCTGCGACACGCAGTCGTGAGAGACTATGTGACGCCGTAGGATCAACGGATATACGTGACCTTACTTATAACAGTTTATTTATTTGTAGGGTTCTATTTGACAAAACAGTCTAAAAAAATGTTTGTTTCTTACAGTGATTTGCTTATTTGTATTATCAGTTTTTTTTAATTTTGGTATAGAAATTTTCAAATCAATTTGGAAAACAAATTGGTTTGAACGTTCAATCATAAATACAAAATAGAACAAATCAATTTGTTTTGTTCTCTATAATATAAACATATTTAAATGTAACGAATTGAAATTTCACGCTTCGAAAGTTTATTGTCTACCAGTATAATTGTTTATGAATGTTCATGTTTACATAATAAATCAACTAACGTTTTATTTCACGTTTCGAAACGGAAAGAAATTATTTTATTACTTAGATTTTTTACTTTTTTCATATTTGAATGTGACATTAATAATTAATTATAAAAAGATTGCTATAACATTTCGTATATTGCGTGGGTCATAACATCTTTTAATATAATTTATTCAAATCTACTTCTTGACTTTGCTTTTTGACACTAGATTTCCTCTAGTTTAATTTTTAATGTAAAAGGCTGAAAATAATTTGTTATAAAAAGACTTTTTCAATTATTTTTCTTTTAATTTCATCTACGGTTTAGAGTATCCAGTGACAGAACCACTTATAAGTATGTCAAAAGTATTTTTTCAGAATCTTATGTAAGACCGTTCTGAAGATAGTATGGAAAACGTTCTAGTTGTTTTTCTCGGAAACGATTGTGACATAGTCAATGTGAAATTTGATAACCATAAAGCATATTAATTTGTGTATATTTTAGAAGTTAATATTAAAAAACATTTAAAAAGAAATTTCATAAAGGTAAATTAATATATATTTTTTTAAAATTCCGTATATCGTGTTTGATATCAACTGAAAAAGAATTTCAAATTATTTTTGTAAATAATTTTATGAAATATGCTCCCAGAGATATTGTTGAAAATGTGTTAAAAATATATGTCCCTTCCACAGGTAAAAAGGATGAAAAAACAGCGTTTAATTCTAAATTTAAGATTTATATATATATATATATGTTTGTGTGGGTGTGGGTGTGTGTGTGTGTGTGTGTGCGTATGTATGTGTGTATATATTAATATTTGCAAATAATTTAGTAGCAATATTGGACACACATAAATATCTATATTTACCTATATGGGGGTAACTTATATAAACCGCAATGGTTTAGGGTAATTTGTTGAATACGATATGTTTGTTGAATAATTTTTTCAAAAATATTGGGGTTAATTCTTTCCTTAATTTTCTTGGAACCACCACACCCTATCAGGTGAACCACTATTTTTAAATAGTTGAAAAGTATTGAAAATGGTAATGTATATACCAAAATTAGGTTATTTGGGTTTTTAAAACTTGATACACACTCCATACAAGTTATCTAAATTAATTGCATAAGTACCCACACGCATGCATACATTTGTTTATATATATATATATATATATATATATATATATATATATATATTTATATATGTACATGGAGAAAATAGTATTTGAATATGCGTCGTGCATTTAAGCCTTTGAAAGAAATAGTAGGTAATGAAGCTACGTTATGAATAATAAATATTTTTAAATTATTTCTCAGAAATACAACGCACATTTATATATTTATAATGTCTAAATGTGTGCAGAACTTTCACACTAATCGTATTTGACGGGTTTTCATTCATATTAACGTTTCTGACAGAATTTCATGGCTTTTGACTGAGGATTGAAAAATTAATAATATCTCCTAATTAATACCAAAATGCAATAAGTTCTAATATGTCGAAACACCTCCAAAAATACAAAGTGCTAAGTAAAATCAATAAACCTTATAATGCAATAAGCCAAAATCTTTTAAATTATTTATCACTCCAAAATAACATGATTTATAGGAAAATGTACGTCTGTCCAAGGATTTATAATATTTAATTTTATATTTATAAAAATATTGTTGAAGATTTGAGACCATCAGATCAATCTTGATCGTTACAATTTTTAAAACTTGTTTTTTTCTGATTTTGCTGGTCGTACTATGTATTATTTTATATTTTATGGTTTTCTTTAAATATTTCGTTAATGCAAATCTCCGCGTACATCTCAAGTGTTTAGATTTTTTGTACTTTATGAAATAAAAATATTTAGACCTTTTACTAACATATCTCAAAAAATGTAATTTTTGTTATCTAGATATATTTGCATAAAAATCTTTATATTTTCATAGCATTCGCTATCAGGCATTCGTTAAATTCAATGAAGACCGAAAAAAATTGGTTGCCATTCATACATCGATCTACGATTAATCATGCTCAGAAATGTATGGAAGTCGGCGGTCGTATTTTGATTTTTTTGTAACACTGCTAAATATTAAAAGTAAGTGATAAAATAAACCTATGTTTATCATAAAAAATCAACTTAATATCATAGAAATTGTCAAAGGCGATTGTTTACAATTTCAGAGTTATACTTATTTACATAGTACGACAGGGAAGATAGTGAGTGGGTAATTTGTTTAAAGTTTCATCAATCACAGATTCATCAATCTACTGACTGTCAAATTGCAATTAGTACTGTAGTAAAGCTTTTTATATAGCGAAACATTTTATATAAATTATTTCAACTAAAATTTAATAAGTAGTCACCCAATATCCTGAATCCCAAATCAGTAGAACTCGTTGATGTTAACAGTATTTCAGGAAACCGGATGAGTAGTGAGACGCTGTATTTATTTATCTTTATCAAAGATGGATTTAAAAAAAATAAAACATATTTGTAAGGAAAACTAAAATCTTTATAAATTTCATTTATTTATGTAAACTGTTCTCTACATCTTAAATACACACATTTGCAAAGTATCTATACGGCATTGTGGTTCAGTTCATTTTTATCAATCATATGACATTTTAATTTTTTTGCGATGTAAAAAAACCGTGATGCGATATGTCATTCTGATTTCATGATAAATATAACGAGAGACATTTTACAATAGTTTAATATATTTAATAATGATTGCGGCGAAATAAGTTCCAGCGTTCCTATACAAAAATTAAAAATAAGGTTTCTTGTACGATAGACATAATTAAAAAAAACGTTATTTTTTATAGATTAGGAAATAGTGGTAAAGATGAAAAATTAAAAATATTGTTATCAACATTTGTTTCACACTTATTTACTGAGCATATTTTTTATATATGTAACTAAAACTGTCTACTTGAAGTAAATGAATTTTCCATACTGACGTTGTATGATGTAAATAAACAAAATTACGAAGAGGAAAATGGATTTTAGACAACTCTGACTAATTTAAAATTTTAACACTCTAACCCGCCTGTGACTGGTATGGTATCTTATTTTTCCAGACTCGATAACTGTTGCCATAATACAGTGTCTATCCTTCCTTACAAATATAAAAAAACTTTCTCAGTGAAGATTTTATTTACGAAAATTTCTACAGATAATTTCAATATAACAGTTCATTCTGATGTCACACCGTCTGGTTATAGTACGTAAACAAATATGTTCCATCTTTATGCATAATGTACACCGTACCGTACATGTGTACATGCGTACCATACATCTGTACCGTACATGGTTTATCGGTTTATGAAAATGAATTAGATGTTTTATGCGTTAAATTGAGAAAAATAGTTAAATTCTTAAATTATCGGATAATAACATGATTTAGTGGATCGACTTTAATATTATATTTCTTAATTCCCTAGAAGGTGCTTATATATATATATATATATATATATATATATATATATATAAGAATGGGTAATACTCTTAAGATAGCGCTAACCTAAATATGCACTTTTCCTTCATATAATAGAGCGAATTTATTGAAAATCGTGTAAATTTATATATAGTACATATATGTAAACTAATAGGCTTGGATGTTTGATATAATTAAAATAAAATTCTGTTTGAAATAAGTTTTTCCACCTTATTAATATTTATTTTCCAATTCAAGATATTATTTCGTATTTATAGTAATATTCAACCTTTTTTAATCATGTACTAAGAAAAATAATATTCTACGTAAAATATTATTAAACAATAATACATAAAAAATCAAGTAGTCTGTCCTATTAACTTCCAGTTACTTTTTTTACTCCGCTTTCTTATATTTCATAATTATCAATCTTTCATATTGTGTAATGCTGATAATTATTCTGAGTACGTTAATATCATCACGGTGCATGAATCAAATGAATAATTAGAATGTGCCCCTAGAAAAGCGTTTATATTTTTTAGTTAATAGTAATAGTTAATAAATAAACTTCTAACAAAAGAGAGGTATATTTAGTATTACAGAAACTTAAACATGTTTAGAATAAATGTTCCTAAATATTCATCATTATCAAATATTCAATTGGTGTGATTATAATTCTTTTCCACAACTTAGTTTCTTCTAGGGGCTCACTTCAGTCATTTTACCTTCTTTTATCTCCTTTCTTATGGATACATATGAGAATGACTCAAATGGTGCGTATGGTGCTTGCAGAAGAACGGACATCTAAAAGTATGATTTAGCAAGAGTTTAGTATTTACGTAGCTAACATTTACGAACATTTTATATTTTTTTGCAGTTGCAATTTATATGGATTTGCAATACATAGATAAAGACAAATTTTATTCGTTCAGAAGTTATTGAATTTAAGGCTCGCCGTTACAACTTTACAACATACGTTTAAACTAGTCTTCAATATGTAATATATCCTATTTTCAACTATATTATTAACCTTCCATCTCGTTTTTGTTTGCTATAATTTACTGATATTAAATTGGTCACAGTAACAAAATCATTTTAAATAAATACATTTATACTTATTAAAATAAATGCAATGTATAATACGATCAGCTTCAATCATTTTCTTCTCTGTTTCGTAACTTGTTATTGGCAAAGTGCGCAATCTGCTACGGAAGTTGACGTTTTAATAAAGGAAAACAATAAATTATGCAAACTGAGTTGTTTTCCCCAGCTGTCGTTTTCCCCGTTGTATTATTCAGTAAAGTTTGAGTTATTACGATTTTTTTAAATGAGCGTTTATTTACAATGAATTGAAAATGTTTAAAAAGAAAAAATATACAAAAATTCATCGATGCGTTCGAAAGATTAAATGTAATGTGTAATGGAAAAAGATTTGGAAATAAAATTATTTAAATACTTTCGGATCTAGACATTCTTTTGTTTAACATAATGTTTTGACAGCAAAATATGTATTATAAATACCAGTGATATAAAACTTGATCCAAATAGATGCCTAATTATAATTTATTGCATGCTTGGATATTTTTTGCTCCGTTTAGATTACAACAATTTATATTATTACATATTTTGTATTAGTTGAATTAAGGATATCTTTTACATCATCACGTCACTTGCATAAATCTTTTTTTTATGAACTCAATTTTATATAAACTCTACACATAGGTTTTTTGTCTCATTCTGTAATTATTTTATCTCTTTGTTTGGAAGAAGGAGGGTTAAATAAATTGAATTTTTTAAAACAAATATTGTGTTAAATATAAAAATGAGGTTTTATTTCGATTATCAGGAACCACTCCCTAGGAACCACTGTATATGCGTGCGAACGTGTATGTGTGTGTGCGTGTGTACACATATATATATATACAGAATTTTGGTCCAGAATTATAAATATACGGGGAATTATGTATAGTAAAACCATCAACCACAACTCAAAATGTCGTACCATAACATTTCAAAATATTTCCAAAACCTTTTCCTTCATAATTAAAAACCTTTAAAGCAATCTAAGTGTAAAAAGATATAAAATCCAAATTTTGAAATGACTCTGTAGTTGAAAAGTTGAAATATTGTTTACCCACAAATATCTCGCTTAGCGACGACTTTTTCTGCGAATCATAATTTTAACACCGAAACCATTCATTAAGAGCCGCTTTGTTTTTTTCAATTTTTTACGCGGAACAAGGAAAATGTCCAAAACCCGTGAACGGGAGAATACATCTCTGTCGTGCGGTGTTTCAAAACTCAGCGGTGGCCGTTATTCTGTCTATTATTGTACTGGAAAGCTCTATATCCATAATGTCACAGATTTGTGCCAGCGGGGCGATTGTGTAACTGAAGATACTTTCAAGTATTTTTATTGTCCCTATGGTTTTGGCAAAAGTAAATAATATTGATTACATTCTTCAATCCGTCTGCACTTATTATTTCTCGAAATTATTCTTAAGGGTAAACGGAATTTCTTAATCATAGTAAGTTAAAAGAAGGAACATACTGATTATTTTCAATATTGATATAATTTTATTAAATTTGACTACTTATTGGAAATAATTGCACTAAATTTATTTTACCCAATCACACCTAAAAATTTCCACAAGCAAGATCCAATCTCTTTCTCTTCTTACATCGAATTTCAACAACTAAATTGTCACGTTAAAAGGTAACATATCTGTAAAACGGAACTAGGAAAATATAAATTTTATACTGTAAAATATTTTAGGAAATGAGGTGTCCTTATCTGATGATGAATATTACATGGTGGAAATGGACTAGAAGCTTTTCAATAAGTTTCTCGCAGTGCTGTCACATAAGATTATATTGGAAACAAAATTGAGAAAGTTTTTATTGTTTCCCAGGATCTGTAGAATTTTAAAGCAATTTTGTTTAAAATGCCACCAACGTCGATACCGTCAATTGGATTTTAAAAATGTGACATGAATGAGTAATTTAAAAAACGATTGATTATTATAGAGGACTGAATAAAGCATGAATTAATTGGTCACGATTTTGTATCTTAGATTTTTATGGTAATAAAGAATAAGATCCAACTCCCTTAATGTACGCATACACACACACTCACACACACACACATACACACACACACACGCACATGTATATACATATATATATATATATATATATATATATATATGTATGTATATATATATATATATATATATATATATATATGCATAAAAAACGGGCGATTTTGATTTTGTCATATTATTAACAAAATATTATTTATTAAGAGGTTGTATTAATTGTAATTGTTACTGACAGGTATAGTGTATTCTGGTACATAAAAATGAACGTTGTAAATTTGAAATTTATTCTTTTTGAATGAACATTCTCTTTCACTGACAAAAACGTATTTTTTAGCGGTAAATGAAATCCAACTCTTATTAAGTTCTTTTTCATTTGTTACGTTTTTTATTTTAACCAATAAATTTTAAATAAATTTCTGCTATTCGCTGCATTAGTCCACTTCTGTTTGCTGTTCTCAGTATGGTTGAAAAAACGATAAGGCTAGTAAAATTATTGCGCTGCTTGAAGAAGGCTGTAGCCAATGTTATGTGTCTCAGCAGTATAATGTGAGCCGTTCCACCATCCGAAGGACCTGACAACGATACCAAGAAACGGGCTCCGTCAGTAGTAGGCCCGGTTCTGGAAGAAAACGGTCACTGAACCACGGGACGACCGCTACATAGTCAACCAAGCGCTACGAAATCGTCAAGTTACGTACGTGAATCTCAAACAGAACCTGAAGAACGTCAGAGGTACACGAGTAAGCCTATGGACAATCAGAAGGAGACTTTAGACCGTCAATATTTAAGAAGGAGACTTTAGACGTAGCTATCGCCCAGCTCGGGGCTCTACATTGCTCCGTGAGCATCGAGTTACCAGATTGATATTCGCTCAAAATTTTTCGTCATGAACTCAACAAGACTGGAATAGTGTTTTATTCTCCGATGAATCTCGTATATCGATTAGTGGTGAGGATCGACGACTCGAATTCGACTCGATCAGAAGACCTGGAGAACAGTTCGCAGAAGTATGCTTTGAGGAAATCACCCCTTACAGCGGAGGCTCCGTAATGTTTTGGGCTGGTATTAACTCAGATGACTGTACCGAGTTAGTTTTTATTGAAAATGGCACACTTAATGCGCAAAGATACATAACAGAAGTTCTTATTCCTATTTTATGTATGTGTTATTTTTATGTACAACAACGCTCGCGCCCACCCCTCTAGAACGTTGATGCGTATATGCAGGAGGCAGGACGGAATTCGTCGGTTAGACTGGCTAGCTAGAAGTCCCGACCTCAATCCGATAGAACACATATGGGATAACCTCAAACAATGCATCAGAGCTGTAAAACCAGCTCCAGAAAACATTCAGGTCTTTAAAAATGTGATCGTCGCTCAATGGAAACGTATTCCTCAGGAAATGATGAAAAACTTCGTCGAAAGCAAGTAATACTCTTAATAAATTATCTATTCTTAATTCATATAATCTAAGGTAGCTAGCCCGATTGGTACTTTATAAACGAAGATACAACCTTAGTGAACTCCAATATCATTTTTTTATCAGTCATTATAGTTATCTTTATAATATGACCGACATTTATACCTTTTATTCCTCGTGAACCTGCAAAAGTTGTCAGATATCTCTAGTGTAATCTATCGGCAGAGAGAAGTAATATGAGATAAAGGTGATATTCATTAAACTAAGGTTATTTTAAGTGTAACAGTAAGTTTAATAAAGTCATAAATGATTTTACGCTTGCTCTTTACAGTTTCCTATTTTTCTTTATATAAAAGTGTTTCAGTAAGTTCGTATCATATTGTTGTCGAACTTACGTGTTTACTTCTGCCTACTATTTTAAGTGTCCCAACTTTGAAAAACAATTTTTGATTTCATTTTTTTCAGACCTTTCCTTTATGACGGTCGTATGTAACTATACACTTTTAGTGGTATATTTATCAATACCTTTTTGCGTTTCTTTTGTTAATAAAATAGAAAATACTTAATCCAATTTCTGTTTCAGTTAATAAATTACTCTACAGTTTCCTATTGATTTTGTCCCTTCAACATACATTTTAAAAATATGTTTAATTCAGAGACAATTTTTTATGTTATAAAAGTTAGTATATAACGGCAATTTGAAATAACCGTTTTCATCTGAATTTACCATATATATCGAAGAATCGACCTATTCATGGCAGAGTGTGAATCGGAAATAACTTGCGTCAATAGGAAATAAAAACTATGCAGGTGCCACTAATTCTGCATGTATATGTTTTGTTTCTAGTGTAGTATTAATATCATTAGTGACATCGTGCTGTTTATAAAGCTCACTTGCATATAACGGAATTTGTAAAATTTATTTTATAAGTTGCGAATGACTAATTTTAATGAAATATTTATACATTATGGTGTGCCGCCTAAACAAAATTAACAGGAATATTGTACTCTAGCAAGAAAACTAATCAAGTAACGATATTTAGGAATTGATAAATATTAACGAGGCTCATATTTAGTCTGTATCACTGATAAATTACTAAATAATAAAAACTCCAGTTATTTTTCTTATCTCTTTCTTACCGCTGTATTAAGAATATGGTATAAAATAAAACCAAGTTAAATTACGTGCCGGTATAAGAGTTCTCAATCTCAATAATTGACTTACGACGAGAGGTACACAGCCTTATTATTATGTTTAGCATACATACCACTATATGGCAGAAAGATGAAAGAGGGATAAAGCTAGATTTTTTAATTTTATTACGTTTGTGATGTGATTAAAGAGAGCTTTTTGACTATACTACAATTGTGTTTTTTTGGGTTAGAGTTCCTCACCTCAAAAGGTATAATGGAATCCTTATAAGACAATTCAGGAGTCTGACTGTTGCAATTTTTTTTCAGAAAACATGTAATCGAGAAAGTTTAAATTATTATCCTAGTAATCCACGTATTTTGCATTACATAATTTTTTAAAAATATTTTGTGTTTGGTTCCCCACACACATTTCTCGAGGAATACAACATTTTTACAAAGATGTAATAATTTAAATTTTATATTTTCAATAGAATTGTATTTTTAAGATATTTTAAAAGATATACGAAAAGGAAGCCTCTTCCCCCTACCTTAATCACAAAGTTACCAAAAATCGTAAAAGGAACAGGATTGGTAAAATCTGACTAGAAGATAACAGGAAAACTATAGGAATTATCCAGGACTTCATGAAATATACACCCTACTCGGTTCATAGAAATCCTTGTAATCGCAGTTGTGCGCGAAAGAAAATTATTCTCCCCCATTTTACATATGTATGAATATATTTTCAGTTTAAATACTCGCTAATACTAGCTAAAATACTCCCTTGCCTCTCCTTCTGCCGGTCACAGCTGTTTTTCTCAGAAATCGCTTGATGTAGAAACTTAATTTGGGGTAGTAATAAAGTATATTAACCCGTAAATGGCTAAAACTCGAAAATTTTTATAAGAAAATTTAAGGCTCTCAAAAATTGTTTTTCGTAAATTTAGTTCTCACGTCTTCAGAGAAATACTAAAAAAATATACAAAAAGGTATGTGCTTTACATATTAATTAAAATTCTCATTCAGAATATATACCGGGAAAATTGCGTGTACATTCACATCTGTAATACTCTGACCGACGGACGGACTGATGTAACAAAATTACAAAGGTTCCTTGCTAGACTAAGGATCCCTATTTATACCCGGAGCATTTGATAGTAACATATAGTTGAGTCAGATTATGATCCACTAAATAGTGTACCTTTCAAAGCTTTCGTCATAGAATAGAGTAAATCATGGAATAAATATGAATAAGTATTTGTATTTTCGTAAAAAGTGTAAACGATCTACGCACAGGAAAAGGCTTGTCATTAGAGAGGATAACAGCATATGATTACTGAATGGCGGTATAAATAAGATGTACATTCAATGAAGATATTGATATGCCACGCATGATTCAGCATTGTGTATTTTTTACATAAAATAAACAAATTATATATATTTTCTAAATTTGTATATGTTGTTTGTGCGTGTCTAAAAAGGTCTATGGGGCGAATTCTAATACCCCAAAAATTGAACCTGAAAAGTTTCTAAAAACCTTTTAACCAGTTCATAGCCCTTCTTTTAAAATTAAATATTGCAAAATATAATTTAAGTATACTTGTAAGCTCAGTCGTCCAGTTATTTCTATCTGAACTTTTTTTATATTTTCTAAACTGGTGCAGAAAATATTATCCGAAACCAAGTTTTTTATTCAGATTTTTATAAACATTACAAACGACTCTGAAGCTTAATATTACGTGAACGGCACTAAAGAATTAAAAGGGTAAATGTAACCTAAATTTCATTAAATAAAAGAAAACTTTACATGATGCTCAAGGCGATGTCCACAATTTTTAATAAGGTAGGTAGATTTGTTTGCTCTATTACCATTAAAATCTTTATCTGAAGCCCTTTAAGTATTTTTACTAAATTTCATGCAAGTGAACCTAAAACTATAAAAACAGTGAGGGTATGGCAGACAAATGGATATACGCAAAGACACGATAAACTTGTATGGTTCCGTGTTTGAATCACTAAAATTGTTGTGTGGTATACGATGTACGAGAGAAGTAAAATTGATTACCTTTTACGTGCATTGAACAAAACAAATATAATTTGAAAGGTAGTTACGCATGAAAATAAATAAATTATGGAATCTTAGGGGTTTGTAAAATTTAACAACAATTTAAAAAAATCAAACTTCAAAACGATTAAGTAGAACTGGCTACATATATTTTGCCTAGAGTTGAGAATGGTTGAGAACAATTGATTTAAATAACATAGTAGATTCCGTGCATAAAAAAATGCCTTCAAACACCTTATTATCAACACTAATGTATGAACTATTAAGTGTATGAAGATATTCGTCTCTGATACAATCGGGACTTATATTATTTATCTCTCTTCTATGGAAGCAATGTTTAAAACCAAATAATTACGATTTATTTCTTAGATATGAAGAGCTTTTAATTACAATTTTTTTTTAGATATTAAAGTTATCTTTTTTCCTAAAATTGTATGTTTTTCTATCCGATTCTTTGTCATCAAGTTGAAAATATCTGGTTTGTAATTTATAAGCCGTTAATAAAAAAAATGGGTCAATAATGTGACTCTTGTTCATAATTTGAAAAGTCCCGGAAACCAAAATGTGGTCAATTAACATTTAGAAAGGTATCCATATCATTCGGAAAAGGAGAATGTTTTAAAGCAAAATGATAATAGATAAGCACGAATAATATTGGAGTCTGTCAGTATGTATATATGTCTGTATGTATGTATGTGCGTATGGCTCTTCCAAAGTTTGACAAGTTGAATGGAATAATTGATTGCCTTTGGAATTTTTTATTTCATAGCACGTACACAAAAATATATTTCAAGATCTAGAAAACCCCGCAGTTCTCCATATATAATCTCTTAACATTTAAATTTAAAACTTGAGATAAACTTTATCAAATGCAAACCGTATTCATTTCGGACTCTTTACTTTAATACGTAGATGGTACCTATTTTTTTTAAATCGATACAGTAGTTTCGTTCGAAATCGAAGAGATAAAGATTGATTTTTTGTCCGTATACCAAAAAATTCACCGGGATAGATTGTGCGCAAGCAATAAGATTGACCGTCGCTTTTACGTTATTCTATAGCTCAGATTATTCTTCTCTGTTGCAACTTCGATGAGTCTGCTGCTTTTGATGTAAAATCATCCAATTATATTTGTAACATAATGCGTTAAATATTTCCTCACTTAAAAAAAATTGGTTGAATTTTCTTGAGATTTCCTTCTTCGTCAGTTTTATATATGTACTTAGCAATCAATTAAAATGAAAAAAATAATAGGGCTATGATTTTGGTACATAATATTAATTTAGTTAGTACATTTTCTACACATTTTGTAAAGCTCTTATGTTTAAAAAGATAACAATAAAAATAAAGGTGCGTGAAAAGTAACACGTTTCACTCTGAAATATTGTCAAATTTAACTTTCACAACAGTTATAGTTATCTTTCATGCAATTTACGACACTCCCAATTATAGCATCTAGAGTTTATATATTGCTATTACTATTCAACTCAATTTCGACAAAATATCTTCCAAACATTAAGACAGTAAGTCTAATAGTTGTAAATATGTACATAAAATACGATCTCTCACAAGTTGGTGAAATTTGCTATCTCATCGACATTCACATTACATGGGTTCTTTGTGTGCTCAAGTGATTTCATTGCGTTGAGCAAATGTTAGTAATCGTATTAATTTGAAATATTCTCCGGTTATATTTATCTACTTTGTTCAAAGCACAGTGCTACACAAAGTTGTATATACTTCTCCAATGAAGAAATACATCGTACAATAAGAAAATATATGACTTAATCGTGTTATCATTTAAACGACTAGTAAAAGAGAATAAAAACTAATATAAGTAGAAATGCAGAAGATATTTTCACTTGAAACACTTAATTATCCGGCTGTCCCAGAAGTGGTGAATTATGACTCGAAAATTTGTCAGTAGTTGATATCTTAAAAATATTTTAGCATTAAAATTGTCAACTTTGGAATCTTTGATTCTGCTGTATTAATTTTAATTTTCACAAAATGTTTCATTGGCACCAATGATATATAAATATAAGTTTTCTCTACATGACCGTATCACTTATAAATAATAATTAATACGGTTGCTTTTTAAATGTAACCTTATTAGTTATTATTCTTAAGCAACACAGAAATCACTGGAAATTTTTATTAGGCCAGCTGAAACATTAAAATTTAAAATAATTACTTGTGGTTTTACAGTGAATTTTCCGAACACAATCAGGTCCAATAAATCATAGTATACTACTAAGCAGAGATCTGTATATGTATACCCAGTCGCCCAATGGATTTTTCATTTTTGTTTACCACCATATTAAGTCACTATCTATTACCTGGGTCTCCGCTCACAACACAAAAAATTGTCGTGAGAAAGTCAGGGCTTTATTTTGGTTACATTTTGCTTTGCTCGAATAAAAAAAATATAGCTTGTGTAGTAAAGTAAGAAATAAAAAGAAGAAAGTTTTGGATTAAAAAATATCTGTTACTAAAAAGAAGTTGCCCGTCATAAATATTTTAGAGGTTTTAGATTTAGCAGCTTTCAGAAATTGTTTAAAATTGGATTTTACATAATTTGATCACCTACTGTATTTAGTGATTTTTTACATTGAAAAACAAGAAAAAACTGTAAAAGAGAGCGTTAGTGCGAAACAGCACTTAGTTCCACATTGACGTTTCTGGGCACACGAAACTTATATCACGACCTTAAGTACCATTCTGTTATATAGAAGCCACTTTTGTAACGACCAATCCACAGATGTTTAAAGTTTTACATAAAGTTAAATAAAATACAATTTTATGTAATCTTTGTTGGCAATTGATCTCAATATGTATGAAAATGGCAATGTTTTATTGATATAATTAATAGTATTTCTTAGACTTAAAGATATAAAAAACCCTTCTTAACATTTATTTGTCCTTCTACCAACGTATTTAAAGTATTAGTGAAAGAAGTTAACGACTTTAATATTATTTTCTTCTTCGACATATATTATAATATTAATGTTGATAAAAGAGTATGTTGGTGCTGGCAAATAATACGATTACGATACAGGTTTCTTTTTATTTATTACCCACAAATATATAAGAATCTTTAGACCCTTTCCCAATTTTGGCTTAATTAACAGCATCCGAGAGGGTTATTTGTATGTGTTATTAAATCTTGCCTAAATATCTCAATTATAGCCCTACTAACATGAGCTTTTCTGCTGAATTTGGGATATTCGGTTGGCTGAAATATACATACATACACTCACTCACACACACACACACACACACATATGTATGTGTGTATATATATATATATATATATATATATATATTTATCACCAAGTACAACGTTTTCTTGGGTGATAGTGAATTTTCATTAAGCAGGGTTTTATAAGTGATATTAGCAAAGACGGAAGATATTTAAAACAAATTTTAGATTATTATAGGGAAATATTTAACTAGGTATCGCTTTTCTCGTGTGAGAAGGGTAGCGGATAAAGCATTCGGCATCCTAACTGTGGAGTACTTCGAAAAATGTTGACAAGTGCTTTGGACAATTATCTAGGAAAAACTCCGTCAATATGCATATTTACAATCTTGTGAACTTTAAAAATAACATTTCATAAAGGAAACTGGAAAAAAAGTATTAATGGTTGGTCTTCGTTAATGTACACAAATGATATTCAGCGGAACAAAGAGGAGATAAATATTTCAAACAAATTATTTTTAATTTAGAAGGCGATCTTTTTCCAAAAGCAAATGGCAAATGTAGTGCCTATGTAAAGGTTATGTATTTATAGCTAAATTAATTGTATTAACATAATTGTTTTACTCTAGTATAGGCGTTTGGAAGGGGCTTACTTTATTTCTTAAATATTCTCTCTGTGCGAAAATGTTCATTTTTAGAGCATAGAAAACTAAACACATCATAGTACACGCAGAAAACTAAACTCGTCGTAATGATGATAAGTACACCTTCCGATCTTTCTTATGTTAGCTTTTATGCGTTTAGCTAATATAAAAATGGACTGTCATTTGATAATAAAAAAAATAATGCCAATTAAATAGCAACAAATCTGAGCGTATTATAGATTAAGTTTCCTCGAAAACGAGACAAATAATAGCAAGAACCACATTGAAATACACTTAGTAGTTTTCGACTTTTTAGAAAATAATTGGGAAATTTTATTTTTTAATATTACATAATATTCCAGATAAATCGGGAAACATCTTTGTCACTCTTTTTAAATAAAATATTCCACGAGTTTTGTTTTCATCTTCAAGTATGCAAATCTCAGCTTAGTAATCACTGTTCTTATAGTTTTTATGGAATACCCTGAAACTGTGTTCTCTCAATATTTCATTTTTAAAATTCACGCAGCTTTTATTTTACAACTTCTTTATCCGTACTCGTCGTTTATACGTATCAACGATATTTAAGGAAATACATTTTACAATAGAGGATGTTATCGTCATCATATACTTTGATCTAACTGCCTTTATATTACCCTAACTTTGCCATAATACAGGTATGTGCACTGGTCAAAATCGCTCGGTCAGGATAACTCGATCTCCCTAATTCAAAATACTAACTCCCTAACTATGATTACAATGCTGTGAATTAGGGCCTTGACTAACTTAGCGCACTATTTCTCATGTGATATAATCGCTGCTTAAATCATAGTGCAGATAGATTATATATTATAGTTTTATTAAATTCTATATAAAGCTTATCCCACTTTTTTATTTTCAGCCATAAAAAATGTCATTCGAAATATTAGAAAGTCACATTTTTTTCACTTGATTATGTTTAACCACACAACACTTAAATTTATTCGGTAAAATAAATAACAATTCCACGAAAATATTTTGTATTTATAATTTAATTAAACCCTAGCTTAATTTATCGACTTTAATGGAATAATTTTACATCTAATTTGGGCGATGAAGAATTATTTTGCCTCCGTCTAGAGAAATATTCATATTAATATCAAAGAAATCACAAATATTACAAGTTTGATATTTCTGGACCTTTGTTAGTACTGATAAGCTTGCACGCATTCAATTTGATATGCATACCTACTATCACCATCCCACGGGAATTCCATTTAGTTATCTTAATGCATTCAAAATGACGAATTTATCTTTTCCACTTCTAAATTCTGTAAATGTTTTATTTGAAAATCCCAGCTTCAATTTCCACTACAGTATTTTATTAAAACTGTATGTAAATTATTTTAGATTAATCCTTCTTACGAAGATAGTGGAATTTATTTCTTACCATCATTAATCAGTTTAATTTTTTTACAAAAGGAGCCAAAATAGTTTCACGGCAAGTTGTTCTTAAACCAATATTAGTTTCTGTTTTTTTGTAATTTGAATAAAACCTTAGACAGCTACCATTTTAGTTATTTTATGGTAAGAAACGATAATAAATATCATTATATCGTTATTTCCTAAAATATTATATTATTCCTATCATTATTTCGCTTCATATCACTTAGACAGGTTTAATACACGTTTTCATATTTTTTGTGACTGTTGTTTCTTTTTTAGTTCTGTTACTTTTATTGACCTTGGTTTTTTTCACAACGACGTTCACATATATATATATATATATATGTGTATATATATATATATATATATATATATATATATATATATATATATATCGTTTGTTTTATTTTCCGGTACATGACTTTGGTCTTTTTACCTTTCATTACATCACTTCACCATCGCCCTTAATGTTTGTTTGCCTTGATTATTTTTTCCATCAATGTTCAATTAAGAACTTTGTACAAATCGGTTCATCATTTATATTCTTGTAAATAATATTTCTCAATTTATGTATTTTTTTTTGGAAATTTCACATTTTTTTTTAAATTCTCTCATAAATTTGTTTCATAAGATAAAATAGTGCGTGTTACATGTTTTAAAATAGTGCGTGTTACACATTTCTTATATTTTTCGTCTTTAACAATTTTCGTGAAATACCTGTTTATCTTTTTTTGCTTTATTTGAGTGAAGGTTTGGTTAATTTTGGTGAGAAAACTATTACAGATTAAATTAAATTCTGTCAAGACTTAATTATATCAAGTAATTTAAATGCTTGCTTGTCAGCTCAAACTAACTATAATTTATAGAT
This sequence comes from Druceiella hillmani, assembly GCA_039881145.1. NCBI lineage: Eukaryota > Metazoa > Arthropoda > Insecta > Lepidoptera > Hepialidae > Druceiella > Druceiella hillmani. The sequence continues at coordinate 1,871,011 of JAYKKI010000144.1, read as the reverse complement.
CTCAGTTTCGATCTATTTATTATAATCAGTTTAAGGTTTCGTTTATTATTTAACGGAGTATACTGATTTGATTTCGTTTATTATTTAACGGAGTATATTGAAATTTAATGCCAATTTTTAGAGAGTAACCTACGATTTCCCTTTATCCTCATTGAAATAATATTATTCGTATTTACCTATCCATATGCGAGTATACCTCAATGTCCATATGTTGGATATACTATCGTGCTGCTGATTGACGTTTTGTAATACTATTGATTAAAAATACCGAGTTTAATTAAACGGCCATGATGTTTATATTTTATATAACAAATTAAGCCAATATATAAATTCGTTTATAATTAACTATACCAAGGTCAAACTTTAGAAAATTTATACGGTTTTTATGTCGAAATAAAAAAGATATATTATTACCAATTCAATATAAGACTGAAGAATCCGTAATCTTTATTTTTATATGAAAATTCAGATCTGAGATGTAATTTTCTTTGTGTTTCTATTTCTCTATATATGTTTATTTACATCTTACATCACATTAGGAAATAAATATTTATATATATTATATATATATATATATATATATATATATATATATATATGTGTGTGTGTGTGTGTGTGTGTGTGTGTATTAATTCAACAATATTTTCTACAATATTATATGCATAAAAACCTGTCATAATATTACCGTATATCGTAAAACATTTACATGTGTAATTTTCCCTTTTATTTAGGTTTATACGGAAGTCCACACAATTAAGTATAGAATGATATTATTAAGAGTAAATGTATATGTATAGTCCTAAGATACGATCGACACGATATTTATTACTATTCATAAATGTCTTTTTTTATCAAATTTGTGATTGCAGCAAAAGTTTCAATGAGAATACTCCTGTACAGATGAATTAAGGAAGTTGAAATTAGGAATTTTAAAAACGTGAAATCTTTTTATTCCATTTTTATTATATCATAATCTGTATTAATACAGCAATTGACGAGTGTACTTCTCACAATTTTCAAAAGGATCTGACTTGTTATAAATGTTTGTAATACAAACGTACGAATTCTCTTGTAAGTAACGGGGAAGAATATTTACTAAACTTATTTGTGATTTATTAATCTTCCTCTCTTCCACCAATATTCTTTTACATTTTTTCGATTAGCATCAAGTCAAATCGTAAGAAATAATAACGAATAAATCCTATCAAGTACGATTAAACTACGACCGATAATTTATGTTGAACTATACATTCTCATGATATTTAATTAATATCTCGAAAGCAAAAGCACCTAGCGATTTCAAATTTAAAGCATTTATATATACAAACTAAGAGCACCACAGTATTTTGTAGAGTTTGTACAGCTACTTGGATTCTATTGATGCATGAGAACAAAATAAGATGATTATAATCACTCACCGTTCTGTAGTGCAAAACAAGTATCACATGGCATTGCTTATGCGATTCAACGAATTATGAGTAATGCGTGTATTATTTTATAGAAATAAAAATAGTTCATGTTGATATTTCAGTGATTTTCTAAATTGTTTGGATTTTCAAAAAGAAATAAAATCAAAAATAAAAAAAAAATAAATTTGAAAAATCAATTATTTCTCCGTAATAACAACCGGAGGCAACCATGTTGTAAATTATTTTCGTCTTAAATTTTTTAGAGGTGTCCCAAAAAAAATCCATGGAACACCTATTAATCAGTACCCTATATGAGAAGTCTGAATTAGTTTTGACCATATAGGCATTTAATAATAATATAAAATTATTATCACAAGACTCTGAACTAAATAAGTTAAATAAGTAAATGGGCAATATTGAGCACTCAGTTTCATATTGGCAAAACCATAGACAACTATTTGTTCTCTACCCTAAGTTCAACAAATTTTAAAAAATTTACGACAAAAACAATTACTTTCAAAATAAAGATAATCATTCGCAAAACAAAATAGTATAACAAAAATAACACCGATGACAAGCTCCACACAGAGATATTTAGTAGACATTTTGATTATTAATATCGCTTATACTTTAAGGGTCCATCACAGCTAATTCCAGATATCTGTCGTTTTCCATATAGCAAAAATTAGCCCACTCCTCGATCATTTCTGTACATCTTAGTAAATAAAGGTACCACTAGACAGATAATTTATTAGTATGCCGTTTTGTTTATTAATATTTTTACATATGAGCGCGAAATTTAAATTTATTTAGGTAATGAAAAGTACGAGTTTTTTAGTGTGAGCCTTCTTAGAATTGGGGCTTACTGAGGGCCTAGTTATTTCTCGTAATGCTTGTAGTACACTCAAAAAGACTTCTCAATGAAAGTCTTGTTGAAATATTTGCAAAGCAAGGAGCCACGAGTGGACCTTTATACACATATGGCTCAAATGGCTCCATTCGGCTGGTGTCATTCACGTATCCTTCTGTTAATGTTCGAGATTGTAGTTGACTTTAGTGTTATTTCAACTTCCTGTGCATATGCTATATTATAATAATTTGTATGTAATCCCCAAAATTCAGATAACTAGTAAGCTGAAAAGATCCTGCACAAAAACTACACTTCCAAATAGAAAAAGTACCATCCCTACAAGATAAAATATTGTTAAAATATTACATGTGCCAGTATCTATAGGTATTTTCATAATTTTATAGAACCAACATTTGAGGATAAATCTGAAATTTCTATCTGGAATAGAGGCTATGATATAATAATATCATCACCGTCATAATTATGGTGTTATATTGGATTGATCACAGGCTTTGATGGTTCAAGGTACAGCATGGTCCCGAGTTCGGTTCCTGGCCCCTCGTCGAGTGGGGCTAGACTGAATGGCTATAAGAGCTTCTTCTTGCAACAATAAGTCCGCTACATTTTTCAATTGTGTACATAGAAGTTTAAAAATAAATATTATATAGGTGTTATAATGATCAGGATGACACGTGCAATAAAAAATACATATTATCTTTACCATTATCATACCCTCCAGTATGAAGTGAATGGAATTCGTACTTGGCATATCGAGACTGAACATTGAAGCTTAAATTTAAAGTTTCCAGCTATCATATTGGCTAAGATCCAGTTATTATCTTAGTCATCGTAAGACTCTCGAGCTTGTACTTATAATAACAGTCCAATTAAGTTCGAAAGTACACATTATAATAATGTCTTTGACCTGTATGTGGTCACCCTATTCATCATGGAACCCTGTATTTTACTGTAAATTCGGAAGACGTAGATATAAAAATGCGTTCGAAACTACAAAATATATTTTGAAAAGAGAAGTTACTTCCACAGGAAACTTTGTAGCGAAAAGTTTCACCTATCATATTTCTGATGGGTGCCTATTTGGCAATATTCCACTAGTCATGTTATTTTTTTAGGAAAAAAATCGATAATTAACAAATAAAAATTCATAATTTAAAGTTATGAACTAAACTCCTTCCACAATAAATTCATTGTAGGTGGTATCGTCGGCTTCATAATGTTCGAAAATTCGATCATGACTTCTCTCGATGTTTTCGGTCAATTGTGTCTTTAATATTTATCACTTATTATTACGTAGGTGTTAGTAATTTATTTCCCCTTCCTTAATTAAAACAAAATTAGATATATTTGAATTAAAAAGTGCTTGCCACAAAGATACATAACATCACAGACTCAGAAATTTCCAATAACACCCGGCCTTATGCTTGACAACCAAACTACATATGAATACAATTATTAAACAAATAAATTGAAAAAAATTCTTAACAGAAGAGTAGAATAACAACAAATAAAACTACCTTCAACCAATGCAAAGGGTTTGTGTGCTTTGTGCGGGCAAAACGGGCTTATTGAAATAGATGTTTGGTATTGTGCTATGTTTTTAAAATTATAGTTTTATGTCGATTTAAAAATATTTATTTTTTTTATTTCTTTTTAAATGAATTTTTATATGTACTAAAAAGAGTAAGTATTAATAATTCTGTGACATTATTATTTTTAAAAGTGGAAAAAGCGTGTGAATTGATGTTTCTCATGTCTGTAAAAGCTACGTAATTAAATGTAACGCTGTTCCTTTTCTACTTTTCCTTCTTTACTCTATACTTTTGAAAATTGCTTTGAAATTTTTCTATATTACTTTTATTTTATAATTTGGTTTTTGTAAAAAAATAACCTTAAATATTTATCGCCAGAAAAATAAAAACAGTTTATCATTCGTTTGAATTCTTGCATGGATTTACCCGATACAATTTTTCTAGCGATAAATATTTAATTCAAGGTGTAATAAAACAATATCCGAATATCACTATAAATTATTCAAACTGATTTTGAAATCATTATTAATAACGCATAATTCACTTTTGTTTTAATTTTATGTTTTTATGTTAAGAATGAAGTCGAGAGTCGAGTCTAGAAATTAAATATAATTAATATCGTTTTACTAAATTATAATTCACGTGTAATTCAGCGTATTGAAACCTAGTCAAATAGGATATTAGATAAATTTAAATGAGTTCTTATTGGAACCCATTAAATTCGTATTCACTTGTTTAATAGCAATTCCTGAAGTTATTAACCAAATAAAAATGATATCAAAATGTTTTTTTTTAAACTTATAAATAATTTTTGTAATAATGGCCTTGCCGCTACTATGACTGTAGTCAATAATCACGTAAAAACATATTTATTTATTTAAATGCCAATTCTTGATGCGAACCACAAATGTAAGACACGTCTGCACGATTTCCGATCGCTTATATACGACAGGTATATCGTGTAAGCTTTGCAAGGAATAAAAGTAAAATATTAAATATCTGACGTAGCAGGTTCCCAATAGGTCTGCCAAAAGTTCATATGAGAGTCTGCCGAAAATTTATAAATTTCATACAGAAATTCCAAGAATTTTTTCGAAAAAAGAGTTTGAAGAAATTTTAGTGAAAAGTATTTTAATTAGTTTGCGTCAACAATTTCCAGATGTGTACATAAATGTAGGTGAGATCCTACATCATGCCTTTTCCGATATGCACATATTGGTTTTCAGCTGGAATGTTTCCTTACCTTACTAGTTAGAAATCACTAAGTTTTTAAAGTCGATAGTCGTTCTTAACTCATAAATGAAGTATATATGTATAGTTTATCTTTTATACCAAACATTGTATTTAGGATTGTATGGCATGTAGATAGTAATGAAACAAATATTAAAAAACAATAATAAAGTTACTGATTTTGTCATAGAATAACGTAGTTGCATAAATATAGTTCATAAAAATTAAGTAGTTTTAGCGATACGAAGAAAACCTGTCTATACCGAGAAGTTGAATAAGAACTGCGCCACCCATTCTTTTCCCTCGGAAATACGTAACCTGGGCAGGTTTTTAATAAGGAACCACAAAAATATTTATTCCATTATTTTCGGATAGATTCTGTACATATAATCAAGATTTGGCGTATAGAATTATAATAGAAGCCGGAAAAACCTTTTTTGTAATATTTGCCTCTGTGTCTGTATATTAATTTGAGCGGGTATCACGCAAATATTTAAATTGTTAAAAACGACAAAAATATTTATTCCGTTAATCCATATTTACGTTAGTAATTAAAAGTATTTAATTACTATATTTTCCCTTATTATAATTAAGTAACAATATCAATGTATTTTTATGAACTGCATCGTATACACACAAGTAACGTATATACATACTGTTAATGATTTATGTTAAGACAGAACTATATATAATAAATACATTAATTTAAAAAAAATTGATTATACCAAACGTTATTCTATAGTGACCACTATGAATATATACATATCGAAACCCTGCTAAATTATAAACACTTTAAACATATTTATAAACTGTATTATGAAGGTCAGATTAGAAAGTTAATTGGTTTACGCAAGGAATCCTATAGACACAATCATTAGAGATATCCCTTCAATAATTTCATTAAGTTCAATCATTCATCAATCATAATTAATTTGATCATTCAAAAGTTTTTAAATACTTTACTTTTACTTCATTACTTAAAACAAAATGACACACAGACTTGAAAAAATATTGCACTTTACCAGGAATAAATAAAATAATAAGAGACTTTGCTTAAGTTACATTTATTTATGTAAAAACTTTATAAACCCCATTAATACTAATAATTTTCAAAAAGGCTCAAAAGCTCTGGTTCTTTTCTTAATGGTAAATAATAAATTGAAAGAATCAGTTAAAACAACGTTTCTTGTGAATAGAAATATAATCGAAGTCAAATGTCCGTCAAAAAGGTGTATTTTATTGAAATTTTAATGATCGATATTGTTCATATTTTTAAGGAAAAAATAATGATGGGAAATAGTGTACAATGAATAAATATTTTAATTTTAATTTTCCTAAATATTCACTTGGAACTATTCTTTCATTTATGAAAGAAATTGTGAAACAAAAATTAAATACAACGCCATATAGTTTACTTTTAGTAGAATGTTTATTATTTAAATCATATATTCCATCTGCCAGTAGAAACTTAACAATTTTTTATACGGCGTTATGTATGTAATTATTAAAAGTCAGATGGCATACCTATCTAGAGCTTAGGAGAAACAATAAATATCAATTATTTTTTTAATTAGCGATACACCAACAAATAAAACCAAATTTAGCACCATTTTTTGAATAAATATTTATTAAAATTAAATATCGTTTTATGGAGATGCCGTAAGTTATCACGGACGTATAGATAGAAATAAAATTAAGGTGTTATTCTTTTTTGTAATAATTTATGGCAGCAATTTTTTCAGTCTGTAGTTATAACAATTTGAAAGTTCTTTTTAACAATTATTCGTTTGTGTACTTCTGATTTGCCATCATTTTCACAGCAACGTGCTGATTTCGATAGTCTATTAACTTTACCTAGACTTTGATCTAGACCACGTTTTTTATGCCAATTTTGTCCGGATCGAATAAGAAATATGCCTTTATTAGTGTGCGCAAAATCCGTTTAAACTCTATATCAGAGTGTTGGTTAATTCATAGGTACCACAATGGGAGGTATTCTAATTGAATTGGTTGTTACAATATATTTCATAAATACTGAATTAACTTTGCGATGCAACTGATAACTTGCTTGCAACTAATGATTATATAATCAATCAAGCAATCCCTATATTTGGCATGGCTTTAATTTGTGTTGTAGAGCAAAACATAAGATACATGCACGTGGAATATTACAATTTCAAAAAGTGCATTTTGACGTTTATTGCTTAATCACGCATAAACTCATATTTTATCTGTAATGTTTTCGTTATTAGTCTTAATAATAGTTTCATGGAAATACGTAAATGTTTACATATGCCATACATACCGCAATACATAACATACCGGAAGTAACATAGTAGTTTGTTTGTTGTTGTCTTGTTTATTTCATGTTTAAGCTATTTTTTTTAATTTTTTGACGCCATAATTATACTACTGAAAATGTTTACACACAAGTAAAAATTAAATTATTTCGGTTGATCGCTATATAATTAATTGTATTTTTACTAAATAAAATGTGTTTATGAATATTAACATAGTGTAAAGTTTACATTAGTTTTTCTTTTTGAAGAAATTTAATATTTATTTCATCTATTTTCGGGTAGATTCTATATATATAATGTCAAAAACGAAGTCCTAGACACAGCTAGTAATAATAATAAATATCATCGGTTCAGATATATATCTCGTCATTTAATTTCAATATATTATTTTATTTTTTTGTTTGAGTTCTGTGTCGCTGAAATGGTAATTTACCAAAAATATTATTGATAAGGCTCCGAATAATGTTTCAAAAGAATAAATCCAGATAAAAACAAATAACTCATTTAAAGTTCATGTACAGAATTTGGAGTTTGCAACTGAAAAGGGGAGGACTTTCGATAAGTTTTACTTAAAGTTTTTCCGAAAAAATTACTGCTAAAAATGAAAAATGCCCTAAATTCTATTTTTACCTATACGTCAGGATACTTACGGTATTTCCATAAAACAACATTTCATTTGGATCAACATTTATTTGGAAAATGGTGCTAAAGTTGGTTTTACGTGTTAGTGAATTGTCAATTAATATTTATTTTTTCTCCTATGGCGTAGATAGGTATGCCATCTACATTAATTACCTACATTAATGCCCCATAAAAAATTACTACTTATTAAGTTTCTACTAGTAGATGGCACTATATGGTTTAAATAATAAACTTTCTATTAAAAGTCACCTATATGACGTTGTATTTTATTGTTGCTCTTTTTAAGTTTTTTTTCGCAAATCAAAATGCAATTTATTGTGAATATTTAGAAAAATCAAAAGAAAAGAATTTCTTTCTTACTTTGAAATTAAAAGACGGTACGTTTTCATCAGAGGCGGCTTCTTATCCTAATTATCAAGTCATATCGTTAAAATTTGTAACGTCTTTAGCCTATTACTCACATCCGGCGGTCTCTTTACGAAATTAATTTTCTATATAAATTTATTCATATCTAAAAATAAATAAAATTACCTTTAACTTAGAATAAAAGCAAGTCGTGAGTAAAAAAATGATGTGTGACAAGATTTAATAAAATAAATTTATAGAATACGAAACTAAATATATATTCAACAACCTTAGGTTTATAAAATACATAAATCTCTTTGGTATTTACTCCCTAACATTTTTATTTCTCAATTATGCATGCGAAGTAACGACATTTATTCCACAAGTATATGTTAGAGTAGCATGTCTGACTCCATCAATCAGTTTTTCATCGCTCTAGCCAAAAGGAAAAAATACACCGCCAGTAACAAATATCGAATTTGTGTATTTGAAGATATATGTCCTCAGACGAAGCTATCGCATGTGATATTTTCTTGAATAAACGCCTTATATATTTCGTATTGTGTTGCCAAGTTTTGTATTTTTATGTATGTATATATGTGAAGTATATATAGACGAAAACGAGAAACTTTGGTACGGATAATTACGAAAATTAAGGAAGTGTGAATAAAAAAACAAAAAAGAAATATTTCTGCAAAAATATTTACTTAACTTCTACTTTGTAATAAAATTTCGTACCTACTTCGTAAAATGAATATATTTACAGCTCTTTATTTTTAAATAAATACAATTTAACTTGTATGAAGAATAATTATGGGGATAAAAGACTTTTACAAAATGATCCACCTTAAAGTAGTTTTAAACATTTAAGAAATATTTCCATGCTATTATGAAAATAGCTTTATTTATCTGTCATTAAGCACGTCTATATTAATTTATGGACAGCAATATCGAAGCATGATTGAACTTTGACTTTAGTCATATTTGTGTGTATATATGTATATATATATACACACACAATACATATGCAAATATATATATATATATATATATATATATATATACATAGATATAGATTAGAATAGATTTTAAAATAACATAGCCAAAAAACAAGATAAATTTTGTACCCTTGTTGTGAGAGCTAATTATTAGTAAATATTTATGTAAATCTATTATTAAACGTAGTCAAGAATGTTAAAGTGTATATATTATAAGAGTTCATAAAGAACGTATACTATTTCATTCGAGAAGTTATTCATGCTGGCAAAGTCGTGTTGTTTGCTTATTCTAATAATATATTTTCTTTAATAAATGTAATAAACCATAATACACCGGTTTACAACTATGCTTCTGCCGTTTTTTTTCCAAAATTCGAGTCCTTATTTTACAAAACTGGATATATATATTTTATCGCTAAATACAACTTTTTCCCATCTTTTGGGCAGCGTACCAATGCTGCATCAAAAAAACTGGTCACATTTTGAGACGATCCACGAATCGATCCAATTGTTTACTTCTTCATAAGACCGGAAGTACCGGTCTACCAGGTCATGCGTCTATTCAATACAAGTGATAATCAGAGGAAACAACGTCTGGAGAATACGGCGGTAGAACTTCCAATTTCAACGTTTCCATGTACATCTTGACCAGTATGGGATCGAGCATTGTCTTGACGTAATATCACTTTATTGTGTAACTCGTCATATTGTGGAAGTTTGTCTTTCAATGCTCGGCTCAAACGCATCAACTTCATTCGATATTTATCGCCTGTGATTGTTTCAGTAGGGTTTAACTGCTCATAATACACTACGCCGATTTGGTCCCGCCAAATACAGAGAATGACCTTGGAACCTTGAATATTCGGTTGGCCATTGATATGGAAGCATGGCCGGGAACTTTCCATAATTTCCTGCGCTTAGGGTTATCGTACCAAACCGATTTTTGTCCCCAGTCACAATAGGTTGCAGAAATTCCTTCCTCCTTTGGCATTCAAACAGCTGTTCACAAGAAAACAAATGTTGATCAATGACCCTCGGCTTCAACTTGTAGGGTACCGGATTTCATTATTTCGGAATCAATTCCATGGCCCTGAGGCGTTTTTAAATATTTAAAAACGCTTCTTCTTTATTTTGACACGAGTTTTCGTCAAGTAATGCCTCAAATTCTGCATCTTCGATCTTCACTCTTCCGCCCTTATACCGACCTTAGACATCAAAATTACTGTCCTTAAAGCGTTGAAATCAGTCACGATACGTTCTTTCACTTATAGCGGTCTCACTATGAGTATTTTAAAATTTTCAATAAAAATTTGAACAATTGTAGGCAGTATATATATATATATATATATATATATAAATATATATATATATATATATATATATATATATATATATAAATATATATATTGTTCCTACTTTAGTGACAATTAAATAAGCCAGTTTTAATAACTCACAAAATGAATCTTTAAGACAATCTTCAGTTTTAAAATCGATGAGCAGGAGTACGACAATATAATTTTTTTGGAAAATTCGTCTTATCTTTATCGCAATATTTCCAAATGAGTAGTTGGAAAAAGTCAAGACACAATTTCAACATATCTGTCAACAATTTAAGAAGATGTATTGTCGAATATTTTAATGAAAGTCCTTTTGTACTCTGTTTCCGTTCGATATCTCTTCTTAATTTAGGAGTAGAATTATTTTTAATTAATTTGCATAAAAAGTATCAACATGGTATGAAAATGATTATGTAAATGGTTGACGAGTTATTTAATTTCATTAGTACACTTTATAATAATTTCTTATTAATTTTAAAAATGTTACGTTAATATTAGCTTTTCCAAATACTGTACGAAATTTCTTTCAGTACAAATTTAATTAAAAGATATTAGTACCTTTAGGAAAACTTTTACTGCAAAGTTGGTTTCACTATTAATAAACTTCTACTGCAAAGTTGGATTCACTTTAATTTACATAAAAAGTATCGACATGGTATGAAAATGATTATGTAAATGGTTGACGAAATATTTTATTTCATTAGTACACTTTATAATAATTTCCTATTATTTTTAAAAATGTTACGTCAATATTAGCTTTTCCAAATACTGTACGAAATTTCTTTCAGTACAAATTTCAATTAAAAGATATTAGTACCTTTAGGAAAACTTCTATTGCAAAGTTGGTTTCACTGACCTGGGATTGTCAAATATTTCGAAAAATAATAACCAACTAGTTGCTTTGTGTCCAAAACCTGAGTTTACAATACGAGACGAATAAATTCAGAGAGTAAAAAAATCTGGGGCCTACGTTTAGATAAGGACTTATTATAATGTGCGCAACGTAATTTACTATTATTGAAAAATTTTACCAATATTTGAAGTGTAATAAAAACAATCCAAATCTACTACAAAATTTACAAAAAGTAAATTTAAACTATGAATATTACGCCATATGCATATTCTTTCATTTTATTTTTTATCTTGCACCCGAAATTAACGTAACACTATTATGACTGTGCTCCTTACACAAACAAAATTCATTGAGAGCGACTCGACCTTGCGTTTTTCGGAGATAATAATATAACTCAGAAATTAGTTATGTATGTAGTTTCCTAAGGAATATCTGAATATTATAGAGACCTACGGTAAATAAGGCCTATTTAAAGTTAAGAAGACTGTATTTCAAAAGTATAATAAGGTCTATTTAACGTTAAGACGACTACATTTTAGTAAGTAACGATTTAAAATCAAACAGCAGTAAAATTTGCTTTATTAGGTATGAAGTAATATTCAGTCTCATTATAACAAACAAATTAAATAGTCTTTTTTAAAATAATTATTCAAAATCAATTATAAAAAATTTACCTATTTCTAGCCTTTTTAAACTGCCATGGTTTATTAAAGCCTACAAATAATAAAATAAATAATAAAAATAAATCAGTCTTTGGTTAATCACTCATAATAATTGTGGCATATTAATAGGTTTTTACTATTTTTTGTTAAGCCAACGTATTTTTTGTGGTAATATTTAAGGTGTTTTACAAATATCCCATATGAGCAATACGATCTTAGTCACACATAAAGCAGTACCAGCATTCTTATAATATCTTCATATATTTTTACTCAATTTCTTTCTTTTTCTTTTTCTTTTTAGCAAACTTTTCTTCTCGCTTTCCCTTTCGTACATCTTTTTTTCTCAAAAAAATCTTAGTTCACTTGCAGTTCTTTGTTATTTAAATCCTTTTACCTCGGTTTGCTTTTTATTATTGCATAGCCTGGTGTTGGAAATATTGTTTGAAATGGTGCCTTTTTGAGTAAGGTTCGTCAAAGGAATATCATCGTCATGGTCAGATTTGGAACTTTTGAGAAAATGAACAGTAATTTTATTTTTGATATTATTATCATCGTCATTCTCAGAAGATTGGGTGTAAAATCTGTAAAGTTTTCGTAGAAAAGGACTTTCGATAACTTATCGTAATTGTGAGTAAATACCATATAATACAGAATCAGTGTTGTAGGTGGTGGCAAGTCTTCTATCTCTTACTTGACCAGTGGATGTGTATGGAATCGGAAATGGTATCTATGAATCGGCACGTGGAGAAATGATCAATCGTCTTTCAATAAGCATTGAAAGAACAAATGCTATTTCCAGTATGGGTCCTTGATTTAAAGGATAAAGTCCTGTGGCTCTAAACCCACTAGTGATATTTTCATTGGTCATGGATTTTGACCACGTACAAGAAAGACTTTCTTCACTATTTTCTTAAAAAGACTACTATTTATTTGTTCCAGTAAAGCTAAAAAGGTCTGCAAAACTTTGTCAAGCGGTTGTAGCTCGTGTGTTATACTGGATAACAAATAAGAGAGAATAATAGCATACTTCTCGGTTTCGTCTTAAATGCTAAAGTCTAAATGGCTCTAAATGACACTAAATTAGGAGACATTTACCTGCGGTTTTATGTTTGGCCAGATGTTTCACAAAATATACAACTGTATCATCACGCCGCCTTTTTGGGTCTTTCTTACAATAGTCTCAACCAGTAAATTATGGTCGAACTCAGGTTTTTCCTTTTATCTTTAAAAAGGATCATAGATGGAACAGCATTACCAAATGCCTTAGCACATTCAATTATTGCCGCGTTTTCCGCATATCTAAAAGCCTGCATGTATACCCCTTTGTTTCTTTCGAGGCAAGGACTACTTGTTGATAATGCATAGAAAGACGGCATCCTTTTTTATCCATATATTAAAGGCATACGACATGATAATGCAGATCTAAATAGTTACAAATCCTTTTAACCTCTTGAAAGTGGTGATACATGATAATGATTTCTGAGCATGTTCTCAATTTAAAAAGTGTGCTCTACATTTTACAAATATGTCATTTTTTCGTTGGAATAGTTTTAACCATCCTTTTCCAGCCATATGCATTTCTAACTTAAAATTATGAGGTATTCACATGCCGCATAAAAAGGAAAAGCTTAGTGATGAATAACTTTAGGCGGAAGTGGTATACTTATTTCTGTAAATCTAATTATACTTTGAACCGTTTCTTGTTTTTGTTCTCCTTTCTATATTTTTCGTAATTTTTGCAGTGCTCAAATTATTCATTCGAGGTATCCCAAATCGCGCAGATGCTTGACAGGTCGATAACTAACCTGTTTCTGCAGCAACTATAACTGCTGCTAGTTTGCCTTCATAGCAGAGAGCTTTCTCTTTGATGGTGACTTGTTTTAAAATCTGTGATAATATATAAGGACCTCAGTTTCGGAAAAAATCCTTAAGATAGCAACTTACTAGTAGTGTAATAAGGCTTAGCTCTATTTAAATATTGTTTCGCTAACCACCTTGTACCAAAATTACCTCCATATTTTAAAATAATCATGTTCGTAATATTTCAGGGAAATATTACCATAATTATGAAGCTTAATGTTTAAGTAGTATACAAAATAATGAAACAAATCAAAAAGCTAATAAAATATATTAAAATTTGTGTGTTAGTTTCGTAATATTGTTTAACTAGCAGTGATAACAACCACTTCACACAATGATCGTTGAGCCACTAGTGAAGTGAGCGGCGGCGTGGAGAGCTACGAGCACGAATGACCTGTAGCGTTATATCTTTGTACGTATTATTTTTTTGTGTGCATTTTAACACGTTTTTCAGTTTATTGACTCATTTACACATAATAGGTCTTACTAAACGCTAGAATTTTTAGCCGCAGGTACCTCACATAATGGTTCTCTTTTACTAATATCTAGGTTTTGGTCAACATTTTTCGGATTATTTCTTATTCCTAATTTATTTCTATAATATCTGCAACACATAATTTTATATTTTACTTGACAAATAACTCGGCCCTTATTTACTATTTTATCCTAAATATTTTTCAAAACAGTGTCAAATGGCGAAAGCAAAGAAATTTTAAAAATGGTAACGTTTCATCACAACTTCCAAGGGATATTCCTTCTTGGTCCAATGACGAACAATTTGTATTAAACATTATCAAGTTTTATATTGTGCTTAGTAAATTGTTCAGACAATTGACAGGAAAATTTGTTCCTTACATGGTTTATAAAAGACATAACAGTATTAGATATTTTGTTTTAAATCGATGTGCTGTAATAGTTAAGGCATTTTAATCACAATTACCGCAAGTATTCGATGCGTCATTATTATATGAAAGAAAATATTTCTTCCTATTTAATTACCGTATTAAACAGATTACATAAATTGCGCCTTAAATATATATTTTACTTAATTTAGAAACCGGTGCTATTATATTGTCGGAAGTATGTTTAGGCCATGATAAAACACTTTATTTTGGTTAATATGTAATGTTAAATGTTTTTATGTTTTAATTGCTCATAAATTACAATACCGTTTTTCGACATCGTTTAAAAAAATGTTATTAAAGTTAAACATTATTACATAACCTTTACGTATGGTCGGAGTAAAACGATTTTGATGATTGTAGAAGGTATTATGTGATCTATGGTGTAGTTATTTTACAAAGTAACAACGGTCAATAGCAAATATATTTAATTATGTTTGACTTGCTCTCATTCGTTAAGGAATTACATTGTTCATCTTCAGAACTCATCATCAGATCAGTCCGACTACTATCATTATCCAATATCTTGAATCAGGGTTGATTTGCAACCATACGTTACATTGGATAGGAGTTACATTGTTCATCTTTAGAACTCTTCAATAATAACTACTCGTATCAAATATCTTAAAGCATGATTGATTTACTACCATCCCTTAAGGAATACAATTGTTAATCTCCAGAACTCTCATCACAATCTGATGTACTTGATGGTGTAATCATTTCCCGGTGGAATCATTTTCCAAATTAAAAATATCTTGGATCATAGTTACCACTCGTTAAGAAATTCCATCCTCCATCTCCAGAACTCACCATAAGACCCTGGCCTGGGCGATGGTAAAGTTATTTTGCAAAGTAAAAAATATCAGTAGCAAATATCTTGAATCATAGTTGATTTATTATAATATGTCAAAGAGTTCCATTGTTGATCTTCAAAACTCATCATCAAATCCTGGTCGATGGTGAAGTTATTTTCCAAATTAACAACTATATTATGTAATAACTTGAATCATTGTTGATTTACTACTATCCATTAAGCAGTTCCATTTTTAATTTTGGAATCTCATTATAAGATCATCACCATATTTATAAGGGACCACCTCGCTAGTATATAATACTCACCACTGCATATTCCCTACAATGACATGTAAACTATCATACGACTGTTGAATAGAATATTGTGCACTTAATTCAGACTTTGTTTTTGTAACAACTACAAATAATTATAATAAAAAATTTGAAGTAAGTTCGGTGTGTTATTCAATACGACATAAATAATTTTTTTGTAATTCTTCTTAAAGTTATTAACAACAATATAAATCCCGGAGTAAAAAATAGAATGAGACGTATAGATTTCTGACTTCTTTCAGCTACATAAAAACTATTTAAAAAAATCCCTAGAGAGAGTAATTTAATCAGAATCACTAAGTACATAATTTTTAATATTTATATATATGTATATATACATATATATATATATATATATATATATATATATATATATATATATACACATTAATATAATTTATAAAAGTGTGACAAGTACCAATAAATTTTAAATTCCTTACGACTAACTCAAGGATGTCATCTTAAATAATCCAAATAGTATATTCATTGATATGTAACCATATGCGCAACTTTTTCATTTCTTTCAAAAGATATTTAGTTACCTTTGAATTTATGCTTTACGAAAAACCAGAAGGTAATTTCGGATAAACTTTATCAAAATATTATAACACATATTAAACATTTCCTATATTCCTTTTTTGGTCCGGTTTTTCCGTTTGCATTTAGAGGCTTCGGTTAAAATAAGATAAATAAGGTAAGCGCCTAAAATTAAATATCCATAAATCTCATCATTCGTCATATAACAATTTTGTAGTAATAAACTTTTCCTCTTTCGTTTTGAATGTCTCTGTCGAATGTCTCCTCGGAGTTACTCATAAATCCTTCAGCTTTATTTATTCAGCCGCACATGGACGTCGAAGAGTTTAGTTTTATTACATTTACGCTTGGATTATAATTTCATTTCGTTTTATATTCGTGTTCGGCATCGCGTAAAGCCGGGTCCAGACGGGTGTAACATGTAATGTAATCTACCGTGTAATGTAACAGGAATTCTACGTGTGGACGGCACTACGAGCATTACATGTAACGCTCGCGCCGGTGCTCGGGCTGATCCGTCGGCTATCGGTTTTTTGCGCGAACACAAAGGCGCTCGCAGTGCTCGATTGGACGGTGTTCGTAACGGTTGTGTCGTGTGGACGCTCATGATGTGGAGTGACGAACAATCACTTGAACTGATTAGTTTATATCAAGATAAACCTGTTATATGGAATCCAAAAAATCCGGATTATTTAAAAAAAATATTAAACACGATGCTTGGAGTGATATTGCTCATTCATTGGGAAGATATGTAGAAGAATGCAAGAACAAAATGATTAGTTTGCTTGCTTCACATCGAAGGGAAAAAGGAAAAGAAAAGAAGGGTCACATGTCCGGCAAAGGTATGTTTATTATAATTATTTCTAATGCATTTACATACATATTTCATAGTTTTATTTATTACTTACCATTTACATTATGTTACTTACTTATATTAGTTACATAATGGAAATAGTAATATCTGAAATGGATTCATCTTGGAAAAAATAATAGGCAAAACGGTGCTTATCAAAAGTGGACTTTTGAATTGACTTGGCTTTTACACAATCACAGAACTGGAACTAGTATAAAATGTAAACAAATAACAAATAAATATTTTGCACGTTTTGACTAAGTAGTGTGAATACCCCTATTATCACATACTTGCTATTAGTACAATGATTATTTCTATTGTATGATTTTCCGTCCTTGTCTTTTGATTTTTTGTGTTAACTGTTATTTATTTTACAGGTGCGGATGAAACGTACAAAAGTACATGGTTTGCTTACGAGGCGCTAGCATTTTTAGGAGATAGAAATAATCCAAGGAAACGAATCAACACAGAGGTAACTGCATTCAACTAGTTTTTTCCGAATTGATAAAAAAAATTAACAATACGTATTCTGCCAAGGAACTTTACCCTCGTTCATAAAATAGTCATTAAACTCGTCTCTAATTTGTTTTGCTGTTAAGGCAGCCCTTCTAGGTACATTATTCAATGGAAGTAAAGATGACATTTCAGTATCTCTCCGCCAACTACCTTCACATAATCTTCCGTTTTCGTCACTATCAACTGTTCCGGGGGGCGCATACAAGTTTTCAGATGTAGCCGTGTTTCTCAAAAAATTATGCAAGTGCGCAATAGCCATGACTATAGTCTCCGCAGTTTGGGGCTGAAGAAGCATAGGTTTTCGTAAAACTCTGAACACAGATGCTGTGATACCAAATACGTTTTCTACGGTCCTGCGAGCTCTACTAAGCCGGTAATTAAAAGTTCTTCGCGGAGATCCCTTAGGGTATTCTCCTGGATAAGGTTTCATTATATTGTTTTGTAAAGGGAAGGCAGAGTCTCCTACAAAAACATATGGTACTAAGTTATTTCTACCTTGCAGTGCTTCAGACGCAGGTAATCTTAACGAGCTATTTTCTAGTTTTTTATATAATTCAGTGTCCTTAAAAATTCCACCATCTGAAATTCGGCCTTGACATCCGACATCCAGGAATGTCTAATTATATTCCGCGTCAACTAAAGTAAACATTACTATACTGCAATTCGATTTGTAGTTACGATAATCTGTGCCAGTATGTATTGGAGCCTCAAGAATTACATGTTTGCCGTCCATGGCTCCGGCACAATGGGGAAAATTCCACAATTCATCAAATCGGTTTGAAATCTTGATCCATTCTGACTCTGTTTTTGCGAGCTGAAACAATGAATTTTTTTTTTCAGATTACAAATGAACCGGATCAGAGAGCATCTACAAGTGCAGAAAATGATAACAGTTCAGAATTTATATCACCAACTCGTCTGGCTCCCAAGAAAAAGAAACCAGACGAAAATACAAAACTGAGTATGCTTTCAGAAGCTCTTGGCGTGCTTAAAAGTGTTGCTTCTACTCCTGCTGCCGAACCCCAAAACAATAATCCAAATAATTTTGACACTGAAACCCTTTTCTTTTCAAATTTTATATACAGCAAGATGCAACAATATAACAGGAGTACTAAAAATGCCGCGCAGCGACCAATAATGGACATAATATTCAAAGCCGATGAAGGCTTTCCTCAACATTATAATCCATCGGTATTCAATTCCAACGAGTACACAAGGCCAAGATATTGCAATGAACAACCTTCTTCACATATTAGCTCAGAACGATATACTTCAGGGTATACAACAGGTCAGAATCAGACAAGTTACGCTACGGCTCCATATACTTCACCTGTTCCCTCAGAATCATCCCAAACTTCATATGAAGAGGTAGATTTTGTAGATAACCTGATTTGAATAATTTTTTTTTACTACATAATTTGAAGATGTGGATGTCTTGATTTAACTTTCTAATTTTAATGTTATAATACGTAATTAAACACCTTATTTTCTTTTTTAATAAATAAATACAAATATGTAAAACTCACCTTGATGTTTTCTTTCAAAGCTTCTATAATCGCTTCACAAACTTCTGGTACAATGCAAGAGATTGACTGTTTTGAAATTCTGAAGGTGTATTGAAGGCTCGTATATGAATCTCCTGTTGCCAAAAATCTTAGTGTTAGAGCCAGTCTATCTTGCGGCGAAATTACAGATCTCATTATAGTATCTTGTCTTGATATTTTAGGCGCAATGATTTTTAACAAATATTCAAAATCATTAGGCGACATCCGGGTAAAGTTTTTATATTGGCCACTTATTTGCTGAGATTTTAGTTCCACGAGTAAAGAAGATCTTCTTTTATACAATTTAGTTTTCCACCATCGACGCTTTAAACGTTTCCGGTCTTCAGCTAGTAAATACATATAAATAAAAGCAGCACCACCTATCACGACCTTCCTATTCGGCATGTTCGTAGCAACTGTGGAAACAGCTGCTCGTGAAATAGATTCGCGTACCGTTCGTGTGCCGTCCACACTGTTGACGCAAAATTACATGTAATCTTACATTACAAGTTACACCCGTCTGGACCCGGCTAAGGAACATCTATTTCGTTATTTTTACCGATTTTACTTACGATGCTTACTTTTCATTATTTTCATACATTTATCTCATGAAAATCAGCTTTTTTTGCAACTCATTCCTCGCTAAAACCGATAAAAACGAGTAAATTTAAAAGATTAATTTCAAACAATTATACTTTAATTCGAAATGCGAAAAAGCAGTAAAATGCTCATTTTCTTTCCTTTATTTTGGCAAAATAACAATTTACGTTGAGGCAATAGTAAAACAGAAAGAGAAAAAGATTTAGGGAATAAAAACGTTGCGTTAAAATGCGCTCATATTCGGTCCCGTGTACCTGTCGCTCTGAACAAAAATATTCGCGATGTCGGCTGTGCTACTGATGTAATTATAGCTGGATTGACCATTCGTAATGGATTTAAATAAATTTATCTCTTTGAAATATCTTATTTCATAATGTCTATTAATTTAAATTTTACATTTCACAGTTAGACGCTTACCTAATAGACTAATATATATATAAATATATATATATATATATATATATATATATATATATATATATGTATATGTATGTATATATATATATATATTTATATGTGTGTGTGTTTGTGTCACACACGTTTTTGCTTATTTACATTATAAAACGTAATTAATAATGTTGAGAGCTTGTCAGTTAAATGTAATTTTTCCTATTTATTTTAGATGTCCCATCAAATTGAATATTAAAAAAAGTGGTTGCGTGGAGCCAGAAAAATGCACAATGGGCAAATTTATACGTTATTTATTTTTTCTACTTTTTAAGGCTTTCTACCCCAGAAGGAAATAGAGAAACCTTATAAAATTACTCACGCGCTTATCCATCTGTCTGTTACAGCCGATATTCTCAGAACTCACCTGACATAGAAATTTAAAAGTTTCCACACATATTTCAATAGCTTACACTCAAAAATATTTATGTGGAAATTTTTGTAGGGAAGGTGAAATTACTCGAAAATTTTTTAAATTATGTTTTGTGTAAGATATAGTATTAAAAGATTAGTTATAAGGTTTATTTTCATAATTTTATGAATCATATCTTCGGAGACAAGCTAAAAAAATCTCCTAATTCTGAGACTACTGAACTTAAAATTTTGAAAATATGTCTTTTAGAAGCCCACATGAATATTATAGGAAACCTATAGCGATGATTCTAGTTGTCATAATTTTTTAAATATACACTATGATGTTACGCTTATGGAAGATAGACCAAGATATTTAAGTTTTTCTGTATTTACAGCTGATTTTCTCAGAAACTATGCAATGTAGAAACTAGAAATTAGCATAGTTATATATATTATAAACCCCAATATTTTTACAAGCTAACCTTTTTGTAAATATTCGTTTAAAATGACAGGGGGTAAACAAAAGCCTAATTTTATTTAAAATTTTATACATCATATAGATATCATTTGTCAGGAATATATTATTTTTGTATGATTTTAAATTGCATATTTAACAAGATATTAAAAAAATATGCGAAAACTAGCATTCTTCCTCTTATTCCTAAAAACTGAACCAAAAATGATGGAAAAAAACATCATCGGTAAAATCTGACTAGGAGACTACACAAAAACTATAGCGATTGTCCTAAATCTTATACTTTTTGAAATATACGTGATGTTTTTACATCATTAGGCAATATATTTATGTATGAGAAATAAATATTTGTGAAATAGCATAGTTAAATAGAAACACTATGAGTTCTTAAGTGTTTATAACTGTCTATGTACGGAAACTCTATGTACTAAACCCTAGTAGTGCAAGTTTTACTCGTGCTGTACACAAATTTTTCAACTTTTTATATGTGGTCACAAAAATCAATCGTTAATTATATAAGTACCGTCGGTATCTAACACTTGTTGCCAACGTGTAGGCAGAGCTAAAGTTCCGTCTGTGTAGAAATTTTTGAGCCTTTAACTTCGTATTTTTCGCTCCTCCAATGTCGGCTTATTGGTATACATTTTCATGGTTTATCAGATGAACAAATTTCTTATTCTAAGATACTTATGTTGGTAATTTAGGACATATTAGTTTACAATAGTTTGAATCTTAAATAATCGCACCTTTAGTTTTCATATTTATAATTGGTATTCAATTCAGTTATTATGATTAAATATATCGTAAATTATTTATTTCCAGAATACACGCATTATGGGCAGAAGCGGAGTAAACAAGCGCCCAAGAAGCAGTAGAAAGTGTTAAAGAAATAACTTTTTTTAGATCTATTAAATTTTTTACTTCCATTTTCGTTGTCATATATTTATATTATATTTATATATCCGTATTTTTAAATTAGTGGAGAACCTAATGAGATAATATTCAATTTAAAAGGCAAAATATTAATTTTTATTAGAAAAATGTTTAATTATTATCAGACATATATTTTCAATTGTAGTATGTCTTATATACGTATTGCAAAGGAAAACAGAACAGGCTTATATTCAAATTTTACACTTATTTGCGATATGTGCGATAGGAACAATAAGGAAATATCAGACAAAAATGAATATAAAACAAGAAGTTGTTGCTGGTATAGTGTCTATTCATTTTACACATTTAAATATAGCTTTATGTCATTTTGATATTCCAATCTAAGATTGTATAACTCTTGTTATGATACCATTTGCAAATAGTCTAAACGGTCTTATGATACCAATTATAACGCTTCTGCGGGTGCTGGTACTTAATTTTGGTTTCGTAACAGAATATATGTTGTGTAACCCGCAATGATATAGAATACAGCATTTGAATGAGGGTTGTCAATTTATTTGTAATATTTTGGAGACAACTGTCAAAGCTGTGGCGTTTTTAAATATTGATCAAATCATGGTACATCCACTTAGCACAAAACTTCCTGATACTTAAATATTCATACATAATAAATATTCATAATTTTCTGTACTTGATTCATGCCGATGCTTAAATTCGGCACTTTAATCTGCAGATAGGTTAACCTCTAGTTAGTCTTTATTCTGAGCTACATATTATTAATGTTATCTTTAGTTGTTGCTGTTGAGCAATGTTCCTTACATAGATCATCACTGAAATTGGCACGACCTCGCTTGGACTCGTAGAACAGTAGTCCGGGATTCGATTTTATCGTAAAATGTCAATCGAATTGGACGGTAACTTTGTTGTTGATTGAGACCACAACGAAACTCATAAAAATCGTCGAACTAAAATTTTCTGTTGTTATTCAAATTCATCTTGGCATATAATAATAAAAACAAATGACAAATTAACAAATGACAAATATAATGAATTACCAGAGAACCAAATTTTCGAAATGATGGTGAAATTTTTATTACCTCTGTTACAAATGGTCAGAAAGACTTTTAGTGCTACCCCCGTAAACTAATTTACCTAACACTTTAATAAGTTCGAAATATCGCAATGTTTAACAATAACTAGATATCAAAGATTATTTCATGAAATTCGAACAAAAACGACTCCTCTCAAATTTACTACACACTTTTCTTACACAATAAGACAGTTCCAAAAAAATTCATTACTTATTTTTAAACTGATTTAAAGGGCTGTCAACCAAGAACGCAGCTTTATGGTTATCGACTTCTGCCTTACGATAACTTCTTTTAAATGCTTCTGTCAAAAGCTCTCCATTTATAAATGACGATAATTCAGTAAGGAAACTATATATCGTTAAATTCGAAATCTAGCTCGTCTTTAACATTTACATATATTTACGAAATATTTTAGTTTTTTTAATTACTGATTTATTTATGAAACATGGATATACAACATACAATTATAATACCATTTTATTACTACGTATTAATACTGTTGATTTAAAAAATATGAAATAAATGGGTACCCAACGAAACACAAAAACGTTTGTCCATCCGAATATTAACAGATATTAACTTATTTATATCACCGTAACTATTCGGAAAATAAAAACAAATATATTTTTAGAGAAAATAATGGAATATGTTATTTGGGCTCCTAAAACTAACTAAAAATATATTTTTTAATATGTTCATGTCTCTATCTATCTCCTTTTATTGTGCAAAAACTACTCGACCGATATAAATGGAATTGTCACAAAAAAAATCATTGTGTTTAAGCATTAAATCCTACTTCGTTTTTTTTCCTTTATTTTCTTGTTTGTTTGTTCAAAAAACTACTACACGGATTTGTATTATAATTTCTTTGAAACAATACCCTAAGGTGCATATTTAAATCTCAAATACACTTTCTATCCAATATTCCTGACGCATCTTTTTAATTAAATACTGAAACTCGGTAATTAGACCAAGTACGCCAGCTTAAATAAGAAGAATAATTTTCGAAATTATAATAGTGATCAATCTTATAGTCCTAGTTAAGGTATAAAAAAAATTAATTTGTCTGTAGGCAAATTTCAAATAATACATTATTCAAGCCAAGATAAGTTATGTTGGTAAGACACTGATATTTTGGTCAAGAGTAATTTTTAGATCAAAGTCTTCCTACTAGATGAAAATTTCACTGAAAAAATTAATAATACATTTGAGTGGACCCACAGTCAAATGCTGTTAAATAAAATAAACTCTAAAAATCTATCTCTCACCATAAATAAGGATGAATATTGTATTATTTACACTTGCGTGTGTTATTAGTAAAAGTGATTAATTGAATGGCGATATTAACAAAACTGCAATTATATATCGAAAAACCAGACTATTAAATACTAATTATCATGACATGTAATACAAATCCATAAATTATTTATGAAACATTCAGTATTAATGTACTCATGAGAGATGAACATAGGTTCAATTCGTCCTAATAACTTTTGAGATCATAGTCTATGTAACAAACCAACTCACGTTTTTATATATCGGTACAAATAACGAAATACACGTTCCTACTCACGCAACGCCGAGCGCAAATATAAAACGAAGTGAAATGATAATCCGAGAGCATATGAGATAAAACTAAACACTCGGGCGCCCATGTGCCGTTGAATAAATAAAGCTGAAGGATTTGTGAGTGTCTCCGGGGTATTTCTTGACGCAGATATTCAAAGTGAGAGAGGAAAAGTTTATTAATGTTCTTTTGGTGCGACCGGATATAAACTTTGAAATGTTCAAAAACTTTACCATGTTAGTTTTATAAGCCTTTTAACAATTTCAAGCAGTTTGATATAAATTTAAGCCAAAAAAATATACACGTTACTTTAACGAATTGGTAAAAACCAAATACAATTGAAATAAATTCCTTTGTGCCATATATGTCTCTAATTTTAAATGTTATGTAAGAAGTAGACAAAGCGAAAAGAAATAACCAAACCAAAAAAAAGAATAAATGAAATATATAATGGGTATTGTTGTTGGTTGTTTTTG
This sequence comes from Druceiella hillmani, assembly GCA_039881145.1. NCBI lineage: Eukaryota > Metazoa > Arthropoda > Insecta > Lepidoptera > Hepialidae > Druceiella > Druceiella hillmani. The sequence continues at coordinate 1,845,594 of JAYKKI010000144.1, read as the reverse complement.
TATTATTCTGAGAAAATTTATCAAAAAATTCATTCTGGTTTTTCGTAAAATCAAAATTTAAAGGTAATTAGATATTTTTGAAAAATATAAAACAGTTGCGAATATTGTAACATATATGATGAATCTAGTGTTAGCATAATGAGTACGAATTTCATTAAATAGGAAACAAATAAAAAAATAAACAGTTTAACTATGCGCGTATTGAAACCTTGTTATATTTGAATAGTAGAAAATCACCCACCTCAAGATATTATCACATAACGCCAAAAAAATACCCGCTTGAAGATGTTGTCCTACAACGCAACCTAGGTCGTGGTTAACAATTTAAATAAAGTAGTAGTTTAATACTATACCAGGTAGCATCATTTAGTTATGAATAAAAATTAAGTGATAATGAATTTTTAAAAAATTAACGCCAAATATATTCGATCTTTTCTAGAGATACATAGAAATTAAAAAGTTAGAAAAATTTATTATTTTGCAAAGCGAAGTTAAATTTATTATTGTGCAACACGCCCACCTAGTACAAAACATATTTAATCTTGAAAGCTAGCGTTGCAAGACCAGAAGTAAAATTATAAGTTCATGAGATAAAAAATAAAAAATTTAAGTTATAAAGCAATAATTTAAAAAATCCAAAACGTCCATAAACGTCCAAAACGGTAAAAAATCCATGTATTTTGCGTATTGTTGGGAATGCTTTATGATACATAACAAGAAACAGACCGAAACAATGGAATATACACGGGGATATTGCGAGACTCGACCGTATCACTCTCGTCATTTATGCACGTGATAATGCATTTATAAAAAGAAAGAGGCGGAAAAAACCAAGATATATTTCAAGAGGATATTTCAAGATACTCGACTTTGCGGCATTAACTCCTATATGGATTCATGGAGGAAAGAAGTGGGTACCAAGTGAAATGTAGCATCATCTGTGTCTGTGGGTGCGTATGCACGTGAGAGAGGAGAGCAGCATTAACTTATTCCGATTTCAAAAACCTCTAGCAGTAGCAGTATTTTGCACATTTGATATTGTACAATTCTTTAAACATCTGTGAATGACGCCAGCATCAAGTTAGGTTGAAACCTACGTAAATTTTAATAAATTAGACTTCCTTACGAAGTTAGAATCTCAAGAGACAACTATGTTCTATTATTCCTAACTGTATCAATAACTGTCAGATCCTTAAAGAGAAAATATTAAACTAAATTTTAACTTGTGAAAAAATTATCGCCCGTAATTTGGCGTACAAACTTCTCGAGACCTATTACTAAGATTTTCACTACACTCTTCGGAACATGCAGCCTTTACGTTTTCCAATGTTTTCTTATTTCAAGTCAGTTTTCTAACAATAACTGATCATAGTATATCGATTTCTTTATGCTTTCATTTATACAATCCGGTAAGAACAAAAACCTTGTAAATTCTTTTGAGTTTCTCTACATACACATTATTTCAAACAATCTAAGCAATTGTTCCCTACATATTTGCCTATTTGTAGGTAGTTTGTGTCAGATTTTGCTTGAAGAAAAGCGTGAAGCATAATACTTCCTCCTCGACTTCCTGTAATTTTCAAGACAGATTAGATATCTCACAGTAAAAAAATAAATGACGTTTTAAGATATTAAAAACAATGCGTCACCATTTTGCCTCCGAATTTTAGTTTCCACAATATAAGTATAATATGTCCAAAGAAGTGGCTTTAAACACCCGCTCTGAGGCAAAGTGAACTTGTCCGATATCGTTCGACTAAAAGTAATAAGAGTGTTTTATTTTTTCAACAATATCAAATAAAACAAAAATACGTAAACTCATAAAATATTGGGACGGTATAATGTATACTTAATATTTTAAAGTCACAGTAAAAGTTTTAAACTGGGCCTCTAAAATTCAAGCTCCGAAAAAGATAATTATGTGAGGAATTAAATCATACACCTACTATTAGTACACCACCGGATGTTTGTTAATCTCTCATAGCATATGACACAAATAAGAGGGTACTAACTTGCGGCATGTTTTTATTTTATTTAATTTTTTTTTATATTTTCAGTTAACTTGGGATAGATGAAAATTACTTTTGGAGAAGGATAATCAAAATAAAGGTTCTTTATGAAGAATTTAAAAATCTAAGCAATACTTCCACGAACCCTCTGAAAATGGGAATAGGTAATACTCAAACACTACGTTCATTAACTTCTGTGTTAGAAACATAGAGCAACTTTATATTTTAACCAAATGAACATTTTCCCTAGGTAAACCTGATAATAACTTAATTTATTATTCATATAAAGTAACTTATTTTAGAACAAGAAGAGTTATATTCAGGAAAAAAGTTCCAAACTGCACCAAAATGTTGGTTGTCCTTACATATATATTGCTAGTATTTACAATAGCTGATGAATATCCATCCACATCTATTAACCGAATCTTATCGTCAATATTAAAATTACTACTGTGGGCAGAATTATAGTTCATTGTAAGTATTATCCTAAAAGCAAATAGAGAACTACCAAATATTTTAATTCAATCATACAATCAAGTATTATTATACTTAATATTCGTCTAGGTATTAATATATATGTATAATAAAATGACCACATCCGGCATAGCTGCATCTACTTTCGACAAACAAAATAAAGATAGATTGAAATAGTATTGCATTTATATATATATATATATATATATATATATATATAAACGCAAGCACGCAATACCACTTTAAGCTATCTATATTTTTTTTACTAATCACATTTGAACTAATGATTCGTTGACAAGCTTAGATAGGAATATGTCATTAGCAGATTTAAGAAGCTGATGATGAAAGAAAGCTGATTAAAGAATATTTCACGGCTGCTAATATAATTTGTCAATAATCAAGGCTAATGAGAAATAAAATAAAATTGGTTGCTTATTTTAGACATGACGCAAGACCACGCCATTTTTATTCACTCATATTTTGCTAGGTATTCTTACTTGTCAAAGTGATATAATATATTAATAACTTCACCTCTCCTTTTTCCTTAAGTATATACGTTTTTCGATATCATTAAAATTACTCACTGCAGAAAAATGTCCAAGTTAATTGTCATAGTCAAAAGTGATCACTGAATAAACACATAGTCTTGTGCCGCAGACTGCCAGTAATTAGCAATTGTTTTTTACATAAAGTAGTGTTTCAAATTAGCAAACTAGTAAATGGGCTTAACAATCTAGTTTTTAATAAAATGTTACCTGATTCTGCAGCTTTTTTCTTGCTATAATAAAAATTTGTCTTAATGAAAAAATTCACAGATTCTCAAACAAACAAATCTTTTTGTTATTTTCTTTCTCAATGTATTCCAACAAATATTTCTGTCTGATACAATTTTTGTTATATTTTTCATTTAAATACTATAGATATGCATAAACGTCGGTATTAAAGTTCCGTATTGAAGTTTTTTTATGTTCATTTACTTTTATTTAACTTTTTTTTATATTTTTCAGTAATTGTGTAACTTTTTAAATCTTGATTACTCTAAGTACTTTATCCAATTAACTATTTCTTATCAATTGAAATATATTTACATGAATATATGATGTACTAAAAAGCAGAGTTTTTTAACAGATCTCAGTACATATTAAATATCATTTCTCTAATATATCTAATTTTCTAGTGATCAAATATAATCAATTATTGTTAGAAATTTCAACGTATGCCTTAAAAAAAAGCTCATTAGTAACTTTCATAAGCGAAATTGGAGTCACAGGATACGTCACTATAGGTACACAGATATAAAAAAGTTATGCTGCATCATTTAATGGGGCTATACATTGGTAGCCAACCAGCGACGCGGAAAAGCGATTTGTTTATTCTGTGCGAAATGAAATATGATATGGCATAAAGAAGTTGGAAGTTAATAGTTAACATTTATGCTCTTGACACAGAGGTACATAATTAATGTCGCTTTGCGATTGATGACGTTTGATGACTATTGATGACGTTGATGATAATTTTTAAATCATGTTGGAATGCCATCTTGTGCAATATAATAAATCATTATCTCGTTACTACCTCACTCCTGCGGGATGCAGTATTGCTCTCCACATTAATCCCTCGGCTAACAATGCAGTGGGCATAATTCACATTCGCTATACGTATTATTTATTGCACTTGATTGGGAAGTAAACTAATATGAAATAAAGGTAGTTACCAATAGAAATTAATAAAAATGGTTATTAATTCAATGTCTCTAGGATATGTACTATAGAAAATAAGATAAATAAAAGAATAAAAAACAGCTGTAGTAAGTCTAGTTTATGACTGAAATATTTAAGTGATCTTTACCAAGTTAAAAACGTCAAATCTTGCATATCAGGCTAGGAAAATTACTCACAAATTCCTGAACAAAGTAAAATTATGTTTGAAAGAATCGAAGGAACCTATTAGACTTTAAACATTAAAAACAGTATAAAACACTATCAATAGAGAAAGAACAAAAGTAAAATATTAATAAAATCATGTCTTTGTCGAAAGTGTGCTAGCCATATTTAGAGAATCACGAATGAAAAACAGTCACAGATACCAAAAATCTGGTCATCTGGTTAACCTAATAAGACCGTATGTTGAGACTATCGTCAAAAAAGCGAAAGATAGCAACTTTCTTAGGAAGTTTTTACAGTAGCACAAATCTAGATTCTAACGCAAAATACATTTTAACTACTCTACTGACAATCAAAAACAAAGGACGACTTTTGTGGTTTAAAAGGTTGTATGCCATATAAGTTGAATTAATTTGTTTTAATCAAGAAAATAGTACAACAAACTTTTGAAGGTGAAATCTTAAATATTTCTCATAGATTACGCACTACCTATTAATGTTTTAAACTACTTCCTTTTTACTACATCATAATAAGTCTTGATAATTTATTATTCAACTACAAAATTTATGTATTATATACATCAAATTTATCTTTAGACTTTATAGTATAAATTTTTAATAAACAGATATAATGAGGTTGTCCTATTTGTCTTACACAGCTACTAAAACTACTAGCTAGATCGTTATACTTATATGCGTCTTTAATTAAATCTAGGTTTCAGAATAATTTCCACGCTGTGATGTTAAACCAGGCAGATTTTACCAGACCAGTTTAATTTTCTATTTCTGACGATTCTGCTGTCATATAGAAACAACTTTATTAATATAAAAAGTTACATAAATTCTATAATTTAAATATCCCGAACAATTCTCATCTGAAAAATTACTTTTAAAACGAATTAAAAGGATTGCTTTAATGCAGACTAGAAACAATGAAAGTTTGTAGAATGAAGATATTTAAATTACGTCCTTCTTTCTATAAAGTTACTCAAACTGTGTATACTAATAGGGAACGGTATTGTTTTCAATTATTACGATGAGAAAAAAGAGACGTGGTAAGCAACAAAATACCGGTTCGTGAATGCAAGGGCTTTGACTTCGAAAGGTAGTTTTGACTTCTACATACCTAACGCTGTTGCTTCATTGGGTTTGTCTCTTAATGTGAACGAAATATTTCATTTGGTATAATATTCAGTGATTCCAATTGACCATCAAGCATTATTGCTTTAAATTATATTTGAAGTAGATTATAATAATAAGGCAGTCCAGATTTACAAAATAAAATTCTTATTATTTCTGCAACTTGAAAAGTGATCGAATTTACAAATTCTATGATACAATATATGAGGATAATTCGTTGTGTAGAGATATTGTGAGAAATTTTATTTCCAATTGGCACAAAATTGCTTCCGATCGTAAATCCCTGCTGCGATTAGATTCATTGACGCAACATTCAAGAGACAAGCTGAAAATAAGCAAAAAACCAAAGTGCTGCTATAAATCGTGTGTATGACGTAGAATAATGGCCAATTTTTATAATGCTTTCATAATACAAAACAAAGCTAGACAAGATTTACATTGTTAGAGGACAGTGAGCTAGAGGACAGAAGGAAATATAAAATAATTACTTTTAAGGAATTTTTTTTTATAACGATATCTTTTATAGATAAAATTAATTATTAGATAGAGCCAAAATAAATAAACTTTAGTTGGCGTCTCCATCTGCAAACTTTCAGGGATCGGTGCATACATCTCATATATGAATTAATATTTTAAAAGTTTTACCGTGTTAAATTTTAAACGATTTTAAATTAATATCGTATTCATTGTTCTTATTTACAATTAATTCATCTAATTCACTCAGTAGATTTTAGTAATTCACTTAGTATATTTTACTTTGTATTCAGAAATTATACTTAATTGTTTCGAAGACTTGAGCTACTTACTACTACTACTGCTAAGTCCTCAATTCGACTGTCTTTTGTGCATACATATCTCTGGTACATCATGTTTTGGTATTTATCAACCGATTAAATGATTATTTTTTATTTCCAATAGTTCATTCACATGAAAATGTAGTTACAATTTCAGCACAAAAATTGAAAGTTAATAGCACAGATTTCGTGATCGAGTTTGGATGATCTTGAGGGCTAATGATAATCTAATAATAAAATAAATTGTAAAATGTTGACAGGACTAAGGGTAACATAAATCTGCCCTTTAACAAAATCTGAGTACAATGATGAAGCCCTCAGATGGTGACTGAAATTCTTCAGGGACGAGAAGTAATCTCATCGAGTTTGGACTAATTTGACTTTTATTGACGTAATCAAGGAAGTAACAAAGTAACCAGGTAGGTAAATATATGCAGGTATATAAAAAGGGATGAAGCAACTAGGATTTAGTAGGCAGGTAGTTCAATAAATACATTTGTAAACAAATTATTATAATAATTAAAAGGGATAAAGTAACTAAGATATTAGTAGACACGTAGACAGTATGCAAACGAATATAAAGACACAAAGTAATTGTCTATGGTGAAACTAAAAAGGGAATGCGATTTATTTGTGCGCGTATGAATAAATATGTATATTTTCCTATGAATAAATATGTATACGTACATTTGTGTGTACACAAACATATATGTAAGTAGGTAAAAACGTACTGAAGTTTATTAAATGCCGCAAAGGTCTACTTCGATTTTAATAATGTGTACATAGTTGGAACTTTCGCAGTACAATACTGTTTTCAAACGTAAAAAAATTGTCAAATAGTTCTACTGATATTGCTTGGATGTTTTGGAGTCGTTGTAAAGTAAAATATCATCTCATCAGTAAAATATCATATCATCTCATCTATATGGGTTGGCGTGCAGGTAAGTGAGGGAGAAAGAGAATCTTCGAATTGGATTCATCGTCGCTTTCAATAAGGGCACTAAAGATAAAAGTAAAATGTCATAGCTGTACAACTCGAGAGTATGTCGTAGATGTACATCGAATTAACTTTACAGAACGGCTACATGCAAGATTAAAGTAGCCATGATACTTCGCCGAAATGATGACCCTTCAAAAAAAGTATTTACAGAGCTTTCGTAGTGTGAGTAATATTCGTACTTATTCACTAAATATATTATAAGTCTCGCTTTTATTTAAATTGAAATCATTCATATTAAATACGGTAACGTTCTAGCTGTAGATGATTGAAAAATCACCCAGCGCATAAATTTTGCCATTTGTCTTATAACATTTTATTGTTACTGAATAAAAGTGTCTTACTATTGGAAAGGAAGGGTTAAGGAAATAAAAAATAAATAATATTTTGAAAATAAATTAATTTCCGATAAACATTTTGTAGATAAAGAAAGGTATGGTGAATTTATATCAACTATAAACATGAGTCGGTTCAAAAGTAAAGTTACTGCGCAATATAAAAGTCTTGCCACCGCGGCTTTAATGTAAGCAATAGAGCAATAATCGTAATACTAATAAAAGATTTTTATTTTCATTTAAAGAAGTAGAATAATAGAAAGGAGTAGGTGTTTAGTTTGTGCCAGGTGTAGTAGAGAACTTTTATCTTTCAATATTGACCAACATTTTGCAATTATCTCAAGTATTTATATAAGTGCCATAACTGGATTCAGTAGCCACGTTCGCAAATGAAGGCAAATATATTCAGAAATAAATGTACTATTAATGAAATTTAACAAGATCCGTTTGCATTTGAATTTATTTTGCAAAGGGCAAAAAATAAAAGAAGAAAATAAAAAAGAAATGAAATCTTAGAATGTCCCCTAATGTATTATTAAAAAATATCGGTAAATAACCTTTATCATTATTATCATTATGGCTGATTAGTTTCTCATTTTTAGATATAAGGTGCCTCCAGTTTACATCCACTTTTTTCGGTTCTCACTTCTTAACATTCAATTCCAGTCTTCAATATTTTTTATCCATCTCTTTGACGGTGGATACATTCACACTCTTGTTAGGAATGTAAATTAAATAAAGATTTTAGTTGAATAAAGATTTTATGTAAGTTACATATAAGAATACTTAGAAAACGAAGCCTACAAGTATTGTTGGGATTAAATAAAATATACCGATTAACTTGAGCAAAACAGATTAATTTTATTTTAGTATGAGAATACGGCAAAGAGATCCGAATACTAGAATTACTAGATTTTAGCACGGTAATACTCTTATGGTAAAATTACTGCATTATGACCAAATTACATGGCCATATTTTAAATAACTATTTGCGTCATTAGCTGCACCAATTTGAATGGGATTTTAAGATTGATATATTTAGAATAGCTGGGGCTCATATTTAAGCTTGGTTTCATTTCAATTCAAATAAAAAATACCTAATAATTAATAATAACCCTAATAAATAATAATAAATAACCTTTCGAATAAAAAATATACATCAATCTTTAATTGACGTTCATTTTACACGTTTAAATCAGAACCAACGGAACCAATTTCGCTGCCAACGATTCGCATCTATAAGCATTTTTGATAAACTTCATGCTCGTAGTATTCTATGAGAAAAAATTCTCATTAACTTATCTGATTCCGAAATACCTCAGGAAACTCAGTGAAAAATAATAACAGGAAAACTAAGGGCCCAGACCAAACGAAAATTGTAAAGTAAAACATAGTAATCAATTGTGAATATGATTGTAATAAAATCTTTATTAAATAAATAAAAAAAATTATCGTTTTACATGTCTGATTTTACCCTCTTAGGGGTAGAATTTCCAAAATTCCTTTCTTACACTATATAAAGAACCTATCTGTAAATTTCAGGATTTTAAATTCAGCCGTTTCAGTCAGTAAATCAGTCACCTTCTTCTTTTATACACAGAAATAATATCATAGAAATATAAGCCAAAATGAAAAGTATAAAAAATTTTTTTTACCCACTTTTCTTTTCTAATCCTTTATATTTGCGTTCATATTGATACTAACTTAATACTAACTCTTCTTTTCTCATCCTTTTTGCTTTTATTTACCTACTTTCGTCTATAAAAAGGATTCATAAATTTTTATCTGAACAACTTTTAATTTGTTTTTACACCTAGATCACATTTCACTAGAGCTGCATGTTTGAAAAAAGTATAACCATCTTAAAAATTTATTTTTATTGCATATATTAGAAACATCAGTGTATTATAAACGAGTAAAACTCTTGTAATGAAATTCAAGAATATCATTGCGTTTAGCCTAAGTCTAAAAAAGAATTTTCAACGGACACCCGGGTTTGAACTGTGAGCCGTTCAACATTTAGCTAAAAACCACTGAGTTTTATTCCCTTTATAATTTTATGTAAATAAAACAATAATAAGTGGCTTCATCCATGCTGACTGACTGTGATTTACGACATGTGATTTACGGTAATAATAATAAGGATTAATTAAAAAAATATTGTATCTGAATAAAATTATTGAAACAAATTGCAAATAAATGTATTTCTCATTAATTATTGACTCGACTGATTTTATGGAAATGGAGGTTAGATATTTTCCTTTGATGAGTGCATGGTAGTAAGTAAGAAAAAGGGAAATTTAAATGTTAGAGCGTGCGTTGCGATTGTTTAAATAGGAGGACAATGGAGTTTATCGAATTCACCATCATTTATCATACGATCTCTCCGCTTAAAAATATATTTTGTATGAATGAAATTAAATTGGTAATGAAAAGTTGAATTCTTAAAAGTATTTTCTCGGTTTTAATGTTGACAATGTGTTTAAGTATTAATTAAACAGTTAAGAGTTCAAGAATTTATTACAATAGAAGAATTTACCTACTACGCATATGGTATTACTCACATGATATATTTGATGTCTGAAGGATATGGTATGAAAAATTATATTTACATGGTGGAAACATAAATACTATTATAATCTTTAAATAATACTATATAAGTGTGTATATAACCCTTGTAATACGAGTTTTACTCGTACTTGACCGATTTTATTTAAATAACGGATAACGAGCCTTCCGTGAAGTGAATTGGATTCGCCATTTATTCACTTATCTATTTTATTATAAATAAAACAAATACAATATGTACTTCGTTATATTTAAATACGTTACCTGAAGTTCAAACAGTGAGTTTGTGACGTCCAAAATAATCCCGACCGGTGAGCTGGAAAGCAAAGCCGATAAGTGAATCGTCAAAAGCAATCTTAATGCCAGTTTCCCCATACGATATATGAGCAAAAAGAAATAAATATTATGAAAATACTGGTTGACGATATTCATATATTTACTACTTATTTATAGCCTTGACATCCAACAAACACATTTCAAATTAAGTTTATGTTTTGGAAGCTTTTATATTTTGAACGTATGTTTTACATATTTATTTTTATTCATAATTATTATTTTTGGTATTATAAATATTTTAACAGAGTATCGAATATATATTTAGAGTGTATTGAATTTTATATCTTCTTGCTCATTTAAGATACAGAATTTTAGCTTCAAATTATGGCTTATTTCCTTTTTACTTTTTAATTATATTTTTTTCCTTCTACTTATGCATTTCAATGTATTCATAATACTATTTGCTTAAATAATTTGTATTATCTGTACACAAAATTTTTTGATTTAACAATTTCCATCATCCTACAATAAAATTTAACTCACATGTGATTCACTTTATTTTTTCCCTGATATATATTTTAAGGGTGTCACGTATAGGAACAAACTTCCAATTCTATAGCGATGTGCGTTTTTACATCCGTCTGTGAGTGCCTCATAATTTAGAGGATTTTAGGATGTTTAAGATGTTAATTGAAATTTTGCAAATTGATGCTTGTTATAGAAATTAAATTAATATAATGTATTAAACAAATTTTTAATAAATCTCGTCTTAAATGTGAAGTGAACCAAATGAAAAAATAAAGAAGAATGACATGTCACATACTATGAATATTTAAAATTTTATCAGATTGTCAGTAATATAAGTTAACTATACGGTTTTGTCATGGTCTACTAAATTCCTTTCTATATATATATATATATATATATATATATATATATATACCCTAATTTGTATCTCTTCAGTTTGGATCAACAACAATACAGTCTAATTAATCACTGAAGTTTGATAATCACATATTTTAACATTAAGTCGTGTAACTGAATCAGTATGAAATTAACTCTTTTTGATTTTTTAAACATTTTGTTCGAAAAATTTAAATTTATGACATACGTTTGTAACGTGTACTGACGGGTGGAGGAATAAATTGATTCGGCTTGCTAAAATACTCTCCTTTAAATTGCTCTTAATTATTCGCTTAGCTTTAGGAAAATTTGGTCTAGTTGATATTTTGCGGTTCCTTCGCAGTATGGGTAACACAACTTTCTATTCCTGTTATGATCACCGCCCTCGTATTCTATGTAATTTACCTGTCTTATTCAGAAAATATTTAATATTCTCGTCTCTAAAATGTTGCTGCGCACTTTTTATAAAGCCCTGTCAGCGTTCCTTTGAACTTTAAAATTATGTCTGGAATTCTATTTTCGAGTTTCTATGCAGTTTATCCGACAAAGTGCTGAGCTTGACGCGCTAAGTACTTCATTTTAATTTAACGCCAGTTTGTATTGATATCAAGGAATGTGTGATGAATGAAATAGTGCTAATAAAAATTATAAACGAGGTGTGCAAACAATATTAAAAGTGTGTAATAGCTGATAATCAACCAAACATACCATATCATAATATGTGACATGCACTTGCAATTTGATTGCATTAATCCACTATTTAACTACGTACACTAATGAACATGAAACAATTTAATTATTTATGTAAATTATATGACTGCACAAAACACATGTAAATAGAGTGAATATATTCAAAGTTCATTTTTGTAATTATATGAGTTTTTAATCCCCTGGACGAACGAAAATTCCGTACGTATTCCGGGTAACACAGGTTATATGACGTTAAAAGAAAATAAAAATGGCTCCCATAATATTTAAATTTTTGATATGAAAAATCTCTGTTTATAGAAAAACCCACTGATTGTGGTATTATGGTTAAGAGTTTATTTAAAAAATTATAGGGATAAGAAGAATTTTACGCAACTGCCTGTCCCAATTTTCCGCGCGAGCAGACAAATTTGTATTGTAAGGATAAGAAGAAATTTATTGTAAGACAAGAAAATAAATTGCCTGTTGAAAATTTCCCCACGTGCATTCGTGAATTGAGGTAAAAAATTATTGTAATAAAAAATAAATGTTAAGAATTTCACAGTTAGTTCCTGTGGCTCAGTCGGTTAATTACGCACAAATCCACTGAGGAGCGACGCAGCGATGTGCTGCGTGCGCGATGAGGTGTGAGGGCACGTTAGGAGTAATCTGAACGGGCACACACTTGAGGGTAAATGTTTTGCTAGTGGATATTTCTTAACTCTTTTTTCATTTCGGAAATGTATATGCAAATCCTAATCCTAGAAAATAAACAACGTGAGATTTCGTATACTAAAAATAAAATGTTTTAATTATATCTTCATAGCATAGAACCCCATACAAGATTTAAATCCAAAACATTCCGTAATAAGGCCCAAGAGTGCCATGAAAATTTAATTAAGAAAATTATTTGTTTGGGGTGTGTTACGCATACGAATTTGGACCTCTTTGTTATAAGATAGACCTATTATAATGCAAGCCAATCAAAGACTTTACGTTTCTCTCTGATGACCATAAGTTTTTTTGTGACTGCACGTCATTTTATAGCTTAACATTTTCCAAATCAAACCTTCATCTCACTTTAAAATATCTATCTGTCCCAAAAATATATTCAATGGAATGCTTGAAAAGAAATAAGTCATCATTCAATATAAACAGACCTTAATTCTTGATGAAATCTCTTCACGAGTATTCGCCGGATACTCACTTACATTGGATTAAATATCTTTTTAGGAAATATTTAATTATTCATTGCTATACCAAAAAAAAAAAGACTAAAATACAATAATGTTTACAGATATTTGATATATCTTATTTCTAGTCAGGAAACTAGTTGTACTTATGTGTTACCTCCATTTATTTATTCGCACAATATATTGATGAAGCGGCATTATATTCTTCCTTGACGCTGTTCGTTTATCGGCTTTGCCTCGCTGCTGGTCCGTTGGGATTACTTTGGGGGCAATTCACCCGTCTTTTATCGATTGCACTTTATACGTTTGTATTCGACAACCCTATATCGATCGGATACAAAACACTGTGTGAGTTTCGAATCGTGGTGATTTTTTGAAGCGCAATGATAATTCAGTGAACCTGATGTTTGGAAATGAATATTTTAATTTATTCGTATTTACAAAGTCATTCACAAGAAAGTAATTGATATAAAAATTACTCTTACAATTAGTGTAAATTTAATATCTTAATTTGATAGATCACATAGCATAATGTTAATTCCAGTATACCAAATAATGCTATATATATATATATATATATATATATATATATATATATATATATATATATATATATATGTACATATATTTTAAAATATGAAAGCATTAAATTAACAACAGATATCTATAAATTCCACCGAAATATAAAATTATGTCTTTAAGTTGAAATAAAACTACATTCTGTTCGATATTCCAATGTAATTTATATCAATACTTTTTTTAAAAATATATTTACGTATATTAACAATTACATTAAAACGAATAAAAAAAAATGTAACGAAAATAATTAATTTTTTGTTCTGAATTAATATTTACTGAAGCACGTATGAAGCATGTGTGCTCCCTTTTTATGGATAAATATAATAAATGTTATTAAAATATTGTTGTATTTTAAACTACCCCAAATAATGTATATTTCTTTTTTTTCATTAAAATCTATTGTAGAAATTTGAGGCAATCCTATGAGGATTGCCTCAAATTTCTACAATAGTAAGTAAAATATTATTCCAAATCAAAAGTAGTAAATTATTATTCCGATTTCAAATATTTATACTAGTAATATTTTAAAATGTTAATACTAGCAATAGGTTAATATGTTAAAAGGATATTAAAAAGAATTTTTACCTTTAAACTTTTACCTACGGTCGTAATACAATTGTAATTTATTTGAACTGGTTAAGAGTTGACGTTTCAATTACCCAAGGAAATAAAATATCTTAAAAAATTTACTTCAAAAAAGGTAAGTGCTAAAAAGGAGAAAAATCATTAACTCAAAATAGGTAAACTTATTTGCAACGAATAACTAAGTCACTTGTTTTTAAAGTCCGCGCCAGCACTGTCGACCGGTTTTTTTAAAGATATTTTACTTTAGAATTTTTAGTGATAAATATATTAATATGAACCATAACAATCATTTACTTTTTAAGAATATCGTATAATTCTTAAAAGTCATGGGGAAAAGTTAGTATATAGATAATTTCCTCTTTGTCTAAAGTTGATTATCAACAATACACAGTAATGAAGTGGTAGTAGTACCCGCCAATGGTTATTCTGTTAGCCGTTAAGGAGTTCAGTTCTCCATATCCGAAGTCCAATATCAGATTTTGCAAATTAAAAACAACACTTGAAGAGTTGCATTCTCCATATCAAAAATCCAAGATTTTAGAAGGTAATAATTAAGTAACAACGAACCAGTAGCGTATATATTGAATCACAATCGATTTTCTACCGTCCGTTAAGGAGTTACATTATTAATCATTAGAATTCATCATCACACATTGACCCGGTCGATGGTGCAGTTATTTTGCAAAGTAAAAATTACCAGTGGTTAATATCTTGAATCGCCTTTTATTTACAACCATCCGAAAAGGAGTTCCATTGATAATATCCAGAACGCATCACGAGACTCTGACATGATCGATAGTGTAGTTATTTTGCAAAGTAATAACTACTAGCAGCAAATAGCTTTAATCACGGTGGATATACTAATATCCCTTAAGGAGTTCCGTTGTTCATATCCAGAACTTTTCATCACACTCTGATGTGGTAAGTGGTGTAGTATTTTATAAAATACCCCCTCCCCCTCCCCCCTCCAAAATCACGTTTTTACATTACTTATATTACCGACGATGAAGGAATCTGCTGTAGAATTAAAAAAAGTTTCCAGATACGGTTTTAACTCACACACTATCTTTAAAATCATTAGGCGAACCGTTTGAGCAGTGGGTCTCATTAATAATTTGCATTCTCACAGCAAAAATTGATCAAAATATCCACACAGAATGGCAAAAATCGATTCAAGATACCGAAATGCTCAAAATGTGCGATTTTACAAATTATTTAGAGGAACGCTGCCAAATAATAATAATGACGGTCATAAACGCAGATTTAAACCAAACAAACAAAGCTAGTCATTAGCATAAAAAATAGGTATTGACAACTACACAAAAATTACTCACTGTATTACTTGTAAAGAAAAGCATAAAGTTTATGCATAGGAAAAATTATAAAAGATGCCTTGATTAACGCATTGAGATAATCAAGGCACCTAGAGTATGTTTAAATTGTTCAAATATTGGACACCGTAGTAGTGAATGAAGATGGTCAGAATGTAAGAAATACTAAATCAACAAAAATTAAAAAAAAATTAAAATAGACGAATCTCCGGGAAGCTCAAACATAAAGGCGCATTGTGCCATAATTGCTACGCAGGTTTTATAATCAACGGCGATAGTTAATCTAAAGGGAAGGAATGGTGAAATTATTCAAGTTCGTGTGTTACTGGACAATGTATCGCTGAAAATTCGCTGAAAATCGACCGATTAAAATTACCATTCAAAAATATAAATCTTCCGGTGGAAGGTTTAAATCAGCTAGAAACTTGTTTGATACAATCAAAACAAAAATCCAAAGAAAATTCAACCATTTCAGGGAAATAGTAGAATTTTTTGTCCTTCCGCGAATGTGTAACCATTTACCAAATAAATATATAGATAAGCGCATTCGTAAAATGCCTCACAATATAAAACTCGCCTATTCGAAATATTTGAAGAGCTCCAGGACATAAGACGTGATATTCGAGGACATAAGGCGTGATTGTATAAAAAAAAATTACTATGAAAATATATTAAAAAAAATGCTAACGTTTAACTCACTACATAAAAGCATATTAAAATTTTAGGCAAAAGAGGAAGTAAAAAAATTTTTTTATCTGAGGAAGAATATCAAATAAAAGAACATTTTAAACTCACCACTGAATGATATAACAAGGTCTGGGCAATACGTTGTTAATTTATTATTTAATGAAAAAATTGGAAAATTAGGTGAATCATACAAAAGCCCGCAGAAACAATAGCATTAGAGAAAAATCCAGAGTTAAAACCACAATGTGTTGAAGGTATGCATGTAGCTATCACACTTGAACACATGAAACATATCAATTCACAGGAAATTAAACAACAGCATTTTTTTGCTGGATAATCCCGTAATGAAAGAATCGAGCTCAACCACTAAAGTAAGAATTGTGTATAACTAGCACAAGGTTCGAAAACTAGCACAGGAATTGTTTTGAACCTGTTTTCTTTTTAATTTGAAATTGTTTGGTACCATCATTCAAAATACAGACTTTAACATCATCCTCAGATTTCGAACACATTAAATTGTTTTATTAGCCGACATCGAAAAGATTTAAAAACAATTTCTCTTCGACGAACGGGATATGCATTATTAATTATTTTTATGGCGAGAAAATGAAAACGATGTGTTACAAATATTCACGATTCCGGTAATCTTATTCGGCTGTATATCGGCACTATATTCGACTACACGGGTACTCACCTAAATAGCTGAGGATCAAGATTTCCAAAGGACAGTGACATTCAGAATGCGACTGCTAGGTAAACCTTACATTATCATCATCGACAGGAACATATACTTTCAAAGACGTGAAAACTTATAAAAGGAACTCATTGACTGACGAATTTACTCTTGGAAAATGGACCTCGAAAAACTTTGAGATTGTTGAGACTGTAGATAGAGAACCTGCTTACATCAATCTAGTTACGGTGGATATATCTCATACAAAAGCGTGAGGTATTAAATGCGATCGAATAAACGATGAAATCCCATAGAAGGAGAAAGATGAGACAAATCTAAAATTCAATAAATTTCACATCTTATCCAGTATTGCCCAGATTTATGATCTGTGGTGATGGGATGATTTATTACCTGAAGAAAATACGGACCCCTTATATTGCGATTCAACAACAATTTTTGAATTTTCGACATGCTTTGAACTTATATTTTGATAACGCAATCAATTTCGCTGGTGCAATAAATGAAATAGACGGCTTAAAAAACTTAATTCTATCAGACATTCATAATGAGAGAATAATACTATTTTTCCATAATAAAAGGACAAATTGGAATTTCATACCTCCAAGATCACTGTATTTTGGTGGACTGTGGTAGGCTGCCGTAAAATCATTCAAGGATCATTTTATACGAACGACAGGTAAAATAATATTATATATGACTCAAACTCTTCGTAGGAAATGATAAACTTTTCACCTACGAAGAGTTAGAGACATATGGGTAGAAATCGAGGCAATTCTTAATTCGAGATTCATAACTCCTTTATCCGAAGACCCCAATGACCTTCAAGCCCTTACTTACGTTCACAAGGATTTCCGATCCAAATTTGATAGTTCACGCAATTAATCGACTGTCAATTGGCAACATATTCAATACATAAAACAACACTTTTGGAAAAGATGGTACAAGGTGTACTTGAATCAATTGATGGTCTGGAACAAAACATATATATATATATATATATATATATATATATGTAAGTATGCTAGTTTTGCTACAAGAAGAAGACATACCATCTTTAAATGGACGCATCATAGACGTCATGGTGAAGTTGTGAAGTTCGTGTTGTCACCACCAAGACACATTCAGAAACTGAAATGATCTATATTAAATCATTTGGACAATATGTATAATTTAAGTAACAAAATTCCACTTTATGTTTTGTACTTCGTTTATTGAACGCGGCTCGTCCAAGGCGAGCGGTAAGTTAAGAACTATATTCTCTAAAATATTCCAGATTTATAATATGTATTTTCTTATAAATATGTATTGTCTTACAGTATCTTATTGCCTTCGTTAGTTTTGCTATTCACTAGGTATAAGAAAATATTAGATGCTGTATTGTAAGTACAGAATTCATATTTCTTAATGACATTTTACTCATTTGTTTGATAACTTCTTTCAAAAACGATTTTTCTAAAATAATTATATACATTAAGTTCTCAACAATATTGTTTTCAACGTTCAGAATATTTTGCATTGGTGTTTTATGTAACTAAGCCGCTGTTAAAGGGCTTTTATTAAAAACAAAATTGGGCTTATTAAAATATAATTTTTTTTTAGTTTGAAAATGGGTTACGGATGTAGATCCTCAAACTTTCTCTTTCTGGTATGCGTCCAGATATACGCCCTAGAATCTGATGGACAATAACGGCGCTGCAATTACTTAATACGTAAATAAATGCCAACATCTTGTAAAGAATTATAAAACTAAGTAAGGAATAAAATTAATTCCACTATATAATCGATAATTATCAAATTACGTATGATATTTCCTTAGAAAAGAAACAGGTGCTGCTATTAATTTACTGCAATGTTTACGTGAGTTGTTGTTTCTTCTGTTTGATCTCCATGCGCTCCATAGCGCTCAAGCCATCAAGTATATAAAACTGCAAATAAATAAAATCCACCCATTGTTTTTTTTTTCATCATGTAAGCACAGGTTTCGTTACCATTCTATAATATTCGTAGAACAGCCGCTAATATGACTATTTTTTTATTAAACGATTATTTCTAATAATTCCGCTACATGAATAAGTTTAAATTTTATATCCGTTAATTGGTGAATTCTTACATTAACCCACATCAGTACCTATAACAACAACTTTAATTTGTATTTTACAATCACATAAAAATAGATAGTATCATAAGTACAGTATTGAAAAATACGTTTCTTGCGAATTAGCGTTGCTGCATGTTCCATATTAATGGAATATATCATAAAGGGAAAAGTTTAAAATAGGTGAGTAAGAACAAATGCATTTTGCTTAGTATAAATTACATAAAATTAATAACAAAAGTTTTAGGTTAAATATGTATTTTATTAATTATAAAGAATTGGCCTAAATTGAAATTACTTGTTACTGACCTAAAATATTTTATGTTTCCGTTAAAATGATCAGTCCACAGGCAGAGTGAATGAGGAATTTGACTTATTTTAAATCTAATGCAGTTATACGAGACAACCCTAGTCATTTTCTTTATATGTCCTGACAATATTATATGAATGTTGTACTCTCAATATTTTATAGCAATTTTTTGCACTGATTTACTTTATTAAAATTGAAATATTTATGAGAATTCAACTTAGTCCATTGAAACCATCTTTAGAAATGGTTTCAATGGACTAAGTTGAATTCTCATAAATATTCAAATATTATTTTATTGGTTTGCATAATTTATTTCTCACTTTTGAATTTGTCTAAATTTTTCCAATATATTTGGAAAAAATCCTGTAAAAATTCCTGATTCGAAAAAGTTAATTAAATATAATTCATAACATAACTGATTGTCATTATCAGTAGAGAGTATACCGTAAAGTGTTATTCTATATCGGACTCCATGTGCTTAAGGAATCGATTTTGGAGTTCGTATCAGCATCTGGAAATACCTTTACGAGCATCCATATAAGAAGGATTTTGCCCAGTTGCTCATCATTGTTTTAGAAACCAATATTTTCCATGACATTAATTATTTCTGTAATAAGCGTCTGTGAATATACTAGATTTCCTGAGATAAGCCGAAGACATTTAAAGTTCTTTCCAATATACAACGGCCAGCACAAAATGAACTAGGTTTTCATTATCTAACTCGTCAACCTGGTCTCATAACTTTTAACTGCTTTAAAAAAAATTAACAATAAGAAAATCCCTTTTCTAACTTTCATTAATAAGATCAGCTCATGATTCGTAGTGTTGCATAAGACATAACGTTTTTTCCACAACTTTCCTTATATGTATGATTCATTACATTATTCTAAATAAAAATAACTAAACAAATGAGTTTGTTAAAAAATTATTCACGAAAAATAATATACCTGTGTGTGCAAAAAGAAGTTTTTACACTTCGGCCACCTTAAAAGTTTTTATTAGCCAGTAGCGTTATTAGTGACATTATGTTTTTAATTAAAGAGTTATCTTAATTAACAAAAAAAATTGAGATCCATATGAAATAAATTATGCAACGAACCATTGCAACGAAGGAACGGTATATTATAGCATGAAAAAACTGAGTAAAAAATGAACAAAGCACTTTAATCTGCTCGCCGTTAATAATTTCCCGCATTGTATAATCATTTAACCACTGATAAATAGTCATATATATGGCATTTACAAATAAATCGATTTTGTTTACCTGCTCTTTATCATTCTTAATATACTTATCATGAAGTTTCCTGGTGCACATATTACGTTCATTACTATCCTGCAGCCAAAAGACATGAATTAGTAGTTTTCCAATACCAATAGTTCAATACATTACTTATTTATTCCTAAGGTAAATGCATTGATGTAGAAAAACGAAGTTAAGCAAGTATGAGTATGTATGTCTAAACCTCGAAATCTATAAAATAAATTGATGTTTACGAGCACCAATCTAATATTTATAAAGTTATGTAGAAAAGTTATGTAAAATTTGATTTGATTAGAAAAGTGAGCGAAACTAAGAAATTTGTTTTTTGAATATTATTATTTATTAATTTTTATCATGTTTTAAAGTACATTATCAATATTTTACAAGCAAAAACTTCATTGAACAATTCGTTCAGTGTTTTGTCTGATTGTTAACTTTAATTAATATAATTAGGAACCAAATATAAGTATCTAATTAAATGGTTATTTTTAAATGAAATCTGCATAACAATGACTTCGTGAAACTGGAAAATATTTGAAATTCAAAAGTTTTCAACTTAATAACTGGGTAAAAGGAAACGAAGTAACTTTGGTTCATTAAAATAATTTAAAGCGGCGGCGATTTGGTAAGCTCTGTAACAATTTTATTATAATTTCTCTTATTAAAAAAATGTAAACCTAAATTTGAGAGGAATATTTATTCGTCAAGTAATTAACTCCGGTACAGAAGTGGCCAGTTCTGTGAAAGGCGTGGTCTCGATTATTTATTGTTATTTTAGAATTAGTTATCGTAAGTTGAAGCATTATCTTAATAATGACCTCGATGGCTAATATCAAGTTAATTACTAATAATTAGTCTCTTTTTCACGCATTTGAATCTTATTCGACCTTACTTTATTTCATATTCGCAATGGATGCAGTTTATACTTTAAAATATTTTTCTTTTTGTCAATGACCTTTGTGTCTTCTACCTTTATATCTCACACTTTACTTAAGCAGATGGTCTTTAGCCATTAGAAACGAAGTGTTTATTTTTGAAAGCATTGTTAATAATACTGTCATTTACATATGGATAGACGACAACCAAATGAATAAGCGCATATTTAAAATAGAAAGTGGTTTAGGAAAAATATGACACTTTTAAAATTTTGCAAATACATAACGTTACTTATTTGGATGTCAATAGTGATATAAAAATATTAATATATAAATCACGATAACCTTTTCCAAAATTAAATAACGAATAATTCATCTATATAACAAATACATAACTAATCGTGAACCTCAAGTAATTACAAGAACATTAGAAACTATTTCAATAATTTAGAAAATTTTTGATTTTAAATTTTACAGAGAATTAATACAAATCGCTGATTATTCATAAAAACGTTTCATGAAACATTATATTGATTATTATTGGAATTAATGATTAATTAGCAAATTAATACAGACATGAATACTTACGATCGTATAATATCTAATGATATCTACGATTAAAGCCGGTTGTCCCCTAAGTTTTATCTTTTTCACATTTTTGTAGCAATACTTCCTACAGATTTACTAACTTTACAACATTAAATATCATAGTTGCAAAAATATATTCGGTTACTATGGAAGTTATATTTTTCCCAACGCGCGCGCGGCATTGCGCGCCACCGGTAATTATTTGTCGTATACAAGAAAAATAAATGTTTTTTCCGATCTCTGAAATTGTAATTTAAAACAATACCTTTTTCTCAAATATTTGCAAACCATAGGTTTAGATTGAAGGACTACTATTTCGAATAAAATATGGTTTATGGAATCCTAAGGTAAATCGTTTTCTAACTGGTACTAAGTGCGATTAAAAAACAAGATCAAAGGGAATCGGACATTTCGTTCAATTTTAATAAAAAGGTTTGTTAATAACGATACGTTTCATGATTCTGAAAACCGAATTATTCTCGACATAGAAGCCTTTGAAATTTAAACCTATGTTTTATGGAATGCTAACTCAATATTTCATCTTTTTGATGAAAGTAAAAAGAAAATACAGTAATTTTTAAAAAATTGTTAGTGGAAAAAAATATTAAGTCAAACAATTCTTATATATTGGTTATAAATAGGAGATCGTTCTATATAATAAATCCTTAAATTCATAATTATTTTTACTAAATAAATATAACCAATTACATGAACATATAAATTATATTAAACAGCGCATATTTCACGGACCAAGACGTGTAATTATTATTGTAAAAATAACATCCGTAAAACTCGCCAAGCCCTTTTTGATTTTGGAAATTAGATTACGTGACTTTCATTTGTTATTTTATGAAATTTACCTCATTAGTAACTTCGTTTGTAATAAATGTGTAAAAAAAATTAAAAGTTAGGGGACACCCGGGTTTGAACCGGGGACCTCTCGATCTGCAGTCGAATGCTCTACCACTGAGCTATATCCCCGTGGTGACTTAACGCGTATTTTAAGATTACAAACTCATATTATTATTGCTGATTCATAATCATAATAACTAATGTTAAATATTGTAAAAAGACAGTCAGCGACCCGTGTTAATTAACCTTAAGTTACCTTAAGTAATTTGGAATATAATCGTTTATTTTATCATAACATACAAAAATACAGTGAGGCCAAATAAACAATTTCAAATACTATAAATCTGAATAAATTTGTACTTATAGCACTAGATTTAAATTATTAGACTTTATGGAGAAAAAAGGAGAACGATAGATCCTATTTTGAAAGACTCACTTAATAAATACATATGGCTATATCTGATACACGCAAGTCGTCTACGCTTATATATTTTAAATAGTGATAATATTATTTTACAATTATCCACAGTAATCATCCTTTTAGAGTTACTGTTTATGCAGTACTAATTGAGGACACTGATTTTAGGGAAAATATTATTTTGATTTTCAAAAATGTTAAGAAATGAAATTGTTTTAAAAATAATGTAAGCAAAATATATTTTAGTTACAAGTAATGAAGGTTTAGTAAAAAATTAGGCGAATATAGAATTTATAATAATATTAGAAAATCTTTAAGATCTATCTTAGCTGCTTCGGGAGTTTTGTTGACATTATTTAAATTTTTCGATTTTTCTTTTAGTTGAACATGCAAGTACTCTCTGAAATAGTAATATTTAAAAAATAAAACCTATTAATTTTGAGTACAGAACTAATTAAACGTTAGTGGGCAGGTGTAAAATAAAATCGTGCAAATACGATTGTAGATTATTAGTGACGAACAAACATTTATCAACTATAGCCGAATGACGAACAAACATTTATCAACTATAGCCGAATGACGAACAAACATTTATCAACTATAGCCGAATGACGAACAAACATTTATCAACTATAGCCGAATGACGAACAAACATTTATCAACTATAGCCGAATGACGAACAAACATTTATCAACTATAGCCGAATGACGAACAAACATTTATCAACTATAGCCGTGTGCTGTGTACACTCCGACACGGATGTTATGGGAGGTACTATTTATCACTATTTATTACTTAATACTGTCAACCTTACGTTTGATTCATTATATTCACACTCCCTGCACATTATATTGCCCATTATCGTGATATTACACACTTAAACCTCGTGTATATAATTTTCGTAAATTTTGCGCTCGTTATAAAAATATGAAACAAAAATGGAGATGACATTCAATTAAATAATGAAATATAAGTGTATTTAGGGAAATGTATAGCTGTTTAATAAATTTATATACCGATGGGAATTACGTAGCAAAATGAATACCAAAAAATAGCAAGCGGTAGTAATAAGCGGTAAATTTATTATCTCGTATAAAATTAATATATAATTAAATTCTGTAGATAATTTTCTACATGTTTTATTATCGCCCACTATACAAAAAACTGAAGTTTATTTATGATCTTAACATTGTGAATACAATTTTTAAAAAGTTGATACAAACTTCTTATATATATATATATATATATATGTGTGTATATATTCTTATATATATATTTTTTGTTTTGATAAACACACAGACAGGTAGATAAAGTTTTCAACGATAGACACTTCTCTATACTTACTATGTTATCTACTGTTGATTATTATTTTTTTATTATTTATGTAACATACTTGTACTCACCATATAGATGATTCAAATCATTGAAGACATGAGTTTTTAAAGTTCCATATATTTCTGGTAGAACTGTTGTTGTTTCCAAATGTGTGCCTTATCAGTACTTTGATGATTCAGTAAAAAATAACCCCATAAATAAAGAGATCCCTTAAATTAGTGCAGATAATCTGAAGAACATTGGATTCAAAATTTTACACTTCATGAAAGAGGTCAATAATGAAATATCAATTTGACTGAACTGAGGTTTCAATTTAAAAATAAAATTGTTTTCCACGGGTTAAATAATTTGCCATTTGATCTTAACGTCTTATCCGTAACACGCTCTCCGTGCTTTATTTATTGCCTTGAAGAAATTGTATATTAAAAGGTTTCCTAAAACTTAACTTTCCTCGGAGTTTGTACTTGATTCAAACCCTGGTATCCCCTACTTTCTTCTTTTTTTATTAAAGTTTTTAATGAGAAGTTATAATCGTACGTCACTTTCTATATGTGACAATACATATGAAATATGTGTCTTATATATATATATATATATATATATATATATATATATACACACACACATTATAAATACACTCTTTCCAAGGATACAGAATCATATTATGTACTAAAATTCAGAAGGTAAATAAAGAACTTACCTCAAGAACATAACCTTATTTTCTTTCACTATGGAATTTTCAGAATATTAGCCAAGGAATTGTTTGTTTTGAGTAAGAAAGCCTTTTGGAGAACCAAAGAAATCAAATTTACATATAAGTTAAAAATATTCTTTTCTAGACCCTTTTCAGGTAAAACTATTTTGAAACATTCTATCCACCATTATTAAGAAGGTATTGCAATTTGTTAGGCTGTAAACTTAAAAAAAATAAAGAAATAATACTGAAAATTGCTTACGTAAATAAATAGATAGTTTTTTTTCTAACGAATGTATGTGCATATAATTTTTATCATAAAGGGTTCACCGTTAATTAACGATGGAAAGATTTAAAATAATTTTAGATATTTTAAAACTTAATAATATTACGACAGATTATATTTGAGCAAAACAACCTATTCGCAGACAATGGGCGTAAAATTTGGTTTAATAATTTAGGCTGATATTTTGTGTGCACCTGCAAAATTAATTTACGTATTAAAAAAATATTAGGAAAAAATATCTTTATCTCATTTCAAATAAATTAAACACCATAGAAAATTTATTTAAAATATTTTATATTCGAACCTTTAAAATAAACTTAATGTTCAAAAGGAAAATTGTAAAATTATTTTAAATATAGAGGTCAATAAAATCCGTGGAAAAAACATACTTTTATTTAAAACTGGATCTATGCAAATTGCATTTGAAAATATCTGGCTTTACAGCGTGTGATGGAGATTTGAATTTTGCTCTGACCAATTTTTGTTTAAGGATATTTCTGTGGTTGATAACAAAACATTGAAATTATAATTCACCATACAATCAACATTAAATTTGAGTGTAAATTTAACTTTAAAAGGTAACAGAGAGTCTATTTATAACACCCAAAACAAAACATTAATAGGATATCTGGATAACGGTATTTATAGTACGGCATTCGTTTTCTACAGTAATTTTAGGATAAAACTTTAATTTCATTGTTTAGAAAACATTTACGGATGATTATTACAGAATCGCTGCATTGGTTTTTGAAACAAAATCTTGTTAGGATATTGCATCAAAGTTTAAGTAGTAAGATTATCATAGTAGAAAAAAGCATTTAGATGAAGGAATAAATCTCACGTTTCAACATTTCTTTTTTAACGAATAAATTGAAGCAATTTCTGCTCTAAAAACAAAGGAACAACAAAAGTATGTTATTTCAAAAAAATAAGTGACGAATAACTTAATAAAAGTAGAAAATAGAAAGAATACATGCAATCATGAAAATAGAAATATGCAGGTTATTACCCAGCAATGACTAAAATATCTAAAATTAGACCAATGAATATTACAACTATAATACAAAATATACGTTTGTATTAATTCTATATTCCATAACGTTATAATCACAACGAGTGTTTTTAATAAAACAGAAATTTTCATTTCAATTTATCCCCGGTTCAAATCCGAGTGAACCCTGCTTCTTCGTTTTAAGTTTTTAACAACCAAACGATATCGTCGTTTTGTTATAATTTATTTTTTGTATAATGAGCCCAATCAGATTTGTATAAAAGGATGTCAGGTTTTTGTACAAAATATAACTACTTGATTTAAAAATTTGGCTAAATAAAATATTACAAACTATATAAATTACGTATAATTATTAATTATATATATAATTATTAATTGTTATATATATATATATATATATATATATATATATATAATTATTAATTGTTAATTGTACTGGTATGAAGATTGTAATCATAAGCGTAGGTTAAAATCACGTTTAAATATGAAAAAAAAATAATTTCCTTGTTGCTTTCGGTCTTAAATTAAAATGATAAATTTAGATTTACCAAATATTGAACTCGCATATCTGTCATTATTTAGAGCTAGTAATTAACCATAGAGCTCATTGTATATAAACCGTAGATTCACAGACATGGAATATAAAATTAATTGTCACATACATACATATGATTTTAAAATCTTAAGCACAAATAATCTAGCGAACTATTGTAGTTAGCTGAAAATCTCGTAGATAGAAAGAAGAAAATCTTGGCTCTTAAGGGACTATCGATCAACTAGACACGTACCTGCTATCATTTATAGACTAACCAGCAAATCAATACATACAAATGAGGCTCTAGTTAGGCTCAAACTATTTAAAAGGAGATTGAGTCTCATTTGGCATTGATATATAAAAAATACGGAATGCAATTATTCCCATTAAAATGTTTATGGATTTTATGTTAGTCAAACAAACTAAAAACTAACCTGTTAAGAATGAGCAGAACTGACATTATATAGGTTCCGTACATATTTAGATACAAATGTAATTCTAAATATTTACGTATACGTACACTACTTTTATTTAAAAGTCTTATTAAATTATATGCAATAAAACATATATTATAAATCGCAAACATTCTATGCTCCCTTCACCGTGTAAACAAACTGCCTAGTATATTTTTCACAGGAGTAAAATCATCAGCAATTTGTCACAATTACCCTCCCGCCGGTCTCCAAGACGTCCCGGCGTTTCGTGAAGTGGTCATTCCTCAACAACGCGCGCAAGCGATGTCACTGCTAACTATTATTGCTATTATTCTATCGATACAATCGACAATTTAACAATCACTTTATTTAGTTTCACATCTGATAAACTTAATTATATAATTAGGCGTTGAATGAGAAGTCGATGACCAAAGCGCCAACAAATGGAATATATCACATAATAATTCTATATAGATTCATAAAGGAACGATTTTCGGATTCTTTCTTCACTTGTTATATGAGATTTATTTCAACATTATAGCTCATCGAAAAATACTTTTAAGGTTTTGATGAGTGAGTTAATATCAAAATATGTAACATTTGCAAGGTGGTACCCAAATAACGAATTTTCATTTTTTACAGGGCTGACGTATTTGATATGAAGATTTACGCATTTAATATTAATTTATACATACACCTACAATCTAACCTTATAAACAATCCACATACCTAGTCTCTTTTATGTCTCTTTCAAATACACACCTCTATCTTCTTATAGCTCAAATTCTTGGTCGGAAAAACTTAACGCACTGTTTAAACCATGTCCTTTTTACCCGACTATAGCAAGGCAGAAAATAAAGAATTAGGATTTTATCAGTTTTTATATATGGATTTATGGATATGATGTTCTATCGTATTATAGGATAATGGCAGCCACTGATTACCATATTATCTCGTATATAAAGGTAGATTCGCACATGCTTTTGATGAGTAAATTATCTTTAAAAAAAATCTATTACAATTTTCTGCTCATCCGACTCTGGCGAAGCTAAAAGGGCTATATATGATCTACGAGTATATATGGTGGCCGATAAAGAAGACCCAGTTTTCATAAAGGAAATGTGTAGTAGGTATCCTCAGTTATTACCAAACAATTATTAGCAAAGTTTGAAGTAAAATGAAATTTTAAAACAGTAAAAATATAAAAATAAATTTAAGAGCTTTTCCGTGCAATAAACTATTTAGAAATCTTAAAATTGAAAGCAATAAAATGGAATAAATTTCTCTCAACAACTTGTTTTTTTCTAATATGCAGCCGTGCACCATTTACAATAAGAAAAGACCAAGTTACCGAAGCTGCAGAATAAATTACAATATTTTGAGAAATGTTTTACATTTTATCGCTTTTAATTTAAGACGTTTAGATAGTATATTGTACACAAAGTTTCTTTCGTATTTTCTCGCAGGTGGATTTATTTAAAATTTTACATTATACTAACACATATTTACTGTCTTCACAGTAAATTTTAGACTTAACTGGTCCAGTTACTGTCTTCACATTAAAATTTTAGACTTAACTTTGCATTTAATAAACAACATTTTCCAGCTGTCATATTTTTGCGCAATTGTCAAAGCAAAATTTAAAATTTACGTTAGTTTTGAAGATTTCTCATTATATATTAAAATCAAAGTAAAAATAACTTCGCTACAAACTTATTTTTCTGTCACATATTTCAAGTTAATAACGTTTGTAGAATTATTTAAATTTTATCAGTATGCATATGTGAATCATTATATCCCAGGGATAAAGTTTTTTTAAATTTAAATTTATAAAATATAGTATTATATATATATATATATATATATATATATATATATATATATATATATACATACATACATATATATGTATATATATATATATATATATATGTTTGTGTGTGTGTGTGTGTGTGTATGTATATGTATGTATACATATACACATTATGTTAGCATCACGAGAACGTACGTACAGCAAAAATGAATATTAAATGCTTTCTAATCGTATATTGGGGCTTCATTTCGTAAACTTATCACTGTTATTATTCATACGATAAACTTTAGACAATACCGTTCAAATAGTAGTATTTAAATATTACAGCGTTTGTTTTATAAATCCACCCAAATACACAAAAAAATATATGAAATGTATTATACATTCGGTATGTAAATTATATTATGAACAATATTCTGCCGAACTGTAAAAAAAAATTATTTAATAAAAGATTAAAATTTTTTAATTAAATTTGTTTTAATTAAATCTATTAGGTTTTAAATAAAATGATTTGCACACTACATATTTGAAACAATCCTTTGTACACTGCTTATTTGGAACAAATCTTTCATTAGCTAATAATCGTGAGCCAATTTACCGTTAAATCAAGATGTTTTTGGTTTGGCTTTATATTAGTCATAATTTTACTATTAAAATTTATAATAATGCGCCTATACGAATTTCTTACTCAAATTGGTTCAGGGTTATGATTATATTATCTCCATTGGTCCTTATGTAGTCAAAGATTTTATACAGAGCTTCAAATTTCTCTATAGTTATATTTTTGTAATTTTAATGGTTTGACCTTGCGATTAGGATTAACCGTAATATTTACCATAGATTCGGTCATTGAGAAAATAGGAGTGAGTTGTTTTTATAAAATATACTTTATCTTACATTTTTTTGCCACAAGTAACGTTGCCCGCCCTTCGTTGTTACAAGGTCTGTCTGTAAAATGTGGATAGCAATTCACATTTTTAATATACCGTGCTAATAATAGTATGAAATACTTCCGGATTGTAAAAGAATACATCGTTCAAAATTTCGCTACATGGGTAAGATAAATTGTACAGATTCCCGTTTGTGTAAAAAACATTAGTTTCTTTTAGTTTCTCATATATTTGAAAAGATTACTAAGAATTCATATGGTTTGCTACCTTATAATATACTTTCTCTCCTTTTAATTCTTGATCCCATATTAAATACTGGCGCGGCAATTCGCAGCACAATAAATGTATAATGTATACATAAAGATTTACAACGGGAACCTTATTTCATTAATTTGTCTATGTCTGATGGATTATCGGATGTCTGGTTAGACAGTGATGTAAAATTAGCAGCATACTCTGATTAATTACACATTGAACACTATCGGTTTAAAGTAATGGAAATACAGGTGGTCAAATGATTAATAAAATATAGTCAGATTAAATATATATAAAAAAAAAAATATATATATATATATATATATATTTATATATACATATATATATACATATATATATATATATATATATATATATATATATATATATATATGTGTGTGTGTGTGTGTGTGTATAAATGATCAAATACAGGCGGTTAAGTCAGGGGATTTAAAATTTTACAATACATTATCTAAATAATTCGGTCAATTTAACTATTATCTGACTAAATAAAATAAAAGTATATAATAGTTTTATATGAAAAAGGCAAGAGGATGAAGCGAAGTGTTTCAGGATTACGCCAACCAATATTACGTTTTCTATTTATTGATCTGTGTTGTTAACAGCACATGGTATTTATAACCCGTAATAGTTATTAGCAGTACTAAGTTACAGCTTATGGAGGTAAGGTAAGTGCACGAAACAATTCCACTTAATAGGCTAATAGGTATCACGTTTGTTCAGCGCCAACCTTCTTACCTTGCAGGTCGTATTTAGACTGTGATTATACCGAAGTATAATCACATTATCACACTTTTATTATTAATAAAATTATGTATGAACATTTATAAAAAACAACTATATATTACAAAGTTATCAAAAAACATTGTATCGTAATTATATAAAAATGTAAAATAAATTATAACTATATTTAAAAAATTTCCCCAACACGTAACATGTTTTTTTATTTGTAGCAATTATTAATGCAAGTTAGTCAAAATAGTTTTACTTTGAGCTCGTCCTCATTCACATGCCAGAATGTTGAATTTTTTAAACACTTTTCGATTCTACAGTCAGAAAATTGGAGAGGGAATGCAAATCGTACGACATTTTGAAATGGGCTATTTCGCGTTTCAAAATTGAAATACCTTGTTAGAAACCTCAATTTAATTTTTAATGATTTTTTTCAATCATATATCACTCCCTGAAACTTACGAAGAAAAAATTCGCCCCCAAATAAGGTAGTAAGATGACCATTGTTTCTACATTTTGTTATATATTAATCGAAATCCTCACCTGATATATGTACGTACAAATATTCAAACGGATTAATTATTTTATTAGACTGATTTTATCAGTTTACCCATATTCATTATATTTATTATCCTCTCCGCATACTTGAAAAAAAAACTGTTTCCGAGTTTCTCGTTTCAAATTAAGTCTACGATTTTTTCTCTTAATATCAATTTAAGTTCTGTTAAATTGGGTTAATTTAAATTATGTTGCGTTAGGTTTATTAGGCTAGATTTATTTTTACTAGATTAAGTTAGGTTGTGTTATTATGAGTAGATTGGGTAAAGTTGAAATATTATGGGTTGAATATATTTAAATAGTGTTACACAGGGTTAAGCGGTGTTGCGTTAGTTTAGGTTAGGTTGGCTTATGTTAGGTTTAATTAGGTTGAGTTAAAATGGATCTGTTAGGTGGAATTAGGTTGAGTCAGAATGGATCTGTTAGGTTAAATTAGGTTCAGTTAGAATGGATCAGGTTATACTGGAAGTGTTATATTGGATTAAAAGGAGATATATGGCGGTAGATTAAGTTGAGTTGGATTGGGGCATGGTAATAAGTTTAATTAAGTTGGATAATAGTGGATCAGATTAGGTCAGGTTGGATTATGATGGGCTAGGTTGGATGAAATTTTGTTAAGTTGGTTTAAGAAGTAATGTTGGTTTAGACAAGTTCAAGTTATGGTGAGTTAGGTTTAGTTATATTACATTAGATTGGATTAGGTTAAGTTGAGTTTTTTGTATCAGGTTAGGTCGAGTTAAATTGGGTTCGGTTAAAATAATTGGTTTTAAGTTAGATTATAAATTTAACTTAATATGGTTAAAGCCGAGTTATATTAAATTAGATTAGATAAGTTTAGTATACATTGAACCTAGATATGTCGGGTCAGGAAGGATTAGATCAGGAAAGGTAAAGTTAGGTTAATAAGTGTTAAGTTGGGTTTTTATATTATTTTTGGTAAAATTAGATTATAATGGGGATGGATTAGGTTGGGTCATTTTGGTCAGTGTAGTTTGATTTACGGTGAACTCAACCTGAGTTAGGCAAGGCTAAGTAGTTTATGTATTATTATATTATGTCGCTTTACCTAGGTTATCATAACCAAACCTACTTAGCCTATTATAACAAAACCTAAACCAACACAACCTAATTTAGGTTGTGTTGGTTTAGGTTTTGTTATAATAGCCTAAGTAACGTTAGTTTGTGTAGGGTGATGTTGGGTTCGATTGCTATAGGCCAGTAAGGGTGGGTTAAGTTGTTAGGTGGGAGTTACGTATGGTTAGGTTAGGTTAATTTGTTTGGATTATACTGAATTGTCTTCGGATATGTTGAGTTATTACGGGTTGGGTTTGGGTATTAATTGGTTATTAGTTCACATTGTTGCGGTTAGAATTAGCTAAATTAAGCTGGTTAATTTTAGTTTAGATTAAATCAGATTGAGTTGGGATATGTACTTCAAATTAAATTACATAAGATAGGTTATATTGGGTTAGATTCATTCAGTTTGAATAACAGTGTGTCCAATTGGTCTGTTTTGTGTTTGTTCGGTTAGGTAAGATAGGACGGGTTAGGTTAGGTTATGTTAAGTTAGGCTAGGTCAGTTTAAATAAGGTTAGGTATGTTTGGTTCACGTTAGATGAAATTAAGGTAAGTTGGGATATGTTAGTTTTGGGTCATGCTGTAATTTGCACTATCTTTATAAAATGTTTCGTTGAGGAAACGTTAAAAGTTTGAGATTTTTTTAATGCTGTGATTAATTGTATCTATTAAGCGCATCATTGGAAACATTCAAACACTATATAAATAATAATAAAAACAACAATATTTGCACATTTCATGTTTACATACTAAATAGTTAAACTAATTTAAAAAAAGTATTTGAATTTAATCATGTCCATATTATTAACGTTATAATTTTTTATATTAAAATGTGTACGAAAATAGCCTCGTAAATTGTTCGAATTGTTTTATCTTTCAAAACAAATCGTTTTAAGATAATTGGATAAGCGATTTTATATTTGTTGTAAATTACTATAAAATGATATTCATTATATTTAAAGATAATTAAGTTTGAAATTCTTTCATAACATATAAATATAGTTTCCAACAAAGCAAAAGCTACACTTCCAGGATTTAAACTATATATTCCACAATCGAAAAATAAATCTTTTGATTATGAAACAATGCCCGTCAGAAAAAAAAACTAAATCTACACAAATCGAGCCACCACGACGGGGCACAGTACCCTGATACGGCCTTCAATACCAGCCAACAAATGCCGACTTTATTTTCTGCGGCACTCCTTCGTGGGGTCGCTTGCAGGATCTGGTTACATAGAAGTCCTTCTGATCTTTAAGTTAGTCAAAACGTTAAAATTTTAAACATGATTTATAACTTTTTTTGGATATAATTTCATTTAAAGCTTTGATTCTTATTATTAGTTAGCTGACATTATTTCTTCTCACGTAACATTGTGCTATTGATATATAACGTTGTTCTTTTGTGTATTTTAATACTAATAATTTTTAATTCAGAAAAATTTGCATTGATAGTAATGAAATCAATACAAAATTAGTGTTAGTTTGATGTATTTATAAACTATGCTATTTTGTAAATATTATGTATATCTGGCCGTCAGTGTCTTGAGTAAATAACAGTTGTATCTTCAACTCTACGTGACCTTTGAAACGCCGAAACATTATTCGATTCGAGGGTGTTTTTCGTTCTTTTTAATTTACATTTTATTTAAAATCTGTAAAAACATAAACAAACTGTTGCATATCGAAACAGAACCCATATAAGATCACTCACATATCCGTTTGTCTGTCTGTTGCAGCCATTTTCCTAAGAAATCGCTTGACGTAAAATCTAGAATTCATTCACATTTATTTGTACTGAAAAAATATTAGAAATCAAATTAACTGTTCCGATTTTTTTTTAATTCCATACAACACAAAGAGTACCGTTTAAAAAGATTATTTAATAACTTTAAATATTATTTAGCCCGAGACGTGAAAAATATGCAGAAAATATGTCTCTATCCCTCCTACTTCTTCGACTAATGAATCAACAATTATGAAAAGACAGAATTTCTAAAAATGCTGAGGAAAAACTACACTGATGATTCCAAATGTCATAACTTTTTAAACATGCGCCACATTCTTACGCCTGGTAAAGACATGGGAGCAATATATTTACGA
The DNA here is from genome assembly GCA_039881145.1 of Druceiella hillmani. Classification (NCBI taxonomy): domain Eukaryota; kingdom Metazoa; phylum Arthropoda; class Insecta; order Lepidoptera; family Hepialidae; genus Druceiella; species Druceiella hillmani. The sequence continues at coordinate 1,810,317 of JAYKKI010000144.1, read as the reverse complement.
AGAGAAAAATATTCGCAAATAGTTAAAGATACATACTATGTACTCTTAAATATTTATAAATGCCTAAATATGTACGGAACACTCGTAGTGCAAATTCTAGTCGTGCTTGACAGTTTTTTATTTATTATTATTTAAAATGTATGAAAATTATGAACAACTTTCGTACGTTATATAAAGGGATGAAGTCTATAAACACGATAAAAGGGAAAATATGACTTTCCCGCTTTCCCCCTACAATCATTAATAAAAGACAAAAAAATCGTTAGGCAAACAGTAAATAACACTTTTTATTTTCGCATGAACAATTCATGTGCCTAACAGATTACAATAAACTACAACATATCTCTTAAAATTGTTTTGTGAGTTAATTGCTCAAAGCGGCTTTAAACTTATAAGTATCATTCTATATTGAGCGATAATGTACGAATGGATGGATGCTGTGTCTGTCTTTGTCCTTATCGTATACACTCACACTCATAGTAAGGGTTATAGCGATAAATTATAACTGGTAATATAACTGATTCAAACTGGTTATCCATAAAGAATCATCTAGCAACATAAGAACACTACTAATACGTTGTATAAAAGAACTTTTAAAATTCTAAAACTTTTACCCAAAATAGATTTCACTACTTTAAAAAAAACTGAAGATGCCATAAACTGAATTACAACCTGTATGCTTGTAATATATCATCTCCTATGATCACTCATATTCATATAACGTCATTCCATTCTATTAGAAAATGATGTTAAGTGATTTATATAAAATAAAATACTCATAAAATTTATATTCTTTTAAAAAACTAATTATATTTCCACCAGATGTCTTCTAAACGACTCTGTACAATTTTGCAAAAAGAACGCATTTTTTCTCGAATTCTTTCCAAAATCAAGAAGCTAATTTAAAATTTGAATTATAAATAACCCAAACATGAAATGTTGGTCTCTTATACACTGTTTCTCAATCTTATTTTTTTGACTCTTCGAAATTTATTATTCTGGGTGCCGCCTGCCTAATTAAAAATCAAAGTGTCGAGTTTGAAACCATATTCAACAAGTCGAAAAGCTTTTTTTTAATACCTTTTAGGTAGAATACTAAAACAAAATTAAAGAATGAAATTAAAAAAAACAAACATTAAAGAAAATACGAATTTTCAAAAAAAAATTATTTGCTAGAAATGACATTGATTTAAGTTATGGCAATATATCACTTTTAAATAAAAATCTTAGAAAAGAGATCTATGTTTTCCTCAAAAAATATTTGTTAAAAAAATTGTTCATCGCTAAAACTTAGATCCAAAGCTCAAAAATTAGCTCTATTATTTCTTATCACCTTTGAATCCTGTGAAGCTTTTGAATGTGTGTATTATTCAATTGACTGTTGGTATCTTGCCCCATCACGATATTTTATAACGTTTAAAACATTCGTTTCGACCTGACTTTGTACGGAACTCTTGCGGATTTTTATAACTTTCTTGGAATTTTTACTTAATTATTTCTTAATTCCTCAATATTAAACTTTATTTTATAAAGAATTCTTTAATTGTCACACAATATACCTACGAAATCTAAGATATTTGAGCATCAACGTAAAGTTCCTCCTCAGTCTCTGAGTTCAAAAGTATTCTATAATTGCTTTAACAAACTTTATAAGTAGATTGAAAGCTCCGCAACATTTCATTATTTTCTATTCCCTGTCCATTTTCTGTCTATGAAGCGTTACTTATTTTGTTTGTTATATAATGCACGACTTGTAGTATAAATTTCTTCTATAATTCCTACTTTATTTTAGTTTCTTCTTATAGTTTTGTCAAACGTCTTTCATAAATTCCAAAAAGCGAACAACAAAAATATAAATTCATTTTTGTTTTAAATATTTTTTTATTTTGCAAGCAAAAAATCCATCGACAGAAAAATGGGGATAAAAATGTTTAATTAATTATTTTATGTCAGTTATTATGGCACTCATTGTTTGTATCACATTGGTGGTCTTGGACAATTATTATTTTACTCCAGCATAGTGATTCAACACTCGTTACAGCATGATCGATACACACATGGAGAAAAGGGCCAAGCACTGATTTAGAAGACATAATTATATATATATTTTTTTAAATTTTACTTATATATGACCTACCAGTCTGCTTAACTTTATACTGAAGCCCAATTCCTACATGTCATGAATCATAATACTTTACATTAAGAATTCTATGTGACAAAATGCGTTGCTCGTTTACGTAGTGGTAAAAAATGCGTTCCAAAAAATTGTAAACACTGATTATTTCAAAACATTTAAATAATAGGCAGGTATATTTTCTTTTTACGTGACTTCAGCGAAGTCAAAAGGATTTTGATTTTAGTAGGCCATCTATATATTGTATATCGACATAAATATTCCATTCTACAAACTAAACTGCTGGACTGATTTTAACCAATCAGATATTGTTGGATTAATCTTAATATTAAAATTATTATAGATTGTATAAAACATCAATACGGTCATTGGCCATAATATTTATAAATGGCGCCATGCTATTAAGGTTATTACACACAAATGCATCTATATTCAAATTTACGTTTGGCCGATAGATATTAAATAAAATCGAAGTAAAATGTTGCAGGATTCTATGCAATAATTTTTAAAAATTTTGTTACGATTTCTTGTATAATGAATTTATTTTCCAATGACAAAATCCACAAACAACTGGAAAAATTGGATAGATGGAATATTTGCTTTAATAATAAAGTCAAGTGAATGCAGTAAATATAAATCAGAACCAAAAACATATATGTATCTATACAAGGCTTCAATGCGATTTTTTTGAACTTCTGCGAGACTCCTATGTGGGTTTTGGCGAACAATATAAGATGATTATAACAACAAAATGTTTTGTATCTTTTATCTCATGTCATTTCATTCACTATTTCAATGTAAAGGATCGTGCAATGCACGAACACCGCATGCCGCGCGGCATCAATAACCGATACGACGCAGGTAGATAAAAACTTATTCGCGTTTGAATACTAGACGATGCGAGTATTATTTCGCAGAAATCAAATTTGATTTTACCTAAATACGATGGTTTTTTTTAAAAAATTTTTAAGTATTTCTATTTATTATAATGAATCGGTTAAATATAACTACGCTTGAGAAAAAAATTAATTTAAAAAATGTTCTCTTACCACAAAATAAATGATTTTTTTTATCAAAATTTTCAAAACAGGATAATGGAACAAACATACACATGAGTATGAATGTACATAGAGAGCAGTGCAAATTAATGTTCTCTTGGGTTATCGCAATTGGGAAATGAACTCGAAAGAATAAATTTCGTAAATCAATATTGCGAAAACAACTGAAAAAAATGTACAGAAATTTTATGCATGTCACAAATTAGATTTGTTTTGGCACCCTTTTATGCAAATTATTGTTTGTTCTGCGGGGCATGCATTGTCCCTAAAATATTTCTGTGAAACTGCGCCCTTGTTGTTACCGATGGACATGTGGTAATGAGGGTACCGTTATTGAAGAATATTATTTCAATCATGAATTTTCTCTTTTAGGTCTTAAGCGGTACACAAGCTAAATTACTCCCAGGGTCTGTAGCTGCGACATGAATTACATTATTTTACCTTTTGAAGTTTAAATAACTGAATGCGTCATCCACTTCGGACCGATGCGGTGGGCAGGTTGTACTGAACTATTTGCTGGAATTAGTAATTTTGCAATTTATAAATGGTATAAAGGTATTTTCCAATTTTTATTAAATTTTGCTCTATAAATGTGGTTTTCTGTATTTAATACAACAAAACATGAACTATGTTACTTAGAGCAAAAAAAAACTTCTTGGTAAAGTGACATTCTAATGAATGAACCAGTTTGCAATATTATTAGGAAATGTAGCTGAAAATAAACTATTTTATTACTAGGAAAATTATGATTTATACGACGCAGTGCCAGGCATATTAGTAACAAGTTAGGTATTTTTCCTACGGGCCACATATTTAAAATAATGAGGAGCACTTCGGTTATCACGTGAATTAATGTGAATCATTCACATCATGACATGAATCAATGTGTACATGTATTCATTGATCCAGATGATTATGTCGAAATCATTGGTGAAATTATAGTATTTGTAGTTTTAAATTGAATATTTCAAATAATTCCTTGACTAAATGGTAAGTAATGAAATTTTTATTCATTTCTAGCTTTGCCCACAATTTTGTTCTATGTGGGCTTTGGGGAAAATGTTATTAAGTTAGCTTTAAAGATAATATATGTAACACTATCCATAATATTAATAACAAAAGTCTATATTTCTGAAGTAAGTACGTCAAATTGTCACATATATTTTTAATCTCTTGCGTGATGTGCAAACAAAGAGGCGCCCTTTGAGCCTCTTTGTTTGACAGGGTCAAAAATTCCAAAAACAGTATTTTTTTATTCTTTTGCTTTTGTTTTGTTCCCCTAAACGTTTTTTTTCATAAATACCTTCAAGATGCAGATACGCGAACGCTACAATTGTAGTAACCTTATAAAGAACACATACAAATTGGAAGAACGTTATATTATTACGAAGGTGACCGAAGACGATGGCTGCCTTCACGTGTCCATCCACATTCCATTCCTTTCTCAAGCACCTATCCTTCCCGTACCGCTACCCACCCCAACTCTGGCCATGTCCATCTCGCCAATATGTGCCTGGGTGGAAAACTTTATTGCACAATATAAAATGTTGAGATTCTTATAACTAGCACTTTCAAACAATACACCACACCAGAAATGGAATGAGCAAAAAATGAGTATTAATTAATATGTCTCTTAAAATTTCCATAGCAATATATTTGAGTACAATTTATTGAGATATGTGTGGATTAATATGTTTTATTACTATGTATTACTATTACTATGTATTATACGTCTGACAAAAACGGCTATTACAAGCAGACAGTCACTCGAATCATTTTGTAAGGATACTGTTTGTCTTTTAAGGTATAGAATCCAAAAAATGGTAGAATTGGTTATGAAAAGTAAAACTTCTTTAAACGACCTCTAACTCGCCACGGTTTAGAGTTCTAATTTGTCCATTGTGTGTGTCTACTTAACAGAATTTACACAGTCGTATAATGCGATTATAAAGTAAACATTACTTTTAATTGATCTTTATATTTTTCTGAAAACACAGATGAGTATTTTTATACGCAAAGACATGGACGGAAATTCCGAAAACAATATTTTTATGTCTATTGCTCTCTCACCCTAAACTATTTTTTCCTAAACGCCTTTATTTGACGGACAAACTGATGCAAGTTTGACAATATATATATATATATATATATATATATATATATATATATATATAAAAATATATATATATATATATATATATATATATATATATATATATATATATATATATATTCATTCCACCCACAAATACCTGGAATGAACATAATACATGTGTGGGTGGAATAATTCAATACACGATTCAAAATACACGTAGCGCTATTTGTTGACGTGCATAACTAATTTGTACATTTTTCACGTTGGGCAGCTGGGCACATTTTTGTTGTTGTTGTTCTAATGTAATGTAAATGAATTTTCGAAAATATTAAATTCGCATATCTACTAATTGGATTAACCGTTATAATAATTTGTGTCATATTTTTTTCTTAAGTAAAGTTCATGGAATCCAACCCGATTGACTGCACGTCAAGCTTCCGTATTCTGTAAAGAAGACAAAATAAAATTATTAAAAAGGACAGATGTCGAGACCACCGATTCTCTTGCTAATTTTAATTTCTCCACACTCGAATACTCGACAGTGATATTCTCATAGCATAAATGTCTTGTATTTTTAGATATGGCTCTAAATCTTTATAAGGTTAAATTATCATTCATAAATATTATTCATCATATTTCCCGTAGATGAACTAATTTATATCGAAAGCAAAAGGTTTGTCGAAGTCTTTTAATATAATAATTTTTCCCTGCCGAATAATTGGCTATTTATAATATTAAAAAAAACTTTTATTAAATGTGGCGTAATTAATTTATTGTAGTGGTATCGTTATATTTAGTGTCTGAAAATAAAACTTGTTTATAAAAATTTAGCCGACTTCATATGAAAACCGAAGAACAAGCGCACTGAAAATGGTAAAATAATAAAAATAGGAGTATTCAGTTGAAACTTTTGATATACCATATTGTTTCCGAATATAAATATATTTCTAAAATATTTCCACCGCTAGAATTTTTTGGAATAAGTGTCATCTCGACCTTTCTATCATCTCTCAAATACCCTCACACACTTAGACAGCGCCACATATCATTTGGCACCAACTCCAAAATTATTAGTATTAAAATTATTAGGTTATTTAAAATCGGTCCAATGTTTTTAAAAATAAGTGTTTAATATTAATTATTTTTCCAATTTAGTGCCTACTACATCCTATGTTACCCACAAAGTCACAAACTTATGATGAATTCAATATTCAATATCAATGATGTTTCATTTATTAAAATTGAATCAGATATTTGGGTTGTTCAATCAATCTAAATATATTTTTAAATATATATGTATACATACGTATATATGCTGCTACCTGCATTTAAGAGAGTTTGGTTACTTCCTGTTACTATTTCTTCTTTGCTATGTTAGGTTTCCGTTCCTCGGATCTCAGAAGAGACGTTACGCTTATGAAATTTATCATCCAGCTGTAAATAGGAAAAATCCTATGCTCTGTATTATTTAGTAATTTTTACTCCACCTCCACCTTTACTCCAGTACCACCCCCAGAATCAAAATATATCGAAACTCTCCAATTTCATGCGGTATTGCATTGCTCAACTACCTGATCACGGTAGCACCAGAGTGTGATTTGTTTATGATGTGTGAAAGCAAATTTATCGAAGTGGGTCTTTGTAATCCATTGTAGTTTTTTATTTGTTTTGTATTCATGTTTAATTTAAAGGTCTGAGTTTTATTACACCATCGATTTTATATCTTTATAAATAGGTTAGCTATAATGTATATGTGGGTGTAAATATATAAATAAATAAATAAACGGATAAAATATTATTTTGGTTTACCTTGGTCAGTTTTTCAGCCCTGTTTACACCTTTACTGACTTATCTACTTACCTACTAATATTTTAATTGTTTCATTTCTTTGTATGTACCTATTATAATTGTATACTTATTTATTTTGTTAGTTTCTTGCTTATTCCAAAGTAAATGAAGCGAGTCCAATTCCGAAAAATATGCTCCCCATTTCAGAGAAAAATTATTTTTATCACCTCACAGCGCGTCATTGCATCTTGGTTTTGCTCATAGGTACATTTATGCCCTCAGTTATACAAACATTTTCAAGACCTTATTATTATTTTGTCATTAGACCTTATCAATACTTGTGCTTTTACACACAATACTAATTTTAAAAAAAAATTCCTCATGTCTCACGGTTTATGCAAGTAATACTAATATAAAAACAGCATATCTTCAAGTCTCACTTATAGAGGCATTACCCGAAATTCATTTTGGTGGCTCTGCTTGACATCTAATATAAAACGGTAGATCTTCAAATTTCAGGAATTAGACAGATAGATGTACACCTGCTGATCAGCGGATAGAACCAGTTGAAATTATATTGCATGTATTTATAGATACTTACCTACTTATTTACTTTTTTTACTTCCTTGCTACGTCAAGACAAGTCAAAGGATTCCAACTCCATGAGTTTACTATCATTACTAAAGAGTTCCTGTTATCAACTTTCAACTCCACCATTATACGCTGATTTTGCCAAAGAAAAAAATTATTTTTAGACTTTTAACATTCACATTCATGGCATCTCCGCTGTGCCGTATTGGGGAATTCTATGATATATCTTAAATTTCCATGGTCAGATCCAAATCAAATTTTCATGGAACTTTTCTGAGAGTATATCCTTTAAATAAAAAACTAATCTACATTGGTTGATAAATGTCAGAGATAGGAGGCAACATATAAGAAAAATACATTCAAATTCGGAACTTCCTCCATTTTTCATGTCGGTTAACTGTCTGTGTGATTGATATTATGGAGTTAATGCTACGGCCAGTCTTATTATGTTATTCATATTTTAAATATTTCTTCAACATAACTCCTTTATTGTAAGCCAGGCAGTATTAATCATTGGACTTTGTTAATAGGTATAACACAATGAATGTTTATATTTACAGAGACTCGTCTAAGTTTAGCAAATTCTTTTTTTTTGTTAAAAGAATTTGCCTTATGTAAGAAAAAATTATCTCATTTAAGGATACTATAACGAATTTTTACTTAAAAAGGGTCATTATAATACGTTTATCTCATTAAAAGGGTCTATGTAAATACGGAAATCAGTGAAACACTTTGTTCATATTTTATTTATAACCATATATTTTATATCTAAAAAAACTTAATATCTCATCTTATTATATCAGAGTTACTCACTCATCGTGAAGGCCAACAAATGATATGGGGCATAGGGAGATACCGTAGTGGTGCGTCTAATATATAGTGTACTATATATGGTTGAAAATGTAATATTTGTAGTGCACCCTAACACACATTAAACAGTTACAGGTAAAATAGTTAAATTTGTTATCTTGATATAAATACGAATTGTTTCAAGATAACAAATTCGTATTTATATCAAGATAACAAATTTATATCAATTTCTAATTACAGGAATATAGCCATGATTTTCTATTATCTATTTCTGAATTAACTATGTCTACTTTTTCATTTTCAAACATTATCATTACTTATTTATAGGTACTATTTTTCAGAACCTTCCTTTAAACATTACTCGGCTTATGATTCATGCAATGCTTATAAAGTTTTTTAACCTAGTAAATATAATTAAAATTATTTAAGTTACGACGTCTACATTTTTTAAATACATAAACAGATTATGAAAAATTTGAAGATCCTTGGATAGCAAAAACAGATTTTGTTGTTTAGCGATGGATTTACAAAAAAACCATAGACATTTTTTCACGCAAGTAAAAAGATCAGAGAGGGGGAGTTACAGTATAGTAATTAGTGATTACAGAGATATGTACAAATCCCTTAGTAAACTTGACACGAATATATTTTAATAAAAATGTAACAATGGAAATATATCACCATGGAACCATTTTTTATTAATTTTCTTTTGTGGAAGATATTTTTGTATTTTAAATGGGTCCTAATAATGTAAGGAAAATAAAAGCAAAAACGGTCTTGAACAGGAAATAAGTTAACTGATACTAAAGAATGCTTGTATTTTGTGTTCACTATGGAAATTTTTACCGGGGATTATCCAAAAATGGGAAGTGATAGCATAGAAAGGAAAACGATTGGCTATATTAAAAGTCACCATAAAAAAAGTCACAATAGCTTACTTATTATTATGAAATGTATGATGAAGTATTATGTGCATCCATTTTCAATGTTTATACGAGTATTAAGTACCTAGTGTTAACTGAACTCTCTCAAAAATCGTTAGGTACCCGTGTATAAAATTAAGTTTCTGAAACTCTATAGAGTGCTAAATAGCATAAATAACTGTACGGTTAATTAAATATAAATTAGCTGCTTATGCATGACTGCTCTGAATACATTTCCAAAACCACTTGAGCTCAAAGCAAAAAACACATTTATATTTAGCAAATATTATAAAACTTAATACTTTAAAACCGATAGTTTTTTTATTTACTCCACTTAATCTAACTTTAAACCATAGCAACTTCATACATCAATTCTTATCACTTTTCGTCACTTAAATCCATTACTAAATTATCAAATTAGAAAAAAAATCCTTAGTTTAACCACACGATATTTATTTACATGAATATTTAATAATTAATGCCACAAATACCCTCCCTCGCACTAATATCCACTGTCATTCTTTTTATTCCTTCTCTTTCCGTTACGAGCCGAGCCAAGCCAAGACTCCAGTCGCAAGTAGTTGTTTTGTTAGGCAAAAGAGAAAGTTTTTTACACACAATTGTCAAAAAAGTTTACTAAAAAAGCATAAAGTCGCACTTAACAAACTTGTATAAACAATCCACGTTAGCTTGGCTACGTTTTATGCAAACGCCAAGATACAAATCCCAGGGTGACAGATGTTGTGGATTGCTACAGACCCTATTGGGCAGGAACGGACCTTTTCTGTTTCGGTTTCCTGTTTACTTATTTCGTTAAAAAAAACGAAATGTTTTCATTTCGTTATAAATTCACAATACGAAATCTTTTTACTCATATTGTGAGTTTACCATAAAATGTTATCGTGTAATATGATAAAGACCAAGATTAATGTAGAATTGATCACTTTTCTATAATTGTGAACGACACTATTAATTACAATTTTTAACATATGGTATCTTGAATTCAAACACCTATAATTCATTTGCTTCTTTGAACTTCTCCGGGAAGTCATAATAACAATTTAACAATTTAAAAAAACCGAAGGAGCGCAATTGCAACAAGTTTAAAATTATTTGTATCTTTAATGGCCTTATTTTTACATTAAATACATTCTATACTTGCCATATTGATAGCAAAGTCAGAATTCCATGTCCAATATTAAGAGTACAAATTCATCTTATTCTTTAGAAAAAGAGTCGCGTAATGAAATTAGGAATCTTTAATATCTTTGCATCACTTGAATTTACAGAAGCTGTCTAATCTTTATTGCTAAGGTAGTATGAGGAAGAGAAAATGACATTGCTTCTAGCATGTTTTCCGTCTTTTCACAGCCTTTTTCACATTCTCATCTGACAAGCCTTCTCTTTAATGCTTCTTTCGTAATTTTGTGTTATTCTAAAGCGACAAAAAAAACATTCATAAAGACGCATGACGGGTTACATATACCCCATACTTTCCCTACATGCCTAATGATAAAAACGTAATTGAAAAAAAATAATAAATATTATATTAATTATTTATAAGGAAATAAAAAATGTTATATTAAGAAACACATTGTAATTGCAAATAGAAATTTTATTTACTTCAAGTGAAAAAAGAAGTATTTCACAATATGTATTGTTCAAACCAATTTAAAAAAAATTAACAATCGATGAAAATGGAACAAATTTTAACAATTCGATGAAAATAACGTTTTTATTACAAATAAAAAACATGTGTGCATTACTTGTTACACGACCGACTGAGAGCTATTTTAGCGGCCTGCCGTCAAGCGCGAGGACCCAGGTGATTGCTTGACTGGAACGCTTTTGGGTCTACCGTACTTCCCCTAAATTTTGTTGACTATTTGTTCATAGAATAATCATTTTTAACGTTTATTGTTTTAATATATAAGTAATTTTATGCATCTTTCATGTAATTGATTTCACTTTGTACATTCTTCATTCAACATATTATTCAGTTTTTGACCGTACATCAACAAAAATTAGGTAGGTGTTCGTAATTCTTTTAATTGATATTCTACATTAATAGGTTGAACTAGCTTTTCATTAAGATCATTCGTACGGCAATTTCCTTGGTGGTTTGCTCTTATTTGTGAGCGCATAGTGATAACGTCTGTTAATCTATCATACATGAAATCACACCTGCTACTATACCGTGAGGAACTAAACGATTTATTGTTTAATTGAAATGCCTAGTAGTGTTAAATGTAGTAATAAAATATACAAACACGTCATTTGTCCATATCGCTTAGAATTATTGATTTTTTATAATTTTCCCTTTTGATTTTATTTTCATTTATCACTCGTCCTTTTTAGCTCATCCTCCCAATATCATGCTTAGTGCTTCTTTTATTTTTTATTTAATTAAAACGATGCCATAATATAATTGAGATGAATTTTGTATACTCAGTGCGTGAACTTGTTCTTTACCGTAAGTAAATAAAATACTTAATAAATATGTGTAAAGAAATAGTGAAAAGAAATCTTTGATAACTTACCCGATTTTATATTGTCTAACGAGTGTTATCATAACAATTATGGCCTTCAAACATCACAACAGGTATACTCAACATAAAATATTTAATGAATTTAATTTTTTTTGCTGTACACTGACTAATTGTAATAGGTATTTTAATAATCAACATTATTTAAATAAACAGCACTGATAAAGTTATTTCCGTTTCTATAAATAGATACATATTTATCAGAGTGCGTGCGAATAATACATTAGCTCGCAAAGTAAAAACGACAAGATACCGCGGTGTATTTCATGTTATCTACGCGGGTCATAGCGATATGCTAGTCAGGAGTCATCTATCCATTGTATGCGGAGTTATATTAGATTGTTACCAGTGGGCACTAGTTCGTGTAGTTCGTTTTTTTTCCTAATGAACTACGAAGGTTTGTAATGAGAATAAACCGCTGTATTAACGTTATATGTTTGTTGTAGATGATTTCCCTCATTCATTCAACATTTCAACGTGAAACTAAGAGAATGCGTATGATCACATATAAGAATTACTTTTTAAGTCATTGTAAATCAAGTTATTAACTTTTATTCTATTGGTAAGTTATAAGTTTTTCAAAAGTTGTATTTGTAAAATAAACTGTGAACGTAGGCCAAGAAGAATTGATAAATGGAGGAATAGATTAAATAATTGCAAACAAAGGAAACATTAGAAAATACAACAGTAATGTTATGATTTTTTCCTAAAATTTCATCTTCATAGATTATTTATAATCAAAAACCTACCTACAGTTTTCCATTTCAAACCGAAATTAAGAAAAACTGATATTCACTTTACTAGAAAGTAACGTATTTTAAAGTCGTCCAAAATACGTTACTTTCTAGTGAAAGTTGTCATTTGGAGTTTGACTAGAAAGTGACGTAGGTGGACCTCCCCCATTTCCAAGGTTGAGTTATTCTTCCCTGATATTTCTGAGTGATTAAATCAAAATTAACTATTACCTATTTCTGAGTGATTAAATCAAAATGGTGATTATCTCATTACACAGTTTTTGAAGGGAAAAGGCGACTTCCGCCCAAGTTTATATCGATTTGCATTACGAGATAACCCGGCGTGCTCCTGCAGTTTCGATACGCAGGACGCAAATCATGTTTTGTTCGATTGCAGTAAGCATTATGATGCGCGTAGAGTTTTGAGTGAAATTATACGTCAGTATAGCAGTAGAGTAGCTTCACGCAATCTGTTAGGACGAAAGTTTTTTAGTCATCATGACGCTATTGACTATGAATAATTTAGGCATTTAGAGCATTCACTAAAAGCGCTCTAGAGGAAGTCGAGTGCTAAATGGCTTATTAAATGAGGAGAACATTCTAACCTGTTGAAAGAAAGCATTTAATTATAGATATGGAACACTATTAGGGAGTTTTCAAAAGCTCCCTCTTTTGCTTGAAACGGGTTGTCACGGGCCAAAGTGGGGATTTTATAAAACCAGGATAGTGGCTTGGGTATAACGTATCTTCTCCTAAGTTCGTCGCAATTCATCGACTTCGTCCGGCCATTCGCAAGATACTTCATTTACGTACTAACTCTGGAGCTGATACTACATTTATGTCAGATTTTTACATTTGTTGACACTACAGAGAAAGTTGGCATTGGCATTGTAGTATATCTGGCATCAAGTGTTGCTTCGATCACACTAGTTTAAAGTTAATTATATTATATATTGTGCGGTCATTGTTATGCAATTACTATATTTTTATTATTTATTACATAAAGTTGTATTTTGAATTAAATATAATTTCTTTAAGACCGAATTTCGGGTTGAACACACAAATCGCTTTTTTTACTTTTGCTATGCTTTATACACACTTTGAGGTTATTTATTTACTTGAACGCATTATATTTATAAGTTGGTCATAAAATATTAGTAAATTTCTTTATTTAACAAACTCTTCCAAAATATTTCTAAGTTAATTTAGGCATAACAGTTTAGAAGCACTCTTTAAAATTTTCCTGGATTTATACTTCAGGATTTTGTGCATGGACTAGTCAACTTTAGAATATTTCAAATACACAATCGTTGTGATTGTCATAGGTCACCGAAATAATTATGAATAAGGCGTATACTAATTGTAATCTGCAATAATATATAAGCAATAATTTATAAGTAAAAAAAATTTTATATTTATTTTTTGTATGCCCTAATCACTGGAACAGACACCTGATATCAAACATATTGTGTTAAGAAGCTCATACTTTGGGAAAAATTATGGGCAGTTCGTAGGGGCATGTGATAAAGGGAAAGTTTTTTGTTTGCGTTATTTGTTTACTATAATTTTTGGAACTACAAATCCGATTTAAAAAATTATTTCATTAAAGCAGAGCAGTGATAAAAAGTAACAAAAATTGGGAAAACTGCCCACACAGCGCAATTATATTGAACAATTCAAGTTTTTATTATAATTTCATTGGGTGAAATTCGAAACCGAATTCAATCATATAAATTCAATTAGATTTAGCAGAGACTATAAAAATGTAATACAATACAAAGAATATACTATTGAATTACTTATTACAAAATACAATAATCACACTAGACTTTCTCATAGTATTTATATACTAAATAAATTAGCTGCAACTGGATTAAAAAGTATCAAAATAAATTATAAATAAAATCAGTGGTAATAAATGTATAGAGTTTTCCTTTGTTATTTTCAAATGGTCAATAATTGTTTAATTTAGATGAAATATAAATAAATACACAAGTATTTTTCCAAAAAATTCCTGAATCCATTTAAAAGGGTAACTCCTGTAAATTTTTCACTCTTCATGTTACTCATATTGTGCTTTTTTTCAAAAATCAGTTTTATCAAAAATTTAAACTTAAACAAATTATTAAAGGCTAAATTACACAAAAGGATCAAAGTTCATTTCATGCTTAAAACAGGTATACTGCCTAAAATATAATAAAAATTTGTATATTGCTAAAGGCATCGCTTATTTATAAATTAAAAACTATGTATTAGTCATAATATCTCATGTTCTGCTACAGTGAACCACCAACCAAATTGTTGAAGTTAAATTCACTGGTATAACTACATATAAAGATATATATCGGGATATTCATACCTCAGAGCTAGCTTAAAAATTAAAGTCACTACGTTTGCCGTAAGGAAGGTAGTGGAATCGTGCGAAGTGAACACGGCAAAGGCGGTTTTGTTTTGTTAATTTCTGAGTATCATGACTTACGAGTTGCTTTTCTCGGTTACTAGGATAGATTTAAATAGAATGTTTGTTTTTCAGAAACGCGCTATTCGAAATTCTGCAGGTCTAAGATCCATAGACTGCTGTAAGGAGGCGTTCCGAAGCATGAGGGTTATAACTATGCGTAGTGGTTACGTACATGAAAATATTAGTCATATAAAAAAAAATTAACGTTTATTATTTAAGTTTGATGAATATGAATATAAGTGCATGCATATACTAGGTACATGCATAAAATTAGTAGCATTAAGCATAAACAGTCCAGGGCATCAACAAATTTTATATGCAATAGTGCCAATTTTTTTAATAAACTGTTTGCAAGCATTTA
Source organism: Druceiella hillmani (assembly GCA_039881145.1). Taxonomy (NCBI): domain Eukaryota; kingdom Metazoa; phylum Arthropoda; class Insecta; order Lepidoptera; family Hepialidae; genus Druceiella; species Druceiella hillmani. The sequence continues at coordinate 1,794,816 of JAYKKI010000144.1, read as the reverse complement.
AAGTTTTGGGAGGGCATTCGCAAAACGGATCAAAGAACATGCTTATAGAAAAAGCTTATCATACAGTGAACGTAGCATTAGCTTATAAATAATTTTTTTATAATTACTAATATTGTCAATTACGTTATTGTCATTGGTATTATTTATTTTGAAATTTCGAAATTGAAATATGCATAAAATATAAAAATATACATTTTCGCAGAAAGATGAGCAGTGGCAGTTCGTCTTCGTCTAGTTACCCATAGTTCGATGGTAATTAGATAGACGTTCGTAACTCGTCAAAGCGGTGTCGTTATCCATAAATTCATTGAAAGACTAATTCAAACAGCGATTTTATTTAATTGTCCATATTTATTCGTCTGTATATGACTATTTCCCCGTTTATGAATTATAAGTCCCTACTGCTGAGTATTTCGTGCAGAGTATAAAATTATTAATACGAAAATAAATTATAATTGCACCCGGAAAACGAATGGTTACCAAATTTGACATGCGTATATTCTATGGGGCAGAGTATCGTATAAATTATTATATGCTCTTTCGCACGTGTGAATTATTAAAACCGCAAAAAGTGTGTTTGGATATTCGGTACTCTGTCATGCCTAAACAATAGAAAGTAAACTTTTTCTGGACATAGTTCATGAAATTCAAGTTAACATATAGGCCACTTATATCTGAGAAATAACAATTTCATATGATGAAACCTGGTGCTATTGTTAAAAAATAAAAATATAGTATTACGATATTTCGATAAATAACGCAACGTGTAGGTAAAAACCAACGTTTACACGTACATGTTGGGTAAGAGATAAATAGTTTTGGATCGAATAAATTAAGATTATATTGAGAACCTCTGGTGATTTATCTCATCTAAACATTAAACTGCCGAATACAATGTTCTTGTACCGAATTCTTTCTTTATATTCTTTTTTATTAGATATAAGAAAATTTCATGTCACTTATACTCTAATCATATTTTTAAACTTTTGGTTACTGACTAGAATAATATAGAAATGTTATATAACTATTATTACACATAACCAATCTTTTCAGCCGCAGTAATTAAACAAGACATATTTCAACCTAAATACTGACAACATAACTAGAACATAATACGTTGTAATTTAAAATATGATGCATTGAAAAACAGTGATTACTTTCGAGTTAATGCTTGAACGAAAGAACCAATGACCTATACTAAAGTAACTACACCAATCAGCGTATTACATTAGTATCAAATTCATGCCAAACCTAGAGGTATTTATGAAATTTTATACCCTATACATAATGTACCCCACAACTGGAAAATAGTTATCGATATTAAATATTTTGCTTAATATATATCATAATAATATAAAGTCATAAAGTTTATGAAGAGACAGTAATTCAATAGGACGATAAGCAAAAAGGGCCAAGTTCGCCATATTATATCAGATAAAAAAGGTTAAACCGACCAGGTTAGGTACCGACGAAATGTTTAATGAATAAAAAAAGTTAAATGAATGTATGATGTATTATTAAATGTTTGTAGAGCGACGATGAAACCCCACTTTGAAATGTTTCGGCATTCATTGATTTTTCGAGTTTTTGTTCCTTAATTCATTCATATAAATATTAGTTTTTCACTTCACCACTAAACACATGCGTTTAAAAGACTAAAAGACGTTGAATCATCTTCGTAATGAAAGAATTGATGAAAAATACATTAAATTATACCCGGATATATAAAGTACTTAACGTTTATTTAACTCATATTCAAGTAACCTAAAGTTTATTAGTAGATATCGAATAATATATAAATAAAAGTTTAAATTCTTTTGGACTTGTTTCTTTATTTAATATTATCTATATTATCTAGAGACGTGTCACTAATAAACCGCGACTTAAAATAAACTTAAGAAATAAATTCCGTCCACCACGCGTAAGGAGATATTTTTCGTAATTTAGCGGCATAAAATATGCGCATATTTAATAATGTTTAACGCAGACAAGCGTTAAAACAGGTCTGAGTTTTGAAAGCTGACGGCCGCCCACGCCTGCACTTAAATCACAGCGTAGAGGAGTCCACCCCCCGCGCTCGCTGATTTATGTTGGTTTAACTTCTAGGGCAGGCAGAACGAGGTCGATGCCGGTCCAAACACTATCAGTTCAGGGTTATTATAAAGTTTTGTGTTCCTATTAAAGGGCTTCTTTGTATATTTAGGGAAATTTTTCAATTAAACCATGGGGTTTCCACGTATTTATCGCACCTTAAAAGCATTATTTTAAAGGTTAATTTAAATATATTAGGCATACATATTCGTATGTAGATCAACAAAAATGTTTGAAAAAATGTAATGTTTAAAGTTATCGTACTCGTTTGCGCAAAACCAAATGCAGAAGTTATTTGCAATCACGATATATGTGGAATAAAACACAAGATGCATCTGATTTCGTTTCCTTTTGGTGAATATCACGTAAGAAAATGAAATCGATTTTTCAGACCGAAACTACTTTGATAGATCCATACTTTCTCATGAAGCGCAATTCGGTATGTGTGTTGTAATGTTGTAATAGTGTTTTATTTTTAGAGCTTATAAATTACCGCTGAGTTCATAAAACTTAAAACTGCGCGGTTCGCCGTGCATCTTGCACCACAGAATGCCCTGGCCGTTCGTACGAACGAGCATAATTTATTTCTAATTTTTTTATTTAGACGTTTTTTTCAGAAAACGAGTAATGTTTTTTTGTGTTTAAAGTATTAACAATATACAAAACTTGAAGAAAGTAGTTAGAGTCGTATTTGAAAAAATCGATTTTTAATATCATATTTTCTGAAATTTTGAGATTTGAGGAAAAGGAAAAAAATCTAAAAATATTTTTTAAGAACTTCTAATTACAAGATTTTACGCAAATCAGTGTACTAATTTTGGTATTAGATTGTGCAACTGTGTTCTGCGTGCACCCTCAACTTCTATTTTTGCCTGAATACATAGAAAATAAAGTAATCAATAGAAAATAAATTATCCTATACGAGTCATTTTCTATTTTGATATTATCATTACCGATTTATTCTCCTGTGTTTTTGCAAATTAGCAATGTTTTCCTGTTGGCGTCAGATAAAAATTGACACTAAAATATTTTTGTTTCGTTTTGTATTTAACTATAATGGTCGTACTTATGATATGTAATTCATAATTACGTTGATCAAAATTTTACTTTAAACTAAAAATTCTTAAAAAAGCTTTTAAATAACTGAATCATGATGTATGTAAATATGATCTATAATTTTTTTACGTATCTGAAAGTTCCTCTTCTATAAAAATAAAGAAAACCACTGAGAGCTCCGCATAAGACTTGTTTTTACTTAATAGAGCGAACAAAACGATAAACGTTTCTATTTTTGAGTTAGGCCACCGAAAAGTTTAAACCCATGGCCTACAAAAATTAAAAAATCTTCCAAATGCTCAAACATTTCAATAAATTAAAAAAGTATTAAAATATATATAAATGCTCGGTTACACTAAACGTCTCTAGAGATAAATGAATTAAATAAGTCCACTAAATCTTTCCTTACTAATTTCCTTAAAACGTTCCATTCCTAATATGAAACCCGTTCGTTAAGGTGTATTCCGCTATTTATTTTGTTGAACGCAGCTCTGTGGACTTAACGCGATTGTGCGCTCGTGTTCTTTAGATAGATAACGCCAGGCTTTGTGTTAGATAACGCCAGTAACATTATTTTACGAGCAACATAGAGTTTATTTGTGCACTTATTATCAGATAAATGTACGAAAAATGTATTTGCATGGGGAAATCTATTATTATTTTCGAACTAAACCCACTTATTTGTATTAAAGTGGTGAACTGAAAATAGTCATGTTTTGTAAAAAAGGTATCGGCAAAAATACTGAATTGTTTATCATTTTATCTTCTTAATTCCAGTATTATTGGTAAAATATTAACAAAATGTGAGTTTGAGGTATTTATCACCTGTCTCATTAATAACATATAATATCATATTTTCTAACATTTAATAACATATTTTTTTAACATTTTGAAGTATTAAGAAATCTCAAACTGAGCCGTAAGTTCATTTTTTTCTATTATCATTTAAAGAAGAATAAAAAGTAAATTTTATCTATCTTTTTCTCCTATTATTCTACAAAGGGAGGTTGTGGCTATATTTTCTGTAAAATGCATAAAGTTGCACTAAATTTCTATATCCAGTGAATACATATAACAAAACCGAACTGATATGACTACATTTACTAGACAGAGAAAAACCACAATGTGCAAAACAAAAGTGATATTCTAGCATTTTATAAAATTTGTGTGAATGCTAAAAAGAGTTCCAAATTATTAAAAGGAAAATAATTTATCCGTTAAAGAATATGTAGCCATAACAAATATCAAAATACCTACGTTTGTTGCAGAAAATTATGAAAAGGAATCCTATTTTTCAAAGAAATGAATCAGTTGGTACTGACATGTAAGCTTGCACAAATATTGGGATTATAATATTTAAACTTCTTGCAGATCCATCTCTTTTCCCCATTTTTTGCTCTTTATTTACTTTGTGACATACTTCCATACATTTCTACCAAAATATCATTGCTGCATTTTAGGTATATGCAAAATTATGATTTACTAGTCCAAATTTGTGAATATGTTAAAACAAATTTTGGCAGTATAATTTTACAAAGTACAATATTGTTAGTTTCAAGTTCTTTAAAGATATATAAATTTGTAAAAGTTCTATGGTTAAAATTATCAATAAGTATAAATCACAAATTACCGCACGAGAAAAAATATTTTTACAGAAAAAATTGTACCTAATTTGCAATATTTTCCACTTAATTCATTTTATCAGGAAATCATTTAATTAAAGAAATGGCTTATGTTTTTTTCAATTATGATAATTTATTTTTTTAAGTGTACCGACCCATGTCCTATATTTTACGGCGCGTTTAATTCCTCAGATTGAAGTCTAGTTAAATTTGATTAATTTTATTTAATTCTATTAAATAAAATTTCATGTTCGTAATATAATATATGTTTCGAACTGAAATTTTAATCTGAATGGATTTTTTGGGCTACGCAATTAAGAGTAATTGAGCACAAAATTATAATTTTCGGAATGTTTGTCTATTTTTGAATACGTATGACATAAAAACCACTGAGTAGGATGTAGTCATTTGAAGAATATACTAGTTGGTTTGTACTCAATCAGAAGATATGCGGATATTAAATACACACACCTTCCGAGTGTTTTAAAAAATGCGATGAATTGTTTTCAAAAAATCATTTACATCGCATTAATACATTGACAAAGAAGAAGTTAGCTTTTTAACGCATAGTAATTACAGGGATATACGATATATCTACGTATATTAATAAACGATATTGCATGTAATTTAAATTGCGCAATGACATTTTCCACCCAGAAATGCATTGCGAAATTGATGTGGCCAGAGGTGAAGTATGGAGTGATGTGGGTGAAGTAGGTTTTGAAGTAAGCAGTCTGAATGTGGGTAGCCCCATGAGGGCAGACGCCGTTGTTGGTCTCGTTGTTGTACACACAATTTTTGCATGATAGTGTGTATTCGACATAAGCTTATTTATTCCTTAATTTGTTTAAAAAAAGAAAATCTTAACAATATTTCTAATTTAATTATTTTGACAAGTTTCGTATTAGACAGTTTCAATTTGGTAGTTATGTACTTTATTGCCTGTATATTTATATATATATATATATATATATATATATATATATATATATATTAAAATTATCTAAGGGAACACGTCAGAAGTACAAAAATATTGTTTTAAGGTTTTTTTTCCTTTGCCTATGTATTATTGTGTGTGTTTGTATACAATTTCAGAAGATATGCAAATTTTTTATTTTTAAAAATTAATTTACGTTGCTTCAGTACAACAATAAGAAAGAACTAACTAGCTACCGGATGCATTGTAATAACAGGTTGTAAACATTTACGTCAATAGAAGGCATTACGTATATTTTAAATGTCGCAATGAAGTGTTCAACCTGCACATACATTAGTGAAACGAACATGGTTAAATGTGAACTATGGAGCGATGCGGGAGTAGTAGATATTTGAGTTAGAAATACAATTGCGGGCACACGCATGAAAGCTAACATCGTTGTCAGTAGTTTTTAGCACATATAATTGTTTGATATAGGAATGAATTACCAGCTTGCTAAATTTCCTCAAATTGTTTAAAATTTGAACTTTTCGTCAAAATTTATAAATTAATTAGTACCTAAAAGTATAGTATTCAGCTATAAATTTTATTATTACCTACGTACTTTGCTGTCCGTACATGTAATAAAACTATAGAAACGGTGAATCGATAAATTAAAGGTTTTTAAGAAAAAAATATTTAGGGGACATAAAACAAGTAATGTGATATAAAAACATAATTTTTAAATGTTTGCCCGTTTATCTGTAAGGCTGTTTTTTGTTCGCTCATTATAAATTGTTCGTTTTTACTACTGAATTCTATTGAATTTGGATTAACATATAGATAATGCCTTATCGCAATTGATCAGCTAATAAGAAAATATTTAAAAGTGGAATACAAAATTAACCTATTTAAAACAAAAAAGTTTATTTTCTCAATTATTATAAGAGCTTGCATTACGGGTATTAACCTTACAGTAAACTTATGAAAAAATAATAATATTTTCTATAAGTCAGAACGATGTAGCGGTTACAGCTAGTATGTAATGAAAATACTAACCAATTTTTTAGGTTGAGTTGATAATCTAATTCAGGTTATCATAAAACAAGTTAGAATTATAAATTGTATTATCTGCCTTATTATGTAGCAATTAATAGTATTAAAAAATATTGCATTTATTTTTATCGAATATTAATGACACAAAATTCAGGAAATAATAACAAAATTATTATTTGCTTTTTCATAAATAACATCAACATTTTGTCAAAATAAATAATAATATATAGTAATACTATCTACACTAAATTAGTATAATGGTTAAATTAAATTTTATGCAATAACGTCACTCTTTTTGCTTATTTATCAATAAAATAAGGAAAAAATTGACGGTTATGTTTTTCTGCCCTATTATTAACTGAAAGGTAGTTTGCAAAAATTGTCCAAGCAATTGGATAACAAAAACATTGTTATTTACATAAAGGACACCAAAACGCTTTCAAAACAAATAATATTATTTAGTTATACTATTTATATTAAATTTGTATAAGGGTTAAATTAATTTTTATTAGATAAAATATGTCACTATTTTCTCTCATCTGTCAATAAAATAAGAAAAAAAAATTACGTTTATGTTTTTCTGCCCTATTATTAACTAAAAAGCAGTTTCCAAACATTGCCCAAACAATTAAACATTTCTCATATTAACGCTATTTTGGCTACTAAATAATTTTAATGAAATTTGGTAAGAAAACAGCTCGAAGTTTATGATGCACTGCCATTACTATCCAATTAACTACCGCATTAACAAGCGAGGTACTTCGTCGTTTAGATTCCTTTTTAATGTTTCGTTGCCCAATTTTTATATGTGAAAACCCACCAACCACTGATGACTACAAACAATTTGGTTTCACCAAAAACAAATGTACAACTGATGCAGGGGTTGCACTCATGAAACACATATTTGGGTGCATGGGAGAATAAGCAGGATGCGATAGGTATATTTTGTGATTTGTCCAAAGCTTTTGATTGTGTCGATCATCAGACTTTATTAGTAAAGCTAAGACATTATGGTGTCTCAAATAACTCGCTTAACCTTATAGAATCGTATCTTTCACGTCGAATTCAAAAACTAAATAATAATGGCACTTTTTCTTCTGGCGCTCACCTTCATATGGGAGTGCCCCAGGGCTCGATATTGGGCCCATTGTTGTTCTTAATATACATAAATGATCTGCCGTACTTTACTAAAGACCTCTGTGAGATAGTATTGTTTGCTGATGACACTTCTTTGATTTTTAAAGTCGACAGACGCAAAGAAGGCCTTGACGAAGTAAATGATGCTCTTTCTCAAGTCCTACATTGGTTCACTGCTAACAATCTCTTGCTCAATTCAAAGAAAACAAAATGTCTTAAATTTAGTATGCCTAACGTAAGGCAGGTCAATACTTGCATTAATATGAATAAAGAACCTATAGAAGCAGTCAATTCTACTACCTTCCTTGGAATTACTATAGATTCCAAACTGCAATGGGGACCCCATATTGTGGCCTTGGCAGGAAGACTTAGTTCAGCTGCGTATGCAGTTAGGAAAATTAGGCAGCTCACTGACGTTGAGACGGCGAGATTAGTTTATTTCAGCTATTTTCATAGCGTAATGTCGTATGGTCTACTGTTGTGGGGCTCTGCTGCCGATATTCAGACCATTTTTGTGCTCCAAAAAAGAGCTATTCGTGCAATATACAGCCTTAGACCACGCGACTCGTTAAAAGAATTGTTTAAGGAAATTAACATACTAACAGTGGCATCGCAGTACATATATGATTGCATTGTTTATGTACGTAAAAACTATGATGTTTTTCTTAAAAATTCAGACACTCATAGCTTCAACGCCAGAAATAAGCATAAACTTGCCGTTCCAAGTCTCAGACTGCATAAGACTGGTAATTGTTTTATTGGATTAAGCATAAAAATGTTTAATAAGCTTCCACAAAGCTTTATCGACTTACCTTTGCCTAAATTTAGATTGACTATCAAACGTCAGCTGATGAAAAAGGGTTATTACAAAGTAGTAGATTATTTGAATGATAAAAATTTGTGGACACTTTAATTAGCTCTCCTGCACATTTTAAGATTTTTGTAACATTGACCTTTTGAAAAAAGGCTTACTGTTGAGTTTGTTGCGACGCTTCTTCTCAGCAGGCCAGTTACGTCGAAGTGCTGGTAGGAAAAAATATTGACGTGCAAAAGAATTTACTGTAAATCTACTTGCAAAAAATAAAAATGAAAAATGAAATGAAATGAAATGATGTGAGTAAAATTCTGATTTCGCAGTTGTGATAAAAATTTTTAAAAATATTTCTAGTCGTTAATCCAGAATATTCAAAAATAAGGTCAGTGTTTCAATTAGCCTTTAGGTTCTATAAGAAATACAATTTGTCGTACTTTGCATAATAGCTTTTATTAAATGTTTTACAAAGATGTATTTAAAAAACTTTTCATAACCATATTTCTCAGCTCTTTCTTACTTAATTCGGCCCGCTTCCCATCTTATCTGTAAACAGTATCATGCAATTGAAATATATTTCCAATAGATTGTTAAGAAATATTTCTGTGACAAATTATTTCATAAAAATAAAATAATAAAATTGATATAATATTACATTATTGAAAACTATTTGAATATTCATCTTGACGGTTCACAATTTTTTCAGAATTAATGATATCTTAACTTTTGTGAAGGAATTAAAGGAATATAAGAGTTTCGGAGACTAAATATGTCTTTCGGGTAATTTATGAAAGAGATACGCGAATATGCTGAAATATTTATAAGCACTTATGTAAAAACTTGAATATATGGGACATTCAAGTTTTTGCATAAGTGTTTATAAATATATAGTGTTCCCAATTTGGAATTTGTCACATCACATAATATGCACACTAAACTGAGCTCTTAAATTGTGATGTAACTTACATTATTTAAATGCTTATATTTACTTACAGGTGTAAATATAACGAATTAAAAAAATGCTTACTTATCTTATCACCGCTTTAAGGGAAATATCTTTCTCTTTCTCTCGAAAATAAAAGTAAAACTCTTGTTTTAACCAAATAAAGTTTAAATCTGATAGACCGAAATAGTTTAAAGCGTGCTCATCGTCTGTCTGAAGTTCAACTAAGTCAAAGTTATGATATAAAGTGTTATAATATTTCTATATAAACGTCATATTGCAATTGCTTATCTGAAACTACACTGCATTATGCAATGCAACGGTACCAAGTACATATTCAAATACGTTTCAAATGCTGGTTTACTCAAGTCAGATCATACGACAACATTCATATTCGTAATGTATTACGGTACTAATATTTTTGTAAAAATTTTATGTAGGAAAGCAAAAGTTCAGTCTGTTTAAAAATATAATATTCTTTAGCATCACACATTCAGAATTAAAAAATGAATTTTCTATCATTACAGGCAATAATTGATTTATTAATAACCAAATTACTTTTAAAATATAGAATATTGTCATTTTATTTAAAAGGTTTTTCTGTAAAACATTTAATTGTTTAAATGAATTGCGATTACAGTACATAAAATTTGACCACGGGTTTCGGCAAGTAAATACCACAGCATCACTAAAATTAAATAAAATATAAATAAAAGACTGTAATAAATTGTCGATTCCGATATGGTATCAATAACAATACTTTTAAAATTAATTTGTTACTGTCAAGTTCACTCGATCCGGTTCCTTAAGATCTTTGTTATATTATTCTTCGTTTGAATCTAACGTCTCCATATCCTAATGTTTATAAATTAACGAGCGGCCCTTAAATACACTTCACGGGAGGGTCTATTTGAACATTGCTCTCATAATAATGGAAACTGTTCAGTAAGAAATCAGGAAATTCCCTTGAGCATTTTTAAGAAATAATGGAGAAACTTTATCACTAGAATGTGGAAAAACATCATTTCATTAAGATATCTTGTTGAAAAAATCGCAAACAATGATGGCTTCAATTATCCGTGATTATAAGAAAAATAAACGCATGTAATGATAAATTTAACCTGTCACCAGTAATACAAGCTGTATTACACATTATTTGTATAATGGTACGTACATTATCAAATCGATGAAGTGGTTAAGAGCAGAGAATGGTAAAGTTTTAAAAAAGTGAAAATGACTAAATTTTACGCAGTTAATTTAGTTTTTAGGATTTAAAGGTATTGATGATAAGTAGGGCGTCGTTGATTTCAAGAATATATTTGGTTGCATCAGCTTTCATATCTGGTTATGATAACTATTTTATTTATTTCCTAATTTATTTATTTATTTCTGTAAGCTTAGAAAAGTAAGTATACAGTGGCAGACTTATTTCTACAAGAGCAATCTCTTACAGCCAACCACAATTAATTGAATGAGAACATTAAGTGCTATGGCGGACTGTAAGTGATTTTTAAACATTAATTAATTTTACTTAAAAACTAAAATATATGATATTATGTGGTAATAAAATAATACTAATTAAAAACCAAAACAAAATGACCCTTTGGAAATAGGTAATGGAAGGGATTAGGATCTGCCAAATTATGATAGATAATGTATTTTCAGACGACTTTTGAACACAGAAAACGAGGGCGCACTTTGTATATTTGTAGTCAGTTCATTCCACAATCGAGTAGAATGTATGGTGAAGGATTCTCCATAAAATTCGTTCTATGTTGAGGGATTAGGAGGATATATTTATTTTTGGATCGTATTTCGAGGTCGTGGGATGACAGGTATTGGAATCTACATTTAAGTTATGTAGGTGTAACGGGATTATTGAGGATATTATATACAAAACATAAAATATGTAAGTTGCGTCGATTATGAATATTTAACCATTTAAAACATGAACGATACTCGGCTATATGGTCAAATTTTTAAGACCGAAAATGTATCGAATACACTTGTTTTGAAGACGTTCTAATTTATTGAGTAAATGTTTATTTAGATTAGAATAGCACACGTTCCCATAATCAAGAATAGGTAGAAGTAAAGTTTGACAAATTTGTATTTTAATTCGCAATGTTAGATAATTTGGAAGCTGTTTGAGAGAGTGTATTATGGAAAAAATCTTACGACTAACATCATTTACTTGAGAATTCCATGTGAGATGTTAGTCAATTAGTATGCCAAGATATTTTACAGTTGAAGTAAAAGGAATAAAATAACCGTTAATCAATAGCTGTGGTAACTTAGATATATATATTTTTGACAACGGTTTCTGACTACCAATAATAATAGCCTGCGATTTAATTGGTTTAATAAAAAGACCCTGCCTATCAGCTCACTGACTGATGAAATGTAGATCTGCATTTATTATATATACGCATGAAGATATTTTATCGACATTGCAGTGAGAGTATATTTGAAGATCATCAGCATATATATGATAGTGGGAGGACAGTTGTTTAACTACGGGATCAATGAAAATAGAAAAAAGAAGTGAAGAAAGAACACCACCTTGAGGTACCCCGGCAATGAAATTGGTTCACTCTGAGTAGTTATCAGAAATTATTATTGCTTGTTTATGACCACGAAGATAGAAATTGAACCAATCAACACGTGGTTGCAACAGATTTAAAACATTTTACGTGCTTTCCTTCTTATTAGAAAGCATATCAAAAGCATTTGACGATGAAGTGCCCACAGATTATTGATAATCTCGTACTTACCAAAAATTTACTTTACATTTTGAATTCAGGTAAAATTTGTAGTCATTAATTCATGTAGTCAAATTATTTTTACTAAAATACAGCTAAGAAAAATGCTTACACTTTCTATGCAAACTTTAAAATGTATAAGCATGGCACTACTTTGGACAAAAACTACTTTGAATTACATCTGCAAGTTTATCAAACTTTAATTGATAATTCTTTAATGGTTTCAAAAATGTATTACGTATCTGATTGGGATACTCGTAGTTAAAGTATTCGTCATTATTTCAAATTAGAATTGAATTTATGGTTTCTTTTAGTTAATTTTATTTAAGCAATTATGTAAGTATATGTTTGAAATATATTCAATGTTCGCAAACTTAAACTGATATTTAAGAAGCTATCATTTATTTTCAACAATTTGTATGAGAAAGATATTAAATATTATAAGCTAAAAGGATGATTATGTTGTAATGCTATATGACATTGACCACATGGAAATTATGAAGGCGTGTTATCATTTACACCGATTTAATATTTTTCTCTACATAATTGTTATGCTATAAAAAATCATAAGTATGAAATTATAAATAGTTATATATTTAACAATGAAATTATAATATTATAATCTAAAAATGGAAAAACACATCATAACAGACGATGATTTCCATAAATTATGGAAAGTTTGTTTATAATCAGCTCATATCATTTTCCACTCAAATTTTTACTAGAAAGACAGCACACTGCTATATAATGCCTCTCTATCAGGGTCAACTGTGAAACCACTTGTGAAAATCTCGCAGGGTCAACTGAAGAGTTCATGAATTTCATGGTAAAATACAAATTAAATCAAATAAAAACATTTTATTTTTCTACATAATCTATGTCTAAATAGAGATATTTAGTAAAATGTTTTTTTTATTTACCTTTTCTCAGAGAAAAAACGAAACTTCTGTTTAGCTCTTCTATGGCAGTTATGATCGTATAATAATCATCGAATTTCATTCTACGGATATTCTCCTCTAATTTTTTAAATAAGTAGAATAAATTTATAAATATGGTGGGTCATTAAAACTTCAAAGACAGCTTTACGGATTGATGTGAGTGTAATTTGGATCGATAAAACTAAGCATTATCGTGGCCAAACAAGAATCCCAAAGAAAATTTCCCATCAAGTTTTCTTTTATCTTTCCATAATAAACATATATTATCGATTTCTTTTTAACATGTAGTCAGTAAAAGAATTCATTCAACGTTCCATAAGACAGAGAGCACAACTTTATCTGCTATTGGAGTAACTCAATTTTTTTAAAAGTAACTTTTTCCAGGACATACTTATTTTTTCCGTTTGGATCAAAATGGCGAACCCTCATTTCATCTATTGTCATAAGATGATAATAAAACATAACTGGATATCGCTGAATGATTTTGAGATAGCCCTTTGAAACTTCCAAACGCCAGTTTTTATTTTCTTCGTTTACCCTTCACGGAAAGGTAGCTTTTCCGATAACCGGAATCCATCTGTCCGATTTTTCAACACCAAGTATCTGTTAAAATGGATTGAAAACTACCAAGTTACATAGTCTCTACTAAATATTTTATCATGGTTTTTCTGTTTTCCAAAAAACAAATTCACCTCATTTTTCACGCTTGTTATAGTAATAGGTCGATCGGGACGATGATCATTTCCACAGCTGTATCTACCACTCTTAAATTTAGCATTCTAATAACAGGATAAAACTTCAATAATATGGAATAAATAAAAAAAAATCAGAAAGTCACATAGCTATGATGTAAGTAACTCGTGTATTTATTATAATTTAATGTTGTTCACAAATTATTACTCAAAATGTCTATTTACTAAAGGGTTGTATGACTGAATTAAAAATAATAAAAAATAATACCCAAAGAAATATTTTTAACACGCCCTTCTAAAAACTTTTTTATTTGCCCTCTAATAATATAAAATAATTATAATTTGTCATAAGTTTTATTCAAGGGAGTATACCCACAACACTATCGTATCGTGTGAAATATACCTTATTTTATTGTATTCCATAAATGGAATGAAATAAAATGAAAAGAAAAACAATCCAAGTGTAAACCTTGGGGTTACAAAATATTGACGAATGAAGCTGAGTAATGTCATTGATGCAATCATTAAAATGCCATATAATGCAATCATTAAAATCCTTGATTATTAATATTATTGAATATGTTAACTTTATTTGGTAATAACTATAAGGCTTTGTAACAACTCTTAGGACTTTGACAGGTTTGCTTAATTCGGGGTAAATGATTCGAGATTATTGTGATAGATGTGAAGTACGCATATACCAACATTAGAAACATAAAAACTTATACAATATGTACCATAACTATCATCATCCATAGCCTATCTCGATCCACTGTTGAACATAGATATTTCCAATACATTAGACTTAATGCCTATAAACACCACGCTGGGCAGGCAGCTTGGTGATGGAAGTGCATAACTTCTCGTACGAGTGGTACTACTGCTCGTCATTAGTCTCTGGAATTTTGACTACGCAATTTTAAATATTACTCCAACCCCGCTCGGCGAACCGTCGTGATTGTACCCGGATGCCCACTGTACACCGCGCCGTCAAAAGTAGTACCCCGATACACCATGGCGACGACGTATAAACATATTTGATTTATATGATAAATAAACGATGAAGATATTACTGAACTCGTCTGGAGTTCAGTAATATCTGTAAGTTTATATTTATATGGATTAGTTTTTCATGAAATTTTTATTGTGCCTATTATTTAGACTATAGTGTTAAGTAAGTCGTATCAGGTACGTACAATAACGACTACACTTTTTAATAAAGATATTAAAAAAAATCGTGAGCCGTATTAGGAACATTATACAATCAAAACAATAAAACATAAGAAAAACAATTCACAACGCGAACCGTCAAACCATATATTTACATGATTCCGTTGTCATCTTGTGCCACACTACTTATTTACCGCGCGATTTTATCTGTCCATTTGGCTATTTTCTTATTATTATTAACTTCACTCACAGAGTTAATCCTGTGAAATATGGTATAAGTAAAAATATATATGTTTGAAGTTTATTTTATTGACTTATAATTTAGAAATAGCCGATAATTTTGACAGGTGTTTTAGGGTTAAAACTTTTTTTTTATTTTAGTAATAAATAAAGATGTAAATGTAAAATATATTACATTTTGACAAAACTTATATTACATTTTGAAATTCAACTGAGTTTTGGTTTGGAAACTTTCCAAACCAAAACTCAGTTGAATTAACGCGAGTATTTCAATAAAATTAAACATTTTAATTTTAATCTAATAACTACGTAAGGTAAACAAGTATAAGAAACTATTGACTAAAGTATGCATTTAAATATTGTGTTAATGAAACACCTACCGTGTTTTATTGTTGTTTAAAAATGTTTAAGGTAAACATTGTAAATTTTACTTTTACATCTTACCATCTATATATGGGAAAGTTCTTTGAAATAAGGACAAAAGTAAAGGTATATGGAATTTATTTCCACCCAAAAAATAAGGTAATATTATTCATTCAAATGTATGAATCTTAAGGATGCGCCAATCAACACCAAGTAACGCGCCAATTAGCACCTAAATGACGTAATGCGCCCTTAGCTTTGTTTAAGCATGACAGATGGAATTCGAGTCTGTGAATATTACGACAAGTCAGATATAGTTGACTTGGTACTGGAATAATATTAAAGGTATTTTAGGACCATATTCATATATTGCGATACAAAATTCTACGATAATTACAACATTTTACAACGAATCTTTATAATACATTTTACAACGAATCTTTCTGGAATGAAGCTAGGAAATATCCTCAATAATTTATTCTGATTAGAACTACTATGTAATATTATTGCCTGTGTTTCGTATTTTAGCAATACATTTATAGCTATTTTCAAATGTTAACAATTTATGTCCATCAATACAAATAATCCCGTTATGGCAATGAAAAAATTTAGAAAACAGATTAAAATTAAAATGTTATTTTTTGTCATTTTATAATCATTTTCTGCATGTGGTATTTTTTTAAATTTTTCTGTTAAAAAGTTCATTGATACTTTTCATGATGACTTTAGTTAAATTAATTCATCCAAATTTTTGTTGTCATTATTCTCAAATTAATTTATAACTTTGATTATTGAGTAGTTCAACATTTCGCCTTGATCGACTTGACATTTAGAAAAGTATTTAAAATAACTTACTTAATGAACCACTGAAATTAAATTATTCATCACATACGGTATTTAAATGTAATTTTAATTTTTATAATATTCCTTATTCTTGTTTTATTGCGGACACGTGTTTGTTAAAGTAACATTCGCTAACTCTAAGTGGATCGCTGTAACATGAATGAAGTAATAAAAACAAAGTAAATGATTTTCATTTAATTTGTTTTTAATTGCGAGTCGAAAAATTATAGCAAATTTTTTTTCTACCAAAAATTTTAATTCTCCTATATTAGAAAAAAAAAAATTATAAGTAGCATCATAATGAACGATTAAACGATGTAAGCGATAAATCTTTATAGCCATGTTTACTTATAAGATCTAAAAAAATTGCGCTTATATCCATAGACAAAGCGGGAAAGAGACAGTTTCTTGTTTAATATTCCAATCTGATACTGTTGTCATCAAGTTATATACCTTAGGTTTGTTGCAGAATTTCATTACAGATAATTTCTTACAGCCGAAGATTTTTTCTTATTATTTCGGCGTCAATAAAAACTTTTTATGAACACGTTTATTTGATTCACAGGTTGATGTCTATTGGATTTTATTTTGGATTCTATTTACATGATTGAATAAAATGTATGAATTTATGTAACAGTCTAGTCAATAAAAAGGAATAGATATGGAAAATTAATTTTTTTTTAGAATTGCATATAAAATTATAAAGAATAAAATAATATAAATTAGAAGACATGAAAAATATAATTTAAATTATGACATGCGAGGAATTTTTAAACCAAAAATACCGCATTAGCAAAAGCAAAAAACACATGAGCAAAGCGGGCTTTGCTCTATAGCATATACAAACAAGTAATAAAGTCGTTTTAGCGTGTCATTTTTTTCTAAATATCTACAAATTTCTCATCTCAAATAATTTTTAATGCGAATATGGTTGACACAGCCAGTTTTCCAAATATGATTAATTATTATTACCCACGACGGAACGGAGGAGGTATATGTGTTTAGAGTGGGAGATTGTTTGTTTGTTTGTATATGCAATCCAATTTTCCCATTTATCTCTAAAACGGTTTGACCGATTTAGATATAGTTTTCTGCAAAATGTTTGTGATTCATTGACAACGGTTCTTAGATAGTTATTACGGTGATCATTAACCAGGGGGACGCCGCAATAAACATTTTGTTGCAAACGAATGAAAAAAGATTAAATAATTTTGAAAACTAGGGGTTAGTAGGGGACTAAGAGAAATAAGAACCTATTAATATAATTACAAACCCAAGAAAATCCGTCTCTGCCAATGCCTAAAATTTTGCAGTTTCATCAATTCGTTACTAATTGAAATTCTCTTAGGTTTCTATACTGCTATAATGTAAATGATATCGGGTACGAAAATGGCAATGACAGGCCCGAAGGATTTATTTGTGTTTGTAATTATATTAATAAATTCTTACTATCTTTTAGTTGGAGGGACTTAAAAAAATATTTAGTCGTTTTTTAATTGCAACGATAACATACGTCGTGGGTTTTTAAAAAATGTGCATTTTTATATAAAATCTGATGTACACGTAAACAAACTACGTTCAAAAGCGGGTCCGGTACTCTTTTCAGCAAGTCTTGTAAAATCATCACTCTAACTCCCAGTTTGATAAATTCAAAGTTTCGACTTTACTTTAGTCGTTATATTATTCAATCCATTGAAAATACAATAGCCATAAATAGCAAAAATAAGAAAAAAATATATTTATAAAAAGAAACATTTACTTTTAATCATTGAGAAGTTCCTATGACCACCTCGCTCGTTCATCGTCATGTCAACTCGGTGGTGTTATTGTAAATTGAAAGAATATATTTATTTGTCTACTTTAATTTATCTAATTGGATTTATAGCTACAAGTTCAATCTCTTACAGCCAACCATAACACCAGTCTAGTTCTGTTTGACGAACGGCCGGGAATCAAACCCGGGTCCCCGCGATGCGTCGCGTCGTCAAGGGCCGTATGCATTGTGATCAACCTAACACACCACTGTACGACATATACTGTATAATTAAATAATACTATGTAATATGTGTAATAATTGTCGATTGTATTTACTACGCTTGTATTTATGGATAAATGGCTTAAGTTACCTGGATTATTTCTTTCTAATTCGCACTGAAAATCTAAGGAGTGAAAAGTTTTATTTATAAACATTAGTTAAGTACTGGAAGATCTTAAAGAAAAATGTAGCACAATCAGAAGAACTTCAACCAAGGAAATGCATCATTGTCTTTAACTGAGGTCATTATAATATCTCATCTAGAACATTCCTCGGGAATGTTGTTAAATTTGCAAAAGAAATTTTTAAAAAATTACCTATTATTTCTTAACTTTAACAAAAGTAAATTCAAGTATTTATATTTTTTTAAAACTGCTTCTTTTAATATATGATTTTACGATGGTTCAACTTTTAGTAATACGATAGAAATAAATGCTCTTTTAAGATTATCATAATTTGTGTTGCAATTCAATTTCGACAAAGAAAATATTATGATTATTTATAACGCTACGAGTACTGTAATTAACTAAAACCTGAATAATATCTTATATATAACAAAGTGTTTTGATTTGCTAGCTATTAAAAAACGTTTTGCGAGTCATAACGTAACTAAAAACACATAGAGAACCTATGGAACGCGTAAAAATTATTGTGTTTACAAATTTAAAACCTCGGCCATTTTAAATGTAACTTTAAGCAATATTTGATTATGAATATAATTTCGATTTTGACTACTGATTAATTTAAAAAATTGAAATGTGCATTTCGTAAAATACGCTATGCTTTTTACTGTGAAATAATAAATCTTTTACACCACATTTCTTCACATGAGTGTTTTCGATGATATTTAACTGAAAACAGCTAAACATTCCGAACAACACTTCGTTCCGTTTACTTCTCAAATCTGATTGCTGTGTTTAAAAAAAAGCTCCTGTTAACATCGTAAAAGTCCTCTGTATAAATAACACATCTCATTCATTTGTACTTGTAATGTTTGTACGTAAAAAACTCAAATACATTTGGAAAAATCCTTTCCTGAACCCACTTATTCAAATATATATAATTTTCATTGTAATCCCCTCGGTGTTACAATGAAAATTAAAGCAAACAACAGCGTTTAGGTCGGAGGAATTTTGAAAAAATGCGATTTCAGCCGCTTTATTTTATAATAAATACTTTAATAGATGATATAAAAACTTTAAATTTAACAACCGAAAAAATGATTGTTTTGTAGTCTTTCGATTATTATTTCATTAGAATAAATAATGCGAGTGTATTTAAATTTTTAAACGCATATTTTGAAATAAATTAGCCCCATTTGATCAATCCAATGTATTGCCAACTAAACTAGGAAGTTCATAGTAGTGAATATATAAAGTTTTATTTAGAAAATCATGAAAAATTTAAACATAATCATGGTACAATTTCTGCGATATAATGTATTTTCTTCTAATTCTAGAGTATCATACCCAAAAGATAAAATCGGAACCCTTACAGAGAGACTTACAAGTCTGTCTGTCCGAGCATCGCGGATAATATGCTCAGCAACTACTATATCTACTGGATTAAAATTTAGCCTAAATGTAGAATTTATTACAATCGCCAATCTATTACAAGAATATTGCAAATATTTTTATTCTTACACAAAATGGAGTTTCAAATTTTAAAACTAAGTAAAAGGTATGATATGATGATATCATTTTCTTTTCGTTTTGAACAGAATAGTTTTTGAATTAAAAAATCTGAAATAATTGTAAATGATAGAAGATTTTGTAAACATCACAAAAAAAACAAGGTTCCAAACATAAACATTTTCGAGAGAAAAAATTCATTTTTTCCCGCTGTATTCCTTCATTTCCAGATCATAATCGGGTAGAAATGTATGTTGATAGAGTAAGGACATTATAGTAATTGGTAAGACCACGTACACACTAAATGAAATTAAAATAAATAATTAAATTATTAAAATACTGTCATGCTCCCTACCTATATATCTGTATATCTGACGTAGCGATATAGTGTCGATGTTGTGTAATACGGCGACGGGTAAGTGTGAATGAATAATATAAGCAAGTTGGTGCAACTGAATCTTTTCTCATGTATTTAACATTTATACCCAGGATTTACAAATAAATAACATATATGTTGCAATTCACAACTTTTATAAAAAAATGTTTTTGAAGTAACTGTTCACCATGATCTTGAATAAAGTGACAAAAAATTTAGTGTTAAATATGTCTTTTATCATCACAGAACATATTCGTAAAATTATTTAGAAATAAATAATGCAAAAATGTGTATTTAAAGCGACAATTATATTTCAAAGCACATCTCTACCTCTACTTATAATCATCTTAAATTATATCCGATGCTGCATCTCGCTCCCGCGTGTAAATATGGTAAGATACTTTTCGTAAATTTGTGTATACAATTCTCAATTAAGTAAGACAATAAGACATATTTTTCTTTCTTTAAGCAAAAATAACGGAGCACTTTTTCACATCACTGCAAACGGCAAACTAAGGTCGGTGAGATGGTGCTTACTTTGAAGTAAGAGAACGCCACAAATAAGCAGTGCTTTCGAGTTTGTCTTTGTTCTGTGCTGTGGTCTACCAGACCGCTCGTCACTAGTCTGTCTATTCGATGCTTCTTTTAGGTTTCAGACATATATGGTAATCCTATCGATAATGTCTTTCCTGAAAGAGTACGTAACTTACAAAAATTATCTAGTTATAATGGTCTCTGCTATGAAGGTAACAATATAGCACTTTAAATTTAAAATTCTTTGGGCATAAATAATTTCTAACATGATTTTTTAAATGTTTTAACGTAATTTTATTACAAATTAACATTACTAATCACTTCTCCCCCTAACAAATTTTCTAAATTTGACGAAAAAATTACCTATTGCCATATCAAAATAAACTCCAAAAAAGCCTTAAATATATTTAGATATATTTACCTGTACTACTTCTTCACCCCTTATCAATCATTATATCAATTTTGGTTACAATAATTATATAAATATTATTAATACATTCTGCGCCAACCATTACTGCCTACCTTTATTTCTTCTTCCTTCTTATATTTCTGCTAGCTATGACGTATAGTAGTATACCATGACTTATTATATTTTTCTCCCAACATAATTTCCAAAAAAAAGAACTCTTATAAATAAACCTATTTTACCTACTGCTGCTTGGAAACTGATTGTTTTCTATTTATTTAAGATTATCTTTATACATGTTACTGGTATAATGGTACATTGTAGTCCAGGTAACGAAAAACCATCTAGTCATTGTTATATAAACCCATGTCTTGTTCTATCGACCCACAATACATATACCCCAAATCAGCATCTAGTTCTTTATTTCGTAAGATGGGTTTAGCAAAGTGTTCCCTAAATAGCGAGACTAAAATGCTAGCTAGGGCGACTCCTGATAAGGTAGAAACCTGAAGTGTTCATCTCTTGATATCAGTCAACATCTATCACTAAAATATGGGATTCTCCATTCATTTTGGACATACAAATACAGAGCGGTTTCACCTGATAATAGAGAAACTGTAAGGTTATGCTGACGCCGAAATTTGTTTAGTAGTAACGACCCATGAATTTGACCCCATGAGATTCTCAGTCTAGTTCTTGGATAGTCTGTTCCTTGCACTAAAAATAAAATTCTGAAATTTTCGGATAATTTTAGACTAAAACAAAAGAAATGTACTAGAAATACTGTATAGAAAGGTACACTGTATAGAAAGGTACAAAAAAAGTTTAGGAAGTGCGTTTGTTTTTTTTTTAAGAAATATGGGAATTCTACGAATATGTAGATTACAATTTTAATATCATATATTAGCAAGGCTTTTAAAATGTCTAGTTCATTGGACAGTTGTATTCAGCTGTGTTTGAAACTCGATATCTAGAAACTGCATTCTTTAAGAATAAAGTTAATATTCGTTGAAGTTTTTTGGAACCAGGGCGTAATTGGTATGAGTTATTTTAACCGAATATCTTTAGCCTAAGCTGGATATTACTGACTTAGAAAATATTTACATTTAGCAATTTATTATTCAACACATTAGATAGTAAATTTACATGAAATATGGTCATAATATATTTAATGGCCGCATTTACGTGAATTTACGTGGTCGCGTTTTTTTGAGAAAAAACGCATCAAGACTATTTTTTTTGGCTATGTGAATTTCCTCGTCTAAGAAAACATACCATAACGAAATGAAAAAAAGATCTTATAGTGAATATAGTATACACTAATTGAAATATGCCGCGTTAATTGCGTCAACAGTGATTGCAAATTTAGATTTTCACATTCTAATTTAATTATCCCCCCCTGTTGGTTCATTCATCGAGGTTGTGAAATGTGTTTTTTCTTCCTTGAAAATTTAGACTCGTCAGTCCACAGGACAGAGTTTAAAAACCAGTTGTTTTCATTGGCACTCTTCAGTAAAAATCAACAAAATTGAATTCTTCGTGCGGGGTCTTCATGGTTTAAGCCTTACATCCCTGTGCCATAAAAGGGATATTTTCCCTCTCGATACATTGTACACATTAAAAGATCGACGTATCGGACTACTGCTTTGATGTTCGTAGGTAGACGATGAATTCCAACTTCAACAAATAGACGGAACGTGTTGTAAAATATTCTTGACATTAGAAAGCCAACTGTCCGGATAGCACTCTTTACATATCTGTCGCGTCGAACCTCCATTACCATCAACTCTGATAAACATAAAAATAATGTTGGCGTATTTGTCATTGAAAAAAGGAGCCATTTTTATAAAGAAATAGCCCAAAATCAGCGAAATCATCACGTGAGAGTGTGCAAAGCTAGGACTAGTATTACACACGATCTTGCCTAACTGAAAATGCAATACGAAAATCCCAAAAACGTCTAGTCCCAAGGGCAATTGTTACTTGACTAAAGGTTTCATCTGGAGCGGCGGCCATTGTTCTGCGCGTGGCGACAATTGTTCGTCGTTTTGTTTGCGCGTCCTAAACCTAATGATTGGTAACATTCTACCTGATTGATACCTTACTAGAAAGGACAATAATCAGCCATGTTTTTAAAACGTTTGAATAATTAAACCTGTTTTATTTTTCAAACGCCACAATTAAAACACTTTTCTTGAATGTTTTCATGAAATCTAGTTTTTCTTCTTAGATACTATTCAATGTCGATGAAATCTATTTTCTAACTTAACCCCAAATAAATTACTAATGAAAGTTAAACACCTAGTGGTTAATTTAAAAGTAATGATTTGGATTTTTGCATCTATCTCGATAATAGTACATATATAAATTATGATTTAGTGTTTACTAATATTTATAAAAGTGACAATTCGTTGAAATTTCATTACTATGTTGAATTATATGGTCTGCGTTGTACCGAGTAAAAAAAGCAGCTATAAAATGCTTTTTAATCATTTCGTACGATCAAAGATAATATTTTTATATTATTTCTACATTATTTCTTGAATTTGTGTTGGTATTAATGGTTTTTCTCTGAAATAAACTAACATTTACTAAATTTTACGAGTATCCCGACACTTTAATTAAAAGCATTATTTTGTGTTAAATTCTGTGAGATCTAAAAGGAACTGAATATAAATATAATCAATTTCCTAAATGTTACGTTGCATATATTCCTAAAATTTATGCAAATTTGACCTAACTATTCAAACTCTTTAATTTACGATTGCTCTGTTATAAGAAAAACTTTAGATTTATGTTCTACAAAATTTGAATTTTCTTTTATTTTTTATTTTAATATCAGTTTAGTTTTATTTTAGAAGGTTTTATTATATGAAAGTATTTACCTAATAAGATATATCCATTTACGATTAATTCCCGCTTCCAGGATGGATTATAATAACTCTTCTTTCTCATTTATTTAATTTATACATTTTATTACCATCTCTCTCCAAGTGAGTAATATGGCAAGAAGTACGGCTGCATATTTAATATATTTAATAACAGAATTTAGGTTAAGAGGATTAAAAGGGTAATACAAGTTCGGAAAGAAACAAATAATTTAAGCGTAATTTATTTTAATACCTAAAAATTCGTTCCAAATATTTTTGTATATAACGCTTTTAGACCTTGGCAGGGCTGGGAATTGTTTTCATGAAACAAAATAGCTATTGAAGAATCATTTCTTGACAAAGTTAATTCTTGAAAAGTTCTTGTAATTTCTTGAAAAAATGAAATCTAAAAATGCTTGAATAACGCTCTATCAAAGACAAATAAATAGATAGTTTGTCCAACGCAAATTCCAAGGATATTGCGTCCCATCGAGTACAAACAGTGACTCGTGAAGCAACCTGACATTATTTCCAATTGGACAACGACGAGTTGTACTTAAGATCAACCTACACCAGACATAGGAGAGCTCTTTGCACTGAACGATAGTGCTTCTCTCGTATCCTTTAATCCACAAGTCTAATTCAAGTGCGTACATCTGTAAAACAGTAGAGCGTAAAATATACTATAAAAGAAAATCTCTAATTTGCTGGAACTTGCAAGTCATTCAAAAATTTAAGAGAAATACAAAATTCTTTTAAATTTTAACTCTCTTTCATTTATTTCTCAATAATTACACAAAAAACGGTTGCTTTTTATTTGATTTGTTTAAACTCTCTATTGTATCTACGTAACAAAACATTGGTGTCCACAATGGGACCTCATTGGTTAAAATTATCAAATGGTATATCCAGTAGCTATGGAAGTAACATTAGTATTTCAAAATTATTTCTAGTTTTGTGATCCTTTTAATCATTTGGATTGCCTCTAATATATCCGACATCTCAGTTAATCACTATTAATTCATGTGGTATTTCCACTTCGTTCTCAAAGATTGTTTTTGGAATAAAGTTTATTTTTACCTTGTGGTATATTAGCATGAGAGTAGCTTTACCAGATAACGGGAACTTAACTTGGGATCAGTTTCTGTTTTATTGAATGGGCATTATCAGACAAATCTTTTCCTTCAATTTTGGGAATAAATACTCTTTATACAATAAATGATGTACTCTTCTATGACGATGTCATAGAAGAAGTACTCTTCTGAGACATCGTCGCAGAAGACAAAGCTGTATTCTTCTATGACATCGTCATAAAAGAGTAAAACTTTGTCCATCTTTGTGAACATATTGCGTTTTGCTTTGCTCGCTTTTCAGAATAATCTTTCAAGCTAAATCTTTCTAAATTCTTTTCCTAATATTTCCATATTCAGTTTGTTCTTTACGCGCCGAAACTCAGTTTTAAATTGAACAGAGGGTTGAACACTGCGCTCCTTGTATGGCTTGTTAGAGATACGAGAATACAGAATCGCGGATTTATTACATGCCA
Source organism: Druceiella hillmani (assembly GCA_039881145.1). Taxonomy (NCBI): domain Eukaryota; kingdom Metazoa; phylum Arthropoda; class Insecta; order Lepidoptera; family Hepialidae; genus Druceiella; species Druceiella hillmani. The sequence goes on along the minus strand of JAYKKI010000144.1, from coordinate 1,768,778 downwards.
ACCTAATATTTTTCACCTCGTTTACTTTCAACTCTGTTTACTTATAGTCTGAGTTGCCAAGGGAGCGAAGCCATTGTACAGACCCGGCTGTATTTGATATTTATTAAATTGATATTATCACGATAAACCTGTAGCAGACTTTATAACACGAAATCCAAGATATAAACGAAAGAAAAAGCCTAAGTACTCACAAATAGATCGATTTTATCAAAATATTTATTAATATATATCTTGATTTTAATTAACAACATGGTTTGAATACAGAATTAACTTTTAGCAAAGCATTGAAATTGAAGCAAAACACTAAATTCGCGGCGAAATGTGTTAATTCCTCTAGAAACTTTAATTGCATTTAATAGTTGTGTTTCAAAACTTTAATAATATTGTGCGAGTAAATCTGGCGTTAAATTGTTTTCTAATATTAATAAAAGCTTTCACTATGAATACAATATCGATCAGTAAATTTATCATTAACCTAAAAATATTATGAATCCTTCAAAAATTATGAGATTTGAAGACATCTATAAAGTTTTGTGATAATTTTTGGGTAAATTTCTAGTAACGCTTTTATTACTCTATCAATTTAAAAAACATGTTTTTTCTCAGAAAGAAACAATAATCTTGGAATCCTTACAAATCACTCTTAAATTGTATGTCCATACGACAAATGAAATTAGGAAAAAGATTCGAGTATTAACTACTGAGATATATGCGGGACAATATGCTTTATCACTGTGCTTTAATTCGAGTTTCTATATTTGATAAAGAAAAACGAATCTCTGTGAAAAACGGCTATAACCGACAAATGGAACGGACCCGTGAGTGATCTTATCGGGGTTCCGCTTTTGTTTTCTTTTGAATTATGAAATCCCAAAAAGACCAAACCTCAACTCGTGTGCGTTTACTCTGTAAAGCATTTTAATAAACCTTGAAGATTAATATGACTTTTGGTTCGAATAGTAGAAGTTTTCACGACTGAAGATGAAAAAAATTTACACAGGATAAATATTCGCGAAAACTTCAAAAATTATAAACATGTTGGACATAAAGATAAAATGAATAGAAATAACTATCCTAAGAATATAAACAGGGTAATTTAATACGAGGCAGATATGGAAAGTTAGCACCAAACAGCAAGGAACCACCGTCCGCGGCACTTTGTAAGGTATTACTAGTAGTACCGTTGTATGGTAACGAAAAATAACGGTAAATTATAATTAAAGCAAAATATGCTCATTTTATCAGTATCAAGTCATTACTTTACTAAAAAAGAGATGTTGGAATAAATTAAAATACACTAATAAGCCCTAATGTTATTTTTAAGCTAAGAATATAATCATTATTAGGTGGTAGTATTTCTGATATATTTAAAGAAACAAAAGACACGATACTAATTTGAAATAAATGTATTTCAATACCGCTGAAATTTGACCTACAAAGTTTACATTGAATAACCGAAATAAACACACACGCTCGTACAGTATAACACCATGTTGGTTATTGTGGTTCACCGCAACCGCTCACGAGAGCAGCCCTCGCACGTCCTTCGACGAGATTCCGGAACCATATTTAATGGAATAACATTTCATTCGCGAATTAATATAAATAGAAGCACGTTCATTGTTTTAAAAGATGTCAAATCAAATTTGTTTTAAACAATGTCTTTTTAAGTTTTGTCTGGGAATTAAACTGTGCGCATTAAGAAAAAGATTAATTTTAGTCATACAAAACTACTAAATTCATCTTCCCTCAAACTTTCATGTCATATCACTCGCATTATTACTGCATGTCGGCTTATCTAATAACACCAATCTATTATTGAATATATTTACTGATAATTAAATGATTGACGTATCAAGTCATCTGCATTTTAAATTACCGAGTTGACATCTGCGGAAAAAATTCAATCAATAACGAGGATGAATCGAGGCGTGTTCAAAGTACATCTTAGAAAGTTTGTTTTAATTTTTGTTCTCCAGAAAGAAAAATAATTTCCTATTTCTCGAAGTATTTTATTTGCAATAATTACGTACAAGTGAGTATCACCAAAATATTATTGAGTATACACAGATATTAGCGCCAATATTGTCATATAAAAATATATTGTCCACGGTCTCAAACAATCGTATTCAGCATGACTGAAAACTCTATTCAACATAATTCATTATGTAATCATGTGCAAGAAACGATATGTTTCGTCACTCTAAAAATTTGATAAAGCAAACAAAAAAAATTTAATTTTTTTTTAAATTTGGAATTAGTTGTAATGAGGTAAGATTGAATGTTATTTGGTATGGAAATCCAATTTCCCATAATTATCCAAATACATACTAAAAGGTGAATAGCTATAAACAAAGAAGTAAATATTAAATTCTTATTAATTTTGGTCGTGTTTCTTCTTAGCGATATAATATTTGTTACAAATATAATTTTCATGTATCTGCATTATATAATAATAAAATTTTATTGATATTAATGTTTCATCACATAACAAACTAAAAGTATAGTTTTCACGTTACTACGAGTAAGAAAGCGCATTATACCACAGTTGACACTACCACGATATATTTAAGTGGCAAAGCTCTTGAGGAAATTTCATCACTTCGATGTTTGGGCATTCACACACGTGATTAGAATCGTTTGGATACCTAGATTTCCTCGTGAATTGCGAAAACAGCGACATCATTTGGAATACTATGAAACCGAATTTGGAATTTACGCGATTTACAAGTGCATAGTCTTTACGTATCCGCAAATCTTCACAATAGAGGTCGGGACTGAGTTCCATACTCAAGAGTTTTACACCGACATGAGGGCACAGAATATATGCTTATTAAGGGCCAACTTAAGATCATGGTGTACACATGATTTACCCCAAACTACCTAAATCTGTGTTCTACTTACGGCTGTAGGAGGGAAAGCGTAGACCTAGGGTTCAGTTTCTGCCCTACAGGGATATACTTTTCAACTGACAGATGGGAATAGATTGCGCAACAGAGAATAAACAGAGAACTTTCAAAGAAAAACGACTAAAAGACCACGATGCAAGATGTTAAGGAGAGCGTTTAATTGCTCAATAAATTAAATATTTTTCTAAAGATAATGTGATGATATACATCTCTACGGTCATAAAACGAATCGTTTTTAAGATTTAAAAAAACTTAAAATATACACATTCTTACTTCATAGCATTGAACTGTTATATATATATATATATATATATATATATAAATATATATATATATATATATATATATATATATATATATATATACATATATATTGGATTATCATGAGAAAACGTCATTGTGCAAAACTTTATTTGTAAGGAAAATAAAATTTATACTGTTACATTTTTTATTCAGCATTTAAAAAACACCCAAAAAATTAACATTTAGACAAAGATGTTGAATTTTATTATAGTAGAAATAATTTTTCGATAAAAGTTGTGATGTAATAAATATTTCTTTATGGTAAGAAAATCAAGTTTGTAAGTGGGAATACCTTTCATAATATTCAAACTCATTAGGAGAGTGAGTTAGTCTTAACCTACGATAAGAATCATAAGGTGAGTTCATAAGAGTATTTTATAAAGAAGGAGTTCGTTGCTTGAAATGGTGGTGCCGTTTCAAGCAACGAAGTCACAAATAAATTTTATTAATACAGCGTTAACAAGTTAACTTTCGACATCTATTAATTTTTAAATTATAGCTTTTATTTCACTTCCTTACAATACGTTTTTTATCATATCTTATTCTATAGTAATCGATATTTTCCAATCCAAATTATATTTGTGCAAATTCATACTGTTTAATCACATATACTTGTTGTGTTAGTAATGAAAGTAAATATACTACAAGTGAATTTTGTGTTCATAAATCAGGGTCTGTACTATAAATAGTATCTTAATATCGTATGTCCAATCCTGCTCGTATCCCAAAATTAATTCGCAGTGTATCTGATCATTCATTCAGATACGGCAAATATCAATAATGAACTACACTTTATTAAAAGAGTATTCCGATATGAGAGATATTACGGTAATTCCATTATAGTTAAGTTTTGCGAAGTACTTGAAACTATAATTGATATGTAGTCTTCCGGTAATTATATCTTTTTTATCATTAGATATCCATAGTAATATCATAATTAATTTGTGCGAATGTACTTTACGATAAGGTTGCAAAAGTCCCCGCTAATTTTACAGGAAAAAACTGAATGGGATAACGAGACAAAAATGTTTGTTATGAAACGTTAATTAGGACTTAAAATTAATTCAGGTAGTTTAATGCTATCGAACTCTGAATATTAAATAGAATCTATAATCCAGTTCTAAGACTCAAAAGATTCATAATTATTTTGAGATCTCTAGACAATTTAAAATTTTTGTATCTGTGTTTCAGTCAAGTTATTTTACCAATTACTGTATTCATTAAATTAAATGGCAATGTACATTCTACAGACCAAAAGTAAAAAAAGTAATGAAGTACAAGAAAAGAACAAATGCCCTGTAACCAAGTTTATTAAACTGTTTAGTTTTAATACTTTTCAAATAATACACATAATATTAATATTAGAATGACGTATCCAAATTAAAATATTGGCAAATGTGAATAATTTTCAGTTTCATTTTACAGTTTTTAAAAACAATATCAAATATGAAAAAACAATGGAGAGTATTTGAATTTCCTTATAGAGATATACGAACACCCCTTTATTTATAGTCCAACATTTTTTTTAATTTTGTGTTTATATTTCTGCGTACGTCTTTAGTGGAACTATTTATCTTTTTCTTACGTATTTTAGAATATGATATTTAAAGAATGGTCAGCAACTTGAAAATAAGGTAATACAAATTTTGTAATAATGAATTTTGTAAGCTATATATATCTTTTTTATAATAATCGCTGTGTTCCTTATTGGTATTGAAATAAAAGTTGTTTTGTTTGTTATTTAGTACTCTATAACCTAATAATAATTTGTTTACCACATTCATCATTTAAAATTATTACAATGTATATAATATTATACGAAAGTTTTCTGAGTAATTCTAGTCAATTCTCACATCTTGGCGCGAAGCTGTGACGCATGAAAATTTGCAAAGTTGAGATCGTAAACATCCAAGATTAAAGAAGTAGATCGGAATTTTATAAATTATACAAAATATTTTTTTTAATTGTTTGGATCCTGTGATCATGAGAAATTGAAGAAGCAACTTATGATTGAGGATTATATCACCTACACATTTTATTTATTTTTAATACTCAGAAATTTGTATATAGAAATATGTGACTGGGCAAAATAGTACTGGAAAATGTCTGTTCCCTGTTTTACTAAATTTATTGTGCATTTGAATCAGAAAATTTATTTGGATTCCAAAACTATTTTTTGTAGAAATTAATGCACGTTAGTACTAGAGATATTGCTCAAAGTAACCACAAAAATATATTACCCCTGGTCCTACTCCGAAGCCGCTTATCAAAATTACGAAAAATAGCATTTCTAGGAGTTTACCTAATTTTATCAAGAAATGATGGCGTTGATTTTAAATTTCATACATTGTGACGTAATTACGATATATGTACAGTTGAGATAGATATATTAAGCATTGCATTTACCTAAGAAATATATTATATCAATATTTTTAAATACTTTAAGAGAAACACTAAGTATCCTTAAATGTTTTTATAAACCTGAGGGTTTATGGAACCCTCGTAAGGACCCTCCTACTCGTGGGTAATAAGTTTTTTATATAAAAGTTATGTTTTTCGTATTCTTTGTATTTTAGTTATTCTGCGTAATCAAAGAAAATTTCTAAAATATAATAACTACTCAATTAACTTGAGAAAAAATTACTAATATATAATCAGTTCCTCGACTTCAGCTGATGTATAGGCATAAGTACGTATTACTAACATGTCTCATTCATCTCTTAGAGATATTTTATACAACCTTATAGACTTTTTGGTGTGAAACATAATGGCGTGTTTGGATGGAAGTTAAAATTTTCTGACTGCAAGTTCTGACGTGCCATTCAATTAGCTTCGCGTCTTGTCGGCTCCGTCCAGCTTAATTCGGACAGCTTCGCGTTTGTCGGCTAACAGTATTGTAAAATTAAAAATATCTATTTTATAGATTGTTAAGAAATATTTCTGTATTGAATTATTTCATGAAATAAAGTGAATATCTCATTTTTAGGAATTAGTTGAAAATTTATTTTCTTCGTTTTCAATACTTTCATCCCATGATGGCACACAATTTTTTTGATATCTGCTGTACTATACGATTAGTGAAGTTGCGTATGTTAGTATGGATGCACAGGAAAAGGAAGCATTTCCTTTACTCTATATTAATTTGTTAAACTGTTTAAAGAACCTGGTCTCAATGTAATTATTTATGTAGAACGCAAGAAACTAATTGATCCCTTTCTTTTCATCAGTTGAAAATAATGAGAGGAAGAATATACTATTTAAAATAGATTAGAGTAAACAGAATTAGCAACTCAACCTTGTCATCATCGTATGTTAAACGACTTAAAAACATCAGTTCTGAAGATCATGGCTTTTTAATTCCTAAAGTTAACTTCTTGTAATATTATCTAGATTAGTATCGCACAACCTAATTAATGTTTAGTATTATACTAATTCATATACTGTTATAAATTACCATTGAAAACAATATATATAAATATATATATATATATATATATATATATATATATATATATATATATATACATATATATGGTTAATTTCATTTTAAAGAGTCTGACAATCATTTTGAATGGCAAAAGACTGAAAGATTTTTGTAAATCAATGTTTTCTAGTTATTTGATACCATTTATCGTAGTATATAGTACTTTGCTCATGATTTGTGCTAAATATTTCAAATTAAAATATGACATTATATTGAGTTGGGTTAGGTTCAAATGGTAATGTAGATTATATTTTTAAAAATAATATAAATCCATTACTACTCTAATGTAAACCCTGTCTAAATTGTTTTTTGTTAACTACTGTCTCTCAACTAATTTGCCAATGACTCCTACAAAACAAATGAATAGAAGTAAGTTTGGAAGCGCCTGAAGGAGATTTCGACTATAGTGGAAGCAAGTTTAACAAAGATTATAGTACAAAGGTAAAATTTAATTCAAATTGGTCGCGAAAAAGACGATAGGCAATCATTTTAAATTTAATGATGGCAGCAAAAGAAGTCACACTTAGACGACCATATCGTTTTTATGAAGGTTACGTCATTTGCTTTTCTTGTTGAATATAATATTTAACTATTAATATGTTTATCTTAATACAAACATGTGAAAATTTTGCAAACGTGATATGTGGAACATGAAGTTTGATGAGACGATGTTGATGGGGTAGAGGAAGTGTAATTAACTATATAATAAATGAAAGTCTAACATTGAAAACGTAAATTTGACTAAACTCTTGATAAATTATTAAAAATAACACTTCAATTGTTATCATCAAAAAACAAATTAATTTGATTTCATATTTTAGAAACTTGAAATCGTCTTTCAATTTTATAAATATATTGAAATCCGCGCAACACGCGTAAACAAGTTTTCGTAGTAGTTTATGTTTCTTATAAATATTAATGCAAGGTAACCAATATGTTATTAATTAAAAGTTCTAATGAAATACCTGGTATCAGAAATTCATTCAAATTTAATAAAATTTTGACAGAAAAGACATATTATTATATATTAATTTGAAACTTAATATTTCACCATCGGATTTTACAAAAAAAAAATTGTTAATGAAATCCCAATTTAATTTTGAAAGACCCTGCCAATTATATATCATACAAAAAAATTCTACTCGTTTGAGTACACGTTCAACTTCTCATTAAATATTAGACCAAATTTTAAAGATCTCCATTGAAAGATTGCTTGTACATCGGTTAAAAAATGATTAAAAACGTGATAGAAAAATGAAATGGCTGAAATTCGATGAAAAATTACATTCAAATGTGACTCTCCACCATTGTAAAATTTATACAATTATCCTTCTTATGTAAGTTATATGGGATGCACTATGCACATATTTTCTTCAATGTTGACATTTACTTATAGTCACGTACAGAAAGGCCGAATCGCTATTTTTGATACTTACGTAATAATAATAAATATTAGTAACGTTGAATTAAATATTTAAAGGTATAACAATAATTTTTCAATATGAAATAGGGCTGTACTCATTTATTTAGGTAAGAAATGAAGGGATGGGATATTAAGTCCAAAATACTTAAAACGATTTTTTCCCTGTTGATTTATGCAACTTAAATTTAAAATCCCGATATAATTGTTGAAAACACACAAATATAATTCGTATACAACTTGTTCACATAAAGACATATGAATTACTTACCTGACCCACGATACGACATGATTTTTTTAAATATAAAATGTATGCTGTTACTTTTATTTCATTCCGTTCAAAATTCCGCTTTATATCAGTGTACATTTAATACGTAATAAATTTTATTAGGCTAATGCATGCACAAAATAATATTCCATTGAAAACGTTGCCTGGAACCTACCCTCTAAGCGTATCCTTCGGCTGTATTAATGGTAAAATTGATCCCGATTCCTCCGACAATCAGAATCAGAACGTTATTCACGTTGAGTTACAATATTTTTCTACTAAAATTTAACCAATTGGAATAACTCACTTATAAATTAAATTTGTACTTGTTATTATCGGCACGGTAATTTTTATTTTAAGATATTGATATAAACATTTCCGTACAGATATGGATTATAAATGCAAAAAAAAACATAATTGCTTTCATCTATTTCTATCTTCGCCATTTTAATAAACTTCAAAAAAGTTTGTCAGTGAATGCCACCAAGTGAAAAATATAAACAGTGAACAGTAAAAAAGTTGACAAGTGGAAACGACATCCGAAACTAACGAACCGAATTTAATAAAGAAATAAATTTTGACAGGGCCAAGTATTGGATAACATCCACCAAAAAAATTGTTATGATAAAAAGGCGGTAGTAAGTTTACTCAATTTGATAAAGCCGATTAAAATGGGTTCCTCCGCAGCATACAAATATACTTTTAAAAATAAAAATATTTTATAAATTACCACAAAATTACTTAATAAATTATATGAAGATGATTGAACCTTAGAATATAATTGACACAAGTAATTTTGTGAAATGGTTGAGATTTCGCTCACCGCAAGGGACAGTCTCTAAGAACGTGCTGGGGCATTGGGCGACTCGTTACTGATGTACTATTTAGTTAGGAATTAGTAACGAATCGTCTTTTGTCAACAGATTTTATAATAGTACCTATACTTTGAAGTCGGTATTTAAAATCAAGGAGCTCCCGCCTTTATGCTTATGCGCATTGACACAATGTATTTCATGACAATGAGAATTATAATTCCTTTTTTTACCAAATGCATTCGGCAATGTTAGTGATGTACGTGTAATATACATAAATATTTATATCTATACAATAGAAGAGGAACATTGTGAAAAAATTGCATGAATAGCGTGCGTAAAGGGAATTGTAGGATTTTATTTAAATGTTCGATGCAGCAATCCGTTATTAGTATTTACTCCGCCATAGCGACAGTTTGTATGTTACGGACCGAATTTGTTTGTGGAAAAAAGGGATCGTATCCGTGACATTGCTTCGTAAATAAGTAAACAAATCTCAGCGTGACTTGGAGGGGTAAGGTTGTCAATATTTTATAGTCCCTTTAATGTCATAATCCCTTTTTCGGCACTAGGATAAAACACTTAATCTACTTCCATCAAAAAAATTAGAGACTATCTATATTTAGAAAAGATATAACTTCCAATTCTACCGTAAAATTAGTATCTTTATGTCTTTTTTAACTGTAAGTTCAACATTTCCTTCTTTTCCATAAAAAATTATTATATTCCAATTATTTCACTGCATGTTACTTATAAGAATTGTAACTTTCACCGCACTCAATCTGATCGAAAATGGATACAGTATTTATAAAAAATATCTGGAAACTAAATTGAAAAAAATTATAGATTCTTTCCATTTCACTTCATAAATTTATTAATTTACAGAAAACAGGATCAAGGTTAAATTCTTGGATTTTAGAGCTATAATAAGTAACCTAAATCATAAGAAAATTCTCAACGTTACTTTAATCATAAGGCATGCAAAGCTAAATTATTTACAGAATAAATGATACCATCTGTATATGCCGTCATAGAGTAATGTATAAATATCTTAGTTTCCGTTGAGACTGCTAACAAAAACTAGGATATTTATTTATTATTTTATGAAAGAAGGGTATTGTCATGTAAATTAAGCTTTAATCTGTCCGCTGCAATTTTTCTGACTGGCATGAATTCAATACGAACGTCTATTCTAGTTTGAGCTATTGAATACGCAATTTGTATATTTTTGATAATATTCTACTTATCATTATAAGTTATCCCACTTGTTAATAAGAGAAACTAATTTACTTACAAGGTTATTTTTTTCATATCTACGAGTATATTAAGGTGGTCCTTATAGAGGTAATAAAAATTAAAATTTTTCTTGGATTGTCTACCCTTAAAAACAATTTCCGTACTTTTTGATTTCTTTTTCATAATATTAAGCGGTCGCTACCTATGTTTCAATTTTAATAAAGAAAATTAAAACACTGTATTAATCACCAACTTGTATTTATTGATAGAAAAAATGTGCATGCTAAAATTAATATTTAGATACCTATATTTAGAAAAGATATAACTTCCAATTCTACTGTAAAATTAGTATCTTTATGTCTTTTTTAACTGTAAGTTAAACATTTCCTTCTTTTCCATAAAAAATTATTAAAAACCAATTATTTCACTGCATGTTACTTATAAGAATTGTAACTTTCACCGCATTCAATCTGATCGAAAATGGATACAGTATTTATAAAAAATATCTGGAAACTAAATTGAAAAAATAATAGATTCTTTCCATTTCACTTCATAAATTATAAGGACACTTTTCAATATTAAAATAATTTATAATCGGAATACAAGTCTTGATTTTTTGTATCAGGATATTTCTTGCTCTTCATCAAAACCAAAAAAAATCAATTTATTATCCAGCTCCATTAAAGCAACACTACGCTCAGTAATGGCACTCACTACCCGCATAGCTTGGACATTTTACTTTGCAGCCTCAAAGTCAGAGTTATTCTCCCTAGTTTCAACATCTTTTTTTCCAAACTCTGATGATATACCCAGTATCTGCAAAAATGGTAAAGAGTGATGTGTTCGACATCAAGGCTTTTCCTTTTTGGGCAATCCTCTACATCTTCGATTCTTAGTGCATCTACCATATTTTTTGTCTTGAACTGAAAATTCGTCGTCAAGAAATGAAAAAGACTCTTTCGACTAGTGACAGTGAAAAAGACTCTTTCGACTAACAGACCTAGAATTTTTCGTTGTGACTTTGGCCATTGTTTGGCTTTTAAAAGATGCAAAGTCAATAATTTATATATATATATATATATATATATATATATATATATATATATATATATATATATATATACACAGTAGCAAAATGCCGAAAGGTTTTGTTTCTTTTTGCTTTCGTAGTAAAATATAAACGTAACACTTCACTAATAGAAGGTAACTTTCCACTAAAAGTACATATATAAGTACACATAAAATTTAAACATTTAAGGGTACAAAGTGTTTCCATTGAATTATATTATTTTTTCCGTGTTTGTATATGGCATAATACGTTAGTTTATTCACAGATGTAAAATATTATGAATTTTTGAAAACCATAAGACTTAGCAAAATATTTTTTTTCTACGTTCAGATTTCGTGTTGATTGGCCGATTAGCCAAATTTTGGTTTTATTTTTAGTTAATAACCGTCACCACCACTACTTGTGGACACCACGACAAGTTGAAACATACGTATGATTTGGGGAACAAACGCACGTGCTCTCTCTGTTGACTGAATTTAAACTTTGGTGGGGCAGGGTTCAACCTAGATGAACATGATGCAAGAAAGAAGTAGCATAGGGGTAGAGATGGCGGAGGGGAAAGTGACGGTAGCAAGCTAGTAAGTTTTCCTGCATGCCATTTTACTTCAAAATAGGCTTATTGACTCTAATAACCTTATTCTCAATAAGCCGGATTCATTGTTTGAGCGGCCATACAATGTTTTTTCAAAACGTTTGACTTATGGTAGCGACTTCTAAATAATATTAAATTTAATCTAAAATGTCAAATAATACTAAATCAAAAATATACGTATTCATTATTTTAGGGTAAACAATATAGGACTGGGTGCCTAGCCAATTTTTCAAAAGCTAAAAATGAGGCCCACGATGCTATGAAGTGCTTAGTGTCTATTAGACTTTTCATTCATTACAGCGTCTATTAAAAATCGCATTGTGGGTCCACAACACATGTAAATTATTCAATATACTACGTCCACAATGTTTGGAAAATTAACCTTATTACTAATTATTATTTCCGAAATAAATCAATTTGGATGGCCAAGTTGAATATGGCGCTTATGTGTATATGTGTTGGTGTGCATTTATTTCAAAGAGAGAGAGAGGATCGTTGACTTGGTACCGATTCCTAAAATCTAACCGTAGCATTATTTTACATACAAACAGAGGCCTGACTCATTCTGAAAAAAATTAATTCGTTTAAACGGGTTGCTTTTTTAAGGTCTTGTACATAAAAAGGAAAAACGGAACCCTTATAACCACTGAGTCTTTCTGATAGTAACAACCGATTTTCTCAGGAACAGTTTGACCTTTGTAAGTTCAAACGTATTTGACATAGTAACACACATGTACTTCAAGCATTCGCAAGATTTCAGGTTAATACTTTAAAAATTAACACAAATATAAACACCAATGTTATGGGACCAAAAACATTTTTTTTAGTTATAAAAACTACGGAAGCGAAAATAATAAGGAATATAGTTGATTAATATAGAATAGTGATATTTTCCTAAGTCTTGTGGTTTTCAAAAATTCATAATATTTTACATCTGTAAATATACTAATGTGCTATGCAATATACAAACCCGGTAAAAAATATTATTAACATATTATATAATTCAGTAGAAACATTCTGTACCCTTAAATGTTTAAACTTTATATGTATTTATGTACTTTTAGTGGGAAATTACCTTCTATTAGTGAAGTGTTACTTTTATATTTTACTACGAAAGCAAAAAAAACAAAACCTTTAGGGATTCTGCTACTGTGGCTGCATATGAAGTGATAAATTTTTGGGAAATAACTAGTATGACTATAAAAAGATACTGAATCTTACAATCTAAATATATATATATATATATATATATATATATATATATATATATATATATATATATATATATATATAATACTGTTTTCAAGCCCCTGTCGAATATTCGGAACCGAGAAATGACGTACAATTATTGACTTTGCATCTTTTAAAAGCCAAAAAATGGCCAAAGTCACTATGAAAAATTCTTGGTCATTTATGGCACTAGTAGAAAGAGTGGGAATTATACTCGTTTTTCATAGCTTTTTATTTGTTTTTAAATAAAGGCGTTTTCTTTCTTGTATGTTTAATAAAAGAGATAGTCATTACAATAATGACTAAATACCATTGTATTTGGTAAATATATTTTTATTTTAAATCCTTTGTCATAGAAGTAAAATTTTAGTAAGTAAAAGTTTCTGCCGTTATTCAATTGCATATATCTTGATAATACTATCGCAAAAGAAGTGAAGTTTGCAATGTTCATAATTGTAAAAGTTATGTCAAACGATCCCGGAAATGTTCAAATATGTAAGCTATTTTTCAAGGCAAAATAAAGGCACTATAACATAGTCTACATTCGATGCAAATAAACCGTACATTCGATTCCATTGAATTATTTTAATTGCATTTCCATAGTTAATAAACGTACATTGTAACCCAAATAGGAGATCTGTTCCGTAAACTGTTAAGTAAACATCGAATTATTCAACAAAGATATTATATTATTTATTCTGTTTTCAAAATACGCTAATCTTTTATGCAACCACAAATTTCTGATTAAGTTTGGAACCGGATAATATAGTTTCAATACAGACATAACGTAATCTTACAGATAATATGGACAGCGATATAAATCATTATTTGGAGGGCCCTATCGGGTGTTAAGTATGGGATACAAACAGAATATTCACAATTCAAATGTCTCATAACTATATTCACAATACAAATGTGTCTAAAACATTTTTAAACTTTATGTTGTTTGATCATGCGCATGCGTAATACGGGGAGAGTGTCCCATCTTTGGATAATGAAGTGCGACTGGCGAATAAGTAATTATATATGAACCGTAGTATTCGCATACCAAATGTTTGCCCAAAAACAACTTGTGATGAATAAAAATTTCATTAAAAATTGTTACAATTTTTTTATAAATATGAAGAGATTTTCCTTGAAGTTGTTGAAATCGCAAATTATCATTAATGTCATAATAATTATTGACTTATTGGGTATTATGACCCATGTTGAACTATTATTATCCATGTGTTAAATGTCTTAAAACAATATACATCAGTTCTGGATCAATTAATATAAATAAATCTCAAAGCTCTGTTACTACAAGAATCTCTCGGTTGAACTCGTTGACTGATTTGACGCGACGAGCGAGCAGCACGTCGCGTCGTTGAGTGTAGCGCCCTCAGTGCCCTGTCGAGTTTCCTATCTCGAAAAGTTCATAACGAAGGCCCGCATCCTTCGATAAGTTCTTATAATACGTTGATATAAGTATGGAAAAGGTACTAATTGGATAAACGTTGCTGAGTTACGCTTAGATTATGGAATATAAGGTTTTTATTTAATAATATTATTTAATTTTTTTTAAATTAAAACACGTGAAAATTAATATTAACTGTTTTTTATTACGGGTAGAATATATTTAATTATTTTGTGAACAGAGAACCTCAAAAATATATTAATATACATCATCCTAGATATGCGTTACACGGTTAATTTACGTAGATGAAGAAAAATAGTTGCGTCAAAATTACCGCTCCACCAATCACTAAACCGAAAACGTGGGAACTGTGATGATCCGTTTGATGTTTTCCAACGACAATAGAGAGGTTGACCACGTCAAGTTCCGTATCCGCCTGTTGATATTATGTAAAAACCGTATGAAGGTATTAAGAGAGGTACCACAAATTATAGGCACCGGTTTGTATTACAATTTTATAAAATTTAACCAAATATACCCGTCTATTACAGAAAATCATAATTTGTATATTTCTATCTGAATTTTTGGGTTTCTCAGGATACTTTTGGAATTCTCGCCTTATGTGGATAAACTATTTTATGTTTTAGAAAATGTGCTAAACGTGCAGAAGAAAACTCCGAAAGCCATAATTGATTACACTACCAAATTTCATATCGCTTAGATCACATCTACACATTAAATGAAAGGTGTTAGTTTTATATACATACATATATATATATACATATATATATATATATATATATATATATATATATATGTATATATATATATATATATATATATATATATATATATATATGTATATAAATAAACATTCCTTCAAAATTTTCAATAAGTGGGCTGCTGTTCAGCTTCAATTACCTACTTTAACTTGTAAGAAATATATTGACACTTCTCGGGCTAATTTAAAATATTAAACGCAACGACGACAAATTTAATTAGCTTCAGAAGTCTCATTGAATTTCGTCAGCCCGCTGACGAAATTCATTTTCACTGCCTGAGTGAAGTCATTGTACAAGTATAACATATTGTATTTAGAGCCGCGGTTTTCTGTTTTAAAAATTAGAAAAAGATTGAGATTTTCATAGAAGAGTCCAAGTTAGGATGTGACTTCAATAAAGTCATTTAATCGTTAACATCCTGTAATTTTAATGTGAAAAAATACACAATAAGTTATCAAAAATAATGAAACGTTCATAATATTTATCATTACTGCCCTAACTCTATTACCCCGGAACCATTACTCTGTGATACTATATTTACGAATAAATAACGACCGCTATCTTTTGTTGTCCTCAGAAAAGCACTTACTTTATTTACAAGATAAACAAGTTAGTAAACTCATTTCGTCGCGAAATCTCATTTATATGGGGTGTCGTTCCCTTCAGTAAAACTAAATGTATTCTCTTCCCTCATATTTTTCTTATTTATAAACAACAAAAAGTTTATGCTAAATACAAGCAACACCACAATTTAATGTCACGTTTATAGTAAGTATCTAATAAGTATATCATTTTAATACTCTTATATATACATAAACACACGCACACATGTGTATGTGTTTGTGTATGTATGTATGTACATATATATATATATATATATATATATATATATATATATATATATATATATATATATATATATATGGGTACGTCTAACTAGGCAATCGACTAGGGCTTCGTGTCATATGGTACGACAGTTACAAATGTGTACCGTTAAGAATTATAATCGAAAAGGGAAAACCCGCAATAAAACGATTGATACTGATCAGCTAGTTTTCCTAGCTGCTATTGTTATAGAGCTTTTTGACTGTGCCTTATTTTTATTGATATCTATTATTTCGTAACTTAAAAAATTCGTTCATATTTTCCGAGCGCGGGACCCTTGTAATATTATTGATAAGGGCGACGAAATATGAATACCGGTAAAGGCATCGAAAAGTGTATCATTACCAGTGTTCTAAATTAAATTTCGTTAAATAAATATATATTATGCAGGATGGTTTTAGTGTGGACAGGAATTTCATTTGCCCTGTTTGGCGCTACGCTACTAATATCCTAAAGAGAAATAAGGGTCCCTCCAAGTGGCAAAGGGGACATAAATGTTAAAGAGGTATTGTAAAGTGACAGTGTTCTTTTATTGAGTGCGAATAGATTCCTATACATCTTTTTGTTGCTTTAAAAAAAAGTTGAACTGTATTGAATTATAGAAAGTAGAATTGTAGACCTTTTTTGACATTTTTACGATACAACATTTACTTTCCTTCTTTGCAATTGTCATCCGTGTATTATAATATATAGTGAAAGGAAGTTACAAAATTAATGGAGACGCACCGAAACAAAAATTTTAGCCATTAGCTTTTTTTAAAATGTTCTATTGAAGTTATTCATTTATGTTGCTTCAAAAATTTCAAGAGATATAAGCAAATATGCAAGCCTACTTTCTATGTGTTCTTACACGAGGTTGGATGGTTTTTAATACTTTATACTGCCTTTATAACACAGAAAAATAAAATAAGTGTGCATGTGATGTGTCCACTTATTTTTATTTATCTTTAAAAAAGTCGAGTCAATAATTAATGTTTAAATTTTTTTTTCACCTAATAATTGATTTTTAGGAATAAAATTATCCTTGCTTTCTGTTTTAATGTCAAACAAAGGTGGTTTCAGGAATTCATTGACTTATTGGACATCTCTTAATTTTTTACAAAAGTTATTAATCGACATTATTTTAATTTTTTACAAATATTTGAAGCTTCTACCTCCAAAGTTAGTACAAATGGCTTCTAAATTTTATTACATTATGTTAAGGACTATATATTATATAATTTCATGAAGTGTCATTAATAGCGATTCAGGACTCTTCAGAATAAATATAACCTTTCTCCAAAGGAAACACTTAATATTTCACATAAGGTTTCACACATGAATAAAAATAGTCCCTTGATTTTTGTTAACTTGTTACACATGGTTTTATGTATTTAAATTACGAAGAAAAGATTAACTAAAAGTTGAAATGTCTGATAAGAATACATTTAGAATTATGATTTCTAAAGCGCAACGAATAATTATATAAAATGTTTACATGGATTTTCGAATTTCATTGCTAATTTATAAAAAAACATTTACTTAAAGTTTTAACTTTGGATAATTGTGTACTATTCAAGTTATGGAAATGAGTGTTAAACGATTCTAGGTTCGTTTATCTCTTTATGTAAAAGAGATACTCTTCTATTCCTCCTTCCTAAACAAATTATTTTCAGTGGAAACAAATTAACAGGCAATGGTTTTAAAATTATAATCACACTAACTCGACATAGGTAATAAGCTAATGAAGAGGTGAAATATTTCGTCAGCAAACTAATAGACTCTAATTGGATCCACTTGTATTGAAGTGTGGTAAACAAAATTTCCTTAAGCCGAGATGCTTATTTCGCTTCATTTATTCAATTATCTACTTATATAGGTGTTGTGCTATTGTTATGATTATTTACGTAACCAACTTTTGAAGACTTTAAAAGAATCTGAAAAAAAATGGAACTTTCATTGGATTATTTACATGTCGTTCGTGTCTGGCAATCACAGTCAATTTTATCAGTTTTATCATAAACCATTTGACATAGAAATAGAAATTTGGCATAATGATAAAGCATATTAATCCGCATTTATTTTAAGACTCAAAAATATTAATATTTTTGAAGGAATGAAATGTTACTCAAATGATTTTTCATTTCATAGATCGTATATAATACTAATCGAAAGAGACAATTATAAGCATTTAAAAACATTACTTTTCCATAATTAAATAAAATATAGTTCTATTATTGCTATTAAAAATTAGGAAAAAAATATGGATCCTCACTCATCATCCAAAACTGCATCATAATTATAAAAAAAACAATTTCCAAAAGGCCATCTAAAGTTCTAAATCTTACTGCTTGAATTTATTAACTTTTTACACCTTTGTATGTTTCTATATTTATTTAGTAAAAATAACAAAAAAAAGTCGTAAGTAGTTTAATAGAAATACTAAATACGGTTAAACTTTTATATATGTCTAAGGGTGTACAAAATCCTCGTAATGCGAGTTCTGCTCGTACTGAGCAGGTTTACTTCAGCATATAAGATATATAAATTATTGTGAATTGTTTAAAAAATATAGAAGAAACGTTATGTAGTTATACTAAATATTTAATCATAAGGTCGTTATGATGTATGCATATTTCCCAATTTAAATATTTGTAAATTATCTGTGCCTAACTATTATACAAGTTATGCAAAAAAAATTCATATTCACTATAGCAATATTTCCTGTTATTTAATTCGTCAGTCATAAATACAATATGTTATACTTGTACAATGTCTTCACTCAGGCAGTGAAAACGAATTTCGTCAGCGGGCAATGAGACTTCTGAAGCTAATTAACTTTGTCTTCGTTGAGTTTAATATTTTCAATTAGCTCCGAGAAGTGTCAATATATTTCTTTCAAATTAAAGTAGGTAATTGAAGATGAACAGCAGCCCACTTATTGACAATTTTGAAGGAATGTTTATTTATATATATATATATAATATATATATATATATATATATATATATATATATGTATGTATATATATATATATATATATATATATTATATATATATATTGACACTATTGTTTTTCACAAGTTACCGAAAATCAAGGGACTATTTTTATTTATTTGTGAAATCTTACGTGAATCTTACGTGAAATATTAAGCAGTATTGGTTTCCTTTGGAGAAAGGTTATGTTTATCCTGAAGAGTCCTGATTCGCTATTAATGACACTTCATGAAATTGTATAATGTATATTCCTTAATATAATGTAATAAAATTTAGAAGCCATTTGTTCTAACTTTGGAGGTAGAAGCTTCAGATATTTGTAAAAAATTAAAATAATATCGATTAATAACTTTTGAAGAGGTATCCAATAATTCAATGAATTCCTGAAACCACCTTCGTTTGTCATTAAAACAGAAAGCAAGGATAATTTTATTCCTAAAAATCAATTATTAGGTGAAAAAAAAATTTAAACATTAATTATTGACTCGACTTTTTTAAAGATAAATAAAAATTAGTGGACACATCACATGCACACTTATTTTATTTTTCTGTGTTATAAAGGCAGTAAATAGTCTTAAAAACCATCCAAGCTCGTGTAAGAACACATAGAAAGTAGGCTTGCATATTTGCTTATATCTCTTGAAATTTTTGAAGCAACATAAATGAATAACTTCAATAGAAAAGTTTTAAAAAAAGTTAATGGCTAAAATTTTTGTTTCGGTGCGTCTCCATTAATTTTGTAACTTCCTTTCACTATATATTATAATACACGGATGACAATTGCAAAGAAGAAAAGTAAATGTTGTATCGTAAAAATGTCTACAATTCTACTTTCTATAATTCAATACAGTTCAACTTTTTTTAAAGCAACAAAAATATGTATAGGAATCTATTCGAACTCAATAAAAGAACACTGTCACTTTACAATACCTCTTTAACATTTATGTCCCCTTTGCCACTTGGAGGGACCTTTATTTCTCTTTAGGATATTAGTAGCGTAGCGCCAAATAGGACAAATGAAATTCCTGTCCACACTAAAACCACCTGTATAATATATATTTATTTAACGAAATTTAATTTAGAACACTGGTAATGATACACTTTTCGATGCCTTTACCGGTATTCATATTTCGTCGCCCTTATCAATAATATTACAAGGGTCCCGCGCTCGGAAAATATGAACGAATTTTTTAAGTTACGAAATAATAGATATCAATAAAAATAAGGCACAGTCAAAAAGCTCTATAACAATAGCTAGGAAAACTAGCTAATCAGTATCAATCGTTTTATTGCGGGTTTTCCCTTTTCGATTATAATTCTTAACGGTATACATTTGTAACTGTCGTACCATATGACACGAAGTTCTAGTCGATTGCCTAGTTAGACGTACCCATATATATATATATATATATATATATATATATATATATACATACATACATACATACACAAACACATACACATATGTGCGTGTGTTTATGTATATATAAGAGTATTAAAGTTTAAATAAATTTAAAACGTATTTGTTGTAAAGTGACCGGCGAAAAAAAATATCATCCTTTTATTTTAGATACTTACTATAAACGTGACATTAAATTGTGGTGTTGCTTGTATTTAACATAACTTTTTTGTTGTTTATAAATAAGGAAGATATGAAGGACGAGAACACATTTAGTTTTACTGAAGGGAACGACACCCCATATAAATGAGATTTCGCGACGAAATGAGTTTACTAACTTGTTTATCTTGTAAATAAAGTAAGTGCTTTTCTGAGGACAACAAAATGAAATAGCTGTCGTTATTTATTCGTAAATATAGTATCAAGGTCCCGGGGTAATAGAGTTAGAGCAGTAATGATAAATATTATGAACGTTTCATTATTTTTGATAACTTATTGGGTCTTTTTTCACATTAAAATTACAGGATGTGAACGATTAAATCACTTTACTGAAATCAGATCCTAACTTTGACTCTTCTATGAAAATCTCAATCTTTTTCTAATTTTTAAAATAGAAAACCGCGGCTCTAAAGCCATATTCATATAAAGATACATATGTGTTTGTGTATGCATGTATACATAAACACATGTATATATATATATATATATATATATATATATATATATATGTATATATAAATATATATATATATATATATATATGTTCGTGTGTTTTTATATGGATATATTAAAATTTAGACATGTTATATCGCAAGTCGAATAAAGTAATAAAGTGGACATTGAAAAAATCATCGTCTTCATAAATAGATACTTATTGTAAATATTGGTTTATATTGTAGCGTTGTTTGTGCTTAATACATTTTTATTAGTTATACACAAGGAAGTGAGGAGTGAAAGAAAGACTTCTCTAGTTTCACTGAAGGGAATGGCACTTTGTATAATAAAGTCTCCCTACGAAATAAATATACTAATCTATCTATTTATCTTGAAAATAAAGCATCTGTTAGTGCCTTTCTGAGAAGAAAAAATAAAGTTGAGAGTCATGCTATACTCATAAACTTCAAAGAGTCTAGAGAGTTAGAAGTTTAATGTTAAATGTTGTAAATACTCCATCATTTTGGATAATCGTTGTACCTATGCCATACTATAGGTGTACCTGTACATCTTTTTAAATAAAATAGAGAAATATGCTATTCAGGCATCTTCAAACTCTATTCGCATTTTTTTATAATTTTGACTGTCCTCCTGTCTCGTAGTTTCTTCGGGTGTCAATGAAAAACTACTGGGTCGATTTAAATAAATTTAAATGAAGTATTACTGAAATAAACAGGGTTTCATTCTAATCTGAAGATATATTTTACCCCTTTCATATCTTAACTAAGGGACCTTTGACCTGTCTATATATTTTTTCCTATGGAATTTTTATATGTTTAAGTACCGCATAGAAACAACTGAACAGATATAAATGAAACTTTTACTGAGATAATTTTCAGCATACTGATTAGAATTCAAAGCAGCTCTTTTAGTCAAATATTTTCTAATAATCCTGAAATTTAATTACTAACACTCAGACGAGAAGGCCGAGGAAGGGATTGAAAGCTTATAAATATAAATTGATTTATATATGCAAAACCGTCATGCAAAAATCAATCATCACGTATATCATTGGAATATGAAAAAATATTAGTTGTAAGCTGATAGTAGTGGAAATTAATTCTATTAAAATACTAAAATGATAGTTACTGAAGTTTCTGGTGGAGTTAATACGAATCTAATTAAATACTTAGGTTGTGATAACTAGGTGCAACAGTGGAATTACTAATACCAAACCAAAAAAAGTAAATGCAAAGAGGAATATTTATTAAGAATATTCAAAGAGTGCAAAAAAAAATTATTATGAGACTATAGAAAAAATTATAAGACAGCAAACTCTGAAATACTGAAACAATTATACGTACGTATATATGAAGTACAAACCACAAAGGATAACGCGATGTGTAAGGTCCTGGGGGCACGTAACAAAGTTATGCTAATCAGAGGCGGTTTATATAAAACGTGACATTTTATATTATGTTGATTGAGTGCCCTTACGCCAACTGTTATTTCATGGCGCACTATATTTTAATACCTCAAAAATAATGAAACCTTTATAATGATTATAATAATAAAAGTGTCGAATTCAATACCCCTGGTTATTATTAACTACGAGTCACTATGCAAGAAAAGAATTATACGGTATAAGAATTTAATAGCTTACAGTTGTGTACACCTGCAAGGAGTGCTGGAAGGTGGAATTGCTAAAATAAAATTTATAGTTCCTTAACGAAACAAGCAACTCTTGTAATTTCCCATCCGACTGTCGGTATGTTATATTGTTGGTATCATTAGAAAAGTCTTTTAAATAGAATTTAAATTTTCATTTACTTGTTTTTGGTTTTAAGGCCATTACAAATATTTTAAACTTCAAGGTGAAAAATTTTAATACATTCTAAATAAAATTCCAATATAAATTCCATCCATTTCAATATAAACTTCAGTTAAAATTAATTTATTAATTTACGCCTGCAATTTCATGATAAATAAAATATTAGGAACCTTATATTGCATATGCTACAGCCCGTGTTTGATCGATTTTTTTTATATTTAATGTCAGATTGGCAACTAATAATACCCGTCACTTTTTTTCTAACCAGTTATGTGACATTATAGAAACGTTCTCGAATATCTTCCCTTCTTTATACTCGCATTCAAGCAATCCCAGGCTTAATAGGATGCTGATCCTAATTATCTACATCATATGTAATCATCGCTTACTCCAGTGTTTTTCTCAAACTCATTGCACTTATAATAAATCTTTCCCTGAATTGTATTTATAGCTCACACTAATTTTAAAAAGGTACATATCCAAGTAAAAAATGATATTCTATTAGTAAAATTACAAGGAGCAGTTATGTATTCCAAGGCAATAAAATGTTTCGCCACTTACCGCTTCATAATTGGCCGGTAATATGTATGTCTATAACTTAAGAATAACAAAATAAACAAATAACCATTTGGTTATTTGTTATTTGTTTATTTCATTTTTAATATATATCATAGTACATAGAGAGTACGATGTTTAATGTTCTGTTTAATTAACAAGAGAATTGCGACTAGTGAATTCGGTATTCAGTCGTAGAGACGGATAAGATATGGAAATTTCACGAAGGGAGTTTAGAGTGTTCTTGCTTCATGAATTCCATTTGAGGCGAAAAGCAGCACTCCTACAATAAATTAGAAAAAAATTAAAAGCCTTATTGAAACAGGTTTGAGGTTAGGTTTATCTTCCATGACAAGTATTCTATGACAAAAAATTTTCTCATGCTCTTATACTGCAACAGAAAAACATCATGTTCATGCCAACATTTTGTTCGATTAATTGCCATTGTAATATTTTATCCGTATACAAGGAAAATACCTACGTAACCAACTTTTTTTTCATTAGTTTATATAATTTTAATAATAATTTTAAATTGAATCCGTTCATTTTATACTTAAAATATTTCAATTCAATAAATTAGAAAATAAAACAATTATTAGACCAATGAAAATATATAATCTATGTAATTCATGGCTATGTATTTCACCACCAAAATTATTGTAAGAAACTTATGATGTGGCTGAACACATTGATCCGAGTATAAGACGTAGTAATTAAGCCTAATAGGAAGTGCGTGACGAGACGTGTTATCCGCAATCCGGACGTTTACGTGTTATCCAACTAGATCAACTAGTCCCGGGGGTGGCTCATCTAACTCAAACTCTGCGGTGGTTATTGTTATGAGTTTCGAAAGACAGAGTCCTTATTTGAATAGGCTTTATATATTATGGGATCGAAATAATTTAAATGGACGTTATTCAAATTATTATTAGGCTGGAACAGATTTAATAACAGCCAAGATGGATGTGGATAAGTTTTTTTAATCTGCCGAATGTGAATAATAAATAGAATTTTGGGCGGCATCACCCACTATAATTTTTATGCAATAGTTAAATACACATCGTTTTATAAGACTGGCTATGAAGAACCATAGTGTTTATAGGATCGCGGTCTAAAAACAATAACATTTATGAAAGTACTAGCTATTCACCCATACCAACTAGCTTTTCACCTCCTTTGCTTGCATAGACGATTCGTTTTCTAATTTTTAACTTTCAGTCAATTTGGTCACGCAAAATTAAGGCGTGGTGACAGTTTCGAGTTAAAAAAACATATATATGAAGCAAACGCGATCTTGCTCGAAAAATTACAAATTACCAAAAAAAATATTTTGTTGACAATCGAATGAATACCAAGTTTTACGTAAAAATTTAAAATAGAAATTTTTTTTTGCCTACAAACTTAGCCACCACTTTCCAAGTTTCAAGTAAAAATTACTATAAAAATATTTTTTCCATACGAAATTAGCCACACCTTTTCATCCGCTTAGGGACTTTATCTCAAAAAATGCTGAAATACATGTTTCACTATTTGGGTTGAAGAGCATTAATACCAAGTTTCACGTAAAAATTAACTTCCTTCTACAAATTTTTATCACTCACCACCATAGGCCATGAATTTTGACCAATTCCTGCATAAACTATGCCTTGAGCATAAAGATAACACCCGCACTAAATTTCAAATTTCTATCTTCAGCGGTTTGTATTAAGCGTTGATATGTCAGTCAATCAGGACATCGCCTTTTATATATTTAAATTATATTAAAAATGGCTTTATACATAGATATCATCCATGAAAATTAAAACTAAATAATACTTGATTATGAGTTATTAAATAAATATGCGGAAAAAAACATTTCTCTGTTTTTACCTTTCTCCGCGAGTTCTATTCAATTTCATTTTTAATTACTTGAAAGGAAATCAAACGACTATACAAAAGTAGTAATAAGCCGAAAAATTATTACAGCACCGTTAGCTGCACATGACGATCACCGATGCTCGGTCGTTTGATTATAACTATTAAAGATCAACGGGGTCAAAGGTACCATATAACGAATGAGGCAAATGCGATTTGAAACTGTGGGTGCCAAAATTAGCCGACTAAGGGGGAAACATACTCACCCCTGGTCAGCTCGCCTTGCTAATACTTGTAATTCTGTCACGGTCTCGCCAATCACTACTCGTGAATGGAACCAACGCCCCGATCCAAGTACGTCAGTGCGTAAATATTTCATATATTTACGATGTATGTAACATTGATGTACTATATAACAAACATACTTAATTTACAAAATATTTATAATGGATATCATATTAAACAATTAATATATTAAACAAGTAATTTTTGTAGTTCGATTGAATAATAACTGAAGATTAAATACCTAGTAAAAATGGTTAATAAAAACAATTGGGCTAAAACATTAAATACATTTTAATTAAACAAATGTGCACTTAAAGAAAATGTATCAATCATTTTGCGTATTATTTCAAGAATTTAATGACGATAATTGATAATGAAAGTGATAGGCAAATCGCAATATATGAATTTTATATCAAATGTTTAAATCAATCAACAAAATTGACTATTATTACATTCTCATTTGGCAACTACTGCATGTCACACATAGATAATCGCGTGGTCCAAAGTGTAACATATTTAATCAATAGCGGAATTTAAACCTATAATCATAGTTATAACTAATTTTAATATATTTATACGAAGTACACACAGTGATGCCAGTAATATAATATGTAATATAAGTACGTTAAAACATACGAAAAGAAAACTGTAAAATGAAATATCATAAAACGATGGACAATATAAATGTATGACAAAAACACATGTGTCAAGAGCAAAGTAAAATAATTAAAAGAATAAACATCAAATCGTTTGAAGACCATTAGTTAAAAATAAGTTCAGTTAAGTTCTCATTATTTGTTTTCACTTATAATTATTTTTGTACCATTCCAGTACAAAAGCATTTAACTTGGTCAGAAAACATTTTATCGCAATTCCGGTTCATCCAACAATATTAAGCATGGTTAGACTGGCTTTACATGAAAATCATTACTATTATTAGAAACACCTTCAAAATATTTATGTAAAATCGAAGTTATTTTTGAAACTACCAGCTGCAAACTACGTGCTCGTAACAATGCCCTTATCCTATTATTTAAGTTAATCCATAGAAAGTTCAGTTTACTACAGATGTTATTATTATTGTTTTGTTTACATTTACTTATCTCTACCGGAGCTGGTAATTTTTTTTAAATGATACTACGGATCGAGGTCGAGTGAGTATCATTGGACTATTAAAAATGTTTGTCAGAATCGGCCTGTTAATTAAGGTTGTTCGGGGTAATTTCATTACCTGGAATCTTCATAAAATTTCTTATAATCCGGCAAATATTGCATGTTGACATAGGTCGTGGGTTTGAGATCTAGTATTTTTGAACATAATATATATATATATATATATATGTGTGTGTGTGTGTGTGTGTATATGTTTGTGTTTGTGTGTGTATTATATAATATTGTTTTTAGAAAATTAAATTGCGTATGGTATATACGGGAAAAAGTTGTAAGTCATAATTTTGGACTTTATTGAAAAGAAAAAATGGAAAATTTACTTTCGCTTATCTGCGCTTATACATAATAGTGTATTAATTTATATCGAAGTGATTTTCACGTCACTGGTTTTTTTTGGGAATAATAATACAGACATTCCATTACAATCGTAAACGACATCCTTTTTAATTTTGTGTCTGCTACACACATTGAATACGGGTGTTTTGTTTGTATGGATTCAATCATAGACACAAAACAAACATTTATACGCTTTGTTTCTCGAACTTATGTTAAATTGAAAAACTCTTCAATATGTTTTTTTAATAATATTGAAAACACTGATATAACATGTGTCATTATGGTAAACGCGATGAATGAGATTGTAACATCACAGGGGTTGGGGGTGTTTTTAGGCGCGGAATTCAAAACACCACTTTTCAAACCGCATTTTGTAAGCTATAACTATAACCCTTGCATTTATATATCAAATAGTACATAAGTTCGATAAATGGTAATTCGGTCGAATAAACATAAAAATAAAGTTTGTGCATGTTCTGCATTGGGTGTATAAGGAGTGAACTGGAAGACTACTGAAAAATTTGTCTTTGATTTATCTCACAATAACTTTGGACATACTATTAGAAGACTTATGAATGGTTAACAGAAATATATATGATATTTGAGTTTACAAATTTCATTTTTATTTTATTTAAAATTCCTACTGTTTTAACCATTGCTTGTATGAGAACGGTACTGTTAAATACAGGGGTAAAATCAAGAATTTAGTGTGATAATACTATGGGTCAGCAAGTTCGTATTTTAAAGAGTAACTTTATATGAAAACTCTTTTAAACCACAAGCATTTTTAAAAAAAAGGCACAATTTTCCAAGCCCGACCATTAGCTTTATATCAAAATTCAAAATATGTAAAATCTAATAACGCACTAACAATAATCAAAATGTGTAACTTGAAATATATTTCACGTAGATTTAAATATGTAATATCAATAATAGCAAAAAAGTGAAGGTTAACTGTTTGTCATGCACCATGAAAAAGGAAATCTGCCTAGTGATCTTACTGCTTTCGAGCGATACTTCATCGTAGTGGTAAGGTATCACTGCATATATTTCTTTAAAAATATTTAATATGAAAGTTAGGATAATATTTTAAAATTAATGTGAATTTTCGAGTCAGTCAGATTGATTAAATTTAATAATTGGACCGCACACAGATATATTAATTAGTCCAATATTTTAATAGATAGTAATTTTATTGGTCTACAGCAGCGCTCACTTATATTGTGATCAGTCATGTAAATACTAACACGGTCAAGTATTTATTTTGAAATGCAATAGCTAGTCTCTGATAAAGTGGAATTTTGACCAAAATTGGTATTTCCAGATACAACCTGCTGCGTAGTCGATAAATTAAATACTAAATAGAGCTACGCGTTCTTCAAGGTCACCATACCCGAGTTCTAGCATAACGAATTGTTTAACCTTTGCAGCCCAAGATGGTAAAAATTATGAAATATTGTGAACAATGACTAGTTTAGGATAATAAAAAAACATATTCCAGAAAATTATTTTTTTTAAATTAAGGCCTACGTGGTATGAAAGGATGTAAATAATTATTTTATTTATTATAACGCAATGCTACATGGTAATTTTTATGATTAGTTTGTAACACTCCACCACATTTAGGAAACTTACAAACTAGCATAGGTTGTTTTTTGACCTAAAGTGACCAGTGACCGATTTGATATTGTCGTACTGCTATTGGCGATCATACTGCGCGGGGCCCTTATATTTTTTGATCTGAATTTCATTTTCAAATGATCTTCGATTCTTGAGTCTAGTCCTAATTCGCATAAAGTCTCACCAACCTTAAATCCAAAGTGAGCCGAAGATAGTTGTTTTTCTGTTAGGTTTTTACTTTTGGGACTTTTAGGTATAAGATACAAGAATTAGCCACTGCAAGGTTTAATATATGATAGAACATCCAAATTTGTCTTCTTTCGCTCCACATCATTATTTTCATCTTCCCATAATATTAGCTATAAAATCAATGTCACCCATATGCCGAATGTATTCTCATACGATATTAGGGCGATCAATGTTGATAAACCTCATAGTAGCTTTTATCATAAAATCTGACCTTAGCTTTAAGCAATTCACAAGCAAAAGTTGAAACGAGAGTATCAATCTTTTCGTTTTTCCATATGACATTTGATATATCGATACTATCAATATCAGGCACATGTTGGTAATTTTGATGCTTCGGTGTTCCACGTATCATTCTCACAATAACTTTAGCTAATTCTCTTAAGTTTTTGGGAGAAGTTCTTCGGGAAGTAAAACATTTTCAACTCCTGTTTTGGATTAAATTTTGAATACAAATTCAGAAATCCCACTGAGGAAAAATATTTTATGAGATTTTTTGGAATTATACTTTTTAATTTTATCGAGCTTTTGTGGAACAAATATGTTCATCTTTGCAAAGAATATATTTCCTCCAAGGGAGGCTCTATTAAAATCCTTGTTCAGTTTTTCTGCGATAGAATTAACTTTGAATAGTCTGTCACTATTTGGGGAAATTATGAGGTAGCATCTTAGAATTGTCATTGAAATATGTATATGTTGCATAATTTTCTTAAACGTTTACTTCGGCATTATTTCTTGGATAGAAGCCATAGGAAGACAAGAAGCAAGACAAGAGGCAGAAGGAGACAATTGGTAAAAGGTTCAATGTCATCTACGAATGGTTGGGACGTCATTCTAAAAGAAAATAAACTGATTAAGCAACAACACCCACCTATTTAAATTACAACAACATTATTATCGTTACTTAATATAACAGGAATATAACAAACACAAAAAACTTCCTGTTGTTGAATAAAAAGGAAATGATTCTAACATTGAATAAACTTATTTATTAACTCACCTAGAGATTTATAAGAAAGAAAAACAATTTTTTGCACTTTTTATGTCATTTTTCACTGGACTAAAAATGTGTGTATGATGAAGTGGCAATTTCAGTGTCAAGTGAGCACCCTGCAGACATAATTATGGTGCTAAAGTCGACATTTTCTGCCAAAATATTACAGGATTGTAGGATTGTTAACGAAAACGAAGTGGTTTGCTGAAACAGTTCTCGCTGTACCATATGACTTGTTTGCGTTAACTGAAACAAGGCTCAATGATTCAGTTAGCAATGCAGAACTGTTTGCTGGTAGATTCTCGGTAGTATATATATTTACACACACACACACACATATATATATATATATATATATATACATATGTATATATGTCTAAAATTTAAAGGGGATAAATGAAGCAAGAAAACTTTTTTAAATTCACAATTCACGTATCACAAAATCAATTGAAATTTCAATATTCCACATATTACGTTGTCTTGTTCGGGCAAATTTTCATATTTAGTCTGCCTTTTATTTTTCAAACACAATTATACCGTGCGTATTGCGGGCATTAATGGCCATCATGTTTTTAAAATAATCTCAAATTATTTTGTGTCAAAATATATGAACAAAAACGTAAGAAAATGGCTCGAATGAAATACATTTTTTATAATAAATTGAAATTACTTTTTTAATTGTTTTTTCTTCAAAATTCTTTTTTCTTAAACAAAAACTGAAGCAGTTGAACTATTTGTTATCATAAATTTGTTATCATTGGTTACATTAGCCATTCTGTAAATTCCCTTCAATCGAAAAATTTAGTTTTATTAATTTAAATTGAAGAACAGCAATAGGGTACAACTCTACATTCTCTTCCCTGAACCACTGTGTTATTGGTACGACCACGGTAAACTCACTCAACAGTTTCCCCTCACATTTAAACATTTTCTCTTCCAGTACAGAATAACAAGACCACGTATTAATTTTCTGAATGCACTCTTACGTTTTTTTTCTAATCCGCGTCATAAAACGAAAAAAAACGATACCCTTATACGTCATTCAACTATTCGTCCAACCATTTGATCGTTTGTGGTAGGTATTTTTTTTTCAGAAATTATTTGGCATAGAATATTAAAATTTATACATGCGATAAACAATATTACTATGCAGATACCTCAAAAACCAATGGCAACAATATTCATATGAGAATCTAGGGCAGGCAAAAAACTACTCGATTATTTTAGAATTTAAATTGGATATCTGTTGAAAGAACATTTTTTTTAAAGATATTACAAATAATATTATATTACGAACAATTTGAAATTTTGCGTGGTATTAAACATATTAACTAGCACATATCTCAACATTGACTGTTAAAACTATGCACATGATAATTTTAGAGTACTCAATTTTTTTTAATTATATATATGGTTTGATTTTAAAAAGTAAGATACCAAGACTCCATAAATATTTTTTTCCTAACTTTATCTGACCGTTTTGAATATGTTGTTGATAATGTTCACAAAAATACGTCTTTACATCATTTATACCTGAAAGTATGAATGCATGTTGTTCAAAATATGTAGATGCTTCGAAATCGATAAAAATTCAATTTAAATAATTTTCTAAATGTTCACATTTATTGAAACTCAGTAAATCACGAATATTTCAAATATATTTAGTATAACACACTAATAATTTACATTTGTTACGTATTGCAAATATATCTTTACTATTTTAAAATAAATATACTGTATAGCTCGCTGTTCCCGTCCTCCTAATTTCTCATTAGGATTTTCAGGGAAATGTGAAATATTTATTTTCAACTATTAAAAAGTTATCTATCGTAATTTTCATCCATCTTCAATTTTTGTACGGAAAATGTAAATTATATATTTTATGGGAATATTATTTATACATATAATTCTGTAAATTTGATGCTTTCTTCTCTATTTTAGAATAATTAGGAACGACATCTACATAGAAAACACTCTTTGATCTTAATATTGCTAGCAGGAAATTAAAGATATCAACTGCGTATAAAAATAAATTCCTTTTGAAATTTTCCGCTTTTCATATTTCATCGTAACCAAGGAAAATTGATATAATTAAACACACTTGTGTAATGTCATTATCATTCACGAAACCATTATTCTCACAACCGCATCTGTTTAACTGGCGGCCCTTGCCTCTCTCACACTTGGACACGGATACGGTGACGGATAATATTAATAATTATTTAAGTGGTAAATTTTAATCAATTTTCATTCATAATTAGTATTATTATAATCGACAGAGATCA
Organism: Druceiella hillmani; assembly: GCA_039881145.1. Taxonomy (NCBI): domain Eukaryota; kingdom Metazoa; phylum Arthropoda; class Insecta; order Lepidoptera; family Hepialidae; genus Druceiella; species Druceiella hillmani. The sequence continues at coordinate 1,736,187 of JAYKKI010000144.1, read as the reverse complement.
ACTTTGGGTGAGCCGAGTATAAATCAAATAAATCTACCTATAAATACTAACAAAGTTGTCGATTATTTCCGATTAGGCATTTAATTAATTTAAAGGGCCAATTAATTATCAGGCATTTAAGTAATTAAAGGGTTGCAAGTTTCTTGGTCGAAATCAATGTAAAGGAGTACAGTTATAATATATTTATTAATTGTGTCTCCGTACTTACAATTATTGACAAACATCGTATATGAAGGTATCAGCTTTTGCCCGCGACTTGTATGTATATTGCAACTATATAATATGGATTAGAAAGAATCGTTTTGACGAAGATAAAAATTTGCCTTTTTTCATAATTTTGAAGATTATTAGACACGTTGTATTATATTTAACAATACAAATTTTGACAACCCTTTTCCCTGGTTAGAGTTTTAATTTGAAAATACCTCCTTTATGAATTTTGGGGTGAGAAAATAATCTACTATCCGAATTTTATTTCTCTAAATTCATTAGTTTGAGCTCTACGTAAATGAACCATTGCCTTTCTCTAAATATATGAATTATTAGTTACTTATATTTTACTTTTTTAATTTATATTACTATTTAAATATCACTTAAAATGCCAAAAATATTATTAATTTAATACACCTAAGTATGTAGAAATTACAACACGTGCGGAAATTTAACAAATGTCACAGTAGACATTTTTAACCCAATGAAGTAAATTTAATTTGAATTATCATCTAAAAAAGAAACAATTTTTATTATTTGAAGCTGAAAATCGAAAAGAAATATAGGAGCGTCTATTTAATTCAAATAAAAAAAGATAGTCATAACTGAGTCGAAATCGTTGATTTACTTCGATCTGTGAGATTCTTCGTGCTTCGGATGGTATGTTAAGCTGATAGTTTGGTTGTTACCATAAGGTAAGAGTATATTTAAGAAATCTAGGCCAAGGATGATCTCGTTCCATTATTTGTTACGAGGATTGAAGAGTAGTCGCTTCGCGTAAAACTAGCATCCTGGTCCAATTTTCGGGTTAGATAGCGGACCCCTATTAAAATATCAGACAATGCTAAATCGAAGTAAAACTCGTATTGTAGCGCTTGTAATTTCGTGCCTCAAGGAGTTCGGAGTGGACTAAATGTGCACTTGTAACTCGATGTAGTTTGTAGATTTGTGAAGACTACATCGGCCATATGTTACTATCCTTAAAATAGCCTGAATACATAGATATTAGGATACAAATACACATTTAATATAGAAATTATTTACTGAATTATTTCCCTCTTTCGAAACTGAATTTTTTTCGTGGAAATTTTATGGCCAAATATTAATTTGTTACGTTTCTTTGTTTAAACAATTAAAAACTGTGACGCCCAAGAAATAGGTAAACTTCAAAAGCCCAAAAATATACATTCACTGTAACTTTATTCCAAGCTCAAAACCTCCAGGCGCTCCATATGCAAAGTTTCAGGTTAATAGGCTCACTGAATATAACATTTTTCGCCAACTTGCTACCTCACCTTGATAGAATTCTTGGAAATACTGAAATACGCATACTGTATTTGGTGTTAAGTTTCAACTAAATCTGTCCAAAAAGATATTTCCTCCATATACATTTCATAGCACCACTCAACGCCTAAGGAGGTTATTCGTTAGTATTGAATTTCGAAAAATCCTTTCCTAAAAAGCGACTACTTTCCTAATTTCAACCTATCATACCTTAAGCAGCTCGGCGGTGATGAATCAGTCAGTTTGGATATATACTTATATTTTTTTATATTATATTATATTTTTTTATATTATGGAGGAGTATATTTTTTTGAAATATCCCCAAAAAGTCACTTGGACTCCTTATAACTTGTTATAACTTGTCAAAATGGCTATATAAATACATTTTAATGGTAACTATTGAAATATATGCGTTAATATATTGTAACTAATTTATTATCAGCTGGTAATAAAGTATATACTGCCGAGATTAATTGAATCATTCTTGATAAAACAAAATTCATGCCTTATTTCTTTCTTTGTCATGTCTTCTGTGTATTTACATGCATGTATAAGAGCAAAATATATATGTCAAATTAATACGTCTGATAAAAATATAACGGTGTAAAACAAAAAACCAAAACTATGAATTTTCAAAAATAATATTTTTAGAAGCACTCTTGAAAATCATGATTCCTCAACGGATCAAAAATAAAGAACTTGAAGTGGCTTTTAGCTTAAAATCCGAGTTCAAGAGTAGCCAAAATAGCAAACTTGTGCAACTAGAATTAAAATGTTACATAGGAAAAATAGGTGTACATTTTCAAAAGTCGGTAAAACGTATATGAATGTCCTATGAAACTACAAGGAATTGAAACTACGTTTTAGATATATTCTAAAAGTCATAGTGATTTATTTGTGTAGAAAAAAGGGGATCAGGACGTAACAAATTTTCTCGAAATTATTTTAGGAAATTATAATTTTTTTCTTAACTACTTCTGAAGAACTATTAGTTAGCATATTACATTTTCTCATTTATTTACAACTTTACTGTATTAGTACAATACAAGATGATATAATTTAAGACTTTCACAATTATTCTGTTTTGTTTTAGTCGACTGTGTGTTTTTCATCCTACCTAAGATTTAAAGAAATAATCTATTAAATTAGTTTCAAATATCACTTTAAGTATTAATTCTTTTAATTTAAGTCTAATTTTAAAACCCTTTTCCATTAACGATCGTCTAACTTATTGACCAAGCAAAATTGATATTGATCATCCTAATAATGCAGCTAAATCATCGGCATTAACATAAACCAATAACATAAGGATAAAGTCGTCAGTCAATTCATCTTTGAGCAGAGATATTCATTAGAAAACTAAACCATAATATATTAGTTAAACCTTTGAGCACTTTGAGAACAAATAACTTATACGTCTAAAAGTTAATTTAAATACTTTTTAACTTACAAAAACACAAATCAACACTTGTTAGTAGGCTGAAATAAAACCATTTAACAATATATTTTACTTAGATATTTACGAAATTTCATAATGCTTAACGGAATCAAGAAATTATGAACGTTCTCATATAAACCATATAAATATAAAATTTGTGTCTAAAGAGCAGAACACCAATAGATTTAATTTCGGTACACTGAATAAATTAAATAAATTATAAGTAAAAACTTCTATAATTCAAAATAATAAAGTACTTTTGGGTAAATTGTCTCTTAAGTGGATTCATGTTACTCAGTTTAAATAGGCATAGCTTAGTTTCTTTATCATAGTTTTTTATGCCCAAAGTTTTGTCAATTTCCATGAAATGAAGAATATATTAAGAAAAATTGCTATCCTCGTATAGTTCTATAGACCTATCAGTTTTGGTACGTTTGAGTTACTTTGATCTTATTAAAGATGTGTAGGAGTTCCACTGCCAACAAGCATTTAAAATAATGAATTAATTTTCTTATCGGTTTTGCATCATCTGTTATTTAAACTGAATTAAATTGATGTTTGTTGAGCAAAACGAGTAACTTTTGTTGATTCTGGTACAAATAGTCTATCTTAAATAAAAAAAAAGATTCTCTACGTAGTAACAATGAGTCTTGATGTGAAACTCAACTGACACAATAAATACAAGTAAGAAGTATCGGGCAAAGTATCATTAGCGCACCGCATTCCCGTTACCTGTCGCACATCGCAATGTGCTCTACAACATATAAAAGAATATACTAGAGGTCTTCAAAAGAAGCAATAAATACCAAATGTCATTTATCTATTCATCGGAAATCCGTTTTAAAAGACACGATGTACAATATATCAATATATATTAACATGAAATTTAATTCGGTATTTATATCAACAACTAAAAATGAAATTACTTTCTCAACATAAGTTTCACATCGTATATTGCACTTTGAAACTTATACACGTTGTTTATTTATAATAAAAGGTAGTATGTACTACAACCGGAAAATGCATATTTGTACAGTTGTTCATATTAAAAGTTCTATTAATAACCGACTCAAACATAATAAGTCTATTTCAAATGTGTCAATTGGCCGCGTGGAATAACATATATTTGCAGACATACGATATCAGAAATGTATAGGTCAATAAAGGCTGAGCACACACTTGTGTGACAATTACGTTACGCAACGCAATACTATGTTACTATCTCCATTTCATGTACGCACTTACTTAAATTTATCTAATGGATGCAAAGTGATATTAAGGTAAACTCTCATTAACTTATTTTAAAGATGGTCCTCTAACTCTTACAAACATCCATATAATATATACAAATAGATTATGCACTCTAATATCCATCGAGTGACTTAATCACTTTTAGCCTAATTTTTGTATAATCTCGATATTTTCAAATAGCACACATCGATATATACAATTAAACTACAGTTCATACCATTATTGAAAAATTGTATGCGCTGTCAATAGTAATTCTGATTCACATCAGTATAAATATTTCATTAAACTATAGAGTGTTTTTTCACGAGTTAACCTTTCAGAATTAAATGGAATGAAGTGACTTTGGTACAATCCAGTATGACTAGTTGATTTAATGTATGATTTGTTTCTTTTTCTTATTAAATATATGAGATAGAGGCCAAAGAGTAATAAAATTTATAGTACCTTAGTAAAAGTTACGATTTATGTTTTAAATGTAGAAAACGTACTATTTATTATTTAACGCTATTGCAAATTTTTAAATAAAATGTTTTCCTAGATTTCCAAAAGGTTGTCATAATTTTTTTTGATGCAAATTCCTTGTATTATAAGAGAGTTTCAAATGCGTGTAGAACTTGTACTAAGAAGGTTCGTTTACATTTAAGCACTTATAAATATTTATGGGTTTGTATTTCTATTAAGCCATTTTGGTGAATAGTTTAATTGAAATGAATACACTACTTTATCACAACATTGATATATTGCCCACTATGTAATTCACAGACATGAGAAAAAGGCCCATATTTAACTAAATTATAAGATCTAGGTCAGTCACTATAGTTTTCCCGAATAGTTTTGCAAGTCAGGTTTTACGAACCCTACTTTTTTATTAATATTTGGTTCATCAGTTTCGGAAATAAATATGATGTTTCGTGGCTTCGTTTTCGCTTATTTTTTAGGATATATTTTTAGATAACTACAACTAAAACTTGTTTTTTGTTTTCTTCGTAACATACCCTTTGAAAAGAATAAACGAGTACCTTATTTATCCTCTATTTAATTCTTATATTGATATTTTGGAAAATATTAACTAGTGCAAAACATATGAGTTTTGCATAGCTATGGCAAATTTTAAAATTTCTGCGTCGCATGATTTCAGAAAAAGATAGGCTATGACAGACGAACAAACAGACTGGTGAGTGATCTTATGAGGATTCCGTTTTTCAAATTGAGGTACGAAATTCTAAAAAAAAAGACAATAAATAGAAAAGGAACCTACAGGTACAACAATTTCCCTTAGAGTTTGATAAAATACAATTATTCGTTTACTTAATTCTTGAAGTATTTTAAACAGGTTTTGGATATAAATTGTTAAATTATAATACTTATATGTCTATATGTAAAGAACCTATATTTCTTTAATTGGTATAGCGCTCTCCTGTCGGTAAACAGTGACCATGTACTTATGTACTTCATAGATGGCACTGTGAATAATGGCGGCCAAAAGGGTCAGCAAAGCAGATTGTTTTTAGTTTACAGAACTCACGATTGTCATTCAGATTATTTGATTATATTAAAAGAATTGGATAAAAAGGAATTAACAATTTAAATAATAAACTTTAAATGTAGTTTGTTTGTTTTCAGGTAGTAGCACTATTTAAGTTAAACTGTTTAATTATTATCGTGTCTATGTAAGTACTAAAACAAACAAACTTTGTTTTCAGAGCAACGCGATTGTTTAATTGAATTTTTCGATTACAATAAGTTTTAAGAAATTGTCATATATATTTAACACTTAACACTTATAAAAATATTAAACATATTACTAGTAAGTGACCTGACAACAATCTTCTACTTCGCATGTTGATTGAATTTTCAATGCCATTTAACATACAATCGAAGCATTTTGAAAACATGTTAGTATACTCGAAAAATTCCGTCTCATATTTTTTAACGTTTCATATTAATAAGTTATCCAGGATAACTTCTCTACTTTATTGTTTTACTCGTGGTACTTTTTTGTTCAATGAAGTACTACTTTTATTTAAAAAGTGTCTTTCACTTTTCAAAGTTTCTTTCTTTGAGAACCTACTAAAGACAATAAAATTATTTGAATAATGTCATTATAAAAGTATAATATTTATTATTTCATTTATATAAAATAATAGTGTTTATTATTTCATTGCAATTTATGTAAATAGATTCTTTCATTGGAAGTTTTAAAAGCTTATTTTCCCAGTTCATACACGATCTTGAATTGATTTGGAAAAGCACGCTAGATTTCTGCCATTTAAGTTTAGCGATTTCTCATTTATATTTCTCCTTATTTGTTGCAAGTATGCTTATTTTAATTAAAGAACGTAATGTTTGAAACCAATATTTTTTCGTGTCAAATTTCTGAACAAGCTAATTTTATTTAAAGTAAACCTTATTAAGGTTAGAACTTGTTGTTAGTTAGTTTGAAATCAAAATATATATTGAATAATGAAACTAAATGGGTTAAACAGACGTAATTTTTTAATTAAACATGCCACTTTTGCACGTTATATGTTTAATTATTAAATAGTTCAAAATGCCACATTACTTAACAAGATAGAGATGTATTACATATTTTAAAATACTTGTCTCGAAGAAAGATATAGACGGACTTTTGTCGGCATTTTTAACGATCCTATTGTACAAGTTAGAATGAGGTCGACCCTTGATATTGTAATAATTGTATTTTACGTCGATACTTGATACTTTAGTAATTGTAACTTTTAATATACACCCTTAAGAGGGTAATTGGTAAAACAATGGTAAATGATATTACATTATCATTTATTTCTTACATAGACATCGGATTCAGAAACGTGGCACGTTATAAAGTATTTTAAAATATTAATTTATGCCTTCCTTTAAAGGAAATTTCAACTCCTCTCTATTAATATAATAAAATTCCTCCACTGTGCCCACTGAAAATATTTTCGAGAAGAAGCATTATAATTTCCTTCTTTTTGTCGAAAATCTGTAAGTAGCTATTCTTACAGATTTTCAGATTCACTATTATACATTACAGATTTAGAGATTCACTATTATATATTTATTATATATTACAGATTCACTATTATAACTGATAGCAGCTCCCGTGGAGTTTATCTAAAGGCTGTGGTCAATTTGTGATTGTTAAAATGCGAATAATTCATATTTTAAAAAGATTTCGATATTTAATATCACTTAAGAAACATTTTCAAGCGAACTGGAGTACTTAATATATTGGATTTGTTTTCAGTATATTCGTTATGAATTTACAAATGAGAAGATATTATTTTTACATTTATGTTGTTTTTCAAACATAAGTTACTGATAACTTCCCCCTTGTGTGTTTAATGGCGGTTTATATTTATTACGTGAGAGGACAAAGTCCCAATTTATTTCCCGTAGTGTGATTTCTTATGATACTTGGTCTGAAATCTTACTGCTGCTGTATATATGTTACTAATAAACTCATGGGGAAATGAAGCCACAGTTAATTTCATCTGCCGAGAGCGCTTACCAATATCTTGCAGCGCTCATCTGTAATTTGCACATTTATATTGAGCATAAAATGTAGTCAGACCCTTCAGTTTTGAATTTTTCTCTGTTTCAACTTGTTCAGTTTATACGAGTACGTTGTTGCATTCCGAGGTTTGGAACAAATTTATTTTTGTTTGTTTATTTTATTTTACGTAATTTAATGTACGCAATTGATACATGCGGTGCCTTTATTGTTACAACCGAAATTTCTTATAGAAAACCAGGATATCATTTCAGCTCCGCTCGAAACCCGATCGGGAATCGATTCCGGGTACTAAAGGCGTAACGTGCCGCCAAAAGTCTTATAGCACTATATTTGGGTTAATACAAAACAATTCTTCATGAAAATTCATTATAAAGATAATAAATAATAGCGCATTACAGCCAAAAATTAAATTGCTCATTTATTTTGACTAAAGTGATTTTATTTTCGTAAAAACGAATCAGCAATTTTTGGTTAGTGATGGAATTATGAGGAGCGATTAAGAATCGGAAACTAAATAACCTAGTAAAAATAAATAAAGAAACATATTTTTTACAAATTTTCTTAAAATTACCGCTTTCATAAAAGACAGGGATGTTGCGAAAGTTGAAAAGATAGTTTTTATATATTTTTTTTCATTATATCTTTAGTTGCCGATTCTTAATCGCTCCATAAAATTCCGCCATGGTCAAAAGGTAACTCTGAATATATGTGCGCACGTGTGTGTGCATATATAAACGAAAAGTACAATAATTTTTGTTTGATTTTAGCAACTTTTTCTTAAATTGAAAAATTATTCCCCCAAAAGCGCTTGAACTTTTTAAAAAATTAAACCGTTTCAAATGAAAGTGTTGAATAAATTAAGTTGCAATATATTTTTGGAGCTAAATGCTATCTGTTTCTTAGTGTTTAGTGGAAATATTTTTTCTCGAAGAGATTTTTCCACTATCGCAAGTCTACATCGTTGACGAATTTTTTATACCCCAAAAACCAATCAAGCATTATGTGATCTGATAGTCAATTATGTACAGTCTATTAGTCTATTATTAGCAAAAATATCTTGAAGAATTGAAAAGAATTATAGCCGGTATTAATATTCTTTGAGTTTAATAAAAATGTTTAAAATTAATGTAGCTATTACTAACTGTTATCTCATTGATATATAATTGAACTATAATTTTTAGTAATTAGATATATTTTATTATGATTATTTGTGTAATGGTTTTTGGTCTAACAGCAGCTACCCTTTAACGACTCAAGTGTACAGTCCCTGTGTACAGGCTGCCGAGTACCTACCACATCACTTTTTATGCTGGACACTTCAGCCTCCGGCACAGTAACCGCCGCAACTCCCTACATTTTATTTAAACCTGTACTTTTTTTATACGTACTACATAAATTAATGTAATTTTTGCATTTAATGGTATTATTTCAAAGAGCAAATGTTTCAATTTACTTAATTAAATTTAATCAAGCTACAAAACAATAATATTTCATTAAAAAAATTATATTGATAGCCACGAAATTAGTTAAGAATTTATATTGATAGGCGATATTTATAGACGACGCTTTTTGGTAAATATTATATATATATATCCTCCATTCGCGCGATGTTAACTGTTTAGCTGTTAGGGGTCATCGATAAATGCCGAGACAGTATTCGAGGGTGTTTTACGATGTTGACTTTTGTTTCTATTTATAATGTATAAAAACATAAATAACTTTGATGCTGTGCAAATAAAAATAAAAACCAGTAGTTCGTTGAAAGGAGACAACATGATTTATCTGTTTTCGTTCGACAACCATTAACAATGATAGGTAAGTGGGAAGTATCACATTTAATTTACACATCTAAAACAAGATTGTGCATAAAAAATTAAATTCATGCAAAATACATGTCAAAATACTTTTCTGAATGAAATGTTCAAGACGAGATTCGAATTGTGTATATAAGCATAAGTTCGTATTATCATGTAGATTTATGTAAACATCGTGTTATTTTCTGAGTGAACAAATGTCGCCGCTGCGTTTGCCCTTAGTATATATAATATATCGATCATTTAAATTAAAAACGATTATTTGTGACTACTTAAAATTCTATTTATGGATAGTATTAACAAAATTGACATATATAGTAAATAAATTAAGATGTGTCATAAATAAATTTTAACTTATAATATAGCTGAATCATCAATACTCGCTTAGAAAAACAATAATTTGTTAGTCATAATGTTTATAATTTATCTTTCCTTATATAAGTTTTTTATTGCGTGTACTTTATAATTAATTATTCCATTAGTGTTTAGTGTTTTTCATTTATAATTTTATTTCATGTTTATGGCTGACTTACATGGAATGGTACATTTGCTATAAATGTGCTATCTAAACTAGATATATAGATAAAGTTGTACAAGAAAATTAAATGCTAATAAAGTTCTGCTAGAAAATTGCGCTCTGTTATTTTTGTAATAAAATAAAATATAAATATCATTAAAATACTAATTAAGTTTCAGTTGAAGTATATTAGATTACACTGTATTACTTCGCATAAAACCCGCATTTCCTCTCGAATTTTTTTCACCAAACCCAAGTGCCAATTTTAAAGTCGGTTTTTAAATAACACAAATGCAAAATATCTCTCATGTACTATTTCTCACAATTATTTGTTTATTTATAACATAAAAAACACAGGTAATGAACTCTACAATGTTCACCTACCCGATTGGCGCATGATTTCATTACAATATAAGTGTCGGCCATAAACTCTTATCCAATAATTTAAAAAAAAAGTGAACATCCGATATGAAAGCAAAAATTAAAAATTGTAAGAAATCAAAATTAAAAAAAATTAGTTGAACCCAATTACATGGATTTCAGCGACAACAGTATACAGTTTTGGATTAGAAATAAAAATTTGTTTGTCATAGCTGTAACTTAATATTGACGGAAATTAGTTCTTATAATTTCTTAAAACCAATAGTTTTAAAACCTTTTGAATCCTGTGGAGGCTTCTTGCATATCTAATCGGATATTAGCTTCTCGCCTTATCACGATTTCTATCTGTTACTGTACGAAACTCTTGCGATTCTTTGTATCATGATTCTTTGTGCTTGCGTTTAATCATGATTCAACTTCCAAGACAAATAAACACTCTAAATACTTTTATGATTCTTCGACATACAATTTTATTCTGTTAATAAAAATGTTTAATTCTTACGCGTGTTAACTATGAAATCTACAGTGCAAAATGCATTTAATTCAAATCTCATCTTAATTCAAAAGTCTTGAAATTGTTTTTCAAATTTAACACTTAAATTGAAATCCTTCTCAAATTCTGAAGCAATTTACTTTTCTGTTGTGTTGTTTATTGTATTTTTTATAAATTATGTAGTGCAACCTTGTTCTCTAGTTCTCACTTTCTTTAATTTTTTTAAGCTTTTTATAAATTTTCCCTTAATGTTTTCCTAAAATAATTAGCTTTTCGTCACGATGCTACTGTTTTAAAATGATAGTATTGCATTAAATTTCTCACGAAACGGTAAACCGATTCATCTGATTTAAAATTAGTCACATTTTATAAAGGAATTAATAAATAAAAATAGTTATCTTAATTACATACATTAAATGTTCCACAATAACCAAAGAAACTAAAATGTATTAGAATTATCAACTATTGAATTTCCGAAAAACGAGGAATAGCAATGTATCGTTATTTATCTTTTCTGCAAACATAATAAATCAACAGAACAAGAGGAGCGAAATGTAAAATAATGGTAAATATTACACAAAAGAATGGCATAGAGAGTATTTTAATGCAAATCATTGTATCTTTGTGGCGCTGTTTGTTGTTGTTTGTTGATTATTTTACTCCAGTAAAATGTTCTGACCCTTGTTACAAAATAGTCTTTGAACACGGAGCAAAATGAAACGAACGTTGTTTTGAGGAAATAGTATTTTATCACAAAATTCTCCAAAAAAGTACTCATTATCATTATCAAAAAAGTACTCATAGATGATACGTATTATTTTTTAAATTGTGCGCGGGATCTCTTCATTACAAATGGAAATTAGTTAGAATATTGTACCTTTTGAATTTCATGTAATAAAATTTAATGTTTGATTTATGCAGTGCTAAAAATATTCCTTTAAAAAAAGTAAAGTCTGTCTCTAAGCATCTATAATTTAAAAATTTATAAATAATACCGAATTGTTTAAGAGAAAGCGAATATTTCAATTTATACCAACACGATTAATCGGTGTATTTTTTAAAATGTGATATTGGAAAATCTATCGGATATAAAGCTTGTATATTATTGGGTTTAAAAGTTGTACGTAATAAGATGTACGTACGTAAAAGTTGTACGTAGTTGTACGTGAATACCTCCTTTTGCTTTATTCCCACGACGGAAAATTTTGAAACTTTTATTTCATTTTATTCAATCTTTTTCAAAATGTGGCGTCTAAATTTCAACGTTTTAAATTTTGACGCTTTTTCTTTCATTTGTCTGAAATTTATTTTCTGTTTAATACCACTAACAATGTTCAAATGAATCTATTTATATTTACTTTCTTAAAATCACATCAAAAACCCTACTAGAGAGTAATAAAGAGGATATACATAGAATAAGTAAATAGAGGTATAACAGTAGCTTCCTTTTGGCTTCACCGCAATCGGGAAATAAACTAGAAATAGTAAGCTTCGCAAGTTAATATTCACACAACTGGAAATAAAATGGACAAAAATATCAAGCTTGTTTTAAAACAGATTTGCTTCGTACGCTTTTCCGCAAATTATTGTTTCTCCCGTGGTGGAACGCATAGTCGCTGAAATATTCTATTAAAGTGGCGCCCTTGTTAGAATATAATATGATGGACATATAGTAATGAGGGCTCATTTCAGCAAAACATAATTTCAAGCTTAAATTTATACTTTTAGGTCGTAATGATCTAATTAAATTATACTCAAGGACCGGGGCTGTAACATGAATTACATTATTTACCGTTTGAAATTTAAGAACTGATTGAGTCATTCACTTCGGATCAAAGCCGTGAATGGATTTTAGTTAATTTTTGGTGAAGTTACTAATTTCGGCTATAATAAATGGTGTATATAGCTATGTATCAAATATTTTATTAAAATTTATTACGATTTTGCTATCAAAATAAGATTCTCTAATTTCAGCTCAATGAGACATGAATTAAATTATGGCAACAAAAAATATTTCTTACATAGCGCTTTTATAAATGATACCACTCTGAAACGGTATATGAAAACGAAGTTGAATATTAAATGTTTTATAATTTGATAAATCATATTTCAAGTAAAAAAGTGTGACAAATATCAGTAACACCCTGATTACTTATTCTCTATGCGCCACAATTTTATTCCAATAACGACTAGAGCAATTAAAAGAACAAAATTACACAAAACTGTTGTCCTCATTGTACGGCACTTTGTAATACACATAAAGACAGTTTAGAATAAACTAATCGTATATACGTTGACAATAAAAAAATTATGAATAATTTTGACCTAATTTATCAAAAACAAACTTATAATTTTATTAGAAAAGGGAGATTACAAAAATTATGAAGTTGTCCGTATGTGAAGCCATTTAAATCCGAGTTTTCATAAATGAAAAAATTGTTTGATTCATTTAGTTATATTAATATTGAGGAAAAAAATATGAACAGCTGGTTTCCTTTAATGATAATACGATAATGTTAGAATCAAAAGTCCAAATTATTTGCAATGAAATTCCGTATATCTTATATTTAACCGATACCATCAAATGTCATTAATATTTTGTGAATGTTTGATAACGCTGCTAAAATTGAAGTGCATGAGCGGACTATCTGTTTATCTATTCCTACAATTTGGTTGTAAATAAATGAGAATCATTCAAATTATCATGTAAATCAATGTGTATATCCTTAAATCAATCTCGTTGTTATTGATTACTTTTAAATTGATTTGTTATTTGATTACTTATAAATTTACTTATTACTTTTTGAAAATTAATATTTCAAGTAACTACATAAAAGGTAAACAACAAGGTTTTACTTCCTTATTACCTATTATTTTATAAATTATTGCTCAATAGAAAGTGCGATAGGATCATGTTTTTTTATATAGTTTTATTTTATCGTCATTCGCTCTGCTTAAAAAACAAAAAGTATTATATTTTATATTATATAAAAATAAATATTTTATTAAGAAAAAGAAACGACAAACCTTTTGTCTGGATTTAACTCGTATGTAAAATACATTTAAAAATTCGAATGTGAATATCAAAATCTAACTTAACCCGATTTGTGCAAAGAGTCAAGTTTCGGTATTTCCATGTAAATTTATGCAGGAGGACAAGTGTGAATAGTAAACCAGAACAGATGGCTTTGTCACCGAAGCGGAACGTCCTTCGTCAATTTTGTTCCCATTTTTATTTTAATGTAGAAGAAATGTAACGTTCTTTTTTATAGTGACTTCTTCGCAACGAATTAATTTACAGAGAAACTCTTAGAGCTTAACTATCTTGTATTTTTAATGTGGCACTAAATCTACATAAGATTAAATTGACACTTGTTTACCAGACACCTATTTATATAGACTTCTTCACTATAAATATTTTTCGAACTCATTTAATATTAAATTATTTTTCTACCGAATGAATAGTATATAATTGCGTAATACCATAGTTGTAATTTGAAAAATAAATAAAGTAGAATGTTAAAAAAAAACTGCAATTAAAATTGGGCCATTATTTTATGGCCATTACTTTATAAAACTACTAGCTTGTGGGATTGGTAATTTGGAGTAAATTCTACAGCCGCTCTTATTAGTCAACAAACTTTGGTATTTCAAGTATTTACCCATTATAATTTGTTTCTTGTAGGGCAGACAGCATTAATAATTTTATCTTGTTTATAATACATATAAATGTTTCCCAAGAAAATTTCTATATATTTCTATAAACGAATTGTCTTACATAACGATATTATAATAGGATAAGTCATAATATCTGGGTAATCCTGTAAATTATGGTCTATCTAAATGTGTAGATCATTTGAACATTTTGTTCTTTTTCGCAGATAATTGTATCTTCTACGATGTAAAAAAAATATAGCCTCTTTCTGTGAGAGTCATCACGACGGCCACTAAGCAATATGGGGCCTAGAATAATAAGCCCCACAAATAGTTTACCGCCGTAGTGATGAGCCCTATATATAGTCTGTCGTCATCTTAAGTTCAGTTATGTCACCGGTAATGTCTCTCACTTGATGGGCTTCATATTAATATCATGAAAACACATCACGATTTTTCTTTACACTAATATGGCGATGGTTTATAATTAGCTACTTTTGAATCGAAATGGTCTAAATTTATTCCTTTTAGCCTCACTCAACTATAAGTTGAACAAATGTTATAAATTTTATTTAAACCTGGAATTATAACTTCAAATAAGGAAAATTAAAAGTACACTGATATCTAATTGCTTCAAATGCCTGTAAAGTTAACTTTTAAATATGAATTTGGTAAATATTTAGTTTAATTAGTGAGGTTATGAAGGAGTATAGATATCCGTGGATAAAAAAACGAAAACAATTATTTATCTACCGATCTCTTAAAAGCAAACAAAAATGTTTTCAAGGAAATAAAAAGGTCGAATAAAAGTGAGTACAATTATTAATTAGTGATTGTACAGGCATATGCAAAGTCCATAAGTAACTCAAATTAAAAATAATTTGATTAAAATGAAACAATAGAATATGAATAGTCATAGAACTTTTTGTTCATAACATAAAGGATGTTATGAAAAAATAGTTCTACGACGTGTAAAAGTTTTGTCATGAGGATTTTAATGACACAAAATGTTTTCTTCAACGAAAAGGATTATAATATATCTTTTCTATTTTGAGGCCTGTTTTTTAGTTATTTGGGTAATCAGGCGACAAATTACTTTTCCTTGAGTAATGAGAAAAACAATTAAATGAAACAATGACAAGAAAACGTGGACGTCGGAAGCCTTCTTAATCCGACTGTTTACCAAGTAAGCTAATGACACTTTCCATGCGCTAATATCCTTTATTCGTTTAGAACAATAATCCGAAAGCTTTTGTTGGCTCAAACAGAGATTATTACGAGTATTTTTAAATAAAATTGCTTATGGACAAAGCGGTCAATAGGGGAAAATCATTCTCTATATAAATTTTAAGTGGATACATTTCAATTGAATTGAGGATTCAGTTTTTAGCACATAATTATCTTATTTATTTGCTTTATACACATCTTAGCGACAACAACTTTCAAAAGCCGATTTCATCGCATGAAAATCTGTAAATTTATTCTACAAAGTTGGTTGCCGATGAATATCGATGGTTTTACTCGATTAGACTTAACTAATAGTATAATCTTATTTATTACCAGCAATTTTAACTATTTGCGTGGGAGAGGTTGTGCTATGTTACACATTTCTACTTCTTGCTTTTTTTCCTCTGGACTGCACCCGAGAGGGAATAGTGCACTAGATTCTGGTCGATAGTGGTGAAACTGCGATTCCACAGATATGAATGCATTACTAAAATAAATACGTTTATCAGAAATAAAATGTATGCCTTCACCAAGGGAACACTTGTGACGTTTGAATATACTTACATTATCACAGCTGCTGAATTTCAAAAACAGACGTTGTGATTTCCGTTTACCACATAATGAGGATAGCATAATAGAATGGCATTTGAAGTTTTCTATGACCTTGAAATGCATAAGATTAGTAATACTTTCAAAATGGGTTCAGGATTTGTTTCGTACCGTTAGATTTTTAGGATATTTATTCTGTCTAGTCCTCATGGGACGAAACGTGATAAATTGTGTCTTAGGAAATAGTATTAACCTGAGTTCCATTTAAATGTTTACTTTAATGTTTTAATTTCACCGTTTTTTTAATGTATAGATTATATAAATACATTAGGACATTAATTATCCTTAAGTCCATATTCACTCATATATGAGTTTTTGGGATATAAATAAAAAAAAATTAAAATTAAAATTTTAAATACGAGTTTCCGAGTGCATTGTAAATTTTCGGTGTCTAAATTTTTAAATTGTCTAAATGTCTAAATTTTAAATGCATACCAAAATTATTAATTCTTAGTTATCTAATTTGTGATGTGTGTGTGAAAGAGACATTTACATTCAAACGACATTTCTTTAAAGCTAAAACTACGTGATACATCAATTTAAAATTAGCAGTTGTATGAAATATTTAAGCATTTCATATGAAAATTTACTGTTTTAGAAATTTTTGAACTTGAATAGTAGTCTGATACCAATTTGAAATTTTGGTGACATGCTCAATTTTCAATATCTTATTTTTTGACGAAGAGTTCTTATCAGTTTAACGATTATGCTCTATATATGTTAAGTCAATTGATAAAAAATGGTGACCTTTTGAGGTAATTAAACACTCTTGAGATTTTAAAATATTCCTTGATACAGACGCACACTATATTTTTTTAAACGTTTACGCATTAATTATTATTTATATAAAGGTTCCTATAGAAGCAATTTACATAACTTATGCTCATTCAAGAAGAAAAAACTTTTGCTTCGACGATGCTGCTCCTCAATCCAATATCAACTTCAGAATTCAATTGTTTTCACTTTTAATTACTTCCAAATATATGACCGAATTCGTGTATTGAAAGATATGAACTTCTCTTCTTCGGTTGTACGATATTTATTTATATAGAAATATCAAAATTTATCCCACGTGAACCCTTTCTTAGAATAATAACCACAATCATTAATTTTTAACCCACTTCCAAAAAAGGATGAGGTTTTAAATTCAAACATATTTTATGCATGTTTCGTCATATATATAGCATTTCTCAACCAATTGAAATTATTTTTTATTTGGAAGCGACTTCTACTATGGTCCCATGAACTTGGTTGAAATTTATTTGGGAGGCTATACTTTCAGTATAGTTCCATTACAATTTGGTCCGAATATGATCATTGATGTAGCATATCGACGTACCACAGAATTCCGCAACATTGAATAGCACAGTTACCGTGATGAAATTTCTGTGATATTGGTCTAATGACAATGGAATAAAACACGACTGAGCGACGTGAACTTGGTCTGTATCAAAATCAGATTACAATGATGAAGCCGGAATATGGTTACAGGAACTCTTCGACGAACTACATATAGTTGGGTACATATTATATATTTCAACTTTTGATTTATAAATCATGATGCATACTTAAACCGTGACAATATAGAATCTGCTTTTATAAATTAGTATTGCGAGTCCTAAACAGATAATCTGACATTAAACTTTAGGTTTCTACTTCTCAACCTTGAAGCTGTGGGAATACTGCTTGCTCAAATCGGAAGTATTTTGAGTCTCAAGTAGACACTCTATCACAAACATCCTCAGTTTCGACGCTGCGGCGATCCTCTCTATTCAAACTGTGCTCAATTGTTTTTAAATTAGTATTATGAGTCTTAAGCAGATACTCTGTTATTAAACTCTGAGTTCCAAATTCTAAGTCGTCGGAGTTGTTGTCTGCTTAAATCGTGAGTCTTAAGGGTCTGCTGTTTTTAAATTAGTGTTATAGGTTTCAAGCAGAGACCCTGTCATCATATTCTGGATTCAAATTCCTCAGCCTGGTGCTGTAGTGGTAGGGTCTGTTTTGTGTATACGATACGGTCTGTTTTATGTAACTCATATCTCCGGTATTAATCAGCCGATTTGGATTATTCTTTGTTTCTCTCCTCTCTTAAGCACACGCATACCTACTGTCTACGTATGTAGGTATGCGTGTATTTAATTGACGTTACCGAAAAAAACGTTAACTTGGCACCGATTCCAAAAATCTTTAATAGTAGTATTTCGTGAATTTATTTAGGTTCAGAAATTACATTGTATCGCAAAAATTTGAATTGAATACACATATTTCCATTATTTTATATTTTTTAGTGCGCTTCTTATTCAGTGATTATTAGTAGCCTGCTCAATTTTTTTATAAAAATGGTATATATTATTTTCATTTCTGTCACAGGTTAGGTTAATAATCACACCTCTAAAAATAATGTACTGGATAAAAAAAATTTTAAAAACATTTTTAAAAACCCTTTACTAAAAAGAAAACAAAATGGCACTCAACTAGTACAAATAATCACAAGGTAACCTAGCCATGGTTTATGTGAACACCAAGAAAAAATATCAAGGCCAATAGATATTGCGAGCTGCTACCATCTCTGCCGAGGCGCTATGCACTTGCCTGTTTCGATTTCTACTTTGATATTGGATTGAGAGGCAGCATCGTCTTCGAAGCAAGTTTTTTTTCTTGAATGAGCATAAGTTATGTAAGTTGCTTCTATAGGAACCTATATATAAATAATAACTAATGCGTAAACGTTTAAAGAAATAGAGTGTGCGTCTGTATCAAGGAATATTTTAAAATCTCAAAAGTTTTTAATTATTTCCTTATAAAAATGTAATGCTTTGTCTGTTTACTCTTATGATGAGTTTATTACGAAATGTAATAATGTATTATGATCAAGATCCAAAGTAATTAGGTACAGGATTAGTGTACGTATGACATTATTAATTATATATTCAAACATACGAAAGATTGAGACCAAAGGCAACAATTTCTGATCCCAAATTCTAAATAATTTCGGATCCCAACTTCTGGATAGTTGAGATGTTTCTTTATGATTCTGGTAAACTCGAAAGTAGCAGTTTTCTCAGCCATTGTTCATCTACCGAAAAATGATACGAAACAGAATAATTATTACGGCGCAAAAACTTCGAAATATAAGTTTTTGCGCCGTAATAATTATTCTGTTCACGTAGTCTTTAACATTTTAATATTCCGCAATACGCCGCGTAAGGCCAGAGTCGTCGAAAGCACATACCAGATAGCTCCTTCCTTTGAAGTCTGGGCGTCTTAAATATAAATAAATTTAAGATGCCCAGACTTCAAATATATAATTAAATATATATTTGAAGATATTTTGAATTACTTCTAATATATAATTAAATACTGTGATGTGTCAATTAGCAAAATAATTTTTGTTCTCGCCTTAAATCATATTTTTAATTTAAATTAGCTGTTGAGGTACAATTGAAATAAACTTTTTGAATGCAATAATTCAATACAATCCCAGAATTCCTCGTGTGAAACCTGCACGTGAAATAATTACCACGACTCGATAACTTCTTGATTCATATGTACCTTGAGATTTTAGAGTCCACGTGTTTGTAGCTTATGAAGTTTTCACAGCTTACTTTTCTTTTTAATTGTTGCATTGTTCCGACGCAAAGGGCTGGCCGATAAACTGTTGAATTATTCCTGGGCTTGTGCATTCGAGTGGGTGACTGTGGAGATATTTCTGGATTAGGAATCCGGACAAATAGCCACCTCAACTGTTGTTGTTAATGAACCGAAATAGGAGAAAGTGTAAGGACAGAGTTATGGCTTATATATGTCCTCTACCATAAACTATGCAGAAAAGGGTGACATTACTGTAACTAAAAATATATTCAACATAACTTTTATTTTAAGGAGGAAAAAGAGTTATCGAGAAAGTATCAATGCTTAGCGTAAGCTTCCACACTAAAATTGTTAGACTTTTGCTGCCATTAGTTTTTATATACAATATGTTAAAATTGAAAAATGTACGTAATATTAATGTTTAGTTCTCCTGAATGAAATATTACACCGTTCATTTTCTTATTTCGTGTCTCATGCTTTCTGCTCCGCTTAATTGAAATATTTAAAAATGTCGCGTCCAATATTTAATAGGTCGATGGCTCTCCTATTCAAATAAGAAGTACAACTAAATCCAAAGTAAGTCCTTTTAGCAAATACTATTTTTTTTATATTCACTTTTTTTCATTTCTTATTGACTTGTTAAATCTTAAAATTCTCGAATTAAACATTGTTACGTTCAAGTGCACTATTTCAAGAAACTGCATAATAAAGTTCATGACGATTTTCTTTTTTTATTTTGGAAAAAATTATATAAAAATTTTAACAAGCATAATTCTACTGACATAGAGGCATTCATTAATGACTTAAGTACTGTATCCACTTGCCAAGGTTTTATATTTATATTTTAAATTTCTCAATCTATTTGTCTTATGTCCATCAGCCTGAAACTCATTTCAAAAGTTTCAAATATAATAAAAGTTTCAAGAATTTTTTTTTATTTACTGGGTTGAAAATCACCCTTTAATTGAAGAAGTGTTAAACTAATTTGACTGTTGACCTTATTAAGTTTGGAGCAAAAAATTTTTACAAAATAAGGTGATAATTAAAAATTCATATAACGAATATTACACTATATATAACGTAATTCGTTTTGTTAATAAATACAGTATTATGCTATTTTCAAGTACGAAATATCATTTGAATTTATTGCGCAGACCACAATGGATGTAACCACAACTTATATTCACAAACTTTAAAAGTTTTCACAACGTTTTACCCATTTCGTATAACTAAGGGTCTCTGACTAATACATTGTAGTTAAAATGTTCCACTCGCATTAATTTCGTTTATAATTGAATTTGAGTCATGTTTAAGTTAAGGTTATTTAAACAAAGAGCCAGTTTAAATTTGAAGTTGGTTTAACTTGCGTAATCCGTATTGATATTTAAATAACTATTGTTTATCTTAGGTAACTTGTTGCTAGGAAGTTAATTAATTTCACAAGCTACATAAATTGTGTTGCACTTGTAATACTGGGTGAAAATGAGCATATGTGAATGTTCGGTAGTTTGTTTATGTAATTGTTAGAATGGTTTTGCCATATGGTGATAAATTTTTTTAATTCGAAAAGTACACATTTATTTAAGAAAATTTACTTTCTAAATCTACTAAATTTACCACTAATTTTGTATGCTGCTTGTCACAAGCTTAGCTGGATTGCTTGCCATAATGTTATGGGAAGTGGTGTCTCTATAATATGATCACCATGCACGAAAATAGCTACTTGAAAATACCGTAACTGCAAAACTAAACACTATTATAAGATATTTTCTATAAAAGAAATATTTATCTGCTATTCATAGGGTATTCCAAAGGTAAATAACTGCTCGGTGACATATGTTATATTTGTACTTCAGTTTTATTTGCTAGTAAAAAATAAAAGTATCATCGACATCATTTTTAAAATAATTTTTTGTTTGCGGAAAATGGTCAGAATAAAATGAAATAGATGCCCTTTTAAACCTCAAATTTAGTAAACTTATTTTATGATCGGTTTTATCTACGTCACCTACCGAGTAACAGGATATAAAGTGAGATTTAACAAATTCCTTAAATTTTTTGCCCACGACATTTTATACTGGTGAAAAAATATGATTTTTTTAAAATCCTGAAACATTGATTATCTCCATAAAATTTTATCCATTGCGTTTTAAGTTTAAAAACCATTTTCTTTCAATTAAATGTTGTGTTTATTATAATCAATTTTAATGGAGTTTTTTGTTGTCTGTTAAAAATATATTTAATTTTAACCAATATGTTCTCGTAAAAATGTATACATTTTAAAATTTTCCTTGAAATAAAATAAGATGTAAACATTTTTATTTTTGTATTTCTTTAGACGTATTATCCATTTGTAAATTATGTAAAACTGTGGAAAATTTATATTTTACACATTTTTCATGAAATATCGCGTGACGTATTAAAAAGTGATTTAAAAAATAAAATATTTAGGTTTATTTTGCAATAATTTAGAACTTTTTTTATATTTTATACAAAATGTAAAAACGTGAATTTAGATGAAATTAAAAAAAAATTTACAACTTCAAACATAATAAAAAACCTTGAATCAAACCCTCGTAAAGGGAACATTTTGAAAATTTTACAACCGCCCGGTTATTTGGTTTAAGATCAATTCTTCATGAGTCATGAAGAATAAAATGCAATTTACTTGATTGCAAATAATTACGTTACAAATTATCCTTGAGTTATCAATAATAAATTAATTAGAGAATTTTGCTTGCATTTCACGATGCACCCTGTAAAACGTTTTAAATATCTTTTTTATTTTACTTTTTAATTTACAGAATTAGCAGATAAAATATCCAAATATATAAACAATCACTACGAAAGTACGAAATCCCAGATTAAAATTGGTATTTTTTCATTTAAATGAAACCATTTTCTACGATCTTTCAGCTGTGTAAAAATTACTCACAATTATTAAATATTTTCATTTCTCTTTATTGAAATATTTTTAAATCAAAACGGAATACTTATGATGCAACTTCGGTGTCTATTACTATTGCTTTATATTTTATTCCAGCTGCTTTCCAACATTTGACATAAAAAGAGAAAAAATAACCTACGATATCAGTTAATTTAAAATAAAAAACAAAGTGATAAAGCTAAGAAAATAAAAAACGTCTCCATAATTTTAAAAACACTTATTTTATCTTTGCAAATTTTTAGAGCAAAATGTTTAGGAATATCTTAAGAATATATGACCTTGTACTACATTCGGAAGCACGTTGACTAAAATTTTGAAAAAGAAATTTAAACTAATAAGAGGAATGGGGAAAATAATAATAAAACTACTATGTCTGAGTGCAATTTTAATAACTTTTCAACATATTGCGCTATGTAATATTTTTTTAGATAAATGACTCTTATCATAGTTGAAGAATAGTAATTAACTGGCAATGTGACTATATGTGAATTGACTAATTTAAAAGTGGCTTTATTAAATATTATGAATTCATTTTACTATATGCCCTTTAAAACTGAATGAAATGCTTAAACACATGCATATAAGTATGTGGATACTATACCGTCCCTTGACGAATTTGAAGATAATTTTTTTTTGCAAAATCCCAATATGTTCTGCAACAGTGATTAGATTTGATTATCTTATGATATTGTTTCAATATACCTGAATGCCACTAATAATAGAAGGGATAAATAAGCATTCGTAAAGATTACGTAATAAAATTAACATATAATAATATAAAATTATTTTGTAATTGGCATCACGTCGACTAGCCAGCAATTCTTTTTTTCAAACTAGATATTTTACAGGAATACAAAATTGTTTCTCTTAATCAATAGAGTACTTAGACACATAATGATGTAAGCAAATGATAATACCAAAAATAGTTAATAAAAAATTAGTATTCCGTGATAAATAAACTCTACAGATTTCATTCCGTAAAATATTAATTTCGCCTGAAACATGAAGAATATTATATTATATATTGAAGATTCTGTATTGAAAATTCTAACCGATTATTACGTCCAATATTAGTAATTTTTCAATTACACACATTTTTTTTAATTTTTAACATTGTAAATATTTGATAGTGTAAACTATCAAATGTTTTGGTTAACAATATTGTTAATAAAATTTCATATACTCAAGTTTCGTTTACACCATTTCATTACACAGTTATTTTATTTTTCCTGTCTCAGATAAATTAATGTATCTCTTAGATACATCAATTTATTACTGAAAAATATGGAATACGTGTCATGGAAAAAATGGAACACGATCAACATGATTAAATACTATGTAACATGAGATTATTAAGCACTTTTAATGAAGTTAATATCATTGTAATATGCGATTCATAGCTTCTACACACAGAAAATATACAAAGATTTCACATGTATCAATTTCCATTAACATAGTAGTTTAAACCCCTCTTTAGACTTAATAGCATCTCCGTTGAAAGTCAATAATGCGTGAGTAAATCGTTTTACATGTAACTAACTCAACGTACCGATCGAAATACTTAACCGGATTAAAAGCCATGAAGTAATCCATTAGTTATACCAATTAATATATAGAAATACCACCGTGGGCCAATTAGTTTGATTCATTAGATTCATTTTGTTACAAATTATAAATCAATAATTTACTAACAGTTTTAATATCGGCTCGTTATAAAATTGATATTAGATAATTTCAATGATATTACATCAAAGTAGGCGGGGAAGTGGTTCCAGAGATACGACCAGGCGAATTAATCCGGATTATAATTCACGTAGATAAATAGTATGTGTATAACACACGTAAATATTATTTGTAATTATATTTTGAATTTGTATTCATATATGTATATATATATATGTATATATATATGTATATATATATATATATATATATATATATATGTATATATATATATATATATATATATGTATATATATATATATATATATATATATATATATATATATATATATATATGTATATATATATATATATATATATATATATATATCATACTCATATCATTTATTTACAACCAAGCGAAAACTATAATAGTACATTGCTGAACGATACAGCGGAAAGTATTTTTATAATGCGTATAACTTTTAAATAAATATGCCTCTATCTGTGAACACAGCGAGCCGGCAGCTTTGCTTGTTTAAATCTTGCGGACCTTACATAATTCTTGCTAAACTGTACGTCTAAGGTTCGATACTAGATTTCATTGTTAGTTATTTTCTGTAAAGAAAACAAATTTTTCACAGAATCTCAGCGCCTGAAGATGAATATTTCATTAATATGCTTGCTCATGTAAAAGTTTGTTGAACTATCGGACACAGCTGCACAGAAGACATTTTACTTTTACGTCAATACTATTAATTCACTCCAATATTACATTTACTTAGTACTCTTAATTCTTTTTGAAATTTTGGTTTTATATACATGGTTTCTATATGTTCCGAATTTCCGCGGAGACCATTAGTTGAGTTTCATAAAAGGCTTGACGAAAACAGTTTTTAATTATGTCAGCAAGTACTGGCAGTAACAGCTGTAATACAATATAACTGGGAACTTTGCACAAAGAACTACAGGAAAATAATTACGTAAATTTTACAACCCTCGCATCCATTATATACCTCTTGCTCTCAGTAAAATTTAGCTTTCTGCTAACATTATAGGAATAATGAACCGATATTGTAATTATAGAACAACAATTTTGTTTTTTGCGCAAGATGTGTATTGAAATTTTAGATGTATCAATACCAAGTAAAACTCATTTAGGTATGATTATATGTATTCACGCAGCACAACCAGTGCAGAAATTGTCGGCTAATAGCATATAAAGTGAAAAGGGTTGCATTTGGTAGTTTATCCGCTTTATATCAAAACTAAATGTTGAAAAATTTTGTACATCTTTCATATTATTGATTCTTTGCTTATGTAAAAATGTAAAACTAATAGAGATATACATTATATTACTCAGTTTTACGAAAATTAGATCAATATCCGTAACTCATGAAATCGATATGTCGACATCGATACGTTGAGTAAGGTTTTAATTAACAGTCGTTCGAGTTGCAATTTTACTTATTTGCAAGCGCGTATCGAAAACGCCTGTTAGTATCACACATGAAAGCACATCGATTGCTATGCTGTGAGGAATTAATTTTTTTTTTAATTGAAACACGTGCAGCGTTAAAAGAAGAAATAAAATATGCAAACTCACTGTGGTAACCTGCTTATATTGCTTAAAACCATGACGATTTATCATTTACAATTTTGCCATTGCGATTTTATTTTAATTTATCTCTCGTTATATATACATACATATAATATATGTGTATATATATATATATATATATATATATATATATATATATATATATATATATATATATACATATCGAAGGATAAAAGAATCAAAATAAATATATAGGCGCACTACCAACAAATAATGCCAGATAAGTACTTATACCGCATTATTTTTAAAAAATAGCACTCTAAGCAGTACTTCGATGGTTTGTCATTTAAATAATTTTATTGAATGCATTTTAAATGAACATAAAATAAGGTAGCTTTCTATTTACATACTGGATTTAGAAAAGGAAATGGACAATGTATTACCACAAAATAATGATAACTAATTATAAAATATGATAATCACTCTCCAATTTCTCACGGTATTTCCGAATCTAAATAACCTGGCCGCGATATCTTTAAGGAATTAAATAAATTATGATTACAATTAATGACAATAAATTAGTAGAGCATCGTCATTGTTATCAGATGCCTAATTTTTATTTAATTTAGATGAAATTAATAAAGAAACATAAATATACATACTTTTTTTTTTCAAAAATTATAGACCTAAACTTGACATTAATTACTTATAAACCTCGACTTCAAATAATGTGCACAATGTAAAATATGCGAATCTAAAGTATTTTAAATTTCTCACAATTTTAACGTTGAAATACTTACCATGAATTTATTTTGAAGATTACATTATATAACGAAGAATGTCGTAGGTTTATTTAGTTATGTAACAAATTATTTACGGGTAAAATTAGACAGAAGTATCAAAATTCGTAAGTAATGCTGACATTATATTTTATTAGATTATTTGAAATATAATGCAAGTATCTCAAAATTACGAAACAGCTATTGTACACATTAAATTTTATAACTATATTTTGATAACTATTTGCCTTTAATTTGAAAACAAATTCACAAACAACAGCACACTATCAGACTCTGAAAACCATAGAATTCTACGATGACGAACACACTCAACATGCCTTCCATCACCCAAATTGAGTTGCCCTTGTGTGCGTAATTGTATATATATGTGAGTTCTAGTGGTGGTTTTTCACTAATCAATATAACATATATTAATAATATAAAAATAAAGCGGCACGTATTTGGTAAAATTTTGTTAACAATTTTTTCCCCTGAGCCCATAATTATGAAATCACCTCCAATTTAATACATTTTTAGGAATTATTAAATTCTATAAGAGTAACTCTCTTCTCAAGGATTATTATGCAATACCTCGTATGATGCATTCATTCTTATTTTATAACCTTAAATATTTGTTTAATTTTAAACATTTTGTGTGCCTTACATGTATCGTGAAAAAATGACATTTCGAGCATTTTCGTATAAAAAAATTAATATAACGGCCAGAAACTCCGTAAAGGCACTTCAATTGCTAAAAATAAAACAAAAGTTGTAACAGAAAAAATAAGTTCTGTGTAGAAACTTTATACAGTGTGAATGTATAAAAATAGAAAAATATGTAGAGTTATTTTAAAATTAAACAAATGCCATATTACATAAATAACCTTTAACTACTAACTATAAAAAAATTATATTTATATTTAAAATTGAAAAAATAACCAACACGAGTTCCTCATACAATGACACTACTGAAATTGCACATTGTAGTGATTTCAATTACACCATTCAACCATGAGGAAAATTATATAATTCAATATTAAAAAAAGGAATTTTCATTACGGTTCCTCATTTAATGATATTGTGGCATCATAACTTTAAAATGTATTTCTATTATTCTAAATAATCCTTTTGTTAGTTATTATAAAAATAATTGGTATTTAAATAAAATAATCATATTCAAATGATTTCTCAAAGTCTTTTTTGATAATTTTTTTTTAAATTGTTTCATATCTTAACCTTATTTTCCCATAAGTTTTAATTATATATTTTAATATGTGGCTATTAAGAGGATCTTGCTCATCTGAATGATTAATTAAATTATCAAAAGTATTGTCAGTGTGAATAAACTGTATAATTTCTAATACTCTCTTACTAAAAGTCGTCTTATCAAAGTTAAAATTAGTTTTGAAATGTTCCCTAAAATAGTGTTTGCATTTTAAGCACATACCAAATACATCTATTGATAGATTAGTTAAAAAACGCTCACCTCGTTTTGCAAAATCTTTACGACTATAAAAGATTCATTAGTTCGTGATTTTACAAAGGAATCTATACAAACTTTGCAATGTATTTATATTTTTATTTTTTTAACCGTAAATCTACCTATATGTTCGACAACCAATTTAATAAACTTTGATAAGTCTTCAGAAGTGTTAGGGAGTCTATCTAATAATACCGGAGACACGTAGAAACTATACCAGAAAGAATAGACTTTTTTCAATTTCCAAGCACCTTCCACTTTCACCCAGTTTTAATTCTTCATAACAAACTAAATTTTGTGTGTAGGGCACTAAACAATTTTCCAAACGGTCTTGTGATAGTTTATAAAATGGTAAAAATTGCAAGTGGCCTTTTTTAATGTAGTTTACGTATAAACATTTTAGACTTGTTATGTTTATTAAGAATCCGGCAAATCGCAGTATGCAAATGCTCAAGTACTGATTTCGTTGCATAATCACAGCCGGACATCTATACGTAGCACATTTCTTTTGTCACGCACTCCTATTCTGAATTTGGGACGTTACGTCGACTTCATTATATTAATAACACTTTTTTATAGATTTATAGTGTATTGTAACTATTGGTTTAGTATTTTGCTTCAATTTGAACTCATTCAGCAATTGAGTGAGTTTTTACTCGACTAGACTTCCCCTTTAGCCTTCAGCACAGTTTGATGGAAATCAGATCAACCTTTGAAAATCTTTAAAACGATATTGATATTGATAAATTTATTAAAAGGCTGGTTCGAACAACAATTTCACTCAATTGTTCACATTTACTTGACTGTGAACAATGTGTCTGTATAATTATTCATGCATTACACGTGTGCATACACCTTTAGTAAGTGATAAAACATTGTTGATAATTTAAATCGTGCATCATTTTCATAAAATAAAATTATGAATGCGAAAGTTTGAATTTTTATATTTCTTTTACTAAATAACCCGATAATTTTATGTGACGCAGTAACACAACAGCCACTTATATGCTACTTTGCACAAGTGAAATATCAAAATCACAAAGTGTATTTGGATATTTGTTATTCGGTTACGTCTAAATGACAGGACATATCATAAAACTTGGTCTAAATATATTTCATGGTTCAAATTAATATAGGGGCTACTTACATCAGAGAAATAATATAATAATATATGATTAAATCCGATGCTTTTGTTAGAGAATAAAAATATAGTATGTCGACATATCGATAGATGAGGTAACGTGTATGCATATATCGACATTTTGAGATATGGTGATATTTTCATCGGTATTTTCAGATATAAATAGCTAGTAAGTGAAGATTATATCGGAAATACCTGTCGTTATTTAATCGACATTAAACTGCAAAATACAGCATTTTTGTACCGACTTTCTCTTTGGTATTATATTCTATTAAATATGAGAAAATTTTATGTCACTTCCAACAAACTTTCATATTTTTAACTTTTTACTGCCAATTAGAAATATACAGTATAGTTATGTAATTACTGTTTAAAATACACACAAGTAATTTCTAAAACTGCGCTGAATATACGCTGAATTTCGATTTAAAGCCTGACCACCTAACTTAAATATAAACGTTGCAATTTAAAGTTCACTACAGTGAGAAACATTGATTACTGAATATCGAGTATATGCTTCACTGAAAAAACCAGTGGTATGTACTAAAGCAACTGCATACTGTATACCCGTTCATGTATACTCAACTATACTTAATTTATGGGCAAATATTTTATATAACCAATAGTACAGAATATAAAATGATTATTTCTGTTTGTCCAAGCATATGTTTACTCCTAGTAAAGTATAAGGTCTTTCCTTGACTTCAATGTCAGAAAATTAACCTAACCGATAAACAAGGTTTAGGATAGAATTTGAGAGTGTATAGAATATGGCTCCATATCATCTAAAAATAAAAACAATTTCAGAGCTCCCAATATCTGAACTCAAAATAATATAAAACTTCACCACTCATAACGTAAGTGTGGAACATATACTTCTGAACTGTTCAGGTTACTTAACCAAATAGTATTGTCAACATAAACTTTGACTTTCTGAGAATTGACTTCTACATGCTCTTGTAACTTCTTATTAATAAGCAGTCTAGTAAGAGAAGAAGTTGAGAATTAAAAAGTGGACAATCAATATAATCAACAGTAAAACCACGTAACACATACTTTCTCATGTATTCATCAACAGATCAAATACAATTCGTAATTTATAATTTTTGTAATGTTGCAATAAAATTTTATTTCTTGAACTCTTAAAATATTTATATTATTGAACACATAAAAGTGCGCGGTTCTCCGCGCACCTCGCAACACAACTAGTCCTTGCTGCACGAATGAGCGCAGTTTACTTCATGTCTCCTATGTCGTTTTAAAGAAAATTAATTTTTAACGTTTTTCTCAGAAAATATAATTTGAAATTATGTTATAAGGGAAAAAAGAAAAACGTCTAAACAAAGACTAGCAAGATTTCTAAAAATTAATCTAGTAATTTCGGCACTAAATCAAACAACTTATATATAGATGCACACAAATGTACGCACACAAACATACTCGCATTACCACTCGGTATGCGCAATGCTCATGTTCACGCAAACTTAACTTCTATTTTTGGATGAATGTTATACTTTGTTTTTAAGTAAAAATGAATTAAATACGCTTAGCCAAATGCAATTTTTGAAATTGATTCCAGTTAAAATTAAAATAATTTTGTTTGCTTCTCTTAGTATTTAGCTGATACATTTGTTACTTGTGATGATTAACGAATAATTAAATTGTTCCAAGTTTAAATCATATTACATGGTGTGCGGAAATTTTTATTTTTTACGTACCTTATACACTTAACATTTTCTATCTGAACTTTCGATCTATCTTTAATAGGCTCAACACAATAGTCATTTCATTTCCCATAAAAACCTATGATTGATTATGAAAAGAGGACAGGAAAATTATTTCCCTTTTACGTACTACCACATCACGCTAGTTAATAATTACCTCACAGGCTAATACTGAATGATTAATTTTAACAACTATTACGTTTCAGGAGTTTCAAACTTCTAACTGATAAAGTTAAGTCGTTGAACTAAATAAAGTAAAAATCGTGAAAGATATTTTCGCAAAGTTCATGGGTCGAAAATTCAGCAAGATTTTTGAAAGTACATGCCTTTCTAAAATTAATTGATGAAAGCGCCTTGCGAAAGCTCATTTAAAAGACTAACTCTCGCCTGACCATTAAATATTAAATTTCAACTCGTTGCAACGTTAGCTCTTAATGAACTAATTTTGTAGCGAATTGTTTGAATAAGTTCCATAATTTATATATGTAGGTTTAAATAGAAAGTATTAAACTTTGTGTAAATAATAATAAGCAAGTTGAAATTAGTTAAGCAAACTTTAAGACATGCGGTTTTTTTGTAATATCTTTTTCAGCATGCATATAATATCTCATCAATGTAACTTTCGTAACCACAAAATGGTTAAAGAAAAATACGGTACATGATTTAGGTTGTTTCTACATAACGTGCGAGTATGGTTTCATTTATCAAACAAAAATGCATACAGAGATGGTAGAAAAGCTTCTTCTCTGTTCTTTTACCAAAACCATGAAGGTATGGTGCCAATTTCCAGGAAAGTGTCTATGAAACTAAGAAAAGAAGAGAATTTTCGGAAAAAAATGTTAGTGGGTAGACTCTTTCAATTAGGTGGGGGCGCAAAATCTCAAAGCCAGCTATACAGATTTCCGTAACTGCAATTCAGACCTATGAACCGAAGCATTAATGTGGCGAAATAAGAAACCTGATAAACAATTTTCACGGTGTTTTCTTCTACGTTCTTATAATTGGCAACTATTATCGATTTTATTTTCAACGTGTAGTTAATAAAAGAATTCGTTCAAAATTCCAGAAAAAGAATTTTGCATGCAGTCGGAGCAACTCACATTTTTCATGAGTAGAGAAGATGGCCCTTTTTAGGATATGCTTTGTTTTTCTTCGAATCAAAATGGTGGACCCATATTTCATCCATTGCTACAAAATGATAAAAAATATATATATTTGGATCATGTTGTACAATTTTGCCTTGAAATAGCGGCTTGAAACTTCCGATCGCCTGTCTTCGTTTTTCTCGGTTATCGTTCTCAAAACCAATCTTTGAAATATTCTTTGAATTATAAGTGACTATTGGAATACACTGAATGCTACCAAAATTACGTAAGATTTCTGATGAATATTTTATTTTTCGTCTTCTAAAAATCAATTTCTACATTTTTTTATGTCTGTAAAGGTAAAGCCAATCGGAACGGGGATCACTTCTAAAATTATATTTACATTCAGTAATGAAGTAAGAATTCTTGGAATAGAGTAAAACATCAAACTCAAAAATCTGTTGAACGTCTAAAAAAATTTCTTTGATAGGCATTTTTTCAGGTACTACATGTAATGGAATGCGTATTTTCCCATAATTGCATGTTTTAACAACACGCTGCTCAAAGTATCGAGTAGTATCATTGGACTAAGAACAATAAAAGAAGAATTGCCATAAAATAAATGTAACTAACTTGCGCTTCTAAGACCTAAGTCTTTTGTTTCACCCTCTTAAAATATGAATAAATTTTCTGAAGTAAAGAAGTTGTTCTTATTGAAACTTTTTTTATTGTATTCCACCAACATATCGAAATAAAAAGAAAAACGTTTCCTCAATAGTCAAGTAAATAATGACGATTGATTCTGAGCAATATCATTGAGGCTGTCACTATTTTTTATTATTGTTTAAATATGATATTATAAAATTCTGACTATCAGTATTATGGAACACGCCAACCTCGTTGAATAATACGACATGTATAGGAAACTACTGACTAAAGTACGTATTTAAGTATGATATTAATGGTAGATGTTTACTTATTGGCCAAAATAATAATAATCATTAATTTTCAACGAAAGTTGGGAAAACCCTTTGAAATACGGGAAAAAATTAGAGGTTGACGGAATTTATTTCTATATCAGAAAACAAGGGATAATATATTAATAGAAATGTATGAAATATGAAATGATGCGCCAATTATCACCCAGCTTTATTTAGGCACCGCATATGGAACTGCGATACGTGATGTTACAAAATTCCGGAATTATTTAATAATTATTTATACAGTCATCTACACCAATCTATCTGAAATGATGCTACGAAATATGTTCAATCGCTTATTATAAATGGATTTACTATGTGATATTATTACTATATAATTTCTTTGAAGTTCTATATTTTAGGATTAAACTTAAATGCAATTTTAAAATTTTAACTTTTTCTGTCCCTTGATACAAAAATTCTATTATTTTAGTAAAGAATTTAGAAAGCATAATTGTAGAATTCTTTTTACATGTGTCATATGTGCATTTTACAATTTATCTTTTAAAATTATTTATGATTAACAATTTTTGACGATGGATATAGATGAATTATTTCATTCCAATTTTTGTTATTATTATTCAAAATTTTCAATCAAAACATAAGTATTTTTGAATTGGTCTTTCAAAAACCTTTCATTTGACTTCCATCATAATAGATTTAAGAGAAAAGTATTAGTCAATAAAATATTTGACGGCTGATATGTATCATTTTTATAGTCTACATTACTCAGATAATTAGGAAGAATTAAACGATACCTTAATTGTAAAAATAGTTAAGTGCTTTAGAAATTAATAAAGAACACACGGTTTATATCACCAACATTTGTACATTTAACATACCTACATAACAGACTTTTGACATGACATTCATTTCGATGTGTTTTAAATGTATTTTTATATCATCCGAGATAATATGATGATAAGTTAATCACGATATTTAATTTACATACATCTATGACGTTAGAATAAATCTAATAATATCTCATTTATTAAAATGGATCCAATAATTTTGTTCCCAGGGTGGTACATCTATACATATAAACCTTTATTACTAAAATATTAACCCTTCTATTTGGTCTCGCTTTGCTCGGGTACGATATCCAGTTAATAAAGTAAATGGTAAACATTACAGAATTACAGCGATACGTATTTTTTTAGTAAATAATGGTTATTTTAATAATATTTTTTACGCAACATTCGAATATTTTTTATCATGCGCAATAATGGCATGGCATATGCCACGATAGAAGGGAGCAAAGCAATGTCAAATTGAAATAACTATTTTGGAATGACCTGGGGATGTTACACGAAAAGGGGCATATTCGTAGATTGCTTATCAATTGTTCACCATACAACAATGTAATTGTTCACCATACAACAATGTATGCCGGAAAAAAATATCAACAATTCTATAAACCGAAAACGGTATTGCTTCTGCTTCATTTTCTCAAAAGAAATGATAACTTTCCTTACCGAGTTTACCAGTCCGACGTAGTTTCATACGTCCAATGCGATCAAGGATTGCAAAATAGTAAAAATTACTTATTTAATGAACCAAACTAATTAACTTTTTTAATATGACTTTACTTACAGTAAACGTCTCATTATGGATTCAGTTAAATTAATCCATTCACGTTTTTGTCGTTATTAGTCTCAAAAGAATCTATAAGTTTGCAAAACGAGTTATTTAGTTTAACCTTTGCCTATGATTATGTTTGATATATTTAAAAATATCTTATTTAAAAAACCTCCTAGCTTATTTAAAAAACTTTCAAACGTTAGCTTTATTTTTATTCTATATCGTGCGAAAGAATAAACAGTAACAACCGTAATAAATGGCCGGATGATGCAAGCGGAATCCCTTTATAACTACCTATATTTACAATATCTGAATAAAATTGCGCTTGTATCCGCAGACAAGCAGAGAAAGAAACAACTGCTTGTTCAATATTTGAGTCCAACACACTTGTTATCAATTTGTACACCTTAGATTTGTTGCTGTATTTAATTACAAGTAATTTCTTATACACTCGAAGAATATTTCTTATTATTTCGGCATCAATAAAACCGTGTTTCATAGACACAAACAAATAATAACGTCGTTTTTTTCTTATTGCTAAATTGTCTAATTGCTACAGTATGTCATATATTGCAGTATGGTGATTGTTTCTATAAGTGCTTGTCCACAAATGAAACACATTTACCGGGAGTAAAATTAACACAGCGATATTAATACAGCTGATTTTCCTAGGTAGTCTTCTTTATATACATAAAATCCGACGTACACGTGAGTAAACTACAGGTAAATGCGGGTTTTGTACAATTGCTTGCTCTGAATTACAATATGAAGCATTAAAATTTCCAACTTTTCTCTATCCATTATTTTACTCAATCCACTGAAAAGATAATAAAAGACGAAAATAGCGGAAGAAAGCCAAACATATTTATTAACATTACACATTTTGAATAATTTGGCCACAATTCCATTTGACATTCTTTCTTATACGTGATGCCGTTTAACTAACTACTAGCAACTGATTTAGATTTATTATCAATTATATTTATTGTAAAGTAATTTTATCAAAATTATTAAATTTGCTCTTCAAAATTCCACGTATGCGGATGGCCGATGAATTCAATATTCACATTATATTTATACACATTACATTATTACTCCAGCAGGAAAGTGACTCTTGTAATTCAAATTAAACTTCCAGTTCATCCTTCCACGATAACACTTCCACATTTGAATAAACATTTCATTATATACTCACAGTGTAAGTTACCTGGATTGCTTTTACTTATTTAATAATGAAATACCTCTATAGAGGCGACATTTACGTTTTGTTTATAAATAGTATATTAGTAGAACACTAGAAGTTTTCAGAAACATGTTTTATATAATTAAATAACTTAATAAAAGAGTGGCAACTGTGGCATTATACCCAATCGATTACATTCTAATTTAACGTGTATAAAATTGACTGAGAATGTTGTTTAATGCAATATTTTTATTTCTTGCTTATTTTCTAAAGTCTAACGCACAATTATTGTAAATTAGGTTAAGACTACCGTATTTAGCAAAAACCTGAATAATATATTTCAAATAATAACATATTTTGATTTGCTTGTTATTGGAACAATAGCCTTCGAGTTAAAACGAAACATACATATACACACTTAAGATAATAATTATTTTCCTTTCGAATTTGATTAAATAACAACAGTAATAATCTACAAATCACGAAGAAACATAATTTTATGTGTACAAGATCTTAACATGTTGCATGTGATAAAATAAAATCTTTATTGTTTTCTTTTAACTGCCGTATTTTTTGCTTTCTTGTGTTTTCAGTACTAATATCTAGCAATATGTACTGACAAATATGGTGTTATAAAATGGTGCAAAGTAATAAATGAATTTTATTCATGTTTTCTCCGTCTAAGTGTGATCAAAACATTTTCACTTCAATTTAAATAAGTCATGTTTTTTAAGAAACCGAACGTATTTTTGAAGTGAAAACTTCTTTTTGTTTAATGCAAAAAAAATTGGATTATCGGCGCTCTCTATTCAAACACCACTGTTCAAGTTTATTTTTTATATTATTTTTAAAAAAATTATTCTTTGTAGATTTCAAATAAAACTTTTGTTTTGGTTTGATCTCGTATCTCCGTGAATTTACACGACTACAGTTAAGGTTAATCGTTTTTCATTTTCTAATTTTATTATTCAAAATTTACAACGTAAACAGTATGATCACATTGATTGCCAAAGTTCTACATTGTGGCCTCACTCCGACTGGTTTTTCTCCCACACCGAATTAATATTTTTTTCTCTTCCTAATTCTCTATACACCCTTCGTAACAACCTTAAATTTCTAAAAAGAAAATTGAATTAAAATTTCATTTTTGGAGTCTTTGGGAAAAAAAAAGAAAAAAAGTCTCATGGAGAAACACTGATGCTTGCCATGTCTGACCACGCCCTGTTTATGTTTCCGTAGTCAGTACAGCTATATGTTTAGCCAAAACTTAAGATGACCATAACTATAGAAGGACTGATATAATTCGATTACACAAGAAAAATTGGTAAAAATATCTATCTGAGTACTATCGCATGTGGTAGTATACGGTTGTAATAAAGCTCCATAACCTGCGTCATGTATTAATTTAAATAGTGCGTCATGATCATTATGAAGATCGTTTTCGATAAAGTCTCTAAAGAGTGGTTATGTGCCAACAAATTACTTGTAAAGTTTATTGCCATACCATTTGGATATTTAAGAGATCTCTACAAAATATATGGTTTAAAAAACAAAAATATTTTTGTAGTTGACTAGATTTTTGCCCGCAGCTTGGATCACATAGACGATTCGTAATCAATCAGAATGCTTCATTAAACAAGAATCCCAACCTAAACAATTTTTAAGTCTCATCGAAAAAAAGCAGAAAACACAATCACTCGTAACAACGTGACGCAACCACCCGCAACGAACCTCACGTGCCATTCGGGCCGTCGATGTGATGATTGACTCGGCAGACAACGCCGCGCGTGTGTTTGTGCGATGAACCAAAGTCGCGCACGGGATTTTACCTAAAATTATAATGTTTCCGTATTTTTATTGAATTTAGAAGTACGCCAAAATGGGTATTGCGTTAATTGTGATGAAGAGCGGTATTACCAAATTCGAAGTAAAGATTATCATAAAAATATATTCCCATACAAAATTAGCTATCCCTTTTAACACCTCTTGGTGTTGAATCTCGTAAAATGGTAAATACATGTTTCATTATTTATATTGAAGAGCAATAATATAAAATTTACAATAGAAATATATTTCCCATAAGAATTTATCTATCACTATTCACCCCTTAGGGAAATAATCTCGGAAAATACGTAAGTTTATCATTTCATGTATTGAAGAGGAATAATTTCAAGTTTTAAGTAAAAATTACCTTAAAAAAATTTTTTTTCATACAAATTTAGCTTCATTATTTCACTCCATTAGGGAGTGAACATCAGAAAATACTGAAATACGTAGTTCATTATTTGTGTTGAAAATATTAATATAAAGTTTCAAGTAAAAATTTAAGGCAGCAATATTCTTTCGACACAAACTTTGCCACCACTTTTACCCCCTGAAGGATTGAATCTCGGAAAATGCTTAAATACTGGTTTCATTATTTATAATAAAGAGTATTGATACAATTTTTAAGCAAATATTACCATAAATTATTACCTATGTTTTCCATACAAATTTAGCTAATCCTTTTCATCCTCTTACGGTTGAATCTCGAAAATTGCTAACACAAGCGTTTCATTATTTGAGTTAAAAAGCATTAATACCTAGGTTTAACTAAAATTACCATAAAAATATTTATTCCATACAAATAAGATAGCCTTTTACACCCTTTTAGAGGATAAATCTCTAAAAATGCTGAAATATGTATTTCGTTACTTGTGAAGAGCATTAATACCAAGTTTTAACTAAAAATTACCATAAAAATATTTTTCCCATACAAACCAACCACTCTTTTCACTCCTTTAGAGGTTGAATCTTGGAAAATGTTGAAATGCCTATTTCATTGTTTGTGTTGAAGAGCATTAATTCTAAGTTTCTCGTAAAAATTTACAACAGAAATATTTTTCCCGTATGAACCCAGCAACCACTTTCACCCCCTTAGTGGTTGAATCTCAAAAAATACTTAAATCATTTTTCATTATTTGGGATGGAGAGCATTATTACCAGGTTTTAAGTAAAAATGACCATAACAAAATTTTTTTTTGATAAAAACTTAATCACCCCTTTTCACCCCATTCGCGATTGAATCTCAGAAAATTTTGAAATACATGTATCATTATTTGAATTAAAGAGCATTGATACGAGTCCCACAAAAAAATTTACAATAGAAATATTTTCCCATGCAAATTTTCCACCCCCTCCTTAAACGATGCACCCAGTATAAAATCAGTATAGTCCCCAAATTACAAATTTTTATCTTTAGCGGTTTGGGCTGAGTTTCGATATGTTAGTCTATCGGAACATAGCCTTTTACATATTTAGTTTGCATATTTAGGAATTTCTACGTACTTTTTACAGTAAGCCAGGACAAAGTTCCTTTCTACTTTCGTTATCGTTTGTAGAAAACTTAAAAATGTATGGAAACGTCATTTGACATCGAAAGGTGGTCTAGTGTTGACGCATAGTATTTTGGTAGACAAAAACACTTCATTCCATTCTACAAAACGATACGTCAATGTTTCTAAGGCGTCGTTCGACAATTTTCATACAAATGCATCGGCAACGGGTAATTTTGAAAAGCGGAATCGCCGAGCTGACGCCATTTTGGTACCATAGTGAAAAGAAAGCTAGCTACGCAACATGATTTTAAATTTGTTTTGAGAACAATGCAATAAGGTTTGAGAACAATGCAATGAAGACAAACAATGTATTGCTTATGGAACGTTTTAGGCTGGACAAACAAATATTTCGGCACCTTTATCTTAATTTGAGAACACTAGAAAAATACCTTTAGAAGTCAAGGTAAGACTGAGATGTAATATAATTCTACATAACACAACATTATTTAAAAATAAGTCATCGTAAATTGCAACAGTTTTGGGGGAGTGAGGTTTTCTATACGTAATTATTACAGATACTATGCGCCCTAAGCTTTTTCGCTACGGGTTCGTACTAGCAAATTGTTGGCATTATCCAAAATTTGTTGCAACGGATGGCCAGTCGGTGCATCAAGCAGGTTTTGCATACATTCAATCACATTGCAACAACGGATAAGTGGATTGCGTTTTCACAATCTCAACAAGAGAAAACTCATATAAAATAAAAGCACATATAATTACCAGAACGCGTTCAAAATTTTAAGTTAACATATAATTTTAGTCATCAATTAGATAACACGAACAACCCAATTTCTCATTAAGTATACCTAAGAGGTGGTAAAGGTGTAAAAACCTATTAGTTCATGAAGTAAAATACTTGCAAACATTATCAAAAGTGAATATCTCAAATTTCTATTTTTAGGTTTCAAAGGAAATATGAGTTGCCTGGCATAATAGGGTTCATTGACTGTACCCACATTACAACAGTGAAACCATTGATGAGGAGCATCTTTTTTACAATAGAAAAGGATACCACTCGCTAAATGTAGAAAACCTGATAGAGGAATCGGTAATAAAAGTTAAATCAAAAATTTATTAACCAAAACAAATATTTATAGGTTTGTGACAATTTGAAAATTTTGAAATTGTCACAAACCTGTAAATATTTGTTTTGGTTAATAAATTTGTTTGGCGGAGCCACTCATGACTCTTTTGTATGGTCTTCAAGTCAAATTGAACCATTTATGCATGGATTTCATTAAGATGGGGAATAAGTTCGTGATTCAATTTTATTTAATTTTATTCATGTTTAATTCTAAAAAAATCTGACATGTGTGTCTTATCTCATAGTGTATAATTTAATTATTATTATGGCAAAAGTATCAGAATTTTTGAAGTTCCACGTATCAAAAAAATCTTATTGAATATTAGGGATAGCAAAAATAGCATTTAGAAAGCGATTGACATTTCGCAACTAACACTAATTTGCTAATGCTATTAAGTATTAATCGTAGATGACCGATACATAGTGAACAGATTTATTTCTTTAGCGGCAGCTTCAGTATTTATGTCATATAGAAAGCTGTGTGCGGCTGCTATAAATTATAAATACTGTTAATGTATATTTATTGATTGATACATAAAAGACATAATATTTAATGTAAAAAATCTTGTGATATGAGGGGTGTATTTGCTCTATACAATTAACGTTGTTTATGAAATGTAATTGTATATATTTAGATTGAAAGAAAGATTTAGAATAAAAGAGACAGTATTGTAGACAATTATTTTCAACTTTAATTATTGTTTTATTTTTTTTCCTGTTTTCATTTTTGTAATGGTCTCTGGATCAATCATGAAAGTATTCACAGTTCTCATAGAACTCTATTAATTATAATTGTTGATATTTTGTAAACTCTGAAAAGGGTCGTCAAAGGTATATATATCTTACTTATGGAACTTTTGCGAAGGTATCTCCGATAAATATGTCACATATACTTTTAATAAAAAACATTTTCTTTTAAATCGTCTGTAACGAATTTAAAAACACATTTAAAGTGTATAAGCATCTCTTAGCACATAAAACACTTTAAGCCCAATTACAAGAGTGCGTACAAGGCGATAGGTATTACGAGCGTGCGTCAATATCCACCAATATTCAGGACTCTGAAGCAACAACGATCACAGATGCACAGTAATTTTCTAGTAAACCTTTAGGAGACTTCAACGAGTACAACTATTAATACCAATATTTTAAGACTGCAGACTTGAAATTTCCTCTTCAAAGACGGCAAAAAAAAGTTATAAGACTGAACCTAGAAGAAAAGAAAAAAATAAATTAAAAATTATCAAACTTATTTATTTTTTATTATTAACCATTTGCGATAGTAACCAGTTACTGGTCCTTTTTACATTAATGGTTTTAAAGAAATATAAATTAAAAATAGAACTTCCTTAGTTTTCTTATAATTTATTTACGTACTTTTAACAGTCAAATTCAATATTTATGATATATTTTTATGTATATATTTCATTGCTCCTCTCGTTGTAAACGGCATTGTTCGACAGCCTCGAATGAAACTCGCTGCAAGATATCTCAATCGATATCCTTTGCATCCGTCTTCTGCGGGAGGCTGGCGGACAGTGCGGCCGAGGGGTGGTACCGGTAACAGGGAAGCAAGCCGCGCCGCGACCGGTGCTACTGGAGGTGTGGTTGGTGGTGCTGATGGTTACATGTACAGCGAATATGAAGCTCTAGGGATGGATTGATTAATTATTAGTTAAATGTGTGACACTGTAGTGAAATTATGTTACAAATTTTAATGCAAATAAAAGTCTATTCTATTCTGTATAAGATATCCACAACCGAGTTAAAATTAATTTTTAATTTATGGCTTGTTATTTTATAATTGTTTTTGTTGACTATTATTATGTCTTGAATATATTTGGGGTTAATTATGTAGAAATTCATTATTCACAAATAAATGAAACTACGTGATGTAGTATTATTTCTACTTTTTTAATTTCTTTACCACGACCTAGGTTTCGTTGTATTACAACATCTTCAGGTGGGATATTAGCAAAGATCTTCAGGTGGGATATTAGCTAAGAATCTTTGCTAATATCCCACCTGAAGATGTTGAAATACAACGAAACCTAGGTCGTGGTAAAGAAATTAAAGAAAGTAGAAATAATACTACATCACGTAGTTTCATTTATTTGTGTATTATTATGTCAAAAAAAATCAAAATTATTTTATTTCATAAGTAAATAAAATTTACACTTGAAATTTGTCATATCAAATTATTCTAATTAAGATTAACACTTTATTATAAAACACTACAAGGTCGGAATACTGATTCCACCCAAGAAGAACCAGTAAGAAACTTGGAGGTTACTCTTTTTAGAACGCTTAAAAATAATAAATACACGTTGAAGTTAAGTGCTATAATATGAGAAAGCTTGATATCCGAGCAGTTACTCCAAAGGATCATTTTAATTTAGATAATCATAAAAATATAATACGTACCACTTAGTACACAGTTTTTGTTTAATGTTTTTAAATTTTAGTAAAGGGACATTTTGGATATGATTAGGGAATACTCTTGGGCCTAATTCTAAAATTGCGTGGACGGCTGACTTCTGCAGGATAAAAATTCATTTTATATAGCAGCATTTTCCCACAGCAAAGTACCGTAGTCATTAAATTACGAAAATAATAAAAGTAAACTAATGTAGCTGTGTTTATATTTTTTGTCAAGCTACGAATTTCTTTAACTGCATATTTGCAGCAGTCTGCCAATTTCGTAATGTATGCCCAGTAATTAAGAATACTGTGTTACCTACAACGTCCAATCCCCATTCTGCGTGAGTATATTTGTTTTAAATGTTTCAAACAAAGTAAAGTTTACAAATTTTGTTTTTTTTTCGTTAAGAATTAGGTTATTTATTGCAAACCAACAAACAACATTTGTAATAGCATTGTTAACATCATCATATTTGGACTGATGTTGCTTCATTTTACATAATAGAGAAGTAAAATAAATAGTTATGGTTACGTAGTAATTCAGAAAGTAGGTAGTAGGTTACATTACGTTATCTCCATTAGTATCGTTTGAAATTTCCTACAGTTAACATAGGTCTTATGAAGGTGATGGCACAGGAAATAAGGAAGCTAAGGACTTTTCTAACTAACCCTAAAAATATAAGAGAAAATAAAACCGACTCTAATAAGAATCATAGATCATCTTGAGTGTGTATTGTGGCAATATTTTTGTGATTACGTTAATGTCTTATATATTATGTTAATGTCTTTTCTTTACACTAGTCATTTTTAAAAAGTACAATAATCGTTTGTGCTGAG
This sequence comes from Druceiella hillmani, assembly GCA_039881145.1. Taxonomy (NCBI): domain Eukaryota; kingdom Metazoa; phylum Arthropoda; class Insecta; order Lepidoptera; family Hepialidae; genus Druceiella; species Druceiella hillmani. Next base: position 1,692,356 of record JAYKKI010000144.1, on the reverse strand, counting down.
AATATATAGTAGATAAATAAATATCAATAATTACTAACACCAAAACCTTACTCTTCAATTTAAACTTGACCATGAACTGTAGAAAATATGGTAATTGAAAATACTCTCTCTTCCAAATTCTTTAAAGGGAGCTTTTAATTAAAACCTTCACCAAACCCTTGTAAGGAATCTTATTTGCATAGTCTTTTTTTGGTTTTTGCATTGAATATATTTGGCGTTAATTTTGTAGAAATTCATTATTCACAATTAAATGAAACTACGTGATGTAGTATTATTTCTACTTTCTTTAATTTCTTTACCACGACCTAGGTTTCGTTGTATTACAACATCTTCAGGTGGGATATTAGCAAAGCTTAACTCTTAGGAACATCCAACAGCATTTATATGTTTCAAACGCAATAGCGGAAGTCGGGTTTGTGCGGGTTTTTCCACTGCATATGTTAGTGAGTTTATTGCACGGCGCGGTGTAGGTTCTGTTATATTGCCGAGAGTTATACGATGCACCAGTATTTTAGTTAGGGTAATAAATTCAATTGTTGTTATTATATGAGGTTGTACAATGCAAATGTTCCGGTGTATGTAATAAAATTAAATGGAAGTTATTATCGGTAATATATTTATACAAAAGCAAGGGTATTTGAAAGTAAGGACCAGGTAATACCACTAATTCTACATGTCTCCGGTTTTGTTTATTCATATATTTATTTATTTATTTACTTTCATCTTTTTTTATATATATTTATATTTATATATGTATTTGGGCTGAAACAATTTTAAGAGTACTTTAGTATAAATGTTGTATTATATTATATCTAGAAGATATTAAGTATGGGTGATGATATTATATTTAGTTGTTCATTTAATATATTAACCTTGGTGCCTTTTTTATGTCTGTTTTGTTTCTAATGTTTCTATGATACTAAGTTTATTACCTTTTGTATTTATTTGTAATATATAGGGGGCATTTTCAGTATGGTGGTGATAGAAATGACCACTAGTCCTCCAATACTCTATGGACAACCTAAAATTCATAAACCAAATATACCCCTACGACCTGTTGTCTCATACACAAACGCACCCTCAAAAAATTTGCTTCTCACCTGAATAAGATTTTCCGAAATAAAACCGGATTTGCGTCTAAATATGCCATTAAAAACTCTGTTGATCTCTGTAATAAAATTAAAAATATACATCTAACACCCAATTGTAAATTAGTACCACTCGACGTAGTAAACTTATTTTCTAATGTACCACCAAACGATTATCTAAATATTATTTCAGATATCCTAGAAAAGAAAAGGTTAAACCCCATCAAAGCATCGGAAATTAGAGACCTCTTTAAATTATGCATGGAACAAAATTATTTCCTATCCGATAAAATGTTTTCTCAACAAATCAATGGCCGTTTTTAGCCGAGTTATTTATGAACAATCTAGAAACCAGCCTCTTAAATAGTAAATTAGCGACCAATATATTATACTATTATAGATACGTTGATGACATCCTTATCTGCTGGAAAGGTACACAGCGACAGTTAGACCAGTTTGTTAACGTTGTCTACTCCCTACAGAATAATATCAAATTCACTTTAGAAGTAGAATTCGATAATAAACTAAACTTTTTAGATATAACAACAGAACGCAAAAATAATAAACATAAATTTAGTATATGTAGAAAAGACACATTTACAGACTCCATAATTAATGGTCGATCTCAACACACTTGGTAACATAAGTTAGCAGCCTTCCATTTCATGATTCACAGAGCTTTAACCATCCCTCTAGAAAAACCTAATTTACGTAAAGAAATAAAAACTATAAAACAAATCGCAGTAAATAATAATTATGGCCCACCAATTTTCACAAAACTGTACCATAATAAATTAAGAAAAATACTAATACAAGAAATATACCTGGTCGTACCAAATAATAATAATATTTACTATAAATCTATCCCATAAACAGGTAATGTTTCACTCAAATTAGGAAAACTCTTAACTAATAATAAAAATATATATAATACAACATGTGCTAATAGTACTTTGAACAATTTGGGTAAAACCCTTATTTATAATAAAGAAAAAATAGATAAACATAAAAAGAGTGGTATCTATAAATTTAAATGTAACGACTGTAATAGTATATGCTTAGGTCAAACAGGAAGAGATTTTAATACAAGATATAAAGAACACATTGCCAGCTGGCGAAATAATAAACTAGACACATCTCACTTTGCTAAATATTTCATTGAAAATAACCATCACCCCCATACTGATAATGCCTCCTATATATTACAATTAAATTCAAAAATTAATAAACTTAATGTCCTAGAAACATTGGAAATAAACAGACATAAAAAAGACACCAAGGTTAATATATTAAATGAATAACTAAATATCATATCATCACCCATACTTAATATCTTCTAGATATAATATAATTAGACAACATTGATACTATAGTAGTCTTGAAATTATTTCAGCCCAAATACACATAAAAATATCAATATAAGTATATATATATAAAAAAATGAATAAATAAATATATGAATAAACAAAACCGGAAATATGTAGAATTAGTAGTATTACCTGGTCCTTACTTTCAAATACCCTTGCTTTTGTATAAATATATTACCGATAATAAATTCCATTTAATTTTATTACATACACCGGAACACTTGCATTGTACAACCTCATATGATAACAACAATTGAATTTATTACCCTCACTAAAATACTGGTCTATCGTATAACTCTCGGAAATATAACAGAACCTACACCGCGCCCCTGCAATAAACTCACTAACATAAGCAGTGGAAAAACCCGCACAAACCCGGCTTCCGCTATTATGTTTGAAACATATAAATGCTGTTGGATGCTCCTAAGAGATACTCTTTGCTAATATCCCACCTGAAGATGTTGTTATACAACGAAACCTAGGTCGGGGTAAAGAAATTAAAGAAAGTAGAAATAATACTACATCACGTAGTTTCATTTCATTGTGAATTTGGTTTTTGTTTTAAGTCTGCCCAAAACTAAATTAATGCGCACTGCAGTTATGAGAATGTGAATTACTATTATGTAAGATTAATGTTATGAGAATCAATGCTTGAATAATAGTTTAGAAAAGAACGGCAGTTTACTTACTTTTTTCCACATGTCTAATGATTTTTGTCACCACCACCAACAGAATTTAATATTTTTCGACCAATTCTTGTCATAATCGGTCAGCTCTTATGTACCCGTGAGGACCTTCTAAAGGTCTTGCAAAGTCACCATAACTATTACGTAAACCAAACGCAGTGACACATTAATCGTCGTCGTTTTCTAAATGGAGTTGTATGGTATGAAAAACCCCATTTTCATTGAACATTAATTTCTATGTCACTAACCTTTCCATAAACTCAACACACAAATTGCTCCGTACTCGTCCTTTATCTTAATGCCATTTCAATCAAATAATCTGCAAAACAAAGTAAACTTATAAATAAAAGACGTGAAAATTTACGGAATATTTTTTAAGAATTACTTTTAAGAATATGAAAGTCGCTCATAATAACATCTACTGCGCGTTTTATCGATAAAAATACAAGAATTTTCTTACTTACACTGATTAACATAAACTTTAAATAAGTACTGAATATAATTAACTTTTAATAGATACACTTCAAGCAATTGCCGCGCGAGTCGAATATTGTTGACATATAAAACCGTTTGATATTAGCCAACAAAACCATAAACAATATTTAACATTTTACCGATAAAACGTATAAAATAAGCGTTCGCTAGGTTCTTGTAACTTGGTCTACAAGTCTAATTTCGTGAACGCTAAAGCGTTAACGAATGTAGAAAGTGAATCGACAAGTTTCGAATTCATTTTGTCTAGAGCTGCAGATCTAACTACGATTATGGGTCAAAAGTTGGTTGGTTATTAGTTATATACTAGTAGAGTGTAATTAGCTGTGATAATTTTTGTTTCGATTTCTTTATATACTATTACAGTAAATATGTACTTTTCCTATATTCAGAAATATCAGTATTTGGGAACATATAACTCTATCTAAAATGATCATTTATTTCGAGTATGAACACTCTTTCGATGATTCCTTCATCGAAAGAGTGTTCATACTCGAAATAATTTTGAATGACCTATTCAATGATATTTCACACAATGGGATATGCGAATAAAAAAACTTCATTCCGCTGCATGCAGGAGATTTACTTATTTTTTTTAACGATTCAGGGTAACTTATGCAAGTCTTTAAATGATATTCAATATATTGATCCAACATTATCAGATCCGTTAATAGACATAACATTGAGATTTAGACAACATGCGCATGTACTATTAGCTGACATGCAAAAAATATATATAGGCAGATTTATATAGATGACTTACAACGTCATCTACAGCTAATACTGTGGAGAGATGAACCACATCCACCTCTTGATATGTTACAATTAAATACCATTATATACGGGATAGCGTCGGCCTCTTTTTAAAGTCAACGTTGTTTAAAGGAGTTGGCTTTTTAAACCAAGGATAAACTTATATCTGAAATTATCGTGCATGACTTTGACTTTGATGATTTGCTAACGGGAATTGATAATTAGGAAAATTTGTTATCCTTATATAATTACATTAATTACTCTTTAGCACCTGCGTGTTTTTCACGACATAAACTTTGTACTAATTGTAAGGTAACTTTTGAAGCCAAGGTACCAATATCGCATTCATTAGATTTGAATAAACAATCAAATTTATTGGGATTACGTTGGTTCCCCGACATCAATCAAATGAAATTTATTGTAAAGATATACAAAAGCAAAAAAATTAAAAAGTGAATAATTTTGTGCAATACATGCAAGATATTTAACCCACTAGGCTTACTTAGTCATGTACAATAACCTTTAAAATACTTTTATAGAAACTATAGCTACTAAAATTAAATTGGGATGATCCTGTGCCTGAAACTTTTAAAAAATTATGGTGTAATATTTTTTTTAAATCTTCATTACCTCGGTTCTATCTCTGTACCTAGACGTGCTTTATGCGCGTCACCTATATTCACTGAGTTTCATTGCTTCGTAAACGCTTCGACGAGGCTTACGGGGCATGCGTTTACTTAAGATCCTTAGACGGTTTTAATAAAGCCACTGAGAAGCTGCTTTGTGCAAAACTATCCCACATCTAGAGTTGGGTAGTGCACTATTAGGTTCGCTTTTGGTAACGAGGGTTTGTAAGTCATTGCGCTGTAATATTGATGTAAATGGATATGGTCTGACTCACTTATAAAGAGGATGGATAAAGAGGTTTCCAAGGGATCTAAAACTATTTGTTTGTAATAGAATTAGCGAGATTTGTGAGCTTACTAGCGGGAATCTTGGGGCCATATACCTACGTCTTTCTTCCGGCAGATTTATTTTCCGTAACAATAGAACACAGTTCCCTTCAGTCTTCAGAACTCTGCTGGAACGGACCGCCATTTTTGAGGGAAAATGAGTGCCGGTGGCCACAACAGTTCAATTTAATTCCGGCTGACTTACCCGAGAAGCACTAACCAAACCATACATAACCAAACTAATAGATTAATTTTGAAAATAAAAAATTATTCGAGCTCATGCATTATTAGAATCATGTGTTTCATCAAAGGATTTATTAATAATTGCAACCAAATTAAATTTAAACTAAGGGGACCTTTGTCACTTGGTAAAATGCATCAAGCTAAAGTAGAAATAATTAAAATAGTACAACGAGACTTATTTCCAAATGAATTAAGGATACTTGAACATAAAAAAACAATTAATTTCAAATTCGTCTTTATTACCGTTGTCACCTTATATTGAAGGGAACGGCGTGCTTCGAGTTGGTGAAAACGTCATCCTCATCTTAAGAACACAGAACTATGAGTACGATAAAAGGCATCCAGTCCTTCTTGAAAATAAGCATCATTTTAAGCGGCTGTTTATGGAACATGAGCACAAACATCTGAAGCCTGCGGGTCCACAATTAATCCTCAGTTCTATATGTGAGAAATATACGGCCTTTGACGGGTAGAATTCTAACCCGAAAAGTAGTAAAACAGCGTGTACTTCGTATGCGTTTACGTGCTAACTTTATGAAGCAACTAATGGGCAGCTTACCAGCTGACAGGCTTAGACGGGGATTTCCATTTCAAGTGCGTGGTGTCAACTTTGCGGGTCCCTTTCAAATATCATGTAAGAAGGTCAATAAATTATCAAAATGTTAGCAAACTAAGCTACATTTTATATGTTTTTTAACAAAGGCAGTCAGTGAAGTTCTTTCCTACCGAACACTGACTTTCGGCTCTGGACGAAGCAACATCCATCGCGGCGCGCCTCCACGTTTCAGTATCTTGATACTTTGAACTTGAAATTATACAATCTTTATATTTGACATTTCACATTATATACATTACATCCATTCTACATTGAGTTTTTTTATATTCGCGTGAATTTGGCGCGAACACGCTATTTAAATACAATTATAGCTGGTGATTTTTTTGTGTTACAAAATGTCGTGACATTTGAATCTCTAATAACTCAAAGATTATTAATGCGATAACAAAGTTTAAGCCAGAAACTGATAAAGCATATTTGTGTCTGTTTGACATAAAGTATTTATTTTGACTGTCATGTTATCGAACTAGTGTAGATACATGCATTGTTTAGGATCTCAATCGTATGAAGATTTAAATTAGTGTAGCTTGAAAACCCGTTTAGTTAGGATATTGATTTGCAACTTTACGTCATTTGGCGTCATTCTGAAGAGCTTATTAAGTACTCCTAAGACATAAGGTGGGATAATAAAAATATTTACCGAAGTAAAAATCGATATTAAATGGAAAATTACTAAAAAATTAAGAATGCGTCTCGTATGAATTATAAATATGATTGGATATATAGAAAATGTAAATCAGGAGAAAGCTCACGTAAAATAGAATCTAAAAAACGTAAAAAGTCCACGGCCGAGTAAATGTGAGATCTACGACAACATCGAAAAGAAAAAAAACGACGCAAAGCCATTATGTAGGCCCGAAAATGGGCCTACATAATTGGTCCACCGGGCATACAGGATCCAGAATCAGTCTTTGTTATACTGCCTGTGTAACCAATAATGATTTTATCCGGACGTTTTCGCGAAAATATACAGCGCGGACCCGAACTGCGCTTTCAGTTTTATAAAGATTATTGTAAGCCCCTGTGATACCAAAATTTCTAAAACTCGACCTTTAACTTTTGCTTTTTAACTCTCTATTACAACCGTTCATAATACCATACATCAAAGAAAGAACGAAATTCCTTATTTAGATGAGGTAACTTTATTATTTATATTTGCAAATAATGTAATTTTCTTTGTTGATTAACTAGGTGATTTTACTTTGGTACTGTTTAATTTAAAGTTATCAAATAAATAATAGATGAACGAGAAAGTTTAATGCTCAATTTCATACCAAATACGCAGATTTACGTTCTAGTACATCCTCATTTATTACCGATACTCACGAAACAAGAAAGTTAAAGAAAATAATTTACGTAAAAGTATGTTTAATAAAAACTTAAAAATTACAGATAAAGCGTCTCCAAACTATCAAGAGAAGTTTTAGAAATAAATATCTCTCGTGAATAATACTTTCGAAATTTTGAGTCATAAACTTAAGTATGACGTTTAACTCAAATTTAATCTCATAGAAATTTCATCCAAAGTATTAATGTATAACTAAATTTTCTCAAATATACAGTTTTCAAATTAAAAATGAAAGGAAATATTAGCTTAAAATATTATAATATTAGTCATCTTACAAATCAAAGATAATATAATTAAGTGTTGCCTGTAAATTATTACTTGTAATTTTAATTATAAATAGTCATCACAATCTCTCCATATATAGTTTACTATCTACCCCAAGTATTGCTTTTATTGATCATCCTTCGTACGACAATTTCGTCAAGTAGAAGTATGGTGAACTTAAGGATAATATGCCTAGATGAAGAAAATATGGTGGAAATAAACTTAATTTTAGATTAATTATTAATGAACATTATTGGAAAAATAAGAATTCGAATTATTACGAAAACCCAAATTATGTAAAAATATATTTCTCAGCTAATTATTAAATCGCTGTTTTGAACAAAATTGACTATTACTCATATATGTTTCCTTGTTGGTTCATTTCCATTAGGCACGACTCTTGACAACAACATCGTGTATCAAAAATGAACAGACTACTTAACCAAAAATGCACAGACCACTTACCCAAAAGCTCACAGACTATTTATCCAAAAACGCTTAGACTACTTGCGAAAAAATGCACAGAGCACTTACTCAAAAATGCACAGACTACTTGTTCAAAAATGTATAGATCACATACTCACAAACGTACGGACCACTTACCCAAAAATCCACGGACCACTTACCCAAATGCATAAACCACTTACCCAAAAATGCACAGAGTACTTATCCAAAAATGTATAGACCACTTACTCAAAAATGAACAGATTATTTACCCAAAAATGCACAGACCACTTCCCCAAAAATACACAGACTACTTACCCAAAAGCGTACAGACTACTCACCCGAAAATGTACAAATAATTGATTAAGTTACTTGTGCAAAAATATTTTTCAAGTCTAGCGACTTAAGACACTGAAAATGTCAGAGACCCAACATAGTAAGAAGTGATCGGGAGTCCTCGAATGTACGCGAGGAATTAATGACTTTAGGTAATCAGATTGCTCATCACGAACCGGCCAATTCAATACTACTTTTAGGTTTCGCTCTAAATATGGATAAATTTTTATGATAGACTAGTTTTCCTATCGATAGTTTTTTTACGGAATAGAATATATAATCTAAAATAATTATCAACTATATCTGTCTTTGCTTTTCAGTCAACAAGTTAGTTTCAGAAATATTTCGGAGTAATTTAAAATGTATTTTTTTTGGTTGGTATCGTAATTATTTTATAATAAAAAAAACAATTTGTTGGTGTAACTGGCTCCTTTTTTCCCAAATATTTTTCGAAATTTGAAAAGAAATTTACTCCAAAAAAGGCGTAATGATATTTAGATTTATCTGTTTATACTACTTCTATTATATTTATGTATTATATTTATGTATTTTTGTATATATATTTATGTATTTTGTTATCAGTTTTAATCATTAAGACATTCCGCGCCAACTATGTCTGTTTACCAATTATCCCATGAGCCGGTATTTTTGGTACATTTCACTTAAATATTAATGGAAATTATCTTATTTAAAGATGCAATGTAGTTATTACGTTATTCATTTTGTAAATAAGACGACTTATGGGATTGACAAATTTTGTGTAATTATTTCCTCTAACTTAATTTTTAAAAAGAAACTCTTACGTACTAAAATACTTTATGAAATATTGTATTTACAAACTAATTGTTTTTTTAAATAAGGTTATCTCCATATGCAGGTCTGGGAGAAGGTGTATTGTAGTTGTAGGTAATGAAAAACCATCTATCTAGTTATATGGTTACATATTTCCATATGTTTTGTCTATGTCGACATATGTCGTTTTTTTATTTTGCCAACTAATTTAGCAAAGTGTCACCCAAATAACCCGAACGAACTGCTAGCTAGGATTATTCCTGAAGTGGCGGCAATCTGAGTTTTCTTGCCATCATCACCTGATATCAAAAAAATTCAATTCAATTCAAAAAATAAAATTATATCAAAAAAATAATTTTCAAAGAAATGCATATCTGCCTCAGAAAATTCGGGCTGACAAAAATCCTTAAATAATCCACAAGCTGCCTCCTGAAAGATAAAAATTAATGTTTGGAGCTGTTTTCGAACCATTCGAATTTGAATCGTATTTGCTATGGGATCATATCATCATTGACCTCGATAGTACAGATTTAGATAATTTCATATTTAATAGGATGGCGCAATTGGGTATTAGACTAATTTTTTTTTATTTCATTAATCATAATTTCAAGGTATAAGCTGATGAAGAGTGAAAATTTTTTTTAATAATCTTAAAAATTGATCGAATTATAAAAGTGTAAATTTAACCTTTAGATAAGGACGGCAATACTGTGTTGTGAGGTTATTTTTAATATTGCACATTATATTTTGCAAGAGGAAAAGAGACAGGGATGTACCCAACTCTATCCGTATCTTCAAATTTAGAAGCCTATAACTGGCTTATTTTTTAATCAATTTTTGAATTTTTTTCAAGATTGGTTTTTAATTAAATTATATTTCGCAATATTGTATGAAAAATATCAAAATTTAGAATGAGTCAACTACCGTATTTGCCATTCAGCTCGCAAAATATTGGATTTATGTGACTTTCTTTTTACTTATATTTTTTCCTCTTGAAATTATGTGAAAAGTTTTTCACATAATCTAAAGAACGACAAATACAAGTATCCATGAAAATAAATCACTACGAAATATTAAAAAATCTCATAGCTAATATAGTATACCATATTTTAAATACCCCGCGTGGTTTATGGTAAAAAGTGATTGATAGTTCGATTTTCATACTAGACGTAGACGCAAACAAATGATGCTACAAACTGGCATGTAATTATACTTTAATAAGAAATAAATTGAACTTAATTATCGCCCACTTAATTTGCGCTAAAACCCTATAATCTTTATTACTTAGACCCTTACAATGTCAGTGGATTTCATTACTTAATTTAACCCTAAACAAAATATTTAAAAAAGTTCAACACTCTACTTTACATTTAAAGTAATTTGCAGTAAAACTTAAAATAAGTATTAAAATTACTTGTGTCACTATAATTGGATCGACCAAATATTGTTCGATCGAAGTTAAGGGTTACATTTTTATAATAATTATTTGCTCATTACATAATCACCGAATAATACAATAAATTTATTCCTTACGATTTCTGCATTCACCTCTATAATAACTCATTCAAAAAAAAATTATACAAAGTGAATTAAAAATTCCTTCATATTGCATTACTCTGTTGATTTATATTGTATGGATCGTATCGGGTGAGATAAATGGCTGCAGATCCAAAGGCTACACTTGCACATGCACATGCATTTTTCATCATTCCAAAATACTGATCACATCGCCACTAAATGCTTTTCTTTTCAAATAAACCAGCATTTATCAAATTTACGAGTTTATAAGTTTTCCAACAGTTTATCACAATACATCGTTTATTTAAAACTCTGATAAATCATTGAAAAAAGCAGAACACAAATGCAAATAATCTTCTAAATATTATCAAATATTCTCAAAATTTATATAAATTTGTGATATAACATTGTACACTTTTAATTTACGATTGTCCTGTAATAAGGAGAACTTTGGTATAGATATAAACTCTATTTTTTAAAACGATAAACCTTTGTAACATGATTTAATATTTCTTTTATTTCTATGTCATTTATCGCTTTCTAACAGATTTATGGGAAATTATTTTCCTAATATGACGTATTCATTAATTATTTATTCTCGCTTGCAGGATCTAATATACCTCTAACGTCCCTTCTATCTCATATATTCATTACATACATTTTACTAACCTGATGGTTCTAGTAATATTGCAGCGCGTTCACCAGCACGTTCAAGATATTTAACAATACCTTAATTCAAAGAATTACAAATTTTTCTGTAATGATTTAATGCTATAATAGAAATATAGCATTAATTTATTACACAAAAATTTAACAGATATCAAACAATATTTACGATCTTTTAACATAAAATACAAGGGTAACGATAACTCGCTTGCATTTATAAAAATTAAATGCATTTGGGTTTCGTTTTCACAGCCGATAAAATAATTATTATTTAGCTCAGCAAGGCCAAAAAAGATAATAAAATTATGAAGCAAATACAGAAAGAAGCAAATTATTTCATTTAAATTCATTCAGATAACTAAACACAAGGAGTGTGAAATTTTATGGAAGAGTTGAAATAATATAATTTCGCAGAAAATGTTTCAAATATTGTCATGTATCTCTTTTTTACCTTAGAAAAACTGGGAAATTGTTTCGTGTTCCAAAATAAACTCTTAAAGGATTATTTCTCGATAACGTGACATTCACAAAAAAAACTCAAAAATTAGACATATGTTGGATTCAAAAATGAAAAGAGAAGGACATGAATATAGTAATTTAAGATGCATGCAGGTAACGTAGAATTTAAACGTTAAGATCCAACAAAGCAGATTTCATTTGTACTTAAGTCTAAACGCTTTCATTCTACCATTGTCCCATTAATATCTTAATCTAATAAAAGGTATTGAAATAACTTGAAATACAATAATAAGCAATATAATGTTTAAGCTAGAAATAAAGTAGCATTCGTGGAAGTGACCTTCTGATGAACGATGTAGATATTTATTCATTTCAACTATATTTAAATTCTTTAAAACACGGAAAACACAAATTTAAATTTACATATATTTATTTCGACGCGCTTGATAAATGATGTATAAAGTTTACAAATATACTCACGGCTATATTCTATTCCATCCGCTCGCAAAGTACTTAACTCTGTTGTTCATTGTTGTTCACCGCTACCGTTCATTATTGCGGTCCCTGCACATCTTCTTACAAGATCCCGGAACCATATTTTACGGATTATTATTTCATTCATAAATTAATTTAAACAATAGCAAATCATTTAATTAAAATTCATTCAGATAACTGAACACAAGGAGTGTGAAATTTTATGGAAAATTTGAATTAATCTAATTTCGCAGGAAATGTTCTAAATATTGTCATGTATCTATTTTTAGACCTTAGAAAAGCTGGTAAATTATTATCTTGTTCCAAAATAAACTCTTAAAGAATTATTTATTGACAACGCGAATCTTGAAAATTAATTACAATTTATTTCCTTCCATGATTCTTAATAAAAACTGAAATCAATGAATGCGTGAATGAAGTTTTGTCAAAAAGAAATAAAAAGACAATTTGTTCAGTGCAAATTAGAAAGATACTGCGTTCCGTTGAGTTTAAACAATGTTTCATGTGTCTGATTTAAATTATTTCCAACTGGATGGCGACGACTTCTACACACTGTTGAATATGTTGTTAACTGAAAAATAAATTAAACACCGCGCTCCTCATGTCCTACAAGATATATTCGGCAAGTTTCTGTAAGGTGCTACAAATCGCTGGAAAAATTTAACGGGCTTATTATTCGTCAACTTTATATTTTTACTGTAGTGCAACAATTAAAAAAACTTTGTAACACAACATGTAAGGAAAGACACAATTATTCTGATTTGCATTGATTTTATTAGAATATTTATTTCCATTCTTATATCAATTAATATAGGGGGACATTTTAACGGTGAGATTCAATTTAAAGTGAAGCAGTCATTTCTCGGCAAAATGTGTGTCATTTTCTTTGGAATATTTAGTATTATTCTCAATTATATTTTTCAAAGTTTTTTATAATAAAACACAAGTGTTAAACACCAGTAAACCTCACATTATAAGGGTTCCGTACGAAGACAGGTGCTTATTATACATGGTGAAAAGTTTCACCTTTGAGGAGTCACAGGCGTTTACATATCGTGAATTTTTCAAAGTCTTTGAGATGTTGAGTAACCGCCATTGTTTTCCGGAAATATTTGAGTACTACTATACTTTTTTCCCATAAACTGTAATTTATACATTTTTTTAAAGTGGGATTAATTGTTTTTCCTCTAAGAATTTCCTTTCTTCCTAAGAATCATTTTGGAATTCTTACGAACTGCTTTTTCAAATTGTATCCTCTCAAAAATTTGTATAAAAATGAAGCTGAATATTAAATACGTAAACAAGATTTAAAGACATGTTCTTCTCTACATCAAATTTTAATTTAACGTATCAAACGGTTTCTAAGGAAAATGATCGGAACCGGAAGGAGAACGGACATGTGAGGGATCCTACGGGAGTTTAAAATTTTTCTTTTAATGTACGAGACTCTTGAAAAGCAAGATATCAACATCTGTGTGCTTATCGCAGGCAAAAAAATCGAGGTGTGAAACATTCTAATAAATATTTATTGCCAATTACATACTTTGCATGTAACTTATAAGATATTTTCCTTTTATTAACATCGTCTTGTAACTTGATGAAGAACATGACTTTAGATTGGAATAATACAAATTTTGGAGAATGAAGACGAGGAAAGTATATGTACGAACAAAAATTAAACATGCGTTGGATTTAAAAATGAAAGAAGAAGAACATGAAGAGAGTAATTGAAGATGAATGTAGGTAATGCAGAATTTTAACGTTAGGATCCAACAAAGCAGATTTCAAGCGTACTTATATCTAAACGATTTCATATTAAGATGTTGAAATGACTTAATATATAATAATAAACAATAAAAAGTTTAAGCTAAAAATAAAATAGCATTAATGGAAGAGAACTTCTTATGAACGATGTAGATATTTATTTATTTCAACTAAATTTAAATTCTTTAAAACGTGGAAAACACAAATTTCAATTTACGTAAATTTATATGGAGGCGTTTGATAATTGATGCATAAAGTTTATAAATATACCCACGACTATTTCCTGTTCCATCCGCTCGCAAAGTATATCACTGTGTTGTTCATTGTTGTTCACCGTAACCGTTCATTATTGCGGTCCCCGCTCATCCTCTTATAAAATCGCGGAACCATATTTTACGGATTATTATTTCATTCATAAATTAACATAAACAATAGCTCCTTCATTCATATGAAAGTTTCTATCGAAACAAAACTAAGCACCTCGAGAAACGGGTTGATTTTAATCTACCTAATTCATACCTACCAAATCTGTCTACATTAATTACTCGCGTTCATATCCCGTGTAAAATTAACTAATAAAACAAATATAATTAAATTATACGTGTGTTATTTCTTCTATAATTTATTTAGCTATTTTAATGTATCTAATTGATACATATGGCAGACTTATTGCTGCTAGAATAATCTTCAATTCTAGCTGACTTATAGTCAAGTAGGAGTACCAGTCTAGCGCCAATCGATGATGCTCCAATCCAATCGGCCGGGAATCGCACCCGGGTCCTCGCTGTGCGCCGCGCCGTCAAAGACCGTATGCCTTGTGGTCATCCCAACACACCACAGTGACAGTGTAATTAAAATTTTTGCTTTATTAATATTTGAGAAAGAAACTTTCAATTATATTGATGGGTGGATCCTTGTTCAATGTACGTCTCAGAAAAGTTTATTCTTGGTATAGCTAATATGTACTAGTAACACACAAGTAGATAACTCCAATATATTATTGACTATACCCCAAACAATTATATTCTTTATTACACAAACACACACACACACACACACATATATTATATATATATATATATATATATATATATATATATATATATATATTTACATATATATATATATATATATATATATATATATATATATATATATATATATATATATATATATATATATATATATCACCAAAGACAATTTATTGAAAAGAAAAACTTTAGAACAAATTAAAAATATTCTGCAGTGTAAACCTTAATAATTGGTCATTAGTAATAATAAATTGAAACATCTCAATGTCTTCATTAATTAGAAAAAGAAATAAATGGAAATTTTGGATCGAATAAAGTCAATATGAAGTGTAAAGTGACAAAGAAATTCTGCAGTAAGAATATATGAATGTAATAAACCAAAATTAAGGGTGGTATTAGAGGTGAAATTCGATCCGGTGCAAAAACTAAAAGAAAGTCAAAAAATTATTACTTGGATTCTTGATAAAAGAAAAATACAAATTATTCGTCCCGAAAGTGATGAAATTATTTTTATAAGGCCTCAAATATGTTCGAAAATACCTATACAAATGTACCTTCAGCCTCTATCATACGAATTTCTACGATATATTAATCTTAAACTCACACAAAGTGGTTCTATTTTATTATTATATTCTATTATATATATACCAAGTACTATATATACCAAGTACTAATAAGTATTTTAGTCGGGCAGCTCACGCCGTAGTCTATTTATTGGTTCAGCACGCTAACAACTCACCGACGCGACAGTCTAATACGGTTGGGGAGGTGTAGTAGGACTATACTCATATATCTCGGTTCGTGCTTTTCTTTTAATGATGCGAAGAGAGCTGTGTATTATAATTATAATTTACTAATTTTTCCCGCAGCTTCGCCTCCGTGGTATTGGGAAAATTTAAAGAAATATTTTTTCTGAAAATGTAACGAAGTCTTTTTTCTAGTATAGATTTTAGTGAGTCTAATTACAAGCTAACCAGGTATTATTTTAAATAAATTTACAAAATGCGGCGCTCCGGACGAGTTATGTAAAACGTCTGGATTATAATACTGTGCAATAATTAACTCATGAATACAGTTTGTTAATGAAAATGAATACAGTTTGTTAAACGTCTGGACTATAATACCGTGCAATAATTAACTCATGTTACAGTTTGTTAACGGAAATATTTTAAAGCCGGGATATTATAAAACTCAAAGGGGTCCAAGGAAAATAAAAAAATATTGGTGATTTTCCCCCTTAGCATAAATCTAAAGGAAAGAGAGGGCATATGCGAACGTGGATAATATAAAATTCTATATATCTATTTGTAGTTTCATAAGACATTTAAAATTTTATCATTTTTGTAAATTTTTACATATCCTTATAACATTTTTATTTGAATTTACTGTAAAAGTAATTAATAAAACAATTAATCTGCATACATTTTTGCTAAAGTAAATTCGATACCATTTTCTTTCAAACATACGGTAAGAGATATGTACAAATTATTACGTTTCTTAATTGCAGCAACGTAAAATGAATACTTTTAATTAGTTTAGTCGTATTTATTCTTAGCAATGTTTTTAATAAAAAATAATACAAATAACAAAAATATTATTTAAATGTATTTTCAATACGAAATGAAAATAACTGAAAATAATATGTACATTTTAGATCATTGCTAGGAGTATAGCAGTGAATATAAAGGACAAACAAATTATGCCCGCGAACTAGACATTAATTACACTGCTAGGTCGATGAGCGTAAATATAAAACATTAATTGAATGAAACCAAAATAGTCAATAAGATGTTTAATAAGTAAAACGCAAATATTTCACTTCAAGAACGCAATTTAGTTTAGTCATTCCCAGGAAAATAGAATAGGCGTTTTACCAAAAAAAAATTACAAATTTGTATTATGAAAAAAAAATATTCTTACCATTGCGAAACTTAAATTTTAACCTTTTCATACACCTCTTAACTAATTCGTTAAAAGTAATATTAACCATAATTTTAAACAACCAATATGATAATATTTCACCGTAACATGTTCTTAGAATAATTTCATGATTGACTAAACGAACCAGCGAAGCTGAATAAAATCGTACATATCTGAAAATATGTAGTCTTCCGTGTTTTCAATTTAATATTCCGGTTGATATGTTTCCTTCCGTATCGCGGATTGACGCGGGCTCCAATTGACGCGAAATTTTTCTTTTCCGCGTCTTTGCTTGATGCAAAAGTGTGTATATCATCGAGTTAAATAAATGCTATATCTCAATTCTGTTTCACTTCATATACAAAGTGTCAGATTGTACGTAGGCCCCATAATAAATTATATTAATACTTTACCTATTTGCTGTGTTAAAAGTACATGGTTATTGTCCAAAAGAAAAAAGTGAAAATGTAATTTGTATTTAATTTTTCTTTTGAAGGTTCCGTACTTAAAGTGGCAAAAAATTTACCCTTATAGGATCATTGGTCTACTATCCTCTTTGAGCCATTTTTTTTAGAAACTATTTGTCGCAGAAACATAATAATTGGCATAGCGATAAAATAACTGTCCCACATATAGTTCATTGGATTTATTTAATAGAAATTTTTATTTAAAAATATTCATATGTTAAAAAAGCCAAACACAGTACAATCATTTTTTTTTACTTTTTGAATCGTGTGAGCTGTCATTTGAAAGGCAATTCAGTATTAATAAAGATTCTTAAACTATATATTTCAGAATTCCATGTAAAATAATTCTAGATATGTGGCTAAAAATGTCCCAAACAGAATTTCTTATGTCTAACAGATAATATACCAGGAATTATGTTTGTAGGCAAAATATTTACATCATCATGTATAAGTTTATAGAAACATTATATACTATTCAATGTTTATATATGCCTAAATGTGTTTGGAACACTTGTAGTGCGAGTTCTACTCGTACTTAACATGTTTTTGACGTGCAACTTAAATATATCATACTCTTTATTCTTCAGTATAATTTGAATATAATTGTGGGATTGAAATAAACTCCTCGAGTTCGATTAACATTACAAGTGCGTACTATTATGTCTTCTTTTCGTTTTTTTTGAAACTGTCCCGTTTTGGCCACTTATGCACGATTATACAATTGATAAAAAATTATAAATTTCTAACTAGAGCTATTAGAAATAATCCCGTTTTAAATTTTATCGCCATTGCATTAATCTTTTTATATCCAAGAATTTTGACTAAATTTAACTAAAAATAATCTACTTGCAGATATGTAATTAATATTATCACATAAATGTCAAGTTGTTTGATATACCATATTACTTAAGAAATAAATTCATTATTTAAAGCATTAACTTGTTGGTCAGCATTGATGGAAACGAAATTTTAAATTACAAATATAAGTTGTGTTTTACCAAAGTTTCAATAATTTTTCCTCATTCATCGTTGAAATGGTACAGGCGAGTTTTAAAAAAGCTAGCTGTATCAATTGTTATTTACTGTAAGATGCCAGTGTGGCTACACTAGAAACGAAAAAACGTATGCAAATATAATTATATTTAATTCAATATAATGTTTTTATAAACACAAAACTATCCAGTGTGATGTAAATTAACCGATATAATATTAATTAAAAGTTCAAATATATAATGCCTAGTAACAAAATATATTACTTAATTTGTTCCATTACAATTTAATTTGAAAATTAATATTTCGCAAAATGTAATTTAAAATGGAATATAAAATAATGTTGAAAGACCTTCTTAATGATATTTCATAGAAATATAAATCGCACGCAATTCACGTATGCATCTAGTTTCTTTTCCGTTATTATATCAAAATATAGTGGGAGCTTCGAGGTGACCAGCCAATTTTTCTGGTCAATAATACTCTCTATCCGTAATGTGGTAACAAATTAAGTTATATAATTTTAAAAAAAAATCATACCTTTTTGTAAATTGTCAAAATAAATAAAAGTTTTTCAGCTGAAGAAAGTAAAAACATCTCATCTCATGTAGTATAACTTAATATTAAAGTTCTGTGATAAGGAAAACAGTCAGCGTCGTTTTGAATAACGTGAAGCTCCCTCCAAGAAGCGAACTTCAGGCAAACAAACAAACGCCGGGAAGTTGCCGCACTTAACTGCTCTGCCTTACTAACAAACTTTAGTTGTAGACCGTAACTTGGCTCTGCCAAGTTGTGACTGACTCACGAACATGTTCACTTGCCTCTATCCGCAAAAGAATATAACTCAAGTTTTGAAGGTTGGTAAATTGATTACTTTGTCATTACGTAGCAAATACAATTGAGAAAACGTATAGTGTTCAAATATCGCTGTGATCATAAATTTATTAGTAAATTTAGAATGTTAGATTGTTTTAATTGTAAAAAATTTACACATAAAATTTTTGTTATTTCTTATATATAAATATAGGCTATAGGAAGACTGTGTCGTTCCTGTTTACCAGAACCACGAATGTGCAAATTTTCTTTTTTTGAGTTCCTTACCAAGTTAGATTTTTTATGTTCCATATTTTACTAGAAAGCCTAATGTTTATTTACATTCTGATAACAATCCTGACAACAAATTTATACAGCTGTATTTGAAATACAAGATTTCATTCGAACCTGATTTCTCACAAATGGAAAATTTGCGCAGCCCTCATGCAAAGAGGATGATACGCTCTATGCAATGCGGATATTTATTTAAAGTTATGTAGGAAAAAGTAATCTAATTGTGCGAAACAGAAAAATAATATTATCTAATAAATATTTTGGATAGTTTACATTGAATTTAACATGTTGAATACTCGTAAAATTAGAATAACGATTTTACAATATGGAATGGGTTTTTTTAGATTTATTTTGATAACAATTAATCAAATATTTAAATAATATTATGTTAAAAATTATATGAACGAATTTATTTCCTTGCTGACTTTGAATATCAAAATTAAAACATAGATATAATTTTTGGAAACAAACATATAAAATTCGTATATTACCCGCTCAAATTAAGAGAGATCTTTCTAACCACGAAAAGGGCATGATCTTTCAAAAACATGAGATTTAAATTTAGCTATTACAATTTTATTTAATTCCATTTTAAATCTTCCTATAACTACATGCAATATAGTTTTGAAAGGTAATCTCTTTTATTAGGATAATTTATAAATGAAATAGCTTTTCATTGAATGTGATCCCTGGACACTTACCAGGATAACTATCGACTGCATTAATAATTAAATCGGCCGCAGATTTTCCGGAAATTAGACTAAATTGGCTGAGTTACAACTCATTCTCTAAAATTCAACCTATTGGAATAAGTTCTTGCTATTATTTGTACGGTTCTTAGAAATATTTGTTTAATATGATCACACGTGGATTTAAAACATCCCAAGCACAAGTAGAACTTGCACTACGGCTGACATACACATTTCAACATTAATAAACATTGAAATATCCTTAGAAATTTCATTAAAATATTTATAAATACTAATTTATCACAACGTAAATATATTGTAACGTATAATGTGCTACTGTACAAGAAGCATATTCCAAAATTTTGAAACAAAGCATATTTTTAAAATTAAAAGTTCTACAATAGTCGTCATAATTTTCTTGCAATCTTCTAGTTAGATTTCACCAACTCTGATTTCATGATTTTTGGCGCAGAAATTGTGGAAATAAAGGGGCAGAAATTTAGGAATAATACATTTTTAAATATTGCAGTTTAAAATTGGGAAATAATGTTTTTTATTTCTCATCACAAGTTTTTCAAATGGTTATACTTCGCGTTATAAACAAAATGAGAAAAATATATTTTTTAAAACTTTTATTTTAAGACTTTTATTTGTTATATAAATATTTTTAAAAAGTTGGTGGCGTGGAATATGTGTAAAATATGTGACATAATAAAGTTTATTACTATGCTAAATTTCAAGTGGCATGATTTCGGAGAAAATTATCTTGAGAAATAAAAAATGTGAAAATGTGGCATACTATCTCTTTTGTAAGCTTAAAAATATGAGGCATATTTAAAAAATATGGCACTTAGAATTATCGCTATCGTTATCCTACATCTATTGCGTCGAATTCTAAAAACCAGTATTTGGTCTTATTTTAGTTTGAATATTCTCAAAAAAAAGGAAGTAGCGTGAATATATTTTATTGCGTATTTCTCAGTATTTCTCTGAATATATAATACCTACAATTGTGAAAAATATATTTTTGAAACCTTTATAACTTTTTATACGGCACAGCACACAACGCAGGAAATAAAAAAAACCGAGTAGGTTATTTGCCCTTCCTAAAATGTTTATTTTAATATTTTTGAGATTTAACTTAAAACATACATTCCCAAAAATATATTTTTGGGAATGTATGTTTTATCATAATGCCAAATTTCAAGCTTCTATGTTAAGAAGTTTTTGGGAAAAAGGGCTGTGACGGACAAGTTTTCCTTTTAAAGTACAGAATAGCTGTTGCTTAAGCAGTTATTAACAACATCCACCTTATATATTACGGCATTTAATTGAGAGTTTGTTGTATAATATTGATATGTTGTTACATAGCAAATCTGTCCCATTTTCATTTGAAATTTCGTGCCCGAAAATGATACCCATTAAGATACTTGATATTTTGCATTTATGACTCCTGGCAAAAGGAGATACCTTAATAATTTTATTTCATAAAGATATATCAGGTGTAACAAAAAAAATTCAGTGAATAAAGAGAGTTTCGTTGTTTATTGAAACGCTTAAATTTACATAATGATATTTACGTATTGTAATGAGTTCAATGGGTAAAGTAGGTAAAAAGTCGTCTACTTTCATTTCTTCTGTGTTGACGTAATTTTTTCCGTTTCATCTTAATTTACTTAAGAGCAATTTATAAAATTTCCTCTATTAACGAAAGAATTTGATAATAATCAAACATTAATTTTTAAAATATTAGTAATTTGACTCTAAATATGTAAAATGACGCTAAATTATCTAATGCTTTACAGTGTCTCTGTACAATGTCGAGGAAAAGAGAAAAAATGTTCAACATGTTTTCAAATGCCTGTGAGTGAATGGGACGAAGCTCTATAACAAATTATTTTAAACATAAATATAAATATTTCCTTTTTATTTCACTTATTTTGCAACAGATGAAGATTATGAAAGAAATGTAGAGCACCTGCGTTCTTTATACATTTTGTTCCTTTACATATTTGACTTTACACGTGCTTTGACATTACGATATCATTAAATTTTTAACTTTCCTGTTGAAAATTTTTTTTACTTATTTTTTACATAATGATAAAGGTACATATAGAATGTGAGAGTGATAAAATTTAAAACCGATTATACTGACAACAGTTAAAACAATATAAACGTTTTTGGTTGAAAGATTTTCCCTTTCATTCCTGTAACAAAATGTAGCCCGATCACAAGTGCTGTTGGGAGAGCTGCGACAAAAGGCACTTGACCGCCTCCAGTCAGCGGTTTTATTGCGCGCAGATGACGCTTTTGTGCGACTTTCAACCGGTCTCAAATATCACGTTTTTAA
This sequence comes from Druceiella hillmani, assembly GCA_039881145.1. Lineage (NCBI taxonomy): Eukaryota > Metazoa > Arthropoda > Insecta > Lepidoptera > Hepialidae > Druceiella > Druceiella hillmani. The sequence continues at coordinate 1,669,518 of JAYKKI010000144.1, read as the reverse complement.
AACCTGTCAAGTGCATTCATCGAAAAAAAAATGTTCGCGGTTAATAGTACTTGCTGAACCGTATCTGAGAGTTGGAGATCGGAAAATAATATTTAATTTCTTTTTCAAAATTTTTAAAGCATATTGACATTTATAAATATCACATATAACTATATAAATAACATAATTTAAATTCTTTAATAAATTACTAGATATTAAAGATTTAAAGAATTCAATTTTGGGGTACGTTGAATACTCGTGAGGAAAGTTTATTTTATATAGTCAACAAGGCATTAGCCGGTAAAAAAAATGTTTTTAATAAACGCCTTTTTAAAATTATTACTATGTAAATTATAGTTTCTGCTTGAAAAAATAGGATAGTTATTTTTTCACTTTAGATGCTTTGTATTATATTTTCGTACGACGTATTAAAAATTAAGATCGAATTAAATGTGATAAAAGGAAAATGTCGAACAAACTCTACTTTTTAAAAACAAATTTTTCTCTATGATTCGGGGGTCCATAGAAGATGTTATAAAAGTGGAAGATAATTATTGAATTTCTAAAAAAAGAAATTGAATTCAGTTCTTACGCCTAACGAATCATTTACCATATATTATATGAAGACGGGCTCTGCGTTTCCACATACACTATATGTACATAATATTCATTGTCCAGGCTATATGAAATGTAGCATAAGTCTTGTATGGAAAGTTTGCAACACATTTCATCCTAAACGGCTGATATGTCACAAATCTATATAATAATATCTGAAAGTTTGTACCCTTTATAATCCTTAAAGTTTACCTAAAGAAGAAGTGCGTACGTACGGTTCAATATATGTTATCGTTTTTCTTTTCAAGCTTGTATACATTTTAACAATGGGAATATAGAAAATAATTTGAAGGTGTAGTATGTTTTTCTGTCTTTGCTTATTTGTATCTTCTTACTATTTTATAAACGAACTAGAAACTATTTTCTATGTACTTGTTGTAAATTTACCAAATTGTACATGAAATTTCTACTATTTAAATATACTTAATATAGCTCTAGTTCAAATAAAGCACAAATGGCTAAATTGAAGAAATTAATTGACAATAAATTTTCTTAATAAATATTTCAGAATTCTGTCCATTTTTGCTTTCCGCCAATTCATATATTGTTTCATAAATAACTAATTACATTTTAGAAATATTTGATATTTTTTAAAAATAAACTGCCAGAAATAATTTCATCTCAAATTAAAAAAGTTCAGGTTTTTAGGGTCCGCACAGAAAAAGAAATACGGAAGCCTCCTGAGAAATTAAATTCGACATACCTAAAACTCAAAAACATTCGTTTGAAAATGTTAGGGTGTTCGCGTTCTGTACACGCAAAAATGGTTTCTTAATTCCATATATAGTGTGAAGTATCATTTGAAAGGTTCGGTTAATCTCAAAAATATATTTTTTTGAAATGTTAGGTATTGTATCTTAAGAAATATTCTGAAAAATATATAAAAAAATATGTAATTTGCCTTTATTCTCTCAACCTGAAATTATGAAATATTTTATATATGTACTATTTTCAACAAAAGTTTTCACAAATATTAACATTATTTTTCAACATGTAAATATATTTCCGGGCATATCTTTCGCAAGCGTAAAAATGCCGTTAATTTCTCAAAAAATGATAAGACTTAAAATAATCACTATAGTTTTCTGGTAAACTTTTAATCAATCCTACCATTTTCTTTTTTTTCATGGTTTTTGGCGCAGTAGTTTTAGAAATTAAAGATCAATGCACTTTCTTGTTCATTTTGGTAAACATTTCTTGATACAGATCACTTAAAATTCTATAAAAAAAAATTTCGAGATATTTGTAACTGGCGTTTTAAAACGACACCTTGCATGATGCACAATGCGAAAAAAGTTGAGAACTCAGTTTGCCTCCTCTAAAATTACCATAAAAATATTATAAAGTTTTATATAAAATATTACTGTGCCAAATTTAAAGTTACCCCTTCAATTGGTTTCTAAGAAAGAATGTTCGTGGCGGGTAGATAGAGAAATAGGTGACCTTCTTAGTGTTGTTCTACCTTTTTTTGAGGTATGGAACTTTAAACAAAACAAATGTGAATTTTTTCTTCATATTTAGAATGCACTTTCATTATTGAATGTTGTAATTAAACTTGTCACTTTTACCCTACTGAAAATTACCACGTATAAAGATTTGTGTCTCTGTTGATAATCCAAGTTTTCTTTTTCAATTGACTCCTTTCAACGCCCTTTATTTTGAAAGATTATGAAAAATTACATTAAGCAATATTACAAAGAAACTTTGATATAATGTCAGATACGAGTACTAATTATATTTATTAAGGATATCGTACTTCTAAAGAAGAAAATGGGGCCCATATATAGTAACTCAAATTTTGAGTAATTAACGATATTTTTCTCCCCCGCTAAAACCTTATTATGAATTCTTAAATTTCTGCGGTAAAAACCAATATTATTACCAAAATTTACGTACGTTATGATATACATTACCTTAGCTTAATTTTGTAAAGATTTATTGCATATAGATATTTCCTATTTGAAACCCCAATATCTTCATATCATATTTTCGTTTTTTTTCAAACGTTAGTCCTGTTCCTTTAGTGCAATAAGCATTTATATTTAAGATATAGTGAGTGACCACTGCAAAAATAAAGTGAAACCAATCTCTTCCAGCCCATAATAACACAAAAACTGACAACAGCATATAAATTCAGATATATTACACACGCTAATTATAATACAATGAAATAAAAAAATTATAAAGTAATACTTTTTATAACAAAGAAATCAAAACGACAGTAACTCTAACACAAAAAAAATTCATGTTGGCTTATTATAATTTTTAAGCAATAGTTGCACCTAATAACCATTGGACGTTCCACAGTTGGACAACCCTGCTAACCGTACGTTGATAAAATAAGATATATGCGCTATTATTGAAAAATCTAATATGTCAGTTGTATATAGGTTACAGTTACAAACCATTGTATCACAAAATGCCAAATTATGCAATTAATTGGTGTAGAGTCATAGTGGGACAAAAATTTAGAAAAAGATAGCATAATATTCCATTTGTGAGTAAATAACGTCTGTATTATATCCTTTATTTCAATGCTAATAGTCATTATTTATATATTATTTGCAGTTGAAACAGACATGTACTTCTTATGACATTAGGGAGGTGTAAACTAAGCGCCGATGTTTTATCGATAAAAATTATTTCTTATAAACGAAATGTGAAACAATATTATAACGATATTATTATTACTCGTCAAAAATATCTCTAGGTAATATTTGTATATTTTCTGTAAAAGTTTATTTATTGCACATATAAAAGGGACGGTAAAATTAATTTATAATTTAAATGTAGTATTAATATAGAAAAGTTTGTCGCTTGGATAACTATATTAAATGTTAATTATTACTGATTTTAATATTTACATAGACTTCCAATGAACCGAAATATAAAATTTAATTGGATAGAAGCTACTCAGTGAAATAGAATTGTTAACCAAACATGATCTCTGATCATGTTTTTTAATATGGTTAAAAGAATTTTTCTTATTTCCATTAATAGCTAAAATATTTTCTATATAAATGGTTATACACGCCAGCCGTTTGTATTTTTAGATGGATTTAAATTCAGTGACATAGTTTCCGAAGATGTTATGGCATAAAAATAAGTTTTCATACTTGCCTTGTGTACATTATTATTTACCAATAAAAAGCAATATTTTAAACTTTATTTTAATTCATGATATAACGAAATTCAAAAAATAATAGCAGCGATATTTATAAATTAGTTTAAAATACTGATCAATAATTATTTGAAAATTGTTTCCTTTTATTTGTAGACCCATGAGCCACGCGTGTTTGAAGAAGAGGTTCCAACATCCATCCGATCCGTTATTAAGTTAGATTCTCCAACGAAGAAAAAAATATATGACAAAATTAAGGAGCAGGGATTAAAAATGAAATAGTTACAGAATAAAACACGTAGATTAAATATATAAACACGTAATTTAAATGAAATCTTAGATACGTTGACTAGTAAGAGTTTAATCACCGAGGAAAACAGATTACTTCTAAATAGCATCGGTGTACAAAATAAGGAAATAGTTAAAAAGCAATTATTCAGCAATAAATTCGGACAAACTTCGAAAACAAAATATTCTCCAGAATTAAGAAGTTTTGCTTTAACTTTGCACTTTTATTCTGCAAAAGCGTACAAATTTGTGAAAGAAACTTTTGGGACTTGTTTACCTTCGCCGAGAACATTAGCTGAATGGTATATTTGCATAGGAGGCAGACCCTACAAAAGAGGCATTTAATGCTATGAAATAAAAGCAGAACTCTAGTTTTGGAAGAAATGAAAATAAAAATTACACGGAATGGCACTTTTATAGTAAAAGGAATTTTGAGTACGTTGATTTTGGAACTGGTTTAAAAATTTATTGCAACAACGAAGCTACGGATGCTTTGGTTTTTTTTGTTGGTTGCTTTAAATTATTCGTGAAAAGTGCCAATTGCATGTTCTTTTGGTATAAGATGTAAGCGGTAAAGTAATGGTTTCTTTACTATTACAAGCCATCGATATAATTACTGACACTGCTGTAGACATAAGAGCCATTACATTTGACGGATGTCCAGCAAACTTAACAATGGCATGGAAGCTCGGCTGTTCACTTGATCCATATAATAGTACGTCTACTTATATTTTATCTGGAAACAAAATTGTTATTTTTTAGATCCTTTTTATATATTAAATGTGCTAAGAAATAGTTTCGAAGCATACCGAGAATTTCAAGATGACTCTGGAAGAAAAATATTTATTCCACGTGGCTAACAAACTGAGTAATGAAGGTTAAATTAGCTTTACAACTATTTAGTGAAAGCAATTGAAAATATCAGTGGTACCGTAAACTTTTCAAAAACAATCAATGCTTTGTTTGGCATATTAGACTCCAGAGTTCATCAATACGGCTTTAAGAGTGCACTCAATATTGAAAATTATTCATGGGTATTTGAGAAATTAGATTTAATCAAAGAAATGTTCCTGAGTTTGACGAATAACATAGTAAATAAAAAACGTAAAATCCAAAAAAAATCACCTAGATTTACTGGATTTCTTGGCTTTTGCTTGTGTATTCTAAATGCAAAAGCCATGTTTTGTGATCATGACCTAAATAATAGCCCTCCCATAATGTTTTTGCCTTTTCATAAATCAGCCAAAATTACTTAGAACTATTGTTTTCAAATATACGTAATCTTGGTGATAACAACGATAATCCCACAGCCAGGCAATTCGAAAGCATTTATAAAAAGATTTTAACTCATAAGCAATTAACTTATACTAGCGGTGGAAACTGTGTCCCTTTGAAAAAATATTTATTTTAAACTGCTCCTCACGTATCGATCACATAAATAAAATATCAAGAAGGTACAACAGTGACGATATCTCTCAGATAGAGATAATAACTGATAATGATGCTGTATTAAATGACATAATAAATAACATAGAAAAATGCAATTTTCTATCACCCTTTGGTTTGGTGAAAAGGTGATGGACCATATTACAGTTTTTGTGGTTCATTCTTTCTTTAAAAAAAATTAAGTGCATTACTTGTGTTGGTACATTTATATGGCCGTCGCCAAAATATGATAGCGTATATTTTAAAAAAGATAAAGCGGTCTAATGTACATGTCTGATGATGTCTTAAAAATATACCGTCAGTGTGAAATAATATTAAATAACAATTTAATAAAAATTATTAAGATATTAAATTCCATCAAATTAAAAATTAATACACAAAACATTTAATAGAACTAACCAAAGCAATTATGCAGAAATATTTCGTTTTCTTAAAAAGGTTATCCTAGACCTTTTTAAGAAAACGATACGACCTAAAAAAACTGTTCGACAAATTTTCAAAAAATTTACTCATTGGTAATTCAATTTAACTTTTGGTTTTCTCTTCATCTGCTTTCTTATTTTATTTTCATTATTTATTTGTTAATACGTTCAATGTGTAGTATTCTTTTGTAAATGCATTAAAAATACTTTTCCTAAAAGTGAAGTTTCACCATTGAACAATGTTGAGCTCATATCACGGAACGTATCAAGCTTAAATTTAAAACAGAGATACTAACCTTCATGACTCAAGCAACCACTAAAATCCCATAAGCATTTTGTGGATACAGAAACAATTAAGAAACGATACAAATTCTTTACCACTTTCCTGACAGTTTAGCTTTGCGTAATTTTTTGCTGAAGAAGTCGCGGTTATCAATCGGTTTATATTTAGATATATAAAATCCAACAAAAGTTGTACATTGAATTATAAAATTATAAAATATTTAGTTTCGAATTTGATATCACAAATACTTAAAAGTAAGCGTATTAGATTTGATGCGAATTTCACCCTTATTATCATAATTTTAAAATATTTTTTGATTGATCGTTAATTTATTTTCCACATGAAAGTGCTTAAGATTTCACAAGATTTAGAAGTCTTTTTAATTTTTCCACCTAATTTTTTATCTATTTTTTTCAATTTTGACTTTAACAAATATTTCTGGTCAATTTCAAAATATGGCAATGATATCAAATATGAACTCCTAGGATTTATTTTAAAATGATTTTTTTTAATTGTCAAAAGGAAATTTCACATTCTTAGTCATTTTAACACTAAACGATCATCCGTGATATGTCAAAATATTTATACTGGCTCCAATTTTATGAAGCAATTGTAATCTTTTATAAATCCTTGCTTATGCTATTTACTTAAAAAAAATAAGCAATCGAGACTTTTCATTCATGACTCTAACAAAATGAAAGGGATTTTTAGTTTCGTCATTGCAACCAGCAGTTATATTGTTTTATAAATCAAAAGGTTCCAAAAATTATTTCGGTATCTACATTTAGTTGACTTTTTATACCAAAGAAAATTTTATATTTGGTAAACATTTTATACCAGAGAACAGAATGAAACTACTTGTTTAGCCCCTTCTACCCTTTATTTAATAGAATTAAAAGCTTTTCATCTAAACTCAAATTGACCATTTTTGACACTAATATTATTTGCTTATCCCTCTTTTACGATGTAGGTATGCGCTAAAATATTTTCTGACAAATGCATGTTTTTAGAGTAAACATTTATCATTTTATAAGATCAAATAAACTTAATTGTGAATTTTAATGGTCGTAAGAAGGTAACAAAGGATCTTATCTAGTGTTAGACACTGGAAATTTCATGTCATATTTTCTCTTGATGTTACTTTGATTAATTCACTTTTATGTTTTTTTTCTCTATCGCTTTATGATAATATTCTAGCAAAGTAAACGGTGTTCGCGATTTATATATTTAAAAATAAGTTAGAAAACGAAAAAAAAAAATTCTTTGAAAGAGGTTTCTCTCACTTCAAATGTTTACACGATTAAATATAATTAATCTGTATTTAAATGTATAGCTACAATAATATATTGCGATTGCAAAAGTGTTTATAATTCAAAATCTGTCAAGTGATCGTGATTAAAATCATAGCAAAACTGCATTCATTCACAATAAAATTTTGCGAGTGAATGTATTTTCATTATGATTTTAAACACGATTACTTTATAAAAGGGATGCAAGATATACTAACGTTATACCAAGGTCATATTTTTATGTCAACTGATATAAGTATGGACCTAAGTGGTTATTGAGATATACAAAATTAAAACGTCTTGTGTTCATAATTGAATAAAACTACATGATATAGCATTATTTCTACTTTATTTAAATTCTTTACCACAACTTAGGTTTCGTTGTATTATATTTTCAGGTGAGCAATTAGCAATCTTTGCTAATTTTATAATATAAGGAAACCCAAGTCTCGGTAAAGAATTTAAATAAAGGAGAAATAATGCTACGTCACATAGTTTCATTTAATTGTGACTGAGGAATTTCTACACACAAATTTACGCCAAATATATTCAATATCCAGTGTTCTTTTAAAATTCTTGGATCTAACTAAATTTATTTTTAACTCATTGCCCTCAATTGTATCAGTGATTTAATATTTATTATTTTGCTGTTTAATAGTATTTGTTCTTCGCTGTTTCCTTAGAACAATGTTTACTTATATTTTTTGTTATTTATTATATTACCGGTTAATTAATGTCTTATTTTTCGGTTCACATTTTTTTTATAAAAACTTATTATATAATGCAGTTTTGATATGACGGAGTTTGCCTTGTATATCAGTATCCTATAACACTATGACTACGACTGATGTCAATACGACTGATGTTAACGACATCGATATTTAAAAAAAATATGGATCTCGCATATGACATATTCTTTATTTACCAACTCCGTAATGTGGATAATATTAGGAACTTTTGTTCTTTTAATAACTAAGTCCAATGGTACATTTAAATCTGCAGATACATACTAGAACTTTATATTTTACATTACATCGATGACATACATTATCAGTTAAGACAGATACTCTTAAGTGTTGAGTCACTAAAGTGTACCAATAGTAGCATCAGGTGCTAATGTGCTAGGAAATAATTTTAATTCTTAAAATAATTTTAGAACGGTTTGTACTTTTTTTTAAATATGGAATATTTTCTTGTGAAAAATTTATTTTATTGACAACCTTATTTTGTTATTATTCGCTAGGTGGTTTTGTTTACTTGAATTACACTTACATTTGCATAATTTAGTTTTGCCTATACATTGAACAAATTCTATATTCATCAACTTTACAAAATTAGTCCACGCAGGATTATAAAAAACATTTTTTCTAATTTTCTAATTAATGTCAACTGTTGTTACTACTATAAAATACTACTATATAGTAAAAATTAATTAATACTAACTTTTCTAAATCATTAATATTGCTTCATGGTTACACGACAAATATAGTAAAGAAGCTATGAGTCCGTATATCAAAAGAATGTAATTTCTTTTAACAGGTTAGGTACAGGTTTTATAAATATTTTGGATCCCAATGTTAGAGGTTAGTAAATCTTTAGGTGGTGACAAAAGTATAAAGCTGTTATATCGAAAAGAATACACAATACTTGTATTGCTATCGATGTAGCAGCTTTACAATAACGCAGCTTACTACTTGAGAAATGACAGAACTTCTTGAAAAAACACTTATTGTACCTGACGATATATTATGAAATGATAGATTTGTGTATATGTAAAATGAATAATCGTGTTTTTGTAAAATACACCTGTTGATATTTAACTCCCTTTATAATTACTTAAACTTGTTGGTGGTTTTTCATTAGTCTAAATTCTTTGCAGTACATTATCTAACAGCAAAAAAATGTGTTATTTTTGTTAGACAGTATGTGTGGTGGTATCTGCCATTTAGAGTTCTGTATTTGACTAAAATGGATGAATTTGGAAGTGAAGTACACAAATTATTATCGTTGTTTTAACGAAATGATGAACCCGGCGAAATTAAGACATTAATTAATAAAATCCAGCTTTCGTCTGGTTATGAGGAGCAAATTTACGAAATTGGTAATGCGTTTCATTTTGTTACGTGACGCGCGCTTGGTGGAAGTGAAGTTTGAAGCTATCTCCTTTGGCTGAGCCAAAATATATCATAATATCATAGTAAACTGAGTCCGTCCGTAGACGTACTCATTAGATTATCGACCGCGATTTTATGACTTTTTCATTTATTTCTGGCTGCTATGGACAAGAGTGATTACTTGTAATGAATGAAATGTTTTTGGTTGTTTTTTTATATTAAATACATATAAATATACAATAAAGGTATATTGGGTTTAAGGTTGTACGAATAACTTAATTGGCATAACTTTTCAAGCGTAATAATACTCTGTTTTCGTAAAATGGTCATATAATATTTTATTATATTAAATATTTTCCTTTTAAGTAACATGCAAATATCATGTAAATATTACGTTACGTAATAAAATAACATGTAAATATTACGTTATTTTTTCAGCTATATTAAAGTAGTATAAGCGTATAATATAAGTTAATTCGAAATAAAACTAGAATATGTGTAATCAGTTTTGCACTTATTACTTGAATTAATATTTTAATGCAACACACATACAAAACAATTTTGTTATTTTCTCATCTAAAAATTTGATAAACTTATATATATTTTTGATGATTATTATTTACATAGTACTAAAATTTTTAATACATAAGAACTAGTTCCGTGAAATATCTTAATTTTTGATGGTTTGTGAGCTAAATTGTTTAATATTCCCTTTTTATCGAAGAATGAAGAGGCGAGTAATCTAATTGAAACAAAAAGGTTTAAAGACGACTCCAGATACAAAATCTCAATTTTGCTTAATTCGTTTCTAAAAGAAGCATTATAAACCCTTTCTGCAGTACCCCTCAAAGAACAAGCTGTTCCAATGCTTTATTCTGGGAATTCAACGGTATTTGCGGAACATGAATGGCGTTTTATAAAGTTTCATTTTACGAAAGAATATTTTTTTTATTTATAAAATAATATCAGCGCGCTATAAGGTAAATATTAAGGGTAGATATATTACCTGAAAGTATTTCAAATGCTTGTAAAACTACTAAATTTCGGCAACAAGGGTAACAGGGTAACAAAATTCAGGCAAATGAAACGATTTAAAACGATGAAAAATGGCGATTGGTATATTTGTCATTTGTGCGTCAACTGTAGGTGGTTAATAAAGAAGTTTCTAAAATTTTTAAAAAAAGAAAGTTAATGGCATAATGAGAGTTGAAAGAAAATAAATAACGAAATTGTATCCGTATGCCACAAACTATCTCCGCTTATCATTTTCGGTCTTTTGACATTTTCAATATTTCGATGTTTACAACTTTAGAAAAATTTACTATGACAATAATTAATACATTTTTATATCGATAATTATAATTCAAATTTATAAAATAAAACATTTTTTATGGAAAAAATCGCTGGAACAGTGTCAGATCAAAGTTTCTTTACCTGACACTGTTCCAGCGATTAACTGGAACTGAAGTAAATAAATTCCGATGCTTTTTCCCTTTGCCCTTTGATTTTGGAAAAACACTATTTATCATATTATATTTGGCTTGGAAGCATATTAACGCACTTATTTTCCTATATCTTGTGCTAAACATAATACGTTTAGTTTAGCACTAGTGCGTATCCTGCAATCTGCATGCGTGGAAGGTGCCCCCGTTTGTCTTAAATAAAGTTATTTGCTATAATATCGAGATATAAATATGAAAATAATCTTAGGGTGTATTATTAAAAAAACTCAGTACCATATATTTTGTACTGAGTTTTTTTAATAATACTAAAGAAATACGTATTACTCTTACATATACATATTACATTAAACTCTAAAAATCTAGTTATTACAAGATGTTTAAAAACTACTTTCAGTACATAACAAATTTAATATGAAGATATCACAAGACTTATACTGTTAGACATCAAACTGTGTAAAATCATTTATCTTTCAATTCTCATGAGTTTATTTCCTTCTAAATCTTTTTCACTTACGATTAGAGACATGTCACTGATAAAACGAGGATAAAAAATATTTTGGAAATCAATTTCCGTCCCCGGAAAGCATCTGTCGTAACCTGGCTATATAGAATATTTGACTATGTTTAATTTCGACAAGCGTTCAAATACATCCGAGTTCTGAAAACCGGCTGCCGGTGTCCCTATTCAAAGTGATGAACCGTCACCCTCGCTATTGGATTATGTCGGTTTCTATTTTGCTGCCAGTCTCGGCATTATTACTTCAAAGTTAGCGGGCATAAGTTTGTATTTTTTAGAGGAATTCTTTCTGTTTTTTGGAAAATATTTCAATGGCACATTATAATTTCTACGTATATACTACTTCATAACCAAAGGACGTGCTTCCGTTCAATTTTTAATATATAGTATTTTCTGAATAAAGTTAGAGATTAGAACTATTTAAACTTTAATTGGGACATAAACTTTCATCTCGATACACTCTCCCTATTGGCGGATAATGCTTCGTCACAAAAATATGAAAAAAATTCTTGAATTTGCACAATCTATCGTCAAGTAAATTTAATTATTTTATTACATGATTTTCAAAAGATTCGTTAGTCATGAGCTAAAATAGTTAATTAAAAGACGCTTCTGTAAGTTAGATGAAAATAAATACAAAGTATGCGATCATGATGGGAGAAACAAACTACGGGTGAATGATGACAATAATATATGACTGGTTTTGGAAAGGGACATAATAATAAAATCGAGGAAGAAGTGGCGGTAAAGCTGCCAAAAGATTCAAATGAAGTAAGATCAAACGATATTATATGAAAAAAAGGTATTAAATATGATTCTATTCTTCATTATTAGTATTAAATTTGGTCAGTTTTTAACGACATCGCTTTAAAACAATAAACTATCTGGAAATACTTTTTTAGAAGTTGTTCGGCCTTAGAAATTTTAAATTTGTTATAACGGTAAAACATATTAACACCATACATTTGTATGTTAAATTTAACATAACATTTTGTTGTTTTCACTAAAATATTCATACAGGAATTTTAAAGCGAGAAACTGGATACTCAATCTTTTAAAAATTATTTACATCGTGTGGAATAACGTATTTTAAATAGCAATTTATAAGTTAAATTTGTAAAAATTAAAATAAAATATACTCTAAAAAAATTTGTTCTGAAATGTAATATAAGGTATTTATGAAGATATTTTTCGAAATGGCCTCTAAAATTTTTGTTGGTTATTGAAAAAATCATGACATTTTATAGCTATGAAAGATATAGTTAATTTTCATTTCTGGATATTTTCTTTTAACATGATAAAAAATAATATTCATCATCGTCAGCAGTCTGTACCTATTCATTGCAGAACATAGATTTTTCTCAAAACGCTCCACCTTATACAGTTCTCCGCTTTCTGCATCCAGACATTCCCTTCGACTTTTTATGTCATTAGTCCATCTGACCAGATCTTCTACATTGAATTTTTACTGGAGAACTCGTCTAACCTATAGGTTTTCAGTTCTTCGACAAATATGGTCTATCCATTGCCACTTCAGTTTGCTGATGTTAAATGTTATTTCGACTAATTTAGTTCTCCATCGGACTTCCTCGTTTTGAATTTTATCCTACACTCCGAGCCTAGCTGTTTCCATTGCTTGTTAAATTTATGGTATAGGCTGTACTTGAATAACCACGTTTCAGCGCCTTAGGTTATTATGAGGAGAACGCACTAGTTATAAACCTCCATAGTTAATGACTGATGACGTAAAGTATTGACGCAATTTCCTGAATGCTGTCTAGCCTGTCCAGCGTGGACGAATATTCTAAAATCGTTTCTACCCAGTCAAATGATTTTTTAACAATTTTGTTGCTAATATTACAGATATTTACCCGTCTTGGTTATGAAATTGAACATGGTTTTAATCTTGTTTAATTTCATGACGTAGTTCACTCGCCAGGAAGCCTGCGGTGTATTTTGCCAGAATTACTATATCGTCAGCTAATTTCAGGTGTGACATGTATTTGTTGTTAACATTCCCATCCCTTCCAACTCAAGGTCTTGCAATCATCTTTCAACACGTTTGTAAATAGTTGCGAAGATATAACATCTCACTATCCTTTCTTGATCTATTTGGACAAGTCTTGACCATGTCTGTAACTACGTCTAAGTGATTCTATACTTAGTATATAAATATAACATAGTATTTAAATATTTCGATATATTACTAATCGACCGGGCATTGCTAAAGACTCCAAAATGTCCTTAGTTTTAATGGAGTTGAAGGTTTTCTCAAATATAAGAAGTATCCTGTGGCGGTTTACGCTTTGCAGTTTTCTCTATAAATTATCAAAGGATGTGGGTGTGATTTACGGTCTTATGGCCTTGCCAAAACATAGCACGTTCCGGAGGCTTAAAATCACAGAAACTTCCGGCAAGACAGTGATGACTCACGTTAGCGAATTCAGTTGGTAGGTCTCGAGAAATATATTGCCTCTATTTTTAAAGAACAGTATAACCACACACTTATACTACGACTAAGATACTCTTTCATCAAGAATAACAGAATTGGACGGTTCTAGCAATTCTTTGAAGAGTAGAGCCATTCCTACTTTAAGGGACTATGTCGTAATTCCTCAGCTTTCTTGATATTAAATTGATATTATAAAATATGATTGCACTCAGATGCAATTATAATTTCAACCATCTTAACATGCTGGATATCGTCAGTGTAGTGACGCGCTAATTTTGCTCGTAGATCATTGGTGGAGTGGGCAGAAAGTTTCTTTGTTTGTGAACAATACAGTTATTTATAATACTGCCCAATCACCGCAAGTATTTCTTTTCTTCAACTAACTGATCTGCCATATGATGTCCTTAGCTTCGCCAGTTGCGTTCGCCCCAGCCGTTTCGTAGATACTTTCCAACTTGTACTTTGACTTATTGTGTTTTGATTACGACACATATCGCAGGCTAATATGTATTCTCTAATAAGCTTGTTAAAGGTGCAATTTTTAGATGTTGGTATTGGTAGCTTCCCCCATGTAGTCTCTGCCTCCATGAGATACTGAGTTTCACGTGATATTTTGCACATAGTATTGCTTCGCTTCAGTTGCAAGTATCTATTACTCACTCCTACTATAATCCTCGCAAATTTCCCTTTCAAAATTCTAACAAAATAGATTTTGCACAACCTTCTTTGTACAAGCACTTTGAAGCGTTTCTGTAGCTCCAGTTGGAATATTTTAGACCCTAGTATTGATTGTGCGTAGGTTGGTTTAGAATCGGTTAGACACAATATTTTGTTTCCACTCAAGTTTATGAAAATAGTTTAATAATTATGTAATCCTTAAAATATTTATATTTTCCGAAGTGTGTAAGGAACCCTCGTAGTGCAATCTCTATTCCACATGTTTTTTTTTATTCTATACACCTATCTTCAAGTACTCAAATTTACTTGTATGTATTAGTTTTCAGATTCTGACATTTTTAATGAAAAAAATTACGTAGACTGAATTAAATATTGTTAATTACATTAAAACAACTATTTAATTGTAATAGTACTTAAATCAAGGTTCAATACCTAAATCAAAAATCACCTAATTTATAATAAATTTAAAAAAGCACGTTAACTGAAATCGACGCAAATTTTAGACGCAAAATAAGGGTACGATATTTTAAAGTGATTATTATTCTGTTATGAGTATTTTTGAATGTTGGCATTGATATAAGATGCTAGGATTAAGTTTATATAAATTAAATGATAACTATAACGGAAATTTGATTTTCACCAATTATTACCCGCAAATTATTCAAATTACCCAGCATGTTTTGCGGATCGCGGTTCTCTTGTTTACTTAATATTGTGAATCAAGTTCAGTTTAAGGGAAATAGATCGACTTGTAGCAATGTGACATAAATGGTGAGAGTTAAGCGATCATGAATATTTACTTTTCTCTGATTTCTTTTCGTACCAAGTTGACTCTATACTTCAAGTGCTGTTAGGAATTTTAGCTAAAAGTTAATTTTTAATTTTACAAATAACAATATTTGCTCGACAACTTCTATAAAATAAAATACTCTCTTACTCCTATGTTTCATTTCTATGTATTTTTAGGAAAGAACAAAATACATAGAAGTGATAAATTACTTCTATAGCTTTTGCTTTAGAACTTTAGACTTTTAAGCTTAGAGTAAAATATTGTTCCAGTTCTGCGCTTATTCACAATCTGTATTAACAATATTGACGTCGCTGTGAAGATTAGAAAGAATCTTCATTTTGCTCTGGAAGTTATAATGGACAGCAAAAAGCTACACGATGCTACGTGCCATCGACACTAATGTCAACTGAAGTATGATGTACCATTTTTGACTTAACTTGAGGATATACCACATAGAGTCTGCGTATTTTCTCTTGAGATTGTCCGAGAGAACTCCTGACAACCTGATGAGACCATAGTTGTGGCACCAGATTCGATTCGAATCAATTCTAAATTCTTCACTTTCCAACGAAGATCTTCTACTAACATTTCTATTGATAGGTAAATGTGATTAATTTTCAAATAAATGAAAATAAATTTATCATTTTAAATTAACAAAAACACATCCTTTAAAAAACTTCTTAAAGACTATAAGTACACATTTTTCCTAATGTACATAGTTTTATATTTTATTTCATAATAAATGAATAAAACAACCAAATTGATAAAAGTTGTTAAAATTAATATGGTTAACCTAACCTATATGAATAGTATTAAGTATTTATGTATCACATAAATACTTAATACTATTCATATAGGTTACTAAACTTTGTTTAATTTTATTATTATAATAAAATTTATGTAGTGACTAATATTTACTTAGAAGATATTACTCCTTTTATTTCAGAACGATATCAGATGTTTAATTCTAGGTTAATTACCACTTTGTAATTTTGCAAATCTTTCTTTAATTTTGGAATAAAAACCAGATAACTTAATAACGTGAGAAGATGTGTCGATTGCAACAGTGAAGCAATAATCCATACAGAACTGCATTACAAACGTGCAACGATGCAGAGACGTGATTTCATAGACGAGTCGGCTGCTGCAGCCATCGGCAATAACATTAAAAAATAATAATATTAACAGTACAAACTTTGAAATTGTATGTCTTTCTAATTTATTGACGCATTTAATTTAGAGACCGAATTTTTTTGTGGGAAAGAAAGGACCGTATTCATGAATTTTGCTATGTAAATAATGAGCCAGTCATTTATTTACGTTTTACTTATCTTACTTAATCTGTTTCCCATTTATTTTTTTATGTAAAAATAAATAACTGTGCATTTCAAAAAATAAGAGACTAACTTTATTTTAATAACGTGTAACTTCCGTGATTCCCGTAAAATCAATTTCATCTATTATGAGGTTTTGACCTGCCAAGAGAAAATTTATATTTTGTAAATAGAAAATGAATATTTTAATGTACAGCAAGTTATAAATAGAATTGTAAATTTCAAAATATCTAATTTAGTCGAGTTTTAAATATTAATGAAAAACAACTGGAAGCCAACTCCAAAGTAGAATAAATTAATTCCGTTCCATTTAATTAATTTCTTATCTTTTAGGTAACAAAATCAAAGTTTTGCTCGTAAATATTGAAACTGTGAGCATTAATAACCACGGTTTTGACAGAAATACTCATTTTAATTTCACAATTAAATGAAACTACGTGATGTAGTATTATTTCTACTTTCTTTAAATTCTTTACCATGACCTAGGTTTCGTTGTATTACAACATCTTCATTATTTCTTTGCTAATATCCCACCTGACGACGAACGAAACGACGAACGAACGACGAACGGACGTACGAACTTCATACCCATTTTGTGGTATGCAGTTCGTGCTTATGATATTTTCAAATAATATTTCACTATATTGACCCTTTATGGATCAATTTATAAAAATAAATCGCATAATTTTATTACTATGCAAACTTGAATACATTTAATTAATCCATTCTTTTTCTTCTCAAACACAAACGCTGTTAATTCTAGGCCAATAGTTCAAGGATAAAAAATGGATTACCAAGAAACTCTCGATTGAACTTGGTCAGAAGATTTGTCGAGATAAATGGACAGCGTCATCGGATGTAGCGCTTTCAGTGTTCTGTCAGGTCTCACTTTTAAACGAAGATGGGCGCGCGCATCATTCTATAAGTTCTGAAATTACATTCAAATCAGTGAGGGAATCAGTGAGGAAATTTGAAGTAGAAATGGCATTGCATAGTAGCAATACACAGGGTATTGTATGTCTCGTGTGTCACATACTCGTATGTCTTAAACTAAGAAGAACTTGGGAAGATGGAGATTTATTGTCAAATTAGTTGTCGTAGGTAAAATATTGTTTATTTGATTACTTTGCACAAAAGACGGTCTGATAAATATATGGGTAAACACCATCTCAGATATGTACATATAGTTAATTACGTGGATAAGAAAAAAGATTGCATAACAATTAATTGTTCCCCAGTCAATAAAACAAAGAGTGGACAGTAGAATCCGTTTGATTTAACTGACAAAAGTATATCCCAATGATAATTGACTACTTTACATTCTGTGTCCCTCTCTTGAGATTCTGTTGGAAACGGTGTGAAGATATTTATAGATAGTGTACTCACTTTATAAAAATTACAAAAATATCGAAATCACAGGCATCAGTTAGAACACAAAATCTTAAAAGTTTGACAAACCGTTTGGTCAGAATATTTACAATTTGTCAAAGACGAACATATTATTACCCTTTTCTTCTACATTTTCACGCATTACTCCTAAAATTACTGACAATCAATTGATCCAACCAAAATTATTTTGTGCGGGTGCATCACTTGTTTAGAAAACCAAACATTTTTATTATATTTTATATCAAATTATGGTTTTTGCTCTCTAGGTTGATCTACATTTTAATATTTTAAAATAGATACTTCACTTGCACAAAAAATAGCTCTGAAAGCCCGAAATTTATGACAAAGCTAGCAGATCCATATATGAGAATTATTTGAAGGAAAAAATGTAACATGTGCGATTAGATCATTGTATCCAAACTTTAAATACAATGGAGTGTTATTTTTTAGAAATAGATTTATAAAATTTACAAAGAAATACGTGATGTCATATGAAATAATTAGAAAACTTATTTAATAATCTTTAATCTATCTGTATTTTTATATTCAATAATATAAGAAACACACCTTAACCAAATTAAAAATAGACTCTTACTATAATTTCATAGATTTTGAGTGACGATATCGATTGTATATCAAACTTTGCAAACATTTTCATAAAACTTTTCAATTTGCAGGCTGCTGCTTAGTTTCAGTAACCAAATTTAATTTGTAAAGAATATATTGACACTTCTCGGAATTGCTGAAAAACTTTGAACGAAATGAAGGCCAAACTCATTAGCTTGAGAAGATTCATTAGCCGGTGGCGAAATTCCTTTTGACAACTTGGATAAAGTCATTATACAAGTAATTCTGATTGACGTATCAAATATAAGGAAATGCTGTGGTAATCAATGAGAACATTTTTGCGCAAAAATAATAATTAAGCACAGGAAGCTTAACACGGAAACAATCTGAATTGAAACTGCTGCATATATTACGATCGCATATGATTAATAAGTACAAAATATAGTAATAGCCACTTAAAATTCTTCCTATCTATCTTAGTCAATTTGCAATATTTTATATATTATGTATGCTGAAAAGAATTTAATAAATACGACTAGAACTCTTACTGGGATAAATCCCCCTTAGAACACTTAGACTTATATTAGTGTTAAACATATAAGAGAGTTTCTACAACAGATAACTTTAAAAATTGTTTCATATTAAAAATGGGAAAACTAGCGAGTTTCGAATTTGTTTTTCGAGATAGTCTCCGTGGCACTCTTTGCATCGTTTCTTTTGATGAAACTGCTGAGAGAAGCAGTCGAAACTTCTGACTGAAGCCTACTTTTCCTTTTATGTTAATGACAAAATAATACGTATACCCGAAGATTGAGACGATCACCTTTTCATCACCCATAAAAATGTGGAATGCATAATTTCGGTAACCTTCGACGAATTGTTGTAACATTTCACGACACCAATCAAGAAGGCGGTATAATGGAATTCGGTCAAATGATTGTCAAGTCACCTAGCACCGAATAAAATTAATAGTACACGATGGCGCAAGATGGGACTCCATCATAGAATTCGATCAATCAAATTCGATCATAACTTTGATGTTATATTTGTAAAGTACCTTTGCATATGTTTTGATCAGAATATAGATCAGAGTGCAAATAAAATTTAAAGAAAGCTAAACCTAAAAGAAACGGTAATATGTTTTTTCTTTAGTTTAAAATTATATAATTAAATGTAAATAATATTTTTTCGTTAAATATTTTACCTTTTTCCCCTTTAAGGTATAATTTTCGTTTTTATCGCATTTTAGTTCCAAAATAATTTATATTCTCATATTTGGGTGGTTCAAAATTTCAACTATATTTACACAATGACGTTATATTATATACACATAAACTTAGCGTTATAGGAGCTGTCCTTAATAGTAAAATATATTGCAGATTAACTTGGTTGTCATTAGTACGAAAAGTGTCTCGTAATGCGTTGTCACTGCCTTATTTTACAAAAATATTCGCGTTATGATAAAGTGTCTTAATAACACTGCTACAACCAGAAAATGCCCGGCAATATATTTTATAATATCTATTTGTATTGATTTCTTTGAAAAAGTAACGAAAATAATATTTAGTTACTTTTATCATAATTGCACTTGTGTCGTACTCACTCACATCATCATTATAATTATTCTTTTTATATATGCTTTTTCGACGTATCATTTTATGGTTCGTGTTATTTAATATATGAATATGTCTGTAAAATTTTTTTATAGTCTTAAATTCTTATTTGTGTTTATAGTATTTTGATTTATTTCAACTGTTAAAGTTTTCGGTTTTGTTTTTTTAATATGCTTACTTTAATGTTGCATTTATGACCTTTTTAATATACATATATATTTGTTAACTAGCGAAGAGTGAAATATTTTTTGTAATAAAATTCGTTTGTTCCCAATTGTTAATCAATACATATTATAAAAATAAGTGTACAATGTGCGTGCCACAACTCAGAAATGAGTCTCGGTACGATCAAGGGAGTTATATGGTGTAGTAACTTTTATCCCCTATCCATGAAGAAGGACCTGAAGGCCGTGCTTAAGGGCAAGAAGTTTCACCCACCAGAAAATTCTACAACATTCCAGAACATCCCGGAAAGTTCTGGAATGCTTGGGAATAATTTGAAACGTTCCGGAACATCCTAAAACATCCCAAATTATTATGGAATATTCCACTCTCGAATGTTGTAGAATATTCTGAAAAATTGTGGACCATTCGAAGCCTTTTTTGCACGGATGGGACTACCCATTGATAGAAGTATATAAAGCCAGATCCGTCGTTGGTTCGAACGTCAATTTCTTATCAGTGAAGTGCAGTGAGTAAATAAAAACAAACAATGAAGTATGAGTAATCAAAGCAATACACTGACTGTAAATATAAAGAAAATAAGGCGTGAAAAGTGTTTAATGTATACTTAGTGTATTTCTTAATAAAAAGTTGATTTGATTTAAATTTTATACAATGCATAAACATAAAAGAGAAGGAGGTCATAAATGACAAAAACATTGACGACATTGAAAAAATGGTAATCTTACCCTCATCTTACATATGAAGTAGAAAAAGTAGAAGAAAAAATACCCAAAACCATACTTGGACGACACACAAACGGGAGATGATGGCTAACTCAAAGATAGAAGACGATCACCCAAAATAGATATTCGTATTTTTGCTGTGAAGCCACACAGCAAAAATATGAATATGAGGCAGAGACGAACTGGAAAAAGATAATCAATGGATAGTATCTATAATATAATAACATATACTAGATAGTATAATAACCCAATACTTTCCAAAAATGTTCCAAGTATACATAAACGTAGAAAACTGCTGTTCAGTAAAATCCATTAAATATATCTGTAAGTATGTGAAAAAAAGGCAGTGACATGACAGTATTTCAAATAGCCAAAGACAACATTAACAGCTTTTTTCCAACTGTACCAAACAGATCCATTCGCAAAAATATTAATGTTTCTCGATGTTCCTTCCTATTATATGTGGAACACAACAACAAAAATCTTTCAACGACGAAAAAAAAATTCCAGTAGAGAATCATCCAGTAATCATGAAAACTAATACACTAGCCTGAGCATACATGGTACATCCGAACAATGTCGAATGTATCTATTTCCGGATATTGATACACGAAATACGGGGTCCAATAAATTTCACAGATCTCAAGACTGTTGACGGTTATCTGTGCTAGAGGTTCAGAGAATAAGTCAACGCTTAGGACTACTGGAAAACGACAACCACAGAAAATTAACACTAAAAAAAGCGTCATTCACTGCTCCAGCTGAAAAAATCAGAAATTTATTCGCCATAATGCTAACAACTTGTATCCCACCGAATCCAAACGAGCTATGGAATTCCATCAAAGAAAGTATGAATGATGACATACTGCAACGAATCCAACAAGCTCATCCAGAACTGGCCATCGAATTCAACGACGATATCTTCAATAAAATACTCATTCGCCTAGAAGATAAATGTTTAGCAATAAAAAAACCAGACCTCAGTATAACTTGAGATGCTAGTACCATGACAAGATGCTTTCAATGTGCTAAACTATGCAATTACAAAGGAAAAATGCTACTTCAATACATTGCTCACAACAACAAACTACTTCAATACATTGCTCACAACATACCACTCCTCAATGACAATCAAATAAAATTACGCAATCATGGACCGGATCAACAACAATACTGGCGGAATTATTTACTTGGCGATACCAGGCGACAACTGGAAAACGTTTCTAATAAATCTGTCACTGGCAGAAATACGTGCTAAACATTACATTGCACTTGTAGTGACATCATTCGGAATTACCGCCACACTTATGGAAGGAGGACGGACTGCTCATTCTACCCTGCAATTACCGTTGAATATAGCCGAAGAGCAATTCTTAGTACGTAAAATCTCAAGAGCATCTAGACGGGGTGAACTTCTGAAACAAGTTAAAATTATCTTCTGGGACGAATGAAGTAATAAGAGGAGCTCTACTCATACTCTCAGGAGATTTTCATCAAACACTTCCAGTTAACCCCAAGTCAACACCAGCAGACGAAATGAATGCATGCTTATAAAAATCACATCTGTGGCCACATATACAAATACTTACAAAAAATATGAGAGTTGAACTATCGAAAGACGAAACAACAGTACATTTTTCTCAAAAACTTTTACAAATAAGTGAAAGTATATAAACTACTGACTAGATGACGAATTCTATGATGAATAAGGCTGTAAATTGAATCTCCGATCATATTACTCACAAATCTCAACTCACCAAAACTATGTAATGGAACAAGGCTGATCATCAAAGAGCTATCGAATAACATCATCGAAGCAGAACTTATGACTGGAAAGGACAAAGGATACACAGTATTTATCCACAGAATACTAATGATCTCTAATGAACTTCCATTCCAATTTAAAAGACTGCAATTTCCAATGAAATTAACCTATAGTTATGCAATTGACAAAGCGTAAAACTTTAAAATATTGCGACATCAAATTCAAAGAATCCTGTTTTTCTCATGGCCAACTAAACGTAGTTTGCTTTCAAGTAGGAAATTAAAAAAATTTTTACATATATACCCCGGATAACAAAATTAAAAATATTTATAAACAAGTAATGTAAATAGTTAGAATATATTTTCAATAACAATTTTTCACCTCTTATATTTTAAAGTTTATCGTTTTATTTCAACTATCATACAATTTCATATCAACTTCCTGAGCAAAGCCGTGTACTCCAGCTAGTTTCTAATAAAAAAATCAACCTAATGATCTAGAAATCTATTTTACGATTGTAAAATTTTTAAACAAATTTAAAAAGGTCTAGTAGTTTTTGCGTTTTACTCGACCGAGCGAATAGACAGGAAGAAAGGCAGACAAAAAGTGTAAAAATCATTTTTGTTTCTAGGTGAAAAAATAGTGGAATCTACTGTTAAGGCATAACAATACATTCCACTATTTTTTCTAAATATTTTTGAAGATACAGACACATTTACAGCATTTCATCTTACACTTTCAACTTACAAACCATTAGTCTATGCGGTTTACGAGTATATGATGACCACCGTCTTCCTTTGTTTCTGTCGGAAAGGTATTTGTGTAATCTTTATTTACAAGATAAACAGGTTAGTAAACTCACTTCGCCGGAAAACCTCATTTTTATGGGGCGTCATTCCCTCCAATGAAACTAGCTAAGTGTTTTTTCTCACTCCCTTCTCTTTTGTTTATAAACAACGAAAATGTATGCTCAGTATAATGCCATCAGCTAATATAACACACGCCACTAAATAGATGCTAATTTTTTCTATATCCACTTTATAGCAAGTGCGGTTTAAAGTTGTCAAAATTTCAATATTGAATATTATATATATATATATATATATATATATATATACATATATATATATACATATATATATATATATATATATATACATATATATATATATATATATATGTATATGTGTGTGTGTGTGTGTGTATATTACCATCTTTGATTTTATTTATATCTGGAAATTTAGAAAATACAAAACTAATTTTTTTTCAAATGTTAACTTTAAACAAGAGTCCCATGAATACATTGAGATTAACATTGATACTGATGAACTAAAGGCTATTGTTAAACTGAAATTACGTCAGTGTCATAATTTTGAGCCATTTGCGACAACTACCATGCCGACGAAATACCATAGTTTATAATATATTAGCACGAAACATAATAAGAAATGCACATCCCATTGTTAAACTGATGCTAAATCAATTTATCTTTGTAGAATTGTTACTTTTGAAGAAAAACAATTTATATAGGATACGTTCAATCAAGCACCCAAGAAAATTATTACCCAGACCAGCAGAAACAATAGTAATCATGTAGTGCTATTCTGCTGCAGTTCCCATGTTAAATGGCCCGAAAGTTACCGTAAATATGTACTGCCAAAATTATATACTAGCCATCAAACGACTGATATTGATTAGCTGTTTATTCCAGTTTTTGCCGTAGGGCACGTGCAATCACACATGCACAATCTTGAAGAACTTGCAGTTGATAAGCTGTCATCGGTTACTTACCATAACTTATTCCGTAATTCAACATTTCTTTCTATATTTAAAAATAAATCCAAGAAATTCTGATTAAAAATCTACCTGGAGGCGCTGGAATTTACGTTTATTCATCGAATCCCGGTGAATAAACTTTTGCAGTGACGAAATAAATATAATTCTGTACAAGGTAAATTGAAAATTGATTATATAAAGAATTTATTCAAACATTTCTGTAACCAATTAAATGAACTCAAATATCGTTTAGCTACGGTGAAATTAATTATAAGTCAAAGAGAAGATGGGAGTTATATTCTTTTCAAAGACTTTCAAGGCGTTCCTATCAATTAATATTCTCTCATTATAAAATTCGTGTATATCTTTTATAAGGAAATTTTCACAACTTTTTATTTATTTTGTTGATCGAATTCAATCAGCATTATACTTGCGATATAATTTGTTTTTATTTTGGTAATAGAAGGTAAGCACTCTTATCAATTCTCAGTACTTTAAACTTCACAAATTTAAACTCCAAAATGTATGAAATGTAGTCTTTTTGTCTGTTATTTCCGTATAATCTTAAAAATAAATAAAGGGATTTTATTTTATTTTTTGACTAAGTAATGAAAAAAGAAAATCCTTTATTTCTTCACGTCGTTCTGTCCGCCCATCCATCATAGCCCCTAAGTTTCTATAGTTTTAGGTAAAGGTATCAATCGAGTTCTATGGGAAGACTCATTATTAGACGCGGAATGCAATGTAATGTAGTAAAAGTCCAGGTAATGAAAATTGAATGAAATTTTTTCCACAACATGCACTTATACAAAACCAAATTATACAAAACCAAAATCAACACAAGCCGATACAAAGCGTTGCGACGAAGATATACGGTTGCCGAGAGAGAAAGCGCATACCCCGAAAACCCCGCGCCCTGCACTGCGGGATTTAAAAAATGGCCCCTATCGCTGATGCGCTTCACAGTTCGTCGTCGACCGCCGTAAGATGAAGGGAACTCTTCGCGCTCCGCGTTGGGTCATGATTCGGTCGTTCGATCCGAGGATTTTTCGTTACCATATAATGTAGCAAGTTTATCACTTTCATATAATGCAAATATTAGATTATATTACGATGCAGGTACATGAATTTTTGCTTTATGTATATATATATATATATATATATATATATATATATTTTTTTTTTTTTTTTTTTTTTTCTTTTTATCGTTTTTATAAGCCTACTACGAATTGATAACTTTAATATCTACCAGTACTTCATAAATGAGAAATATGGTTGATACCAGCATATCATCAAAATGTTCAATGAAAATTATTTCGGTTAATTTGCATCAAACACTGTATGACAACCTTTAACGCCTATAAAAGAGATGCTAGTCAGTTTTTAATCTTACGTTATGAACGTTAATAACTGAAAGTCGGAGAAACAATAGTTGTCAGTGATTTTGTTAGTTCGGTACAATGTCAGAAATCAGAAATTAAATATATCATAGAGGGTATTTTTCTTCACATAATGAACATCGATTTAGCAGTTGATTTTCACACAATGTCAGTTGTAAGTGACGTTGACTATCAATAGTAAGTAGAAAATAAAATAACAATGTTGTACTTTTATAATAATTTCAAATTATATTTGTGAGTCACATTGGTTTGTCAATACGGTGGTTTTAATTAAAATTTAATTGATAATAATTTGTGAGTTCACAGGATTATGTCGAAAATTTCTGAGACAATAATGATAACACTATACTGAGACAATATTGATAACACTATACAGTTTCATTAGTAAATGTAATAAAAAGAACAAATATAATTGATATTGTCATTAACTTAATCTCACTTAATTGGTTTATGTAATGTCAAAATTAAAGAAATAATGCGTTAGAATATTAATTTCAGTAATATTTGTATACAATATATGCAATATATAAATTGTATAATATAATTAACATACATCTGTTCAAATATTATTATTTTATTTTGTTATTTTAGCCTTGCTATTCGGAGGACTGTTGAAACATAGAGTTCTAAAATGGAATATTTCAAAAAAGAGATATTATGAAATATTCCATTTTAGAGTTCTAAAATGGAATATTTCATAATATTTCAAAAACCTGGCATTCGACGGTTAGCGCGTTTCACAAAAAGATATATATATACTTCCAGAAAATGATTTCGAAGACATAATTTGAACTTAGTTTCATAAAAATTGAGTAAATAGCAACTGTCACCTTCCAACGACAAGCGATACCGATTCGGCAACATGTAGTATGAGTTCACAAGTAAGTTTGAATAGCAATTCATTTGAAAATAACTCAAAAATAATAAACTATTCTCTCATGTCCATTTAGAGTTCTTTTTTCTTTCATTTGAAAATCTAACTTTTTGTTGTAGGAGCACGGTATTATGAATTAGTTTGGTATATCGTGGTTTAGTGAGTTTAGTGATGTGAATTACGTAATCAATTCCCTTCTTGACAATACTGTTTTTTGCTTTATATCACCACTCTTTTATACTACAGGTACTTTTATTAAAGAGCGCGTCTTAATTCAATCCTAACCATTATTATCATGGGATATTTAGATATAATGCATACTCAAAAACACATAAAATCAAGTAACATCCTACCCATAATCATAATGTGTAACGTGAAATATATTGGAAGTAAATTTTACTACTTATTAAAAATTGAATTAAGCCAACTAACTATAATAAAAAAAAACTTTGTGATCAAGCTGCATATACTTTCTTGTGGAAGAAACAAAAGACGAGGAGAAAGAAGTATGGGAAGAAAATCTGAATGAAATATAAAATATTTGACTCTGTGTAAAATAAATTTATTAGTTAAACCTAGATATGAAAACACGTATACCTGTGTACGTAATACTCATAAAATAAAGACATTAATATTATTACTATTTATTTTCAGCATCACATTGTGTTAATTTCCGAAGAGAAATCTAGCGTTACTAAGTAAAAACTTAGATTGAATAATATATGCTTTCCAAAAAACCTATTACGTTGAAGGAAGATTGTTGTTTTGATTTTCAACCATTTAGAAAATGCTTGTGGGAAATCATGTCATAAAAAGGAAGATCAATTTAATAAATTCCTTATTCCTTAAATGTTTGCTGCCTTAAA
The DNA here is from genome assembly GCA_039881145.1 of Druceiella hillmani. Lineage (NCBI taxonomy): Eukaryota > Metazoa > Arthropoda > Insecta > Lepidoptera > Hepialidae > Druceiella > Druceiella hillmani. The sequence goes on along the minus strand of JAYKKI010000144.1, from coordinate 1,641,569 downwards.
AATTGGGTTAAATTATAATAAACATTAATAATTTCATGCAAATAAGATATAAATATTTGATAGTTTATGAGATAGTTATACGCTTTTATGAAAACAACGGGTGTATTTCAAACGTCACTTTTTCCAAAAGTTTAGCTGTAAAATATTTGCAATTTTTATTAGCCTAAAAACATATTCTATAAATATAATTTACAGAATATGTTTTTAGGCTAATAAAAATTGCAAATACAGTCGCGTACAGTCAATAGCAAATCGAACTTACTATCTGAATAGACATGGAAAGCCATAGCATCGAACTCGCTACTTCATCGGTCTATCGGTGGGCAAGCACGATCGTTGGTATAAACGTTGCGTGGATGGGTGCAGATATTTTCGACCAAATGCGTGAAATATTTCTAGTTAACTGCGATGTTATACCATTAAGCATCCGATTAATTGTGCAATTAAGAGGTTAACTGTTAAACGTAACTTGAATTTTAAAACATAATCAATTTTATTTCTAATTTCTTTCAGAATTAATTTCGTGACGTTAATTATAATTGCATATAAAACAATACTAATGCATAAGGAAAACAATAACTAAGACATAGCCAAACTTGAAAGCAGTTTAAATATTATCTAGGTCTACTAAATAGTTATGATAGTGCCATAAATTTGATCGTTCACAAATTTATTAATATGCTCGCTTACAATTTCAAGTAATATTTAACATATGTAAATTTTAACACAACCTGCTTGAAGCAAATTTTATAAACTATTTATAACGAAATTTTGAGATATTTTAAATACATAAAACCTATGAACAAAAAGCGTCTGGTAAATTAATCGGTAATTGTAGGTTACACGATGCTCGAAACAGGATAGATGGAAGAATCTAAATAAAATACAATATCGGTAATAATTTAGATTGCATAAAAAAAATAAAGGAAATTTTATTAGGAAAACAGTTTATACTATATATAGGTATCTTACACCAAGTGTGCACTCCAGGAGGTTTAATAAAATTCAGATCTAAATCAACACACACATGCAGTAATTTATTCATTTATAAATCAGAAGCATCTTCCAAAAGTATCAAATTAGAAACTATTACATCTTACATCAAATCTTCATTTGATTTATAACGTGTTCTAAACAAGCTGTTGAGATAAATGATCTAAATTATCTCGTCTTGCAAGCAATTTTGTAAATTTTGCTGCCTTTCTATTATAGTATTTACTAATAGTGACATTTAGCTAAATTAATGCTAAAGTTATAGCCTTTTGTTATATGGGCGTCTGGCCAAAAACATTTAAAACGCATTTTTTATTTTTATAACCAAAAACGGGAACATACGTAGTCAATTTCTTTTTATAACTTCAATATGCAACAGGCTTAAATATTTATGATTTATATGTACTATAAGTATTTTATGAAAATATTCTAAAATACCAGCAGAAATCTGACTTTGAAAAGTATTTGTAAACCAAAAGCCAATTATCTTGTTAACGAAGTAAATGGGACTTAACTTATTCCGACAAAATCCTAGACAGCGTTCATTAGGTAAACTAAAACGTGAAGGTTACAAGTTTTGCATTGTGTAAAAGAGAAAAAGAAAAAAAAGGAATGTTGATTTCAGCATTGATCCACATTAATTTGAAATTCGAGAAAATTATTCTTTAACTGGACGTAATCAGTTTCTTTACTGCAAAACATTAAAAGAAATATTTCTTTTGAGGAAGGAATATTTTTACAATATCGTTAAGATAATAGTTTGTTTTTAGCAATGGTGATACTCCATAATTTTGTCTGTATTTCCGTGGAAATATTCTAAAATAATTTTAGGCATACCCTCATGCTCTCATATTTCATAAATGTCTTCCTGTTATTTATTGTAAATATTACAGTTCATGTAAATATCGCTTGTATTTCTATTTATAAGATATATTATATGTTGGGTCATAATGTCAAATTTGACTACGCTCTGTACTATGTACTATGTGATTGGTAAAACCAATAGCGAGAAGCATGCACTACTTTATATGAACTATCCCGGTTTAAATAAAAGTGAGGCTTACAGTGTAACCTCACTTGCGTAACCCCCCTTCCACCGTGGTAACAATTTAGTAAATAAATACGAGTTGATACTCGTATATAACTATTAACACTAAAAGAGCTCAGTAAAGATTTGTGTATATATATATATATATATATATATATATATATATATATATATACGTTGTATATATTTTAGCCAAAATTTAAAAAAAAATGTTTTCCATCCCTTTTGTTAGTAAGGCCATAAGTTTTTAAACATTTTCAATACTACTTTTTCCTTAGGTAAATTCTTATAATGATTTTATATTTCATCTCATTTGCGTGACGATGTAACAGTATTATTTGTAATAGAAACGTAATTAAACCGTAATTATTACTTTCTAGAAAATTTAACAAAAAACTAAACACCGACATATTAAAATAATGCGTAACACACTATTATAAAACTCAACTGCAAATGTGATTAAGATTCCAAAAATATATATTAACTGACAAATATTCTATGGTACAAAGGAAAACTAATTGATCAAGATTTTCAATCTATTTAAATCTTTTGAAATCGATATTTTGACAGATTGATTCCTTTGTATTGAAGGAGATCGAAATGGAAAAGACATGTGACCTTAAGGTCAATCAATATTATATATTCAATATCCCACTCTTGAGGAAAATGGAAATTGTAACACGCACCTTGTTCTCGCGCGGGAATAGGTCTGTAAAGTAAACGTCGCATGTCAGCAATGTATTGGATTTGTTTCTTTCGCACTTCACGAATGTCTTTTACTGACTGATCTAATTCCGTAATATTGTATGTACCTGTAAATATATATATATCTGCATATTATAACTTGTAAATATCAATCTGGTGTATCGGATATGGAGCATGTGACAGTAAAATTTTAATTTTTTGCGATTTTTGGTTAAGTGAAATAAGGAATGACGTATTTTAAACTTTTTAAACTATTCGTTTGAAGAATATTGGTAATTATATTCATTTAATCTTTTTGCCTATCTCTACTCAGTATTATTCTGAGTTTCATAGCGGGTGAACGCGTTGATGAATCTTAAAGAATCTAGCCTTGAAAAATCTAACCTCAAAGTATTTAACCTTTTATTCAAATGTAGACAAGCTAATAATAATAAGAGTCATTATAATGAATAAAAGAATTGTTTATAAAAAAGGAGAAGTAAATATTGAAAAATGGGACAGGAAAAAGGGACAGTGTGAAAATAAATAAAACTTTTACTCTGGCAAAAGTTACTTCTGTAACATATTAGACGAATGAATGTATCTCAAAGCGATGAAAATAATAATGTGGAAAAAAAACAGACGTAATAATTGCAGTCATCTTCGAATCGACGGAAAATTTATCACGAAAATATAAAGTTGGAATTGCAACATGTGCAAGTAACAATTTAACACATTGCATTATACATAGAGTTTAATTTTTTGAGCCGTGGCCATACGTCGTTACGCGGAAACACATATTCGCGGTCGTGTGCATAACACAATATACCCAATTTTTTAAATTATAATTTACTTCATAATTTTTAGTTAGAAACTTATGTGTAAATAGGAGTAAGCCTATTAAACGTATCGTCATTGAAACGAAACAGGAAAGGAAAGGGAGAATCCTTTGTAAGACAAATGGAAAGAAAGTAACAGAATATTTCAGCGTAGGCAAAATGGGCTTTCGCAAATAAAAGCTCATACGAATAGCATCGTAACTATTACAAGAATATAGCATTGTATTTACGCTTTAAGCTAATACACGAATATTAGTTCAGTCTATGCAGAAATACTTTGCTAAAAAATCGTTCATTAATGAAATTCATTTACAAAAGTTCATATATCCTTGGTTATCACACATTGGTTTTGCTGGTACTAAGATTGTTCTTATGTGATGATCCATTTGGAAGTCTCATAGTAAATCTTCGGAGTACATTAACAAATCTTAGCGAAAATTAAATAGATAATATCACCTTTGAGTTATACACTTGTAAATATAAAAAGTTATTAGAATCGAATGTATATATAAACACACAGTGGAACTAAATAGAGTCGACTGAAAAACTCCACCTTTTTGGAGTCGGTTAACAGCACCTATGGTGTCCTGCTTATATGTTGTAGGAAAATTTTCCTTTTTTGTTATTTCTAAATTTTTCAGTGGAAATATTTTTAATTAATTTCTTATAATATGATGATTTTGAAATATATGTTGAAACCGTTGGTGATTTTTTCATAACAGACCATTTTTTAATTTGTTCCCAGAAAAATTATATTTTGTTGATACTCTTTAAATATTTGCTTTAATATGTTGTTTAAATTATTTACTTTAGGAAGTAATTCTTTTACTTTATGAAATAGGGCATTCAGTATAAAATATATTTAATATTTGTCGTACATACAAAATAGCGCATTGATTTTTTATTTGCACTAGGATTATTAAAACAAACACCTGTTTTCACCTAATTCGTCTATATTTGCTACAAATTTAAAAACAATTTAAAATGTCACGTAAGTACATACTCAAATTAAAATTAAGGATGAAGTAAGTATATGGTTATTATGTTAATATTATTTAGTACTCGCTAACTCAGAAAAGGATTTTAAAGTTTTATCTTGTGATGAAAAGTGTTTAATCTAAATTAAGTATTCTATTTAACTGCCTATCCAAAAAACTTTCGAACGGACTAAATATAAGGAAAAATCTATGTAGTTTCTTACTATTGTATAATGTGTCATTTCCCAAATCTATGCAGTCATCGCGATAGGGTATGCTATCATGATACCATAGCATAAGGACTAAGAAAATAAAAACCTTTTATTAAATGGGAACTGCCTTTTATAAACATCAACTGAGCTGCAAAATGCAATGACTTTTCTTCGCTGTTCACTACTAGGGTCAAAAGAGATAATAAAATAATGAGATAATTAAAATATTAGCTGTAATATGAAAAAATATCGGTGTTAATTGAAAAATTACCAAGAAATTTAAAATGTCGTCCACTATGAATCGTAAATGTGCTTTGAATTATAAAAAATGCAAATAACAGGAAAGCTCGTGTTAAAACAAATCCAATGAAGTAAAAAGTCTAGGGCCGAGCAAACGCGAAAGATACAACAGCGTCAAAAAAATAAAAAAATGGCGCACAGCGATTACGCAGCTGGTCCATCGGGAGTACCAGCATCCAGCGGCAGTCCGCGTTGTATTATTATGTGTTACTATTGTATTAAAGAGATCGGTGATTAAATTATTCATTAATACGAAAACGGTCATATTTATTGTTTATCAGTATTTACTGAGACTTTTGAGCAACATTGTTACTGGTTATTGTGAAATATTGAGTCGATTAAGCGTAATTTTATTACTTGCTTATGTTTAATAAATTTTTTAACTATTTCAAAAAACGTATTTACAAATGAAAACATCTCAGCCTAGAGTCTTGGCGGCTATAAAAATATAACTATAAGAAAATCATTTTTTTTCATTTTGGTCATTATGAATGACAACTTTCAATACTTTTTTAATGCGTAATCCGGCAGTATGGGTTTACTTCAGAACTCCGGTTATCGCTTATCTTTTTATTGTCATTTATATATATGTAGATATAGTATTTTAATTTCCAAATTACAAAAAATGTATTTGTTTCCTCGTGAAAATTCAGTTTACTTCGAATTTATAGGCATTTCTTTTTTCAAGTAAATAGAAACATATGCTTTGTTAACCGAAGTTTCTTTCCATTTGAAGGGAAATAGTGGAAAACGGAGAAAAAAAAATATTTAATCGCATGCAGTATCGCTTACCATAATAAATATTATAGAGTAGTTTTAGGATTAGATTTACTTTTATGTTCATCTATGTACAAAAACGTGTCTGTGTGTGTGTGTCGTGTGTACGTACAGTCATGCGTGTAGTTTCTTTCTCATTACATAGTTGTTTTTATATTTCTAGATTTTAATACCTTGCTCAGGAGGGGGGAGGAGTGGGAGGCAAATTAAGTAATCGAAAATATTTTTTAATACAAAATGTGTTGTTTGAAACGACAAGTAATACGGACCCAAAATAATTTTTCCACGATTTTAAGTCTCATACCTTCAAAAACATACTAAAAATATACCAAAAATATGTTTTTCAATTCTGAAACTACTTAGCCTAAAATTACGTAAGAAAAATGGGATTTTGGAAGCCTACACAAAGATTGCAGGAAAAGTGTAGCGATGATACCGCCGTCATATTTTTTTAAATATACACAATGTTCTTACGCCTACAAAAGATACATTAGCAATATATTAACGTTTTTATATTCATTATAAATTGTATCAGAAATTGTAAGACGTGAAAAGTTTAAATTACTTTTTATTGACCGACATATTTAGCAATAGATTACTTTTTAAAATATTCATAAAAGGATTAAAGGGGGTGTAAATAAAGGTCTTTGAAAATTATTATTTTTTTATTTATATTTTTATGTTGGCGTGTTATGTTATGTATGTATGTTTATTATCATTTTTCAATAGCTTTTAATCCATGGTTGTCACAATAATTGACCCACTATGGTAATTGAAAATATGTCACAATAATTGACCCACTATGGTAATTGAAAATAATTCTTTGGCATAAAATATTTTATTCAACCTACTTTGGGTTAATCCCATTAGTTTAGATTTTAGATACATGTGGTCAAAATTAACTACATATCGAATAAACAATCACTTTTTGTGTGCTGTAAAATATATATCCCTCAATAAAAGATAAACTCACAATTAAATGAACAAATAATCCATGTATTCGAAATATCATACCAGATATTTATATATTTTCATGCTATTATAGAAATATCTGGCATAATATGTAAATCCTTAGATATGTATTTTTTTAATACAAAAAAAGACAAGCGCGTATATTAAACTTTAAAAGAAGGATGTCAATCAAGTAAAATAGACAATTAATACATTTGGAACCACCACGTGGTACACTATATTTGTAATCTAAAATTAACTGGAATATTCAAACATAATTTCTGAATGCAAAGTAAAATGGATCAAGTGGATTATTATAGACGGTTCAATAGGAACAATTAATTGTGAATACGATATCTACTCAAAATTATTTAATATATATCGTATTAATGTTTCGGGAAAGAATAATTTGATAACGAATAAATGGAAGTACCACTGTACATTTGCTGATGAAGACGCCGAATTAACTAATGTTTTTATATAAAGTTGTAAAAAAATTATATCCAAGAGTTATTTAAAAGAAATGCTTTGAAAGTCATTATTATAGCGTCACACCATTTTCCAAATAAATATTATTTGGCGTTACTTTGTCTTACAAACGCTTTAAAAAATCCAAATCGGCCGTTATTATTCGTTTTATGCGTGTGTTTACGTCAGCTACCTGCAATTGGATTTGTTGTTTTTTCAGCTTATCTTTCGAAGGTTGCGTCACTGAATTTCTCGCAACAGAGATTTACCGCCGGAAGTAACTTTGTGCCGGCCGGAAATGGAAATTCTCTCGGTATTCCTTATATTCTAAGTTATCTTCATTCGTTTCATCCTGGTGTTTGTAAATTTGAGTACTTTTTAAATTACGACAATGGTTATGTATTGCGTTCAGCGGATACTCAAAAAATATATATTGAACTATTACTGGTTACAAATATACTTATTCAATTACAATATACAAATAAAATAATTGTTATTAAGATTAACAAGTTTGAACAACGTTAACTCTAAGACGTTGGGAGATAGACTCTCTCCGTCAATTGCTCGGACTCTATTTTAAAGCTTTCGTCTGCTGACGCTTGCATTCCAAGATGCTTGGTTTATTTTGATGTTTTTTTGCTGGACTTCCTTCTTAGTAATATAATGCCCATCGGATATTGTTGGCTTCACAGCGTTCTTGCAGATTAATTTACTATACGTTTATGCTGAGTGGCTAGTTACTATTTTGGTGCTTTCCATCGGATGTTGTAAGTTACCTTAGCATTCTTGTAACTTAATTTATTTTATGTTTCTGTTGAGTTGATTTTTAGTAATTAGCCGTTTTCCATCGATGTTATTATTTCGCTAATGGATTATGGTTATTGAACTTAGTTATAAGAATTTTATTTAATGAATCTGGAACCCACTTTCCATATTAACATATTGTAAAACCATAACGCTTAATTATAAGTTGTAATATCTAAATATATTACAAACACAAATTAAAAAAAAACATATATATGTGTGTGTATATAAATATATATATATATATATATATATATATATCGCATATATATACATAAAAGTCAGAACTATATTCGTGTAAAATCACTGGCACCGAAAAATTTATATTCCAGTATTCCACAGCTATACAATATGTCCCAGGTTTTATCATCGTAATAGAAATTATGTGAAATGAAACCAAATAAATAAAAATACTTCTGTCTGTCAGTGAGGTTCAGAAAATTTATAGAAAGTTATATATTAATCCATATTCTACGTTATGCAACTATAAATGATATAGCATTATTATCATTTCTCGTTTGCTTTAAATTTGTTCTTGAATTGATGTCTTAGATGACAATTCCATTGGATATGAAAGTTACAGAATTCACGAAGTTTTTCAATTAATAATCTCTTTACTAATGATTCACGAACTAAATACACATATGAAGAGTATTATTTACGCTTTATTTGCTTTTCAAATAACAACAACTAGTTTATGTATATTTTAGATTTTAATACGGTTAGAATTACTAAGTAAGTTGTGATGATTTTCTTAACCAACCCAAAATTATTTGATTTATTATAATTAATGAGAATGTCTCAAATATTTTACGAATTGTTTTAATTATAACTTGCAATGTACGCAATACTAATCATTTTTATAATAAATAAACTGGGACCAATTTGTTACGGCGGCGGTGTCAGGGGGATGTCAATCTTCGGCGCTTCTAGGGTTCAGAGCTTCCAGATTCCTTGTCCAAATCTGGCATATATAAGGTAAACAAGGTCGATTTTATACGATCATTGGTCCCTTTGATTTCTTGAATATTTCATTTATATCCCAGTACTTGTTGTGGCTCTTTTATTTGTTTCTACTTATTTCCTTTCCTTCACAGCAATTGAATTAAATTAGATAGTCCAGATCAATGTAATTTTTTACATATTTTAGAGGTGTGAGCCCCGCAATGAAAAGCTAGGTGGCCACGCAATGATACTATACAAAGTGACATTCGGACATCACTTATAAATTGCCATGAAAGCAAATATGACATTAATTATGTAATTTTTCCATCGTTTTTCTGCGTCATCATATTTAATTTCGCATTCATGGAACAACTTGTGTCTATATATAACTTATCGGCTACTGATATATCGGATCCATTATTAAATGATGCATCATATCTTTTCATATGTGCGTACTTGTGGTGACGTGTGAGTTCGTGATGTCGGTTTTAAAACGTGCTTTGATCAATTTCATTAATATGTTATATTTCATGACTACCAATTAAGATAATTAAAGTCAGAGTTTGTAAAAACAGTTAAAGGAAGATAGGAAAGTTATCAACTATTTGAAAAGTAGAAAGAAAAGCTATTAAGACAATAAATAACTGTCGGAGGCAGACTAAAAGGTTTTTAAAAGTTTACTTATAAGCGAACGGACATAAAACAAATCTGAATGAAGTGAAATATTAATATCAATGTTTATACATACAAATAGGTATATCTATAGCAGGAAAATGTGAATTATTTAGCTGGAGATAAGAAAATAATAATCATGAGAGAAATTGCTTCTGCATATTGGATATATACATAGAAATAAAGTAACGAAAAGAAAAAAATGCATCAGTACCAGGAAAAAATGTTTATAATAGTCCAAAAATGCGTAGGTGTATGTTTATTTGAATATATTTATATGTAATAAAGTGATATATGTGTATGTTTATGTGTGGTGAATATTTTATTTAAATTAATATTATAACTCAAGATGGGTTCATCAATAACTAGATTGCTGAAACTATTTTCTCCTTTGTTGCCACTTTATTTAAAAAAACGATTACAATTGTTGACAATATTCGGCGCAAGAGTTAATGTTTATTCAAATGTAATTTTTGACTATATCTAATAATTAGGGCATCTATAATATAAATTGATTTGGCAACTTTACGTAGAATTAATTACAGGAGGTGCTCCTAAAAAAAGAAATATTAATGTAATGTAATTAGGGCTGCTTTTGATATATATCTTTATATATTTAAAATTAATAAAATTAATAAACTAAAGTGAATAAAATTAATAAACATCCAAAATCAAACATTTTAACTGATTACGGATACCTTCAAACCTAACATATTTATAGATGGGTATCTACCCGTTTCTACAGGGGAGGATTTTAATGCTTTATTTGATATAATCGGGCATAATAATAATTGAATGCCAAGTCTGACTATCTTGGCAAACATCAAAACTCTCATTCAAAATAAGTTATTGCCGTATATAAATTTATAAATTACTAAAAGTAAATTTTGTAAAAATACTAAGTAAGTTTATCTTTAAAGCTTTAACATAAACTTATAAGAAAATAAGTATAGACTTATCAATATAAATATATAAGACTTCTCAGTCTCCTAATGACGTTATTAAAAAATGTAATCTTTACTTTAGATACTATTATACTAAATTGTTTCTAAATAAATAAAAAATATGGTGTAAAATATCAAAATGATATGAAATAATTTATTTGAAATGTATTGTGCGTGCTTGAAAACGATTGTCCCATTCAACACATTGAAGTACGAGTGTACAGATACTAAAATGCATTGATCATGATGTGAATAATTATTATCCCATTAAAACTTCCATTCTCAATAAAGCATGGCTCCTATTTCTTTTTCTGATTGTTTTATGATTCTCTGACTCAAAAGTCAAAAAAGAACCCTTATAAGATCACTCGAGTGTCCGCTCGCCTGCTCGTTTACAGGTCTGTGACAGCCGTTTATTTCAGAATACGTTTTGTTATCTACTAGATATTTTTAATTCCAGTTAAACAGTCCATCGCGGTATTAAACAAAATTAAAGGAAACGGTTCCGGAATATATAATAAAGCGATATTTATAATAAACCAAAATATTAACCACACCCCATGCTCATTCCAACGAATTTCACAGGAACCGCCGATTCACTGCACCCATGCAACGAGGGCACTGTTACTCTTAATGCATTATTGGTATTAAAACAATTTCTTGCAGCCAACCTGCCCTGCCATCAATCCAGCCCCACTCTACGAGCTGCCGGGATTTCAATCCGGTCTGCTGAGGTGCGCTGCGCAGTCACAGGAAGTATACCTTATGAAGAACACGAGACAACATGGCGAAGAATATTGAACTTAACAACAAATTAGATACATCCGAGTGAAGATCTATTGTAAGATTGAGTATTTTAAAGCATATTTCAAAGAAGTACTTAAAGATATATCTGTTTAAAATGCATTTTTTACATTCATGCAGGTATAAACGTTATATATGATGATATAACGTATTACTATTGATTTTGCCAGCATCTTTTCGAGACAGTAATTGTAATTTGTTTAAATGATACCACCAGTAACAGGATAACGGTCATAAGCGAGTACTAAGAAGCAGTTTCGTTACATCTACGTCCATTTGATTTTAATCAGTTAATTAAATCAGAAGTATCCGTTTCAGCAAAGATAACATAATTTACATTACATCGATTCTATACACACGAAATGTTTTGCATAACGACTTCAACGTAATGATAACTACTGAAAACATTACTTTAAAATAAATAATTATCGTAACGAAATTAGATTTAATAAATGGTTCTGAACATTCCAAAAAAAAAATTAGAAATCAGTACTACCATCTGCTTTTGAACGAATAGGTCATTACAGATTTATTATTAGTTCTATAAATTATATATGTCTAAATAAATAAACCATATATGCAGGTGTTGTCAGTTGTTCATCATTTCTTGCATGAAAAGTATAAAAGCTTCAGGTTTCATGTAATTGTTAGTATCGTTTAAAACAAATAAATCTTTTTATATAAAAGAGGAAGGTGACTGACTGAATGACTGGCCCAGAGATCAACGCACGGCCAAAACCTTTTTGCTGATAAGTTCTTTATATAGCTTATGTAAGCAGTAAGAAAGAAATTAGCCATTACGGGGTAAAATAGGGGTTAAAATGTTGTATGAAATTTCTTCGGTTTGTAAGTTAGTCACATGAAATTTTAGACTTACGCTCCTGGTAATAAAAAAATTAACGTGTTTATTGGTTTTTGAAAATTCTATCCCTAAGGCGAATAAAATAGAAGTTGAAAGTTTGTATGAAATTTCCTCGGTTTTTAAGTTAGTCACATGAAATTTTAGATTTACGCTCTTGATTAAAAAAGAAATTAATGCGTTTATTAATCTTTGGAATTCTGCCTCTAAGGGAATAAAATAGGGGTTGAAAGATTATATGAAATTTCGTCGGTTTGGAAGCTTGACACCTGAAATTTTAGGTTTACACTCTTGGTTAAAAAAAAATTAAATTTTTTATTAGTTTTTGGAAATACCCCTGAGGCGTAAAATTGGGGTTGAAAATTTGTATGAAATTTCCTCGGCTTATAAGTTAGAGACGTGGAATTTTGGATTTACCCTCTTGGGTAATAAAAAAAGTAACGCGTTTATTGGAGGTATGAAATAGGGGATGAAACTTTATATGGTCTATGGATAAGTGCATAACGCAGAGGCTGTTCCTTAATACAGTTACATTTAATTATTACAAGGGTAATTTCAGACATGCCTCTAAAGCAGTAATGAATAATTGTCTCGATTCAAGAGAAATAAATTCTGATTTTGTGCATCGTCTATCACAATGCACTGCGTGCACGACAAGGTAAGTGGAAAGAGCGTGGGGGTCGGGGGCAGGGAGCGGGGGGTGTACGCGAGACGGCGACCCTAACACGGGCAGACGTACGATGGCAGATGTCATTGACGCTCGTTAACTAAATTTTTCTGAGTTGTAGATAAGTACGGACAAATGTACATATAGTGTAAAAACAGAGCTGCATGATTTATCGGAATGTTATAATATCAACTTTTGTGTGAGCAAATCTGCGGGCAAAACTTAGTATACTATAGCAGCGTCCCTACTTGGTTTGGTCCTCCAACACTTGATTTCAGAATTGTTATAAAAGCATGCTTTTTTAAGTGTTTTCATTTATTATGAACATATTTTGTCATAGGTTTCACAATCAACTATAGTAATTAATAGGACTTAAATTGTTATAACGGCCTTTATTTAAAAACAAATCTTCACACTTTGATTCGCAACGGAACTTTCCAACGGATATATAAATTCATTAATTATTTTAAATATTTAGTAAAATAAGTTTTTAAACACTTCAGTATTCTAACTGGAAAAAAAATTATATTAAATAAAATATTATATACTTTGAATTATGCGTACTATTGTCGCTCAGTGGGCCGAAGCATATATCACAATCTGTTTCTCTGTTTGATGCTCTAAAGAATAATATATAAACGATCTAATGCTATTCCATAGCAGAAATTTCTATCAATGAAATTAAGCATGTCGGTAGGTCATCCCCGTTACTTTTATATAATATATATGCGTGAGTACACACCGAAACACTCCATAGATTTTTATGCTTAGCCTATTATTTGATTCTTTTTGAATTGAAATACTTTACGCTTTAGCGTAACAAAAATATACGGCAGTAAACTGGTGAAATCGTCATGGGTGAGTATCCCTCTCCTGTCATGGTGACATCTCCTCAGTAGTCGGGATTCTCCACATGTTTTCAATTTTTCCCCCTATTTCATTTTATGTATCTGTCCTCAAACGCATAATCGGTAAAAGCAATATGATATACCATCAGTGGTCGAGCATCTTCGTATGTCTTCGGTTGTTTCCACCTCTTTCTTTATATGTATGCTTCCTCAAGCGTATAGCTGGCGAGAATGACATAGACAAATGTCCCAATACAACGTCAGTGGTCGATATATTTGTTGGTCTTCGGTTGTTTACCACTCTTTATTTCTTTTATACATGCGTACCCAAACGTATAAGTGGAGAAAGCAATATGACTGAATGTCTCGATATACCGTAAGGGTCGGGTGTTTTCGTACGTCTTCCATTGTTTACGCCTCTTATTGTTATATTTTAAGTTTGAACCATTCTCAATGCTTTGCGAAATATACGTTATTCGTGCGACTTGATCGCTTCGATTTTTTTTTGAATATTAATTCATAGTTAGAATTCATCATTTTATTTATTTTTTAATTTTATTTCTGGTCTTGTTTTACTGCCTTTCAAATTACATAAGTTTTGGACATTTTTCAAAAATATTTTGTTACCCTCATATTTCTCTTTTACGAAAGATAGGATGTATTTTAGGATAAATATTCTTAAAATAATATAAAAAAACAACAATAATATGTATTATTATATATTTTACTTACTCTTTCTTTGGATGAGATTTTTTTTTTGGTTTGCCTACTTCTTGTAGGGTACTACCAATTATACGCATTATGTATTGTATCAAGGAACTCATTTTATTCACTTTTTGTTTTTATCAACGACTTCATATATCGTTTATATCAAAATATTACAAGGCGGATAAATTCCACATGGTAAAATTTTCAAGTGCTTGAAAGGATATACCCGGGCATGCCAGGAAAATCTCATCATTCGTTATATATTATATACGAATACGTTATGCAGTATTAAATTTTTCCGTGCTCACTTTAAATATCTCCGTCGAGAAGTATCTCGGGTATACTCACAAATCCTTCAGCTTTATTTATTCAGCAACACACGAGCGCTCGTGTGTTTAGTTTTATCACATTTACTCTCGGATTACCATTTCACTTCCTTTTATATTCGCGCTCGGCTGCGCGTGACAAGGAATGTGTATTTCGTCATTTGTACCGACTTGTAAAAATAAGCGTTGGTTATTTGTATATAGTATGTATAGTCACTAAATAGCGTC
The DNA here is from genome assembly GCA_039881145.1 of Druceiella hillmani. Classification (NCBI taxonomy): domain Eukaryota; kingdom Metazoa; phylum Arthropoda; class Insecta; order Lepidoptera; family Hepialidae; genus Druceiella; species Druceiella hillmani. The sequence goes on along the minus strand of JAYKKI010000144.1, from coordinate 1,626,515 downwards.
ACTTCAACCACTAACAATTAATCGTGTGTAATCCAGCAAAACGTTATTTCTTTAAATCAGTCGGCTAATTTTTTAGTTTAAATTTTTTAAGCTATCATAATTATGTGAATCCTATGTAAATAACGTCAATTGTTAGTTTGGAAACACGTATTGTCAATTGTCAAATATCAAGATTTATTTTAATTTATCTATTGTAAAAATATTAGAAAACAAAAGCGTAGGTTTCGTTCTTAATTAACATTCATTCAACTATTAAAATATTAATAACTATATAAATTAAAGATATATAGTAAAAAGATGTGCACTTAACTCCATATGTTTGCTTCCTTTTATAATTTATTCGTTTACTAAGTACACACTTTATTTTATGATATCCATATTTGTATTTAAAATTTAGTTTGTGTATTGTACACAATAACAAAAATTCAAATTATTTTGTTTTAGAATGTATTTATGCACTTATCTTAATTTTATGCAAAGAGCTTCACCAGTATTACGTACTAAAGATTTCGACAGTAATATAATAGCCTTCGGCGTACATTAAAATCATGGGCAAATATTTGCTCGTACTAAAAACCGCATATTCACTAATTCCACTTACTCGAGAACGTATTAAAAAAAATAACAAAACCCACTAAAATACCATGCAAATATTCGAATCACATCTGCCATTTTAAAAATAAGTACAATCTCTTTAATACGATTCAAATATTCTGATTAGTTCAAACAGACATTGTTGCCATATTAAATAATAAAGAAACCATAGAGATTTGTTATTACTGAAAAACAAATGAAGGGTCCACTGCAATAACGATGAATGTCCACAATTATTCAAATCTGAGTTAGTAACGGTATTCGGTAACTTGACATATGCAGTTAGTAATCTCGTTTACAAACACAATAATATCGCTTACAGTTCCGAAATAAATACGTTTTTAATATTGGGCTACACGGCTAGAACGCTCAGCGTCACAGGTGTTCACGTCTATAACGATAAATGTCTATCTCCTCGTAATAGCAGCCATCTTGTACTCGAACCGGGGGCGGCGGCGTGGTGTTTCTTTTGACAGTCTTGATTGTGTCACGCGGTTGTAAGGTTGTGTTAAAGGTATTTAAGTGATTTATTTCTGAAAATTATGGCCGAAAGCAACGAAACGAAAAAAAAGAAAACGCACAGGCAGAATGAGTGATGTTTTGAAGAAACTTCCACTCCAGGGACATGAGATTGGCGATGACTGCAAATGTGATCGTTTCAAATGTTTTGAAGTGACAAATACAGACCAGAGGAGAAGAATAAAAGGTCAATTTAATAATTTTGCCAACAGGTATGATCAGGATAATTATTTATGTGGGCTTATAACTGTATTTAATGTACAACGTCGTCGTCCGCGAGTAACTGAAGAAAATGCAAAATTACACAATAAATCGTACTCTTACAAGGTTCGTATGATTGGCGATGACACTTATGAGATACCCGTGTGTAGAAAAGCTTTTTATCCTTACACGGTATCACTGAAAGAAGATTTCAGTTTCTTCAGAAATCACTAACTGACCATGGCGTTCTTCAAGAAGATAAACTGGGAAAACATGTTAAAAAGCAGCTTGATGCCCTGAAATCAGCCAAAGGTAAAAAAGGCCACTAAAATTTACGCGAAAGTCAAAAAATATATTTGTCTGATGAGTTGAACTTGTCTAAGATTCACAAAATGTTTAACGAACATCATCCAAATAACAAAGTATCATACGAAACATATCGTAACATATCATTTGGATATCCCAGAATGGATACATGTTCGACTTGCGACAAATTCCAAGCAGAGAAAAAACATCTTGAAATTAAAATTTCTTCTCTTCCTGATAGTCAAGAAAAATCGCAGATTTTGTCTCAAGTTCGAAAGCTGGAAATTGAGAACCTAGCACATAAAAAGATAGCAGAAGTCTTTTATGATAATAAACGCAAAGCTCGTTTGAGAGCTAGGCAAGATGCCACAACAATTGCTATAGCAATGAATTTCTCAAAAAATCTCCCGACACCAAACATAACTACAAATGATATATATCATAAGAGGCAGTTTAGTTATTATATGTTTAATATTCATTTGCTTGCTGATTCCTCACCTTACTCTTTCACATACGATGAGAGTATTGGAAAAACAGGATCAGATGATGTGGCCTCACATCTCTTCCATTTCATATATAATAAAATGGATATACAGGGCAAAACTCTTATAATTTTCTGTGACTCATGTGGTGGTCAAAACAAAAATTACACCATCTTCAGAATGCTACACTACATAGTGTACACTTGCGATCGTTTAGAATCTGTCACAGTTATATTCCCGATCAGACGTCACTCGTACCTTGAATGCGGCCGGAACATGGCCTTCATAAATCAAAAAGCTAGGATTGAACTCCCTGAAGAATGGGCCGAACATGTACGTGAAGCTCGCCGGAAACCGAAACCTTTTGATGTCATCATTGAGTGTGCACAAGATGCATTCAAGGGCTGGACTGAATTTCTAAAACCGTTTTACAAAAAAACCTGTCCTTTCCCCATAAGACTAGTGCGTGAATTCCGAGTCCACAAAGAACATCCACGGCTCGTGTTTCATAGAAAATTTAATAATTTTACATGGGAATCAAGTTTGGTTAACACACCGGCTTCTTTTAAATCTATGAAGGCAGGTAATGATAAGAAAGAATTTAAATTACCTAATTTAGCTTACAAAGACAAGCTGCCTATATCAAAAGCAAAATATAACGACCTGCAGTTCCTGGAAAAATTCTGTAGGCCTGAAACGAAACGGTATTATGACGAACTTCCTCATGCCACAAATATTAAAGAATCAGAAGTATAATAAACCAGGCATTCGGACAACTATCGTTAGTGATTGTGAGCTAAGTATGGACATCTATCATTTTTGTCCAGACATTTCAAGACTTACATAAGGTTTTATATTTTTTTATTGGTTTATAATACTTAAAAAATGATTATTATCTAAAAAAATACTACTAGGATACATTATCTTTAACATAAATAAAAATAATATTTCTAAGTTCAATTCTGACTTTCATTACTCCAATTGTAAACTTAAATCCCAATTATCTCAAAACAAATCACAAAGGACATTCATCGTTATTGCAGTAGACCCTTCAAATAATAATTTATCTTATAATAAATCAAACAATACGATATTACATAATTATTCAAATAAGTTTATTTTAAAAATCTAACATAACATTTTTTATAATTTTAGATATTTGATTATGATAAGACTTTGAAATGGCAATAATTCTTATTTACGAAATGCAAACATATTTGGCCTAAACTGAACTAAAAACTTAATATTTTATTGTTTAACCTTTTCTTTCTTAAAACTATGCCATAAGTTGGAAAATGGATGAGTTAGAAAAGTTCAATTCACCAACGCATCGCTAAGAAGGGTATACAATATTGCCATATTTTTTACGTTTATCGAAATAAAAGTAAACAATTTTCAAATTAAAAAAAATTGTGACCTAAATAAAAGTATTTTATTATCTCAACTTGAATAACCTTTGAATATCAAAAGTACCTTTGCCTAAGTTAAATGTATCTTATATCTTAAATTCTCGATACTCGAACAAACGGACAGGTGGACTGACGAAAGATAAAAGTCCTAGAAAATACGTTTTTGATTCAGAGTCATTATTACCATTCGGAAAAAAAATTCAAACAGTAATAATGACGTAGATAAGTTATTATTTATATTAATATTGACATTTTTCATTTTCTTTGGAAATCTATAAAATTATTGTATACTAATGTGGAATATTATAATATAATTGTGACATGTATTTATGTTTCTTGAGTAAACTAGTCTTTCAAAAATTGGAAATAATTCTTGTGTAGGAAATGTCAGACTCTGTAATTTCAAATTCATTGCGATATAATTTCGTTCTTGAATTACCATCATTTATAGAAAGAGATAGAGAAAGAATCGAAGAGAGAAATTTTTTTAAACGATATTATAGCGCGGTAGAGGTTGATAACACAGGGTTCTAACTAAGATAAACATCATGAATAAACTCTGCCTTTTAAATTTTATCGGTTTGCCTTTTTGTTTACAAAAATTGTAAACAAAAAGGTAAGTGTGCAAGGAAAAAAGAAACGGAAGAAGCAGGTGTTTTGTTGCTGCGTTTAAGGATTTTAGAATTTTATTTTTAATCAAAAATTTATTTAAATGTAATAAAAAACAAGAAAAACAGTCCATCCCACGTAATTTTGCTGGATTAAAAAATTATAATACTGCAACTTGGAAATGACTATAAATAAAATCAAGAAACAGATTATTCTAGCCCTATTTTTTCGAAGATCATCGCTATTCGGCACATATTAAAGATATCTCTATTAATTTCTAGCAATACAAAATTGTTTATGGAAACATTATGTTCGTATTTAAGTTAATTATGTTATTTTAATGTAATATTTTAAGTTTATAAATAATATAAGAATCAATATTGCGTTGTAAACAACTATAATCTGGGCTTGGTTGGGTTTGACTAATTAATCATCGTTGAATTCGTTAGAAAAAAATACTAACGATTACTGCGTAAAGAAGTGGCACACACCTCCACCCGCCAGTTTAACGTCACCTGGAGATAAAAGGTACGATCAAGTGTACGCGTTCCGGTTGCTGCGTGAGTCTGTGATTTGTTCAATTTTGCAATGTTCGCATGTGATATTTTCTTGAATACACGACTTTTAAATTTCCACGTAATGTGCCGGCAAAATTTGTATTGTTTTGCGTATATGTGGAATTTATACGTATACAAAAAAATGTAACATGTAATTACGAAAATTAAGGAATCAAGGAATAGAGTGAAAATATAATTCCAGTTTTTCTGTGGACATGCCGTTTAATTTTACGTCTACTTTACAATAAAACTCCAATAATACTTACCCCATAAAACTAATTGATTTTAAACTTAAATTATGTACAATTTGAAACAAATTTAATTAGGGGCGAAATATTTTAAAGTACAGAAATAAATAAATAATAAAATTTGTTTAATACCAGTATTTCACACGGGTTACGACGGATCTGTTCATAGTTATGCTCATGAAAATATACCCGCTAATTAGACAGATGGTGACACAATCAATTAAAAATTTACTCGCGTACTTATGTGATAACAAAGTGAACATAAAGCAATAAGCCTTTGAAGCCTTGATTTACTTACATAATACGCGTGATTAATTATTGTTTGTATAAAATAAAAAGATTCAATTGTGTACATATAATAAATAAAATTGAAAAAGTTTTGTAATAGGAAAAAGGTAATTTTATTATTTTTAAACAGCAATAAACTTACATAGCAAAATCAATTTGGAAACGGGCCAGTGATTTCGAGTAACTTGCTTGAAGACGTTACAAGTTGTTGCGATACGAATTGATATCTTGAAAAAAGGTCGCCTCTAATTCCGTCCTTTCTATTTCAAAGTCAAGGTCGAGTGAGTAAATTCGTTCGGAAAAACTTACGGAGAGTTCGGCTCTTTTCAGTTTCAAACTCCGGATGCTGCGCGTATTGTTTAAATGAGTTGTTTATTTTCATTCATTTGAATTTATACTTTTTAAATCTTTTGAGGAGCTTTCGCACTAAATATTTTTGGTCGAATAGAAGAATAAAATAATTCGGGGTGAAATTAAATAAAACTATATATGGCAGTGATATTTAACCATTGTAAAATCTATCCAAAAATAAGTGACAACCAGAATAAAATTTCTTTGAAGATATGGATGATGTAAAAATTTTTGCTATATTAAGTTTTGTATACATGTATCTTTTATTTAGTGAAAAACAATTAAATGAATAGCGATCGACTGAAATGATTTAATTTAGATTCTTGTGGATATGTTTTTAATAGTATGCTGGATACAAAAAAATAAGTTAAATATGAAATAAATAAGCCAACAACAAAAAATGAAGTACTTATTAATCCCAATATATCGATAATAATAATAAAACCAGTAAAGCACGACTAAAATTCGAACAACAAGGCTTCAGTATACATCTACGCATATATTAATATTTAAATATTTCGATAAAACTACTTACAAATCGCAATATTATCATTCACCATTTAAACATACTGTTCAGTATATCTTTCACCTAAAAATATGAAACTATGAAATTACGACTACAATAAACTAAGAATCCTTGATGTAGTTTTTGGAAAAGTTTAGGTAAACTTCTACTTCCGTATTTCAAAATATGTAAGACACGGGCAGACATAATGATATGTGGGTGATCTTATATAATGGTTTAGTTTCCTGTTATGGTTTCCTTTTTTTATACTATTAAACATTATCACCTTAAATATTTGAATTGTCTCCTATTTACGGATGATATATTTAAAAACTAAGTTGTTTTAAATGATATGACAGAACATTCTAATTATAAGTTGAATAATTGTGTAGATATTTTTATGTAAGTCGGCTTACTATATCTGTTGACTAAAATATATGAAGACCAAATAACCTTCTTAGTTATTTTCATCGCGTATTATGAAAATAAATTAAAATCAACGCTTCAAGGGCATATTGTTTTATGTTCATTTTGTTATTACATTTTTTATAAGGATATTGCCTTCAAATCATTTTTTATATTATGTTGAATGAATTTAAGTAGAGAATCCTCAAAATATTACGGGATACCGTATGATCTTTATGTAGAATATATTTAATACCAAATTCACGATGCAAAAGTATGAAAGTACCTGCATCTGAACATGTCAATGAAACTGCTAAAAATATCTCATGAAAATAGCCGGGTCCAAACCTCTTGTTAAAATATATAAGACTAAAATATTTCTTGGTAAAATGTATTGTTAGAAATGTTCCAGTACTATATGCATGACTGCCAGTTAATTTGCTTTCTGGAGAATCATTAGTTTGGAGAATCAGTAGGGTTTATTAAGTTTTTATAAAAATAAATTAAGGTTAGAAAGTCCTTTGTATTATGTCCCTTTTGTCGTGTTTGTTTTTGTTAAATTGTTATATTATTTAAGTTCGTTTTTTATTTTTTTCGAAGTGGTAAGTGAAAGTACGAAACTCGAAAACTTTTAACACAATTAATTATTCTAGAGAATGGAGTTAATGAAATAAATAGATATTTCTCTTGATTGCCCCTATTAAGTTCGTTTCCTAAACCAATTAATTTGCAAATCTGGTCTACATGTTAAAATTTATATTTGATTATAAATACCACGCGATAATTTTGTGAAAGTATGCTTAGCATGCTTATAATTTTTATTTTTTATAATTTACGAGGATTTCAACACATATTCGTTATAGAATGACTATACCTCATTCTAAAACGTTGGAAAAAATTAAATGTTTTTCTCCGCCATACGTAGAGGATTGTCAATAATTAAATTTGTCAGATCTTAATATATTAATAATAATAGGTTCTTTTATTAAAATAAATCATGAAAATTATATGTGTATACATGTTATTTGGACGTTTTAGTTGAAGTTCATAAAAATATATTGTAATTTTCACATTTTTATAATAAGAGCAAATAAAACATTTGAATATTTTCATTCTTGAAGATAAAAATTGATATATGAAGAAACAATGGGAAATGGGAATTTTATTAAAAATGGGAGAGTCAAACGTTTCCGACGTAAAATATTGAGTGACGCTCTTCTTATACAACTTCCTGATATACCTGGATTTTCTTTACATACCAACAATTTTGTTTTTTGTTTTATTTGCTTAAAAGAAGTAATTTTGTTCAAGTTACAATGCTACATGTAACATCTTCTTTCGAAGATAATGGATTTTTTGTATGCACGGTTCCTTTTAAGATATTGTGTGTGTAAATTTATAAAAAAATTAAACATGTGACAGTTTTAAAATTAAGTATTTCGAGATAAAAACAGTTGATTGTCGTTAAATAAAATTTAAAATACCAATTTCATTCAGAAAATTTAAAATAATATTCATAATTATTTGTCATATTTTTCGTACACACAATACTTGCGCGCACATTATTCAGAGTTGCTCAGGGTAATAACCCGCGTACACCTGTGGAGACATCTAGCTGCCCAGGTAAGCAGTACTCTCCAGGCAAATATTGGATGTGTTAAAAAAAGTCATGTGTAGTATTTTGTTTTACACTCAATTAGAAAAAGGAAGTCTTTTACGTTTCGTTTCAACGACAATTTATTCCTTTACAGCCAACGGATGGCGCCTTTCTTTGTCCGACACTTATTCCTGGACACCGTTCATAAATAATAAAATATGCATACATATACACAATAAAACTAAGAGTGATTTTTAATTAGTGTTGCATTTTATATAAAAATCATTACCTTTGATGAATGTGTACACACACACATTTATACATGTATATATTTACACTTTGGATTGATAATTTTACTCAAATGTTAGTACCCATATTTTTTGCGATTTTTTTTAAATCAGTAGTCAAAAACTTAGGGAGAACACTGTAAAGGCTAAAAAAGGTAAACGGACTTTCTATTTTATTTAAAAAAATCTGTGCAATATCATATAATATTGTCTAAGGGAAATGCAACATATTTCCACCAAAAAATATTATTATTGCCAGAAATTTATTTAAGCTTCATTTGAAGCATATGCGATCACAATTTCATGTCTACGGGTGGATGCGTAACGGACGAGTGAACATTATAAATTTATAAATAAGAAAATGGAATAAGTGAAAAATTACAGTTTAAAATTAAATATTGACAAATTTTGAAGTATGAATATTTTAAACATTTATAAGACTAAGAACGATTGTCATCAAGTACGTAATCATTTCTAAATAAAAGAGCTACCAAATTTCCTTTTTTCTAAAAAATTACTAAAATAAAATAAGTGCTACAAATAGAATCTCTGTTAGATAATTCTTTGTCGTACGAAATTTATAAAGTATCGACAGATTTATTGGGGACCTGCCACGTTGGATGTTAAATGTCGTCCTTTAGATTCCTCGGGAACTTTTACAGTTTACATGTCGTTTATAAGGAATAGGAGAGATTATAGATCTCTGAGATTTCTTATAAACGACACGTGCATTGCGCCACAAATATAAAGCGTTATATTTGTGGTTTGCGTCAAGAACTTTGTAATAAAGAAATAAATTTACTCCAGAATTACTTCATTACCTTTTAGATTAAAAATTAGAAAATATATACTTCTTTATTTTATAAATATTTTTGAAGTCAAAAATTTCACGGAATAGGATTAAATAACTAATTATAAATTTAATGTCTGTGAATAGTAAAATGATTGAAATTTATCTAATTTCCTAGTTAACAAGATTAAAGCTTCAAAAGGCTTTCACAATAATGTAATTACTAACATATAAATTATAATTTTAAAAAAATTACTACATCTAGTTTTATGAAATCAATATCACCTCGACTTCACTGCTGATGTAAAAATGTAAAGTATAAATAAATTCGAAGTTAATCATTCGTTGTAAATAATTATTTTAAAATTAATTTGAATAATTTTTAAAGATATTTTAAAAATGTCTTCGCTTTAGAAGATGTGCTATTAGTTGATTTTAATTTTATTATATTATCTCAAATTAAATGTCCTACGAATTTAAATGAAAACCTTTCTGTAAATAGACATTTAATATTAATTGTTACAAATAGTTAGTCAAATTTTAAAAGAAAAATAATTACCACTAGGAGAATATTTATGTCCAAACAGCAATATATTAAACCAATATTTTTTTTAGTCCCAGAAGAAATATATGGAAACAAAGGAAATGTGACTGTTTCAGATTTAATTATTTAGATGCACATATTTTGTTTCTCATTTTTTTTACGCGAATTTACACATTAAAATATGTCATAATAAAATAATGGGATAAAACGCCTTCATGTTTTTTTTATATTCTTTTGCTTCTATATGTTTCAGATAACAGTAAAAAGATAACGGTAACCCTGGATTTTAGGTAGGCCTCACATGCTATTAAACATAAACAAGAAGCATCTGATTATCAAATATTTTGTAATTTTATAATTGATGAAATGCCTATTAGAAAACGAGTTGAATGGGACGGCACAAAATTTCTGCCGTTTTTACCTTCATGATAGCGCTAGTTTTTCGAACGCCAGAACTATAAAAATAATCCGTTTTAAAATCATTTAGTATTTTATTTGATAAATATTTTAAATAGATTATGCGTAATTTCACTTAAGGCTCCGCACATATTTGGAACTAAGTAACAAAAAGTAGAGCAAAGACATAAAGTTTTCATGCTAATATTGCATGTTTTAAATCTTTTGGCTTGGTTGATCTAACTTTTTCTCGTTTTAGAATAGTTTATTTCCAATCTATAAAGAGAAAATGTTATGGCTTTTTATGTGATATGGTTTTTAATATCAAATATTCGGGCATACGCAATGACGTTATATTGAGTGAATTCGTTATATTAAATGGACACGATTAAGGGAAAAGTAGCAGTCACAGGTTGCAATGAAGATAAGGTCAAAAGAAAACTTATACAAAAGAGAATATCACCAAAACGACAAGCAACTACCTTTTCTTTGGAGGCCGTGTTTTTCTATATTATGTATATATATATATATATATATATATATATATATATATATATATATAAATATATTCAACGAATTATATATATATGTACACACACATACAGAAAGTAACTTTTTTGTAGATAAATGTTAAAATACTAATGTTACACGGACGAGTCTACATCCCAGCACAGTCACAAATAATTATCCTTTATAAGCTTCCTAGATCTCAATGATTTGGCTGGCTTTCGTGAGTTAGTCAACAAGGATCCACAAAAATTTTGATAAGGGATGGCTTTTACATTCTATTTTACTTAGAATATTGTTTTTATAAGGCCGGAAATTTCTTAGGGTGGTATAAATGTTTATGTCTCACGTGCAATCAATAGTAAATAATAAGACATTTTCTGGAAAACAATTGTTTAATGTACATGTAATAATAGCTGCCTCCATTTCAGTTGAAGACCTGTATAATTTTTAAAACAACTGTGTGGTCGAGGCTTAACGCCTTTGTAGGACAACCGAGAAAAAGTGAGATAGTATTTATTTTTTACTAGTAAATAAATAACTATTTCACTATGGAGATGCAATGGTTGCAAAATACAGAAGCCACAAAAGCGTTATAACTGGTGCCATAGGACCATTTAGATAAACAAGCATCCGCTACTCCAGTGATCATTAGAATACCATTTTCATCTACAATGCTAACAGATTTTGAATATTTTACTTCTTTTCGTACCGCCTCATATCTGTAATGTCCTGCAGCCTTTACCGCCATTTCCAAATGATATAATAGAAAGAGTTATTCAACCGCAGATACATAAGTGGAATATAGATATGATGTAAAACTGTGCGCTACTAAACTAGACGCTCTCGTGGTAACAGCTTGTTGGTTGTTGTTCAGTTTCGTCTGATATTTCCGTGCTGCTCCTAAATCCAAGTTCCCGCCACAAATATCGCAAATAGGAATCAAATTCTAATATAAGGGTCGTCAGGTCGATCGGGTAAGGGTCGTCGTGGCGTCTCAATCAAAATTTTCGAAATTCGAATCAAACTTCTAAAAAAAATTAAAGAAATAATAAAGAATTGATTTCACTCATCAAAAATTATTTATTGAAAAGAATAAGGAAACGCGCTAAATAATCAAATAAATGGCATAAAATCGAAGCTACTTACACTTTGATTCAGAGATGATTAACTTGAGTATCAAATTAACGTTAGAATGACTACGGCAGATACTTTAAAATTATAACACGTAGTTATATATTAGTTTTATATTATTATTATTATTATTAAATATTAGTTTTTAATCAAGTAATTATATTCCCTAATTGCATAATATGCACTACATTAAAAAAGTATAAAATCTAGGATAATCGCTATAGTTCTTCTGTAATCTTCTGATCAGATTTTACTAACGTTGTTTTTACACGATTTTTTGCTTCGGTAGTTTCGGGACTAAAAGAGAAATTACAAATGTTTCCATACTTTTTAAAAACTCATTAAAAACAGAATTTAATATTATAACTTTTTGTTCTCATCATTAACAAATGATAGTCATATGTTATATAAAATAAAAAATAAGATATTTATTTATCCCCTCTCCAACTTTACACAAATATTTTAAAAATTACCTGGTATAAATTATGCAGGTTAATAATATAAATAACTTAACCAATTTGAAGTTTTTATGTCACATGATTTCTGAGAAAATCGGCGACATATATAGAAAAATATTATCTTGCTATGTTTTTTACATCTTCCATAGGCGTCAAAAAATGGTGTATATTTCAAAAACTATGGCAACTAGAATCATCGCTATAGTTTTACTACAATATTTACGTGAGTTTCTTATTTTAGAATTAAGAGGAATATATTTTTTGCATATTTTTCAGCATATTTCTAAGAAAATTATTCTTAAAATTATGAAAAAACCTTATATCTAATCATTTCAAACGACATATATATATATATATATATATATATATATATATATATGTATATATATATATATATACATATATATATGTATATATATATATATATATATACATATATATATAATTTAATAAAAAATAATTGAGCGCTTAATTTGACCTTCCCCCGCGGAAATTTTCATATCACTGCGTTTGAGTGTAAGCTTTGAAATAAATGCAAGCTAATACGTTTTATTATTATGCCTTATTTCAAGCTTTTCAGTCAAGCGATTGCTAAAGAAAACGGCTGTAACGGACGATCGGGCAGGTTGGTGAATTATCCTAAAAGAATTCTGCTTTTCCATTTGATATACGAAACAGTTTTCTCTTTTACCATTGCGTCAATAAAATTCATAAAATTATAGAAGTGGAAATTAACATTTTATCACTTTTTTTCCTCTTTCAAATTAAGGTATAATTGTTTGGAATGAATACAGTAAATTTTCCCTCTTCAGCAATTTTTGTTGTAAAAAACCTACATTCATAAAATAAATATATGAAACCTATAAAACGTAATCTTCTTAGGTTATAAATGAATATTTGATCTATTTTATTTTATCAAAACCATTATTCTGCACATTTCCAGAGTGTGAAGTAAACATGGCCAAAATGTCTTTCCTTAAAAATGTAAATACGCCCTTCATAATATTGCAATTCACCTCTATGTTGTCGTTTATAGTTGAAAAACTTATTCATTTACCTAAAAAACTTCAAACGTACATAATCATAGCGTCCAGTACCTAACTCAAGCAAAACGTATCCATTTTTACATCATTACTTAGCAAATGCTTTTTTCATAAGCAAAAATCGCACTACGCGCAATTTATATACGAAAATTTTGCAAAGAAATTTAGTCGTAGTTTTCTCCTGGGGTTTCATTTGCGACAGCTTCGCCTACGAATATTTATTTTCAAATGAAAACGTAAGCATTCGTCATCGGTGGCGTTTTTTTTCATTTTATGAAAATATGATGATAGCGGAAGCAGATGATTTTTTTGTAATACACGGCGCCGAAAGTTGACGATACTTAAGTTTTTATTTCTTGGTTTTTCCCCAAAGAGATAAATGTTCTACAAAATTTAAAAAAAAAAAAAAATATATATATATATATATATAAAGGGATAATAACTATATTTTATAAATGATACAAATTTTTAAAATAACTCAACGAGTTTAATAATATACCTTCAGTGAAAATATTTTATCACAAAATGTGTTTAACATAGTATAAAATAATTTATTCTGTAAGCTAAGTTAATACTTACGTGTTTTCGTAATAACGATTACTTATGTATTGGTATTTTTTATAGTAAAAACTTCATAATATAGTCTTAGAATTAATACAATTATTGTTTTCATATTTTCTTACTTCCAAATTATCTTAGACTAGAACAAATGACAAATGATTACACAGATCTAACAGCATTCACCGTAGCTTTTTTTATTAGATCAAACAAAAGGAAAACCCTAAAACTGTACTCAAATTAAACGCATGCGCTGTTAAAGGTCGGGTAAGGATTGTTTTTCTCGTTTTCTAACTGTGTTAAAAATCAAGAGTGTTGACACGCAATTGGAGACCTGTACTATAATTGTTTTCGTAATAAATAAATAGTCGAGTTTTTTATTTTTTTTAAATCTAATTTATTATTTGCGACTCTATACACGGAGATACAGAAACTTATTTTTGTTTAAATTGTGTTTCATTTTGTCTCTATTTATCATCACAAATTTTTATTTAAGATATTTATATGCAAAAGCTTCAAAATCTCGCGTGATATGTTTTAAATTAATATCTACATTCGATTAAAAAAAATTCTTGTTATTTGCTGTTTATATTCTCCATTTTATATTCTGTTACATTCGAAGTAATTGAACTAGATTATACTGCAGCAAAATTCTAGTTTTCTACATTGCTTTATAATAAATTACAACTATCTACAATAGCGTCTGAGTAAATAACACAGGGTAATGTTTCGCCATAATAAGGACTTCTAAATTAACATACTTTTCACTTAAAAATTCCTAATTATGGACACAGGTATAGGAATGGCTTACGAGATTTATTATTTTCTACTATATTTTTTTTAAATGTTGGTAGAGAAGTATATCCGCATGAACTTAACCTGCATGTAATATAACCCATTTGCTACTTCTTTTAAGTTTAAAGTTCAAAACAAGTGTCATGAATAAAATAATGTTTTGAGGCAATTGCTTTAAGCTATTTTAAAAATCATATCAGCACACACAATTATATATAATCATAAACAACTATAAAAAAAGCATCTTGTGTCTTTTATTATCAGTCTATTAAGCGGAAATTAAAGAAATGAGTAATCGTAAATGATAGTAGTGAACTCCAGTAATTAATATAATAAAAAGTATTTATGATTATGAACTGTATTTAAAACAAAAGTTCGTTAATGGATTTTGAATCGCAACCATTAACGGTCATTTGAAATTTATCGCGGTGATTTTTAAGTTTACCACTCGAAAAATAACAAAAAATTGTAAAGTTAATTTTATTAACAGAGGACAAATCACTTAGTTTTCAAAGTCTCCGGACAATATGCGTGGCATAATACTCGTAAATACTATATTAGCAGACTTTATCAATGAAATTTGCCC
This sequence comes from Druceiella hillmani, assembly GCA_039881145.1. Lineage (NCBI taxonomy): Eukaryota > Metazoa > Arthropoda > Insecta > Lepidoptera > Hepialidae > Druceiella > Druceiella hillmani. Next base: position 1,611,346 of record JAYKKI010000144.1, on the reverse strand, counting down.
CAAATAATTTAACAATAAATTTAAATTACAAAATACCATTATCATTCTTTAATTTTTTCATAATTGGTTCAATAGTTAGAAGTAGTGGAATGCGTTTTAAACTACTTTCGAAAATGACATGTAGCGAAAATTTTGCGTATTAAGGAAAATTTTTGCACATTTTTGTTCCACGACCTTTTTAATGATACTTTACTCGATAATGCCTTCGAGAAAACAAGTTTTCATTCCAGTGTTTGGAATATGAGAAGGTACTTCAAAAATATAAAAAATATTTCCCAATATCTTTATGAGCTTATATAATTTAACTTTATATATTCTTCTTTATCGGTCGCCGAATACACAATACATATGAACGGTTCAGTTCCTCAAAACGAAATAAATGGACCCTTGTAAGATCATTTGGTTTTCCGTCCGTTTGTCTGACAAAGCTTTTTCCTCACAATGGCTTTAGATATCAAATTGAAATTAATATCGTATGTTGAGGTCTATAATTTTACATCGCTAAAAAAATTGCAAGTTTTTCGTTCGCGGAAAACAGAAACTTTAAACAGTATTTTTTCCTTATTTTTCTTTTAGTCTTACTTATCATGAAAACCTATAGTATACTTCCGGTCAATGTAAAATATTGAAAATCGGCGTGATGATAAATAAAACCAAAAATTAAAAAAATAAATGATTTCTTATATTATGTGAAATTGTACATTTTTTTAATATGCGCCTGGATAACACCAATATGTTTACATCCTGAAAAATTATAATTATGGAAATATTTTAATAGAATTACTATATAATATTAAGTATTTATAAATGCCAAAATGTGCACGATATTCTGGTACTACGAGTTTTATTCGTGCTGAACAGGTTTTTTTATTAATTCATTGTTATGTTATAAACAAAAACAGAAGTAAATTTTTATAACGGTTTCGTCTATATATGTACACCACATAAAACGACCAGATTTTATTTTTGTGCCTAATACACGTATACAATATGAATTATTACACAGAAATATTAAAAACGTGATGTTTTAAATGAACGGCAAAATTAATTTATAGAAGATTGTAGTTGATTTTCTCAATTATTAAATAATGTCACACCTAATTGTTAATTTTCCATTTAAATTTCAGGAAACATTATTTGGAATAGTGTATGATTTCTAAATAAATTTTAGCCGTTTATAAAATTATTAAAATATTGTTTTGCATTGGACCTATTCTAACTAAGGTATATATCGTTACGTATAAAAGTGATGTTGTCACGTTTGTTTCAGCATTTCCGTAAAAAACATTTTCTATGGTTATATTTAACGAGTGCATTTAATCACTGATCAGGTAAATTACTTGCCTTGACTGGTTATTTATATCTTCACTTCATATTTATAATTGCATTTTATATCCCTCATATCCACATTCCCCTTATAAACATACTATCTTATTTCAATATATTTATTTCGGGACCGCTAATTACAATTCCATCATAAACAGTCGCTAGTGAAGAATGGTATATATACATGGGTATTTCAAAATAATTTATTAAAAAGTAACATACTAAATATATTTTTTTAATCTTAAGCAAAATATGTATAATTAGTTATATATTAATTATATGAGAATTCAAAGATATTAAAACAAAGTTACATTTTTCATAGTTTCTGAACCACGTGAAAAATAGTATTAGAGAGAAAACAATGAAAAACAGTGATAGAAAATATTTCGACCTGAATATTAACAGTTTTTCACATACACTTGTCTCAATATGTTATTTACCAAAAATAATGTACGAAACGAATCTAATAAGTTTCTTATAAACATAATTAGGTTTTATAATAACGGTTAAAATGAATGGATTCAAACATTTATATAAACAATATTAATAAGTAAATTAATGTATGAAACAAAAAATATTTTCTATTTAAACTGTTCACCCAGTTCATACTCGTAAATCCCATGGAACACTTCACGTAAACAAACCCTCATAATTTAGGTCACACAGATCAGTTTCCCTACGGAATTACATACTTACTCTCTTTCAACTCTGTGTCAACGACATCAATCTCTTAACAACAAAGAGTTCACGTTTATGGCTAAGATTGCGAGCCTTGATAGCCTTTTTTGTTCCCGTTGTCAACCTTTTCAATACTTCCGAGAGCTGTTTCAGTAACAATGCCATGAGGAAAAGCCAATCGTTTCACAAAATCGACTCTCATTTTCATTTCAAAGTCACCGGGTAACCAAGTCCTTGGATTAAATTAAATGTAGAAGGTTAATAATAATTTTTGAAGGGGTTAATCAACATATCAGTATTATAAAACCCTTGCATTCCAAACACTTCATTTATTTTATATTTTACGTAACAAACGCAAAAAAATAAGCCGCTATTTCGCCTTACCTTCTGTTGAGGTTAGAGATTGGCATTATTTTGAAAGTCCTAAATCCTTTTTCACAAAGTAATTATAAATGTGTATCTTGAGTGATATTGTAATACTGAATTTATAATCTTTGATACTAAAATATTAGGGCAGTTGGAGGTTAGTTAACATTTTACCATACTTCCTTTCGGTATTCTTCCAACTAATTCAAGTATTATTTATTTGACCTCAAATGTTTAAATTACTCATTCACATCCAATTTTTATAAAACGAAGGATGATTTTGAATTTGTGAGGTTTTAGAACATGTCCGGGAAATAACAGAAAGTTTTTTAAATTATATTGTAGGTGTGACTTTATGGGTACTTACATAGGATTATATCTATAAGTTTCTGACTACAACTGAAAGTACTTTTTGTTAGTTATTGTACTTTTGCATTGATAATACCCCCTGATTCCAGATCTTTATTTTAACACTTATTATATTCTTCTATATTTTAGTTACAATTAAATAATATTTTGGATAACAATCTAGTAGCTGGGATTCGATATGAGAAAAGAAAGAAGACGACGTCCTGATCAAAAATGTTAGGTAACATTCATAATGTTTAAAAATAGTTTAGTGTTATGATTTAGTTCAAGTTCATTATAATTGGATGTTTAAATATAATAAAATTTGTTTATATGTCGGAAACCAAAAAAAATTGACCTTTTAACTTTTTCTGTAATTAAAGGATCTTTTTATTAAAACTAGTAGTCTGTAGTATATATTTCACAATTTATAAAGGTTTTTTCCAGTCATTTCAAGAACGTCATACATACTATTCAAACATTTATGGTAAAATATAGAGAGGGAAGTGCAGCGTTCTATCTTTATTCCCATTGGTAACTAAGTTTAGGTGAATAAAAAGCAAACCACATATGAAAATTTCGAGAAGAAAATTTAAATTTCTGTTCCTTCGTAAATTCCATTTAAAGCAAAAATAAAAGCATGCAATGTGCAATATATGGCCAACGACTGAATAAAGGTGTACTCTCACATGAAGTAACCAAGTATTGATTCTAAAGATTTGGTGAACAAAATTTTGATCTCGACGATAATATTCATCTAGAGCAATCTACTCCATTAAATTTAGAAAAAATAAAAAGCCTTACAAAATAGACCCCGGTTGAGTTTTCGTTATATGGCAAAGATACCCTAATGTTTGCATACAGCAATAAAAAAGTAATAAAAATGTTGTTTTGTTACCACACGAGCCAATATACCTACAGTTCCAGAAGAGGGCCAATGTGTATATAGTGCCGCTGAGTTCCCTTAGTACTGATATTTTTTTAAATGATCATATTACCTATGTTTCCTTATCCATTGTATCTTCGGAATTTTAACTTTCTTATTCTCGTCATATGCTTCACTGACTGTTAAGTTATTTATGCAGTAAAACATTAGAGCTGCGGAAGATCTTAAAATTATATGTACAATTTTTTGAACTTTATTATTACTTAGAGTGTAAATAATACTATAAGTAATAATAACAAGTGTAGCCTAGGTGAACGAAGCCATCCATGAATTCATGACAATGACAATGAATGCAAGTAGTTGCGTTATAATCAATTTTGACCTGCACATTCCTTAACTGCTTTATTTATTATTAAAATTAAAAAATGGAGTTTCCATAATGCAGATTTTAACTACACTACAGGGTAGTGTAATGTTGAGGAAAAGAGAATCAATCACAGCTATTTATTATGTAATTGTAAGACCGATCACAGACCTATTACTTTTAAATGATTCAAACATATTTAAATAACTTAAATACCGAACTGTTTGTCTGTAAAGCAACATGTCCAGATGATACCGTCACTGGTTTTACTACGCATGAAATTTTGAAAGGTTGATATTTGACAAATGCAAAGTAATATTTGTCGGACTTTATTCATACACATTTACTTCTGCACAAATTGTGGTAGCAGGATTCTTTAATTGTATATTGATTCGATTATATAAAGGTTTTGAATTGTTAGTTTTGAAGGATTTTTGTTATTGGCGGTAGTGAACTGAATATATTCTAAAATAGTCAAAAATTCTTGTAACTTTACAATAATTAGTTAATGCTTATTATTATATAATAATTGTAATGGCACTGAAATGTTCGGTATTTGTTCTGTTTTCTTCCATGGATTTTTATATTCCACCAAACGTGGAGTTTATTATCATTAAAGGTAATAAAATATTTTCCCAGTAATGAAGAAGAGTAAAATCATCCTCTGGGTCGCTTGCCATGAAAGCCAGACTCTCACAAAGTGTGAATATACCATGTTTAAACGAATGTGATGCTTTATTACCGCAGCTATGTTACCATCATATTTTGATTTTCAATAAATGGGTTATCTCTAACCGACCGTGTTTTAATTGTTTGTTTCTGGCTCTTGGATAATCATATTTTTATAATTAAATTTAATGCATTTACGTAGCAACCTTATCTTATTTCTTATAAATTGTACAAAATTTAACACCAATACGTACTAATATGTTAACTGATACTTATGTTTGCGATTATTTTCTTCTGTATTCCTGTAAAATATTTTTACACTAATAAAAAATATATGGCAGATACTAATATCAGTTCTAATCGTATATTTTTCGTATTATTGAAATAATATGAAAGTATTTTTCACAAAATATGTAATATTTTACGAAAAATTCAAATTTACTTAAAAATAGAAACAAACTATTTTTTTAAATATACATACGAAAAAAGTTTTTAATTTATAATACAATGCATTAATTAATTTATTTACATGAAATTAAAATAGTGTACTGTTAATGTGAGTCCAATTCAATTAAAACCAACTTTAATTTAAACTCCTCCGTCCAAGTTACAATTTTATATTCTAGTGCTAATGTGTAGTGAAAAGGGTAACGTTTCTCTATACATCTTCAGAAAAACCAAATAAAGGAGCAAAAATTCCAGGTACTAAATCATGGAGAATTTACCAAAAAAATAAACAAATAAACAAAATAAAGAAAATGGTCAGGAAACTGACAACAGCAAACCGATTGTCAACGATACGATGAAATCGCTCAGTTAGTTTCAGATTGAAAATAGAAATAATTTCAGTCCGTTAACTAATGGGGTGAAAAAATTAACCAAACCAATAATGAGTGATTTGTGACACATAATAATATGGAACGCAAATGGAATAAACTGGCATACCCGTAAACTGGAAATGTTCTTGTCAATGAACTATCTCGATATTTCCCTCGTTTTTGAGACACACTTTAAAAAAAAATAAATAAATATATATATATATATATATATATTTATATATATATATATATATATATTAAAGTAAAAATGAAATCAGAAAAAGAAGTACAAACTTCCCTTATTACCACACAATGTACCAAGACCTAAAATAACAATTAAAAGATAACACAGAGAACTATTTTAAAAATTAGGATCTAGGTTTATCATTGAAGAGACTACCATATTAAACATAAGTTCTTTCTGGAAAAGTTTAGTTTGGAAATCAAAGAAGTGATCAGTAAAGTGCTATGCATATCCCTGAATGTAATTTTTATTCGGTGGGTGAGCATAATTAATGGCCCATTTATCGTAATACGGTTCTTTTGAATCTACTAATCGTCTTGATCTGTTGGACTTAACACCAAGTAATTACTGAAAATAAAAATCAAATCAAGGTAAAAAAAACTTTTTAAATTCAACGGTTTTATTGTACGATCGATGATGTACTAAAACTCGAAAATCTTTATGGACCAAGAATCTGGGGCTTCGACAAATCTAAAATAAATGTGTGGAGAGGATTTAGTGGATAACTTTCTTTTCTTAATATATTTCATGTAATATTAATGCTTCGCAAGATTTTATTTCATTGTTATTAACGCCTCCATGTTTTCACAAACAAGGTATGTAAATTAAGTAGGCAGCATCCTTAATCAATGGTTAAAATCATAATAATTTGTTGTAATGGAAACTTAATATGTGTGTGAAGTTTCATGAGAAGGAGTTAAGTAAAAGAATCTAAAAAATCTGTTGCAATATTAGAAGTCAAAATAAGGAACGTGAAACTAAATAAACCCGTTAAAAAATAAAACTTGATAAACATCATCAAAAAAGTTAGCAATTTTTCATTCCAGTATCAATATTACATGATATTATCACACATTTCTAAATTAAATATTGGAAAATTAGTTTTTAAAAAATGATTTATTTGACAGACCTAAAACAACCTTGATACGTTTTTTACTAATAGGTTTAGTATAACGCAGTTATGCCTTTTAGAAATCAATAGCAACAGAATACCATATCACTTTTGTACAACGGTTGGTTTTTTTGTTGATGTTTAGACAATTTATGTTAATTGTGCGTATACCAACTCCGACTGTAATACAAACCCTACGAATGAGAAGTAAATTTAGTCGAAATACAAAATTTTAATAATATTATCTTTTAAACTACATTTGTTAAAAACAGTTTAAAATATATTTGCTTAGGAGATAAATAAATCGTATGAGGACTGATCAGTATGATACCACATTATCTATGTCTGTGGAATACTGACATGACATAGAAAGTGTATTTTAAAATCAGTGACTAAAAATTTACTCTACTTAAACAAACGTAAAATATAATTAATTGGCAAATACAATAAAATTTAATATTGATTAAAAACTGTAAAAATCTGTTAAATCCGCAAAGACGCATATATGATTTAATATAGCCAAGGGCAGAAATAAAAAATAAGGGTATAAATCTCTGTACGTTGCAAGATTATATACGCTTTTATGAACCTATTAGCTATTAAATATTATTTTATTTATCTCAATATTTTTTATAATGGCTTATTTTTCTCTTGTTTATATTTATTTATAAACATTTTTTAACTATAAGAGAGTTTGTTAAAATTAAAGTATTAAATAAACTCATTTGCTTAAATGTTATGCCATGTTTTTAACCTTATTCATATTTTACAAATATATAACATTCAGAATTCCTGTGACTCCTCTATGAAGATATATACTTTTTCGTGTCATATTTTCCCAGCCGTTGTCGAAAAGCAATCAGTGTAAGAATTTTAAATATTGAACATTCTTCCATTGACCAATGGTTGTTTTTTTTTCTTTACGGAAATTAAACACGATTGACAAATCAAGTTTGTGATTTTTGTAAGTTTCAGCCGTTTTTCTCAGAAACCTTTTGACACCAAATTTGAAATAATAATAAATGCTATGTTTCAGAAGTAAAATTTTCATCGAAATGGTTTTGAATAAAATATAAAAACATTTATCTGAAAAATTTTTAGTGTCAAATGAACTAACCAAAATAATTGCCTTTTTATTTGTCATACGGAAGAAAGCGCAAGTTATGAGGATTCCAAAATTATTTCATACAACGTTTTTTGCAACATGAGTCCAGAAAATTGTTCACATATGTCCACAAAATAAGATCACCCCTTCCTCAACGGTCTTCTCCGCTTTCATCAAATCTGCTAAAGTAAAAATGAAAAAGGCGGTACTAGAAATTTACATAAATTTTATCAGAAAAGTGCAGTGATGATTTTAAATTTTATGTTTTTTTAGAACGTAAAATATTTAACATATTTTGAGCTTTTTCTAAATAAATTGTGCGAAATTTTCCTAAAACCGAGTTAATTTATAAAAGTATATGTATTACAGATTTTGTTTTACTGTCAAAATTGGTTGACTATTTATTCCCTTAAAAAGGATCCATCTCCTTGAGAGTTATTTTGTCACATGATTCAGAGAGAAAAGTATCAAGGGCATTACGGATATATGAAGAAAGCTAGGTTAGTAATAAAAACCGGTTTATTTATGATTAAGTACTACTTTATATACGAATAATATCAAACGAATTTAAACTTCTCTGACGATTGAAAGTATTAACCAAATTTTTTTTTGAAGCTTGTATTGTCTTCGAGAGATCGGATCGAAAACAGAACACTTGGGTGATGTTACTGTGTTTGTTTGAAGGACACAGTTTTGTTATCGACCTTCGAACGGCATTGGCGTCACACTTTTCAAATTCCATGCTTTACGCAACTCGCCGCGATCTTTGCTCGGAACTTTCTTTTCACATCGATATTGAAAGTTGTAAATTGGTTCAGAGAGTTTGATTAGTAATATGGCTCATTGTGACAGCACGTAATTGTCACTAAAGGTGATTGAATTAATTGATTCCATTCATTTTTAAATTACATTTGTGAAATGGTTGCACTATGTTCATTCCTGAATTTAATTTCAAATTACGCGTAAAAGATACATTTTATCATAAAACATAACACGCAACTGTTCATCAATAACTGCTTGGACAAAAGGCCTGAAAAAACCCCTATTTATCTTGTTCGTTTATGCGTTCGTTTGCCCGTTACGACACTGTAGCTTACAAATCATTATGTTTAGCTACAATTTGTTAAAAATAGGTAATATGATAATTTATAGCGTGAGATAAAGTCAGTTGTTTTTTGATTGTACTTTTACTTGTAAAAAAGGGGATTAAATATAAAGAAGTTTATAATCGGGAAGTAAATTGGTTATAAAAGCGTTTTAAATGTAGTTTGAATATTTTTGTTCATTTATTATTCTACTTTTGAGCTCGCTATATTCAGAACAAAGGTGCACATTGCATGTCTTATTTCTGACTTTTCATATACTTGGAATGAAAGTGTAAACGCGCATACATAGCCTATGCGAGACTTATAGCAATAACTATGTTTTTTTTTACATTTTTAATAGTTTAGGTGCAATAAATTTACTCTTTATAAGAACCTGTCAAATTCGAGTAGAAATCGTAATGCGAAATTTCCGTATACATTTAGACACTTATAAACATTTCAGTATACATTGCGTTTCTTTGAATTTATTTCAAAATATACATTTTTCACAACGTAAGTATATCTTTCAGAAGCGTAAAAACCTGATATACTTTTAAGAATAACTTTAAGATCTAGGATAAACGCGTTAGATTCCCTAAAATTTGATTCTATTTTTTCATTATTTTTGTTTCATTAGTTTTGAAAATAATGTGGGGAGCTTCATGAATTGTTTATTTTTGTTATTTTTGGAACGTATTTTAAATACGTTATTTAAAAGTTTTGAAAAAAATATTGTTATAGTCCTTATAATATGCCCTCACCGATGATACTCCACGTAATAAAAACATATTTGAGGCATTTAATTAACTCCATTTTAATTATCACATGAATATTTGAAAAAAAATTAAGAAGTGTCAATATGCGGCTGTGACAGACAGAAATATGAATGATTTCAGCTCGGGGTTCGAAACTAAAACCGTTCGTATTTGTTTGCTTATTAGCATATAATGAACACTAACTTATTTAGCGGAATATTATTATTGGTTATTATGAAATATTCTAACGGTGGGTGTATATAAAATATTTTATGACGCGAACGAAACAGATTATGTGTAACTTAATACTAACTTGTTTTAAATACATTGCTAAACTAAATAAAAATATTCTGTATAAACAAATAGATAAATCTAATAGCATGGTTACGAAAATATAACTTTAAAACACATGTCAAGTGCAGCAGAAATATTGCGAGAATTCTGTAAATATTCAAGCTATTAAAAATATCTAAGTACGCATAATATTTTCATTGAATTATTTACAAATATACATTTTTCACTACGTAATTTTATTGCCTATTAAATCTTTCACATGAATAAAGAAGTGGTGCGTATTTGAATAATTATGAAAGCTAGAATTATCGAAATAGTTTCTCTGCAACCTTTGTGTAAACATTTAAAACCCCTATTTTTCACAACTTTAGGTTGAGTCATTTCGAAAGTAAAGAGGAGAGCATATGTTTCGGTATATCTTTTAATATATATATAACCTAATTTTATTAAAAAAATTCCAGTGTTTAAAACTAATTCCTTTAAAACGAGAATATGGTATTAAAAATGTCGATTATTCAACCCCCTCCCCCATTGAACTTTCTCAAAGAATACATTTGATTTCTAGCTCTTGACTTGAAATTGGACTTAATTGTAATATATTTTAATTAATATCTTTTGTTACTAACTAAAATTTAAAGTTTCTATTAAACGGTTCCTGAGAAAAACGGCTGTGTCGAACGGACGGACGGACAAGTGAGTGATATTATAAAGTTTCTCTGTTTTGTGTAATTATTTGCTTAATAAGGGAATAAATCCCGTCATTACAATTAAATCAATTAAATGTATTCCAATTAAATCTTGGATTACTTTGAATACATGATTTAATTGTTTTATTTTTATTTTTTTAACAATTTCAATTTGATAATTAAACTTCAGACCGATACGAGGTGAAAAGATTAGAATATGATTATATTTTAAAAGATGTTTCAAAGACTGATGAAAATTAGGCTCATGAATATTATATTGTATTGTACATACCTTAAAATTTATCTTATTACATATTTCAATAAATGTCCAATTCTACTCTTTTGCCTGCAAAAAAGTAGTGGCGGAAAAAGCATATAAATTTACTTTTTAATTGTCCTTGGGCAAGTTGTTATGATAAACGGACCGATGATGGCTTTATTATGCCATATAATAATTTTCTTGCAATTGTATATTCCTTAATAGTTATTTAAGATTATTAATATTTACTTTTTGTGTGATCATAACTAGTCAAAATTTGTTACAATTCAATACCAAAAATAATTTTTTTTTTGGTCATTCTAATTAACCTTTAAAACATATAATTACGACGTCTACAATACCACACTTTCACGGCGTACATCCATTTTTACACTACAACTTCGTAAAACGCATTCTTTTCTAGCACCAAAATCGTATTAGGAGCAATTTTTATACATAAGAGCAAATTTTAAAAAGAAATTTGTACATAATTTATTGCTGAAATTTCGGTTGAGATAGCCTCGTCTGATGGATATTTATGTTCAAATAAAAATAACAAACGGCGATGTATTATTGCGTGTGACAAAGATATGGCCAGAAGAGAATCACTGCAAGTTTTGTATAGTTCGAAAGAAATTAAGCTTTAAACTTTTTACTGCAGCCTTTTCCTTAAATAATTAGGTACTGTAGAGATTAAATGTAGACATAGTGTGTACCTAAGGAGAGTAATGTGAGTCTGAAAATATACAGTGCGAAAGATTGTATTTCAATATATATGTATAAAATATAATTCGTACTGAAATCATTAAACTTGTTCGTGTAATAATGTTGTCTCTTAATAGGTTTAAATCATCTCAATAAAAAATCGAAAATTCCAATATTTTTTTAATAATAAGTTTAAAAATATCTTCTCGTAATTTAAAATAAATAGGAAAAGGTGGTAATTATATAGGTCTAACTCAAATTGCCGTTGCAATAAAATTAACTGCCAGAAAACAGGGAAAAACCTTAAAACTGTCTGCAATTTCGATATCAATTTAAAGAAAATTGTTTTATGCATTGTTTACGTATTAAATAAAAATTCTGTGTGTCTACACTTACGCTGTCGTCGTTTATTTGATGGTTTTTTTCTTTAAAGTCCAGTAAGGTTCAATTTATAATGTACGAGTCTATGTTTAACACGAACAAAGAAAATTATTTAAAATAGTTGTAGTTAGAGAGTAAAATATTCTGATATGATTTTCACTATCATTGAAAATTTTCCGCTTCAAAAAAACATTAAGTTTTACAAGGTACTAAAAATCCATTGAAAGGTTGATATGACAGCAATATTATGAAAGTAAAGGAATTAATTGAATTATAACTATAACGGAAAATGTATTTTTCAAAAAGCTACTACACGATAGGTTTATAATATAATTGTGGTTGCGCTGCATTACTGCAACTAATTTCTCTATTATGGTTTTTCGTAAATGTATATTAAGAAATAAATATCCATTTAAATTCAGTCGGATGTGAATAGTTGTTTCAACATATATTGGACTTGACGTCAAATAAGCAAAACGTTTATATATTTATATATATATATATATATATATATATATATATATATATATATATATATATATATATATATATATATATGTGTGTGTGTGTGTATATATATATATGTATATATATATATATATATATATATATATATACATATATATATATATATATATATATATATATATATATATGTATACATGTACACTTTGTTTCTACCGTAACACAGTTTCCTCAATAACTGAAGGTCGTAACCTCGTACCGGGAAAATTTTCTCTTTGGTAACGTTGTTATGCCATCTATTTCAATTTATTTTGACACGCCATGTATGCAGTAAGTCAGTGTCAAGTCTGCTGAGAATATTTTCTAATCATCGCTTGGCATTACGTCGTTTGAGACTTATTCTCTACTTTGTTGGTAAATCAAATTTCCAAGATTCGATACCTAATAATGCATACCTTTTGATCCCATTTTCCATCGCTGTTCGGAATAGATAAAATTATAGAATTCAGGAAATTGCACCAACATATTACATTAATATAAGAAAAACATGAAAATCTTTTATATATAGGTTTATCAAAGATCTTCACGTTTTTCTTATGGTGTGTATATCTCTATCTATTTGCCATGAAGGTCTGATTTCCATTTTTTGCTACAAGTTTGAAACAGAAGATGAAATCGAAATTGATTTAGAATTATAATTTTTTATTGTTGATTGTGTTGTTCGATAAAAACTTGACACATTTTTTTAAATGAGTTTTTGTTGGGATAATTATGGAAAATGAGGAAAAACAAACTGCATTGGAAATGAGGATATTTTAAAATTTTTCTGTATGTTTTAATATATATTAGTTCTTCTCCGTGGATCAAATGTCATAACAGATTTTAACAAAGTAAGTGTCTATTGATTCACTACGGTTTACGGGGTTACTGGATGGGTTACGGGGATACGGGGTACGATACAATACGGTTAACGTACATTTACTCGAACAAAACGATAAAATTTAAATAGTGCCCACACAGTTCGTATGTTATAATTATTTCCATACCTGTCGGTTTCTTTTTTTAAATTAAATTTTCTTGTATAACTTTTCAATATAACATTTTCACAATTATACTTAATTCAGTTTATCTACTTTAGGATAGGTGATTGCCATTCACATTTCACAAGCGGCCGTTTAGTGCGTTCTACACAATTATACCGAAAACAAAATTAATTTCATTTTAATTTTGCGAAATTTAGTGATAAAAACTCATACAAAGATATCATCAGGATCTCGTCTAATATTAAACTTTTTACATAAAATAAAAAATAAAGCACGTAAATACTGTCAGAGTTCAGAACCAACTTATAATCTTTAATGCTTCGGAATATTCTCTACGAAATGGGGAGGGAGTCTTCTTATCTTTGCTAAAAAAATGATCATATTTCCGATACTATATCGTGGCCTAACTGGATAGAGATACTTAACCCGATTAATCTATATAATAATTATCTACTCTATAAATACACTCTTATCTCATATATAATGTCTCCTCTATAATAAAAAAGAAAATTTTGTATATTTGTTAAATTCACACAAAAAAATAAGCAACTTTGTTTACTTGAAATTTCCACCTTCATTGAGCACCATAAGCTATTATGGTGCTCTACTAGACATAGGGTATGTAACACATTTTTAAACTATATGGGTAATGAGTATTAACGATTTAAGTTAAATCAAATTCTGGCATCGTTACAGCTATATTAAAATAAGAAGTTAATGAAAGGAGACTTGTTAAAAATGAACTTCATACAAGTAACCAGTAATCAGCATCTGATATACAAGTAACCAGCAATATGGGCCAAATCATAAGCACAGCTAGATCGAAAAAATGGGAAATTGTGGTTTCATCAATGACACTTTCAGTACATTAAGCGCAAGTAAAATTAAGTAGCGCTGATGCATAACAATGGTGAAATTATAGAATTTATAATACATCAAAAAAGGTACTAATATTCAGTTTCATTTAAATTTAACTTTAGTAACGATTCTTGGAACACGATCATTAAAAGCTAAATAAACTTGCCAATGTACGGTAATATGTTTGCAATGCAGAAAATAAAAAGTTAATTAAAGTGGTGTTTCTAAAGTGGTAATTACTTCATTTTAAACAAAGCACAAGATTTGTTTGCAACAAGTACAAACAAGGAACAAGCTTTAATATATTTAAAGGAACAAGCTTTAATATATTTTGCTGCCGTCGACTTTGAAAAGAACAGCGTCAACGCTATGCAACCTAGATAACAAAATTCTTTAACAGGCTCTTACACGGTCGGTATGGGACCGGAACGCTCGGACCACAACCGATCCCGAAAGTATGAGTACCGACGTGATCTATCGATAGAGGAAAGTATGTCTATCGATAGAGGAAAGATGCGCAATCACCATAAGCAAAATTAATATTATATTCGGTGGTGATGTCATAAATTATGAGTCACCGCGCTTGAGTGTTTTTTGTACAAAAATGTTTTGCGAAAAAAATTATCAACGCTTATAACTTTGCAACAAATTATGATACAGTTGTAAGTTATATGTGGTTGGATAGTGCCTGAAATAGTGTGATAGAGACAATTTATAAACATTTTGTTACTTTTGGAAATTACGAGTCGCTCAAGTTTGGTAAGCAGCAATGGCGCGCATAAAATCAAAGAATGTGAAACGAGTTGCCTCCAAAATCAATGAGACAAAGTTAAACACAAAGAGGTAATTAAAAGGCTTTGATTAAGCCAAAAATCATCGATAATGAGAACCTAGCCAATTTGGCTTCCAAAATTGGTGTCCACGATGAAAATTTAGAGCTACGCCCCAGTATAAATGGAGTGACGTCATCTTCGACTCTTTTAACAATAGTGAATAGTGAACGAATCATTTTATTTTGAACGTTACTCAATTGGGAGCGAAATACAACTTATCGCTATTTCCATGCAGACCGATAACGCTTCACGAAAGATCCGCATTAGATCTTACCTTTGTGTGCAATATGAATCCTGCAATAATGGCATATGTTAGTTATTTTAGTTACCATAGATCGATAGTTCATAAGTTAACGATGTAAAGAGAAAGGAATGAGAAATAAATATATTGAATAATGCAAAATGTATTTCGTTTATTGTCATAAAGTAAAATTGTGTTAGGAAATTCTTAATGAATAAAGATAAGGGTTCCTTAAAAAAACTCAGGCACGACCCGCTCCTGCGCACGCCCGATTCGAAAGTTTAAAATACTATATAAAAAAATATCCCCAGTACATGCCAACGATTTTTAAGTATTTTCACTTTATATTCTTCTTTTACCTTTTACACGATTTACGACTTTAGTTCATTTTTATACAAATATAATACGAAGTCTCCGTTATAACTTTTCGTTTCCTTCTATCGACCCGGCAAATCTAATGTCTAAAGTTTATAATCTGCATAAATATAATTATGTGTATATTATATTAAAATGTTAAGCGAAAAAATTAGAATCATTTGAAAATATTACTATATTTGAAACATGTTTAAATATACTATATTTGAAACGTGTTTAATAAAACGAGATTGTATAAATAATTTCTATTACAGTAAAATTGACCTATAGATCATTGACATATTGTTAATTTTTTATAATTTCATAACGGGTCCATAAACGGGTGGTAGCAACTACTTAGGTGCACAAAGTACATATAAAAATTATTTTTATTTATATTTTTACTGAGTGTAATTA
The DNA here is from genome assembly GCA_039881145.1 of Druceiella hillmani. Classification (NCBI taxonomy): domain Eukaryota; kingdom Metazoa; phylum Arthropoda; class Insecta; order Lepidoptera; family Hepialidae; genus Druceiella; species Druceiella hillmani. The sequence goes on along the minus strand of JAYKKI010000144.1, from coordinate 1,595,274 downwards.
ATTATTTTAGAAATCAATAATTACGTTGTATATAATACAATATTACAAAGAAAAATATAATTAGACACCAAAAAAAATTGGTATATCAAAACTCGTGCATTTTGTTAAAAGTGTTTAATAATATTGTTGACATTATAATTAGAACTAAATTTCATTGAAAACTGGAAGCACATTTTGTACATGAGGGTTTTATATAAATACTCGTGAATTCTGCTATTTATTATTACTTTTACATTTACATAAATTCAATTAATTTTACTCAAAAATGTAATATTTTATCACTCTGTTACAAGAAAAAGTCATTAGCACCTATTAACTTCTCGTGGAAATAAAATGAAATGTTTTTTTAAGAAAACTTACAAATATGACATTTTTCAGAAAATATTACTAACCTAGATAAGGTTTTTAAAATGTTATTATTTTTTTACTAAAATAATAACAAATCTAACATAATTAGTAATAATTAGTAATGACCACTGAGCTATGACTCTATTCCAAATTATTGTGCATCAAATTATTTATTTATTTATTGACGTACTTTAATGTATACAGTTAATATATATATATATATATATATATATATATATATATATACATACACAGTGTAGTTATTGCTACGAGGCCAATCTCGCAGAGCCAACCAAAGCATCAATCCAGCCACGCTCGACGAACTATGAAACTAACAACCGTCATTATTTCTGCTTGAACATCCATTAAGATTTTGAGGGTCGATATATCTATCAAATTTCAAAACCATATTGAGTCAACTATTCTATTGGAATTCTTTAAATAAATAATCTGTCAGAAATCAAGTCACGCAAATCCATTGACCTAGTGTCAACAAATTTGCGTGACTTGATTCCATAATCTCTCATAACCGCGTATCGCTAACATTGATCCCTTAGTAACACAGACGTCACGTTTATAGCCAACATTACTGGGCTCGATAGTCTTTTCTGTTAACTTTTGTCCACTCTATCAATACTACTGAGATTTCTTTCAGTTACAATGCCACATGGAAAAACAGATCGTTTCGCAAAATTGAGTCTCATTTTGATTACAAGGTTATTAGAAAGTAAAGTCTTTAGAATGAATTGATTTTAATGGACGGATGCTATCAGTATATCAGCATCAGATTATGATTCTGTTTTAAGAATTTTCATTTAGTTAATGTTTTAAAAAGTAAATAAACAAAAGAGTAATTTAAAGTTTCTGCCGACTTTAGATATTGGAATTACTTTAAAACACAAATCACTTTTCATAAGGTGATATAAAATCATACGTAGTAGTTCATTTGTATTAAATATCTATTGTCGAAATGTTGAGCGAATTGGATTTCATTCGCTATTGGACTTCACTTTCTCTTAACAATCTTAATAAGCATAAACTTATGAGATATACAGTGATAGAAGGAATCAAGACCAGTTTATTCGAGTCTAATTCATTGTATTTGTAATAAATTATTGAAAGTATTTAACCTTGAGGTACTCATTATAAACCGAGTATTAATTTGGATGTTGCAAATTTATAAACAAAATTTGGTTTGGAAATCTTCAGACATTGTCGGTGAAATAAGACAAAACCAGCAAGGTTCTATTTAAGATATATTTTAAGTAAATATGAGTGAACCACAAATTTGGTTCAAGAATAAAACTTATGGGCATATTACTATTAAAAGTTCAACAGGAGTGAGATGACAAATTAAATGTCAGTAGATGGCGACAGCCCATTTCTAAATTTATTTAGTAGTATCGTACTTCTATATTTGCTGCATTCAGTACTTTGGTCGGTATGATATCTTTAAATATATTGCAATTTTATACAGTTTTACTGTGATGCATAGGGAAAAGCAGTCCTACGTAAAAAAAGTTTGGTTACATTGGATAAAATTATGATGCTAGGAGTTAATTATTTTTAATACCAAATAGATATTTTAAATATTATATAGAATAAGGTTGTTATCATTAGAACGTTTCTTTTATTGATTTGCCAACATTTCTCGAAAACTATCACGAGTATAAGTAAGCGAAAACTCTTTACCTTTGCACAGCAAAAGTAAACAGTTTTCATAAATTTATTATATTTTCAATATTTATACAATAATAATCTGATGTAATGAAACACTAATACATAGTTGTGTTTTCACTATAATACGTCTTGTTGCAGTCAATGGAACTTTTAGGACATACCATATTTGAACCAACCCAATGAAGGCCACTAATGTACCTTTTATATTGGTTAAATGGCAGAAAAGTGAGAGTATTAAGACTAGAATTTCCTGAGGGGAGAAAAAAAGGGGCAACTATCATAGTTGGAAAATATGAAATTAGCCATCGATCACAAAGATTTAATAAAACTAAATATATGGCGGAATGAAAACAGTCTTACAATATTATGAAACGGTGTCTCAAAATATTCCTAGGTCAGGCTAGAGCAACCTCATTCAGTAGGGTGACAGCAACCAACAAACAAGTAGTAAAAGAGATGACTAACTGACCGAAGTCGTCGAAATGTTCAATATTGATAAAGCGCCTATAACAAGAGTCAAAATACAACAGCGGCTTGCCGCGCAATTGTCGCAGGACAGTTTGTATCTCCAGTGATTCCTAATTAAGAAGGAAGAGTCGTTAGACTCGACGAGCTACAGATTCTAAGATTTCCACTTATAAAATCAATATGGAAACTGAAAATTTAAAGAAAATAAAGAAATATGTTACAGGATTAAACGTTTTAAGAAAGAAAGCTCCTAATTAAAGTCAATGGTATTCCATCGAATAAATTTGTGTTCCATCGAAGTCGTGATTAAATGTTTATGAGGTGTAGATGGGCCCATAATTAATCTGCTTATGTTAAAAATGCTTAAAAATGTATTTTTGTATAATCCATAATAACCAATGGGTATTACTTACCGAGACATAATAATTTCCTAATGTATCTAAAGAGGGATGTCTATTTTTCATTGATTTTTTAAATTTTATTTGTTTCATATTCACTCATCATATTGTTACTTATCATAATTTTAAGTAAATTTATTACATTAATAACAGACTTAAATTTGATACACATTTACCATTAAAATAGTTTTTAAGTTTTATTCTCTGGAGTTATAAATTTTTTCAATATTACTGAACTCTTTTTATTATTATTACTAAAAAGAGACTATTATGGTCGCATCTCACGTTTTTTTTATTCAAAAAGTATTTATAACTCTTCAACTCCAGAAACGGATCGATGTTAGCTCAGAACTTCCTGATTCACATCATGCCAATAATTGATAAAAGCATCTTTTATTTTCACTTCTTCTCACATCGAATTTTTTCTCTTCCATACTCTTTGTTCGCCTCGCTGTTTGTTTGTCTATTATGTAATAACAAAATTAAAACTGCCGGCCATATTAAGATTAAAATCATTTGTACAAGTTTACGAAATTATTTACAATAAAAGTTAATAATAAATTGTGTAGTCTATATAGATGAAGCCTTTAATGGAAGCGCCGTAGTTTCTGGCGTTTTGCCAAACCGACAATGTCAAATAAATAAATAAAAAATATTTCATAAATTTAATAGAATGAATTGTTTGATTTTTAACGTAATTTAATCAATCAATCGATTTAAAATTTCACATTGATTAAGCAAATTAGATTTTATTAAGTGTATCTGTTAAGAGTACTCTGTTTATATAGGATACGTCAAAGGCTCAAATGCTATCTTTGTCTTTATGTAGATGATGGACTGAATTTCCAAAGAAAAATATATCAAATAAGAGATGGTCAATGATATTTAAGAAAACATTAATTTAAAGACGTATTTTGCCACTAATCTATTTGGTAGGCAAACAGAAAAATCGCAGTTAGTACAATTGAATTTATCAGACTAAATGCATTGAAAAATTTTTGAAAAAATTTGTGGTAAATGGTGAATATCCTAACAGTTTTCCAGCTAATCCTCATACGAAATTACAGTCGGCCAAAAAAAGACTACCTATACAGAGAAACAGTGGGATTACTAATTGATGCAGCAATCATAAACATACTTAGTATAATATTTGCTGTGAGTCAAATGAGTAGTTTTATTATATGTTTTATAAGTCATATGAGTACACAGTAGTAACTAAAGAAACCAATTGATATGGTTTATGCTATTTGCATAACCCAAATACCACAGCCATAATCGACGACTTAAAGTTAAATTAAACATTCACGAGACTTAAATTGTTAATTTACAACCTGATATGACTTTTTATCTGTAATCTTTAACTTCATAATTTAATGCAGCTGTATTCTACTTGCAACTTTAACTTCATAATTTAATAAAATTTTAGTATTTCAATAACTTCTAACTTCATAACTTTATACATCGGTTTAATTTTATGTTCTATATGTACACTCTAACGTTGTAATTATTTCACCTTTGTATTTCGTATGTAATTTACAATTTTGTAATTTGATAGAACTTTTAAAAGGTTTAGGACTAGGAGTACATTTGACCATAATACCTGGTTTTTCGTTTGATTTCAACTCTGTTTTTCTGATTTTATATAGAAACTTGAAGCCGGTTAATGCCGGTAATAAAATATATATGTTAATAATGTAAACTTTTGTGCTTTTGAGACAACTGACTCCTTAAGAGAAATCTTCATTTAGCATGAATAACATTGTGAAGATAAATATTTTAAAAATTATTTAAAAATTCATGGAAGGGAAAATAAATCATTTTTTCAAAAAAACTTTAACGCCAAACTGCATCTACTTTCTTACAAAACAAGCAAAAGACAAAGAGAAAAACTATGGAAAAAAATTAATGACAATGAAAAGAATAAAAACTTGATGAAAAATCCTGTGCATAAAGTTATTAGATATCAATGAAAATGTGCGTATTTTGCACTGAACGAAATCGCATTTCTTAACTCAATCATACGACAACTTTAAAATAGAGATATTAAAATAATTTTTTACAAAAAATGATTTGCTTTTTGACTCTATTTTCGTTTAAAGATAAAATAAAGAAAAATAAAAATTATTTTATGCATCATATGGTATTAACTGACAAAACGGAATTCCTCACCACTAAGTAGATTAGAATTTCAGATTTATGGAAATGCAAAATACTTGTACGTTTTTATAGAAAATTTGTATTAGTTTTGAAACATTTCAAAAATTATTACAAGAAAATTTGTTACCAAAACCATCAGTCCTTTCATTTTTGGAATCTTATTAATATCCTAAATTTTTTCGAAATTTTTACTAAAATTAGTAGTTTTATAAGAATATTAAATAAATTGTTTTAGTATTTTGATAACATATATTTTAAAAAATCGTCCTCATTCCATACGTCACCTTTTCTTTAACTTTTTCCAGAGTTTGTCTTTCTAGAATTTTTTACTTGTTATAAAATACGAGTCTTCTATGTAGATATTCCTAAAAATACATCTTAAAATTGGTAATATCGTCAAAACTAAAGGCATGTTTCTCTTGTATGTCAATAGATCTAGAAGACATTTTGCGGATACTTAATAGCACCGCACTCATTATTTTGTCAGTCTATTAATGAGGAAGATTATTTTTTGATAAAAGAGAATAAATAGGTTAGAAAAAATTAGGCAAATACATTTTGAGTAAACTGGTATTATAATTTTAAATATCCATTAAGTGATATCATGCAATTGAGCGGTTAACTTCTTAGGATAATTACTATTTTACTATAGATATTAACTAACTTTAATTCTAATTTCTTTCTCAATTCCTTTTACGAAGTTTAATATAGTTATATATGGGAAAAAAGATCTCAGATATAGTTAAACTTAAAAGCCAATTAATTTTTAAAGTGAGATTTATTATTACCCAATTCTAGTATGAACATTTCACAGAGCTAGAAATTTGGTTTCCTGATGAAGGACAATCCGACCATTTAGGATTTTCAAATTTATTTAACAAACCACTGGCTTGAAGGGCAATTTTTAAATAATATTTCAAAGATTTTCAGAGACAATTAAAATTCATCAGACTAATCCAAAATGGTTTTTAAAGATAAATAATATCCATAAAACGGAGATAATTAAGATGAATAACACGGATGAACAAAAAGCGTCTAGCAAATTAATACGTGATTGTAGACTATAAAGGCCAGTAAACTATATTATCGGTTCTTATTTATATTTTTAAAATAATTAATAAGGTACAATTTTATATTAAAATCGTTTTTAGAAAAAGTGAGAGTAATGTGGAACATATCTAACTCATGCTTTCCTCAATATCAAACCTTCACTTGATTTATCACATCTTTTAAGCAAAGTGTTGAGATAAATGATCTAAACAACCTAGCTTTTGCGAGCAATTGCGTAAATTTTGTTGCCCTTCTGTCATACTAATGTCAACATTTAGACAGATTAAGGTGTCAATTTCACACGGGCTTCATATGGGTCAAAAGTATTTACAACGAATTTTAAATATTTTCTATAAAAAATTGGTAAAGTATGATTTCTCTCAATTTTATAATCTCTATTATTTATGAATTATATATTTCTCGAAGACGAGTCAAATATAAATATTTTATGACAATATTTCGAAATACCACCAAAAACCAAACTTAAGGGGGTATTCGTAACCCAAGAGTCAACATCTTGTTAACGAAATAAATAATGACAACCAACTTTGACAATATTCTCAAGACTCGTTCATTTGGTAAACTAAAGTTTGAAGATAATAACTTTCGTGTTATAAAAAGAAAAGAAAAAGCTGACTTTAATGTTGAAAGAAATATTGATTTGGTTATTGCATGAATTAATTTAAAAGCAGAGAAATTCATTCTTAGTCCGGGCATATTTATTTTAGATTGTAGCTAACATTTCTTTTCACGATGAAATGTATTTTATACATCGTTACTTCGCATTAAACTAATTATTAAATGCATAAGTTTAAAAACTTTTTGCATCTTTCAGTTTTTTTATATGATGTGATTCACGATCGCATAATTTTATAGAATGTTGCTTATATATGTGTATATGTGTGTATATATATATATATATATATATATACACACACACACACACACATAGACACACACACACACACACACACATATATATATATATATATATATATATATATATATATATATTGAAGTCAATTTCCACTCAGTCACCGAATGTCTTATACGTTTCTAAATCTCTAAAACTAAAAAGTCTATAAATTTTTTGGCACTTACTTCGAAAAATTTGTTCCAAAAGCAACCCATGATGGTGTAAAAAAAAGACCTGGAAGATCGTGGGTAATTTTAAAATAATGAAGGAATATTCTTAGGCTCCTAGAAAGAAGTAAAAGTATAAGAAGTTCAAGGGTTATCAAATTTTGATTTGTAATTGTAATTTGGATTCAGTATTTATAAATTTTATTTACTGATATCATGCAGCAAGTAAAGAAGGTGTCCACTCAGTAATGGAGCAATGAAATACAGATTTAATAGTAATTGCACTAATTTCATTGTGTATTAATGAGTGAAATGAAATAATCCCAATTTAAGATAAAGGATGCTTTTGTTATTAATTATACTTTAATTATTTAAGAAATTTTTTCCGTTGCTTCTGTACTTTTCGAAAAATCATAACGAATGTTTTATTTATCATCTTAAACTAAATGACTTAATAGTTCACTTTCGATGCAAAATATTTATTATTTATTACTTCGTGTTAAAATGCCGAATTTGATACTTCGTCGTAATCATTAGGTACACAATTAACCGTCAAATGAATGTAACCTGTGTGCATGTTATTATTGAAACAGGTACAGAAATTTGTGAGCTTTTATACCAATGAAGCTGTTTACATGGGGGATAAAGGTAGGATATTCAATTTGTTTTAAACGAGATTTGATATTTTTATAAATAAATATTGTTTTTATCGTAAATAATTTATTAATCAGATAATCTGGACGAAGATACTTGTAACAAAGATAAACACAGGTAGGCTACAGGTGAAGGTTCTGACTGCAGATCGAGAGGTCGCTGGTTTAAACCCGGGTATCTTCTAAGATTTCTTTTCTACATTTTTGCTGTGAGCCTGATGACAGCTTCCAATTAATTTACACGAAATATGATCGTATATAATGTAATCTATTTCTAGCGTATGAAATAAAAAACGAATTTTAAAAACGGTTACTTTTCGCTCATAGAGCTTCAACAGTAAGTGGTCTAGAATTTAAATAAAACTAAAAAAAATAGTAACGCACGTAGGAATGTATGAATTATCTTATGGAGAAGCAATGAAAGTATGTGAAATAAAGTGAAACAACCAATTACGCAAATGTGAGAATAAAGAAAAAAGTGTATGTCTTCGTAAACACATTTCTTTATTTGATAGAAGTCTGCATAGAGCGTTGAGTGAAAAGTCTTAAAATCTTATAGGTTTGTATTATGTTGGCTTATCCTTAACTAATGCTAAATGCTTTTACTTCTTTTCCAAAATAATCTCGTAGTTTCTGTAAAATTTCGAATCAATATTTAAACCTCATAAAAGGCATATTTCCCACACGGTCTGGTGCATGCGCCATCGACGTATTAGATAAAACTACATCCAACAGTTTTTATCTTTATTATGTGCAGAACTTTATTGCACCAAACAAGATAAATTCGGTGATAAACCTGTGCTCAAAAACTGATATATTTATAATTTCCTTCGATCATGTCTTGTAATATTGTCGTTGTTTTACTTTTATTATACAAGTATTTAGAGTTTATGTACAGTTATGATTCAGCTTTAGTATCTTTGAATGCATAGTCGTAGATATGAAAGTTGAATTAATTTAACAACTTATGATCAGAAATGTTTTATCTCATTCAATACCCATAACCCATGCTTGCCAAGTTCTTCACCGGTAAGTTACCTACTCTACTCCTCTCTATCATCTTCAAGAAGTAAAATTGTAAAGTAATATTTTATTCACAGAGAATTCAACAATTTTACTTATTCGCAGAGAATAAACATTTTGGTGGTATTCAACATATCCACAAAAAGAAGCCAATTAAAGCCTTAAATCCCTTCAAGTACTTTATGTGTTTTTCTTTTCTTTAATTCATATTATGTAAATTTACAAGTACAAAAGTAAAGCAAGAAATAATATTGGTTTTGTAGACTTTTATCTCGTGTCCTTATTGCAATAGCATAAATAAAACTGAAGTTATTAACAACTAAGATTTTGAAATTGTTACGAATAAAAATAAAAATAATTTTAATTAAAAAAATATATTTCTGTTAGTTTTGTTGATAATACTAATATTAATAAATAGGTAGTACTTTTTCTCTGAGAAAGAAATATTTTCTCACCAAATAGACCAAAAAATTATTAGATTAGGGAAAGCTTTTGTCGGGATAATGGCGATGAACGGGCTAAAAACAATGAAGACCAAATGTGTCCATCATATCTTTAATATTAATATTGTCTGACATCTCATCAACTTGGAACTACGTCTAGAGAAATACGTCGAGACAAAGGATAAAGATAACAGCTTCGAAGCGTCTAGCCGAATGTTAGCATTATTACTTTTACGGGTATTTTTGGTGCCATTTATGGTCGACAAATTATTCCGGATTTCGGCGGATATTTCTTTTTGCTCTTTGATGAATATATATATATATATATATATATATATATATATATATATATATATATATATATCTATATATGTATATATATATATATATATATATATATATCTATATATGTATATATATATATATATATATATCCATGTCAGCGTGCTTACTACGTACAGTACCAAGATAAAAATATTATAATTTCGTATAAATTAAGATTTACTGATTAATCGTAAAGCTGACACAGCTCGAGTCTAATGTAAATTATAATGGTAATGGCATTATAGACGCAGTATTTTGGTAATTGTGTAGATATTTTGTCAAATAAACTTACTCATGTTTATTAAAATTAAGTAATTATTATATTTGGAAAATCTCCTACATTACTGTGCTGGCTTTGTCTATTTTTTGATAAGGGGAGAATATGTTGTTGTAATTCTTATAAAACTTTTCTAAAAATATCACGAAATGTTTTTTTAAATTTCACACTGAAGATATTATGCATTTAATATTCAAACACACGGACGCAATCACGTATACAAGTACGCATGCGCGCACGAACACACGTTCACACGTATCAAATTTAAGCTTTTAAATAGCAAATATTACTTTGTTTTGGCTGACTTAAATAAAAAAGTAAACTCTTGGATCATCAGCAAGTCAATTTCCATGGGTTTTTGGTGCGCTGCAAATATTTTGCATCAAGAACAAGAACCTTTTATAAATGTGCAAATTAACAACTCGCCTAACCTAAATATAATCTATTACATCCAAACCCAGGAGTATGTGCTTTTCCTTAATACATGATTTTACTGGTTTAGAATATTAAAATTAAAATATGATAAAGCAAAAGTTATTTCTGAAATTTAATATAAAAATACTTTTGTCTTCACGATGACTATTTTACAACAATTGTGAAATAATTATTCAACAAATTACACAAAAAAATCAGAGTTTTCTGTCATGTTTAATAGTGTTATTTAATTTTCATAATTTGTTATAAGACTGTGAACCGTTTCACCAATCTGGTTCAGTATAATACTTTTTATCACAAAAGTATAATTTTGTTATTATATTTTATCAGGACTTTTAAACAAAGCATTGAAAAGTTATAAAATATTTATTTACTCTATCTAAGTATTTACCATAATGATAATCGAGGCCAGAGGTCTCTTTTTGCGTACTAACAATTATATTTTTTTGGAATCGATGATAAATCCAAAAAAAAATAGACAGGTTTAATAACGATATCCAATGTGAGTAGTTTTTTTGTTCTTTTCAGGTGTGTTTGCCAATAATACGTACTTATGAAAAAAATTGGCAGTATTAGTTACTAATATATTTAGTTAAGGTAAATAGTATTTATTTTTACATACGTAACAAAGAAATGTCTTGGATCACGAATGACATACTATCACCCTTTGAAGGGTTCAATTATGCGAAAACGCAATCCGGAGATGTCCGTTTCCGGATTCCTTTATCGGATCTGATATGAAAAAAGTAATTTCCATTTGTTCACAAATGTTGAATATGTGCATTCATATACAAAAGGAAATACAAACGAACTGAGAAGAAACATATTTTTTGTTCTTGCAAACATTTTAAATGATGATGAAAATCACAATTTTTTGTTTCTAAATACTTCGTAGAACTATATTTAATTAATCTGTCACAACACAATTATTTATGTGGAAATTATGACAAAATTTATGTAGAAATTTTTATATTTGCAACAGGTAATTTTGTAATTTCTGTTAATAAAAGGTACATTTCGTTAAATGCTGTTAATTTTTTTTACTTTTCTAAATTATTTCTTTTATTTTCAGAAACACGGAAAACCGTTAACAAACTATTTAACAAACGAGCGACAAATGACGCACGTGAGTTTACCGTGAGCCTTGCCCCGCACCCCGGTATCTGTAACCTACGTAGTTGCTAAGTTATTGAGAAATCTCTACCGAACTAAAATGAAAGCAATGAAGATTTTTCTTACGCCTTGGTTAACTTATGCCTACCTTAAATAACTTGGGTAAAACCCTTATTAATAATAAAGAAAAAATAGATAAACAGAAAAAGAGTGGTATCTATAAACTTAAATGTAACGATTGTAATAGTGTATACATAGGTCAAACAGGAAGAGATTTTAATACAAGATATAAAGAACACATTGCCAGCTGGCGAAATAATAAACCAGATACATCTCACTGTGCTAAGCATCTCATTGAAAATAACCATCACCCCCATACTAATAATTCCCCCTACATATTACAAATAAATACAAAAGGTAATAAACTTAATATTCTAGAAACATTAGAAATAAACAGATATAAAAAAGATATCAAGGTCAATATATTAAATGAACAACTAAATATAATATCATCACCCATTCTTAATATCTTCTAGGTATAATATAAATATACAACATTGATACTACAGTACCCTGGAAATTGTTTCAGCACTAATACACATATAAATATAAGTATATATAATAAAAACAACAAAAAAATTAAAAGAAATAAATAAATATATGAATACACAAAACCGGAGATATGTAGAATTAGTGTATTACCTTGTCCTTGTACTTTCAAATACCCTTGCTTTTGTATAAATATATTACCGATAATAACTTCCATTTAATTTTATTACATACACCGTAAAGTTTGCATTGTATAACCTCACATAATAACAACAATTGAATTTATTACCCTCCCTAAAATACTGGTCGTGGTTAAAGAAATTAAAGAAAGTAGAAATAATACTACATCACGTAGTTTCATTTAATTGTGAATACTAAATTATGTTAATATACAATTTTAGTTCAGATTTTATAACAACAATTTTTATTCAATATATTCAAAGGCGGTATCTATATCTTATTTGTCTCATACAGATAGCAAAATTATCGGCTAGACCCATATACATACATTCGCTTCTAATTAAGTTTTTGTTCAGAAATGATATTTATACTCCAATGAATAATGTCCATAAGGTTTATTTTACATATTCTCCTGCCGTACAGAGATAAGTCAAAGAGCTTATTAATATAAATGCAGTGGAGATATAATTTTCGTACCCTACGTATTTGTTACCTAAAATATCACTTTATAAACAAACTTCGGGGATGTCTTTAATGCAGACTGAACACAATAATACTTCTACGTCAAATATGGTTACAGAAAGAAATATATTTCAATTACGATACCTCTTTCCATAAAGCTGGTCAACCTTTTTATGCTAATAGATAGAAGTGTTTATATTTTCTTGTTTCATTTTATAGTTTCTGTCACGATGACAAAACCAGGACAGACTTCTACGTATCAAAAACCTGCTACTTCACTCGTTTTTTTCTTTCTTAATTTCATAACACATTTTATATGATTTTGCATAATATTAGAAACAACAATACGTAATTAAGAATATTTTTTTTACAATACGTTAATTTAAAAATCAGGTCAAAACAATTCGAAATAAATTTCTAGGTAGATTTTCAAAATAAATTTCTGACAGCAGCTACAATTTAAAAAGTGATTGAATTTATAAGGACCAATTGTATAAAATGAAGATATCTCAATATGTAGAGATACCAACAGAATTTCCAGTCACATTTCAGCAATTTTTTATATCAATGCTTATTTCAAGTACAATGAAAAAAAAACACATCGCTGATAATCAGATCAAATTATGGTTTATAAACAACAGCCTAAAAGGAACAGAAACGAGGTTTACTCTTAATGAAACAAAAGAAAAAAGCGCGTATTTAAAATGAAAACTTGCTTGTTATCTAAATTAACTTCATTTTAATTTACAAATAATTTGATCTTCTTTTACAAAGCCTAGTTTTACCAAATCTTATATATAAACCAATAAAAAGATTTCAAGACCGTATCTGACCTTGCTTTAATATACTTCTTTTAGTTTTATAAGTGAATTTATATATAAGCCATAAATATCGTGAAACAACTTATATTTTCATAAAAGTAACTGAAATGCAAGTTAAAGTATCAAAATATCAATTTCAACTAAATAAGGTGGCAGTGGCCATAACGTCAGACCTACGTTCATAGCTACTACTCTTACAGGGGTATTTGGTTAAACGTTTTCTTTTGTAATACCCCAATTGCACAATGAGCAATTTTCCTACATAACGATTAGCAAAGTGCTAAGAAATTTGTACATTGTTTACTCATGAAAGTCTCGTTTACAACAGCCTCACTTGTGAATACGTGTCTTAGAAAAAAAAATGTGAGCGTTCATCACTGGCTTTCTCTTTGGTCTCTGGTTGTATTTTTAACAAACTAAAATACGATATAATTTACTTTTATTGAAAATGTGGCCAGAGCAAAAGAGAAAAGGAACATTTCTCGAATGTGTAACGTAGAAATAATGATATGAATTGACTGCGAAAATAACGATAGCGACGCATATATTTAAAAAAAAAAATTAAATAAATAACGATATATATTTTTCAAGGAACCCTAAAACGAAACATTTGATCTATGAAAATTGATTCTCACCTATTCATGGTTGACATATTTATTAACTAAATGGTACAAAAACATGAGATAGGCTATTTTAATTATGCGTTCAATAACTGTATCGAATTTGTTATTCGAGTCGACTGACTACATCTATCGACTAAAACTTTTCAGAACCAAATATCTAGTTAGTAACCAATACAAATTATTTTTATCGTGTATTTAAAAATCAACTATCTATCTGCAGAAATTATATTAAATATTTTTAATTAGGTAAATTCTAGGGGTATATTGCCCTGAAAAGAGTCATTTTTTATACTTTATTGCAAAATATCGTATATCCTTAATGTAAAACTTATTAAATATCAAATTAAATGCAGTTTCTTTATTAATAAAACATGTTAGCGATGGGTTCACAACAACAGAAAAATTTTATATATTTTTTTGCCAACATTTTTACTAAGCATCCTTAATATGATATTCATTGTTAAATAATTTTAGTATAGATACAAGAGTTTTATAGATCGCCAATAAAAGAGATAAGACGACGATGATATATTCGTTTTTAATGAACAACTTTGTAGTTTTACAACTTTATGTATCAATCTTATTTAGTATACACGTCCAATACATCTAATAATCAATTCAGTGCAACAATTGGCCATATGGTTGTAGCGAAACCACTAATTAAGTTTATGAATTAAACTTCACAGCGCACTTTGTGTGTCATTGTTGTTCTTTGTTTTACTCTACCACACAAAGTAACACATGCCAAAGCAGTAGCAATATGTTGCTAACCAGTAGCAATTGGTGGTTTCATTACTGAGGTATTAGGATGTATACAACAACTTTCAAATTTAGATAGTTATTGTTACTTTTTGAGACTAAGTAAAAATTAAAAGTTAATTATAAAAATTAAAAGTTATAAAAAAGTGAAGTCACTAAAATATTGAGAGTTATAATTATGGATCTAATTAGGGAGCATCCATCAATTAACAAATACCTTTATATATAGAAATATAATGAAATATTCGGATGCTCTGGAAGGCAAATTCCTTATTCGATTGGAGTAAAATTGATATAAAAATTGTGGGATCGATCAAAATTTAAGTTAAGTTTTCAGTTGGAAAATATTGGCTCAATTATTTCAAAATGGGAGTAGTTCAAAGGTTAGAAGTTGCCAAAATTTCTCTTACAACACAAATGATATAATATTTAAAAAGAACTTTAGAAATTCTGGTGCTTTTAATTTAAAAAAATATTTTTATTACTTTTTAGAAAAAACGCCTTAAACTGTATTTATAACTATGTGCCCTAAATATTTATCCTATCTCCATACGACCTCATTTAATTTTGATAGATATTTATTTGGCATTTAATGCCATATTTTATTCTACATTTTAGTGCGTTCTTTAACAAGGAACTTACTAATTACTTAATTTTAATTTTTTCTTGAATGGCATAGGTAGCCTTCAAAATTAGATATTCAGGTAACGTTGCAAAAAAAAGTTAGCCCTTGATCTAGTTTCTAATAGAAGATAGCGCTATGTTATTTAAATAAAAACGTTTCTATTAACATTCGACTCAATGGCGTTGTATTTTATTCATGTTTTCCTATTTTTACAAATTTTTTTGCACATGAAAATACAGTTTGAAAATGGATTTTTTTATAACTTAAATATAATAACTTTTTCTTCATCGGCTTTATTTTTATTTTTAAGAATGCTATTTACCATTCATTTATTTTATGCTAAATCACCATTTCTGATTTAAAATTTATTATTAAAGCAATATATAACGTCGGGTCAAAACAATAGTCGATTTAGCACAATAATAAATTACATTTACGTGATAAAAAAATATGAAAGTACCCGCATCTAAACGTGTCAAAAAATTTCTAAGGAAACTTCCTGAAAATGACTGAAATATCTGAAACAGTACTTAGGTATTTTATTTCAAGAGATAAAACATCTGCCAGTTCCTTTGAGTTTCAGAGGATTAAACATGGCAGGAATTTACTAAGTTTTTACAAACGTAAATTAGGCTTAGTCTGTTCTATTTGGTGTCGCCAAATAATTTTATTTTTTTACGTTCTTTCTCATTTTTTTTTTCAAAGTAATATATAACTGTGTGAATCTTGAAACTTATAGTATGATTAATTAATTTAAGGAGTGGACTTAATAAAACCAATGAAACGATATAGCTCTTGACTGTGCCTGTTAAGTTCGGTTCCTAAACCAAATAATTTGCAAATCTTATCTTCATATTAAAGATTATATTTGAGTATAAATGCCGTGCGATTATTATACAAAAATATGCTTAATTTCCTATTAAATTACGAATATTTCAATACTTAATGAAATTCTTTACTGTGTTTACCAAATACAATTACCTATAATTTAAATTTTTTTTACATTTATATATTTATAATAATAGATTCTGTCGTCAAAATAAATCATTCACTTACCCTACGGTTACTTGAACATACTTGTTGCAGTTTATAAAAATTGTTTTACAATTAGTATACTTTTATAATGAGGGGAAATATAGAATTTAAATATTATTATTCACTAATGTAAAAAGGGAGGCATAAAAAACCTTTTTTTGTACTTTTTTATTAAAAATGGGAAAATGTTTCCGATGGAAAAGAGTAAACGACGGATAATGGATTCAGCTTCTCGACATAATTAGATTTTTGTTCTTATCCTTAAGCCTGATTACTTTTTATTCTTTATATTTACCAAATTTATAATAGTTTATAATAAAATAATTAATTTTGTATTGTTAAGGTATCTCGCTCCATACAACATCTTGTTTAAAGCTACCATTCCTTATATTATACTCAGTTCTTTCTAAGGAGTAATGTGCATGTTTTTTAAATTTTGTTTCTGGAAAAAATATTCAAAGGTTAACAAAAAAATCGGAAGTCTGTGACTGTGGTTCCTTCCTATATATGATACAAATTAATTGATATAATTTTGAATGAAACTTAATAAAAATTTATTTCGGATTCTTTAATCCATGGCTAAAAATTATAAAGGAAGAGGTGACACAATTGGTACTTCACTGTGAAGCAAAATAATTTTAAAAATTTTTTAAATTAATTTTTTATTTTAAAATAGACAAAAAATGTAAATAGAATCGCAATTTTGTATTTAGAGACCCATACCAGTGCAACATACGGCAAAGTACATTAAAATGTATTATTACAAAACCTAAATTGACATCTGAAGCATAAACACGCAAAATTTCGTGCGTACAGGCGGATGCCGAACGGACGGACGTACATTATAAAGTTATAAGGGTTTCATTACGAACTTATAAGACAAAGCAATGAGTGAACAATTTCAGTACAATTTATTGTGCATTGAAATATTTTAAACAAAAACAAGTCTATAAATTTTCTTTTTGTTTAAATTTTTTTGAATAAATTAATGGCTTCAAATAGAATGCCTGTAAGATACTTCCGGCAGACTTATTGGGTGCCTACTACATCAAATGTTCAATCTCGTCCTTTTTATTTATTGCGAAGCCTATATAACATACATGTAGTTTATAAGAAATCAGAGAAATGTGTGGTCGCGTTTTACATTGCGTGAAAACATTCTCAATAGAAGAACGTGAAATAAAAATAAATTGAAAGTTTATTATTTGTTGAAAATATTCTTTTTTAAGAAGAATTTCAACAATTTTTAAAGATATTATGCAATTATTTTTGTATTAAAAATGTGTTATTAGTCGATTTTACTATTATTTTCTTAAATCATTTCGAATTAACATTTGACGTTGTCGAGTACCTCAATGCAAGGATGCGAGTATTTACATGAATGAAAAAATGTCTTTACTTTTTGGAAATAGATATTTAATATTTATTATTTTGAATAATTGGTTAAACCTTAAAATAAAATAAATACCATTAAGAAACCACGTACATTCACACAAAAAATATAAAACAATATTTTCATAGTACATCATTAGTCACAATTTTACATTTATGTGGATTTTACCGACTTTGAAAAGATTCTGTTATAGAGCTATTTTTATTCAATATATTTTATCAGCTTTAATGTGTCTAATTTATACATATGGCGGACTTATGGATGCAAAGCAATCTCGGCCGACGACGGCCGGGAATCGAACATGGGTCCCCGCGGTGCCAGGAATGGACGGCCGGGAATCGAACACGGGTCCCCGCGGTGCGCCGCATCGTCATAGCCCTTATGCCTTGTAATCAACCCAACACACGGCGACGACATAGCATATCAATTTAATGTAATATATGTATATAACATTCAATAAACAAATTTAAGGAACTAAATGTTTTAAAATTAATATAAAATAAAATAGACATAACACAATGCTAAACATCAACCTTCATTAAGTCCTTTTCGCACACATATGTTGCACAAACCTTATGTCTCGGTGGAGGGTAGTTTTATTTTTTGTACGTTGTTCTTATTATTCTCTTCCACTGGTAATAAATTTCTAAATTTATATTCTTAATCATTTTATTCATGACTGGTTTCTCTCTCAAGGATGAGCCTATGAGTGTTGCTAGGAATTCTCGGCCAGATTTTATTTATCTTCGTGGCATACAATTTTTATTGGTTTGGTGTAAAAATATTGGGCCTTATAATTGCAAACAATTTTTTTGAAAAATCTTAGTTCATTGTTAGTTACTGTTGTATACAGTAAGGTGCCATTGATATCTATACTCCACTGCCAACGTGCAGGTAAATCGTGCATTCTTTATGCGTAAAAACGGGTTTATTACACAAAACACTTATGAAAGAAATCGGACAACTCTGCTCTGGCATCAAACTTTTTATCCTAAATGAGATTATTTAAAGACCGGAATAAATAAAAATCTATTGGCACTAAGTCAAGGGAGTATAGTGAGTGCAGTAGAAACTCCTAATGAAAATCCAGTAACTTCTGGCGGACGACTTAAACTACATGCAGCCGGGCGTTATCGTATACACTTTATATGTTTATTACGTTTGTTTTGTATTTCTGTGCCAAGTTGGTCAAGTTGGTTGCAGTTTTGTGTTGAGTCTACTATGGTATTTTATGATAATTTGTTTGTGTTATCCGTACAGTCATATTTATACATTAGTACTAGTTCCTAATACCTAAATTTGGAGATTAAAAATTTAGCTTATATTTTAAAAAGCTGGAAATGTATAGTAAATACTGTGGTATTTTCTGCTAATAGCTTCCAATATAAAAATCCTTTTGCATTCCACCAAAAAAATAACAATATATATATATATATATATATATATATATATATATATATATATATATATATTGCTAAAAGTACTCAAAAAATTTTAAGGAAAACAATAAAATCTTTATGGAGCATCCAACACCTATTTCATATAAACATTTATGAAAAACTACATAAAAAAAAATATAAGGAACTTTGCGACTTCAAGTATAGAATAAAATAACTTTTCGTTTTAAACTATTTGAAAATATTTAATCGAATTTATGGTTTATAAAATAGTTGTGAAGGTCGATGGCGGTAATACCATGATTTTCATAATATAAGTTTTAACTTCAAACTAATAATGCAATAATAAATGACAGGTATGTTTAAATATTGAAAAATAAATTCAAGATTCTATTTTAAGGAAAATATTAATGAATACTAGATGCTCAATTTAGTCACAATATATTTTTCGTTTGCATTAAACTTGACTGTTATAGTTTGTATTAAAAGTAAAGGAGATGTTCGATAAATTTCTTTCTTTTCTTCTTTCTCTATTTTTTCAGTTCAAGCTTCAGCACATAGCAGTATCTGCAGAAAATTGCAGGAATTCGGAAATTATAATAAATATGCTTGACTTGTCTTAAAATATAATCGTTTGTATGTCATTAGTAATGAAGAGTTTGCATGGTCGTTATACAAATTTTTATCAACGAATGAATCCATACATAGCTGGCTCTATTGTATCTTAAGTGTGAAATTTGGTGTTTTAATTCATATATGCTTTTAAAGGACTCAGTACTTATTAGCCATCTGAACAAATAATATTTATCTTGATATCGTCGCAAAATAACCTATATTTGCCTTGAGAGTAGGTCCAATGTTCATATTTCCTCACAAAAACCAAACATGGTAAAAATAATCGCTAAGTATGCTAACATATTACACCTTTTCAGTGATGGAACATTTCGAGCAATTTCTTCTCAATAGCGTGGACTCTGGTAGAGGTCATCGAATGGTCCTAGCCGATATGCTGACTATAAGTTTTAACCCAAATACTTTCCCTTAAACAATTAAACGGATCTCTTCCGGCAATCGTAACCATAAATTCGACCTACGATTTTCTTGTGAGTTTGTTCTTTTTTGGCTTTTCTTCCGGGAAACACTTTCAGTTATATTACGTTTTTAAAAATATTGCTATGAATTTTAAATCACACTTTTCGAAAAATTTGGATGACGTACTATGTTTCGGTATATCCATCTATGTTAATAAAAATTAATTATTAAATTTTGCGTTATTGTATAAAAATTGTGTCAAAAGTCTCAATAAAAACACGTATATTTACAATGTGATATTCAAGAATGAAACCAAAAATTAACTGATGTGAGAAAAACTAGTATTTACTTTTTACAATATTGGAAATTAAAAAACAGATATATTAATGTCCCTAATTAAATAGTCAGACAAAAAATGCAGTGACTATCGATTCCAACGATTTATTCCTACCTTAATTACTCATCGAGAACGGCTAATCAAATACCCTATGTATTTGATAATGAACAGCATTATACAGGCATCTCCAATGAATGTCATTTAATGGGTATTTTTTAATAAATAATAAACTTTTACTTTAGTACATTCAATAAACAAAATTCATTAATCAGTTAAATAATGTTTATTTTTTCGTGTATCGTAGGTAATTGTGTTGTCAAAAGTAGGCTTGTAGGTAACGTCGTACAATAAAACCCAGATCTTGTTAAAGAAAAGTAAATAAAGTTCTATTAAAATTCAAGTTGATTATTTTCAAAAAATAAGTAATTTTCTCAAATATGTGAAAGAAGTAATTCAAAAATGGATTTTAAATAACCGAAAAATAATTTTAAAACATGTCTGCTACGGACAAATATTGAGTCGCAATTTCCGCACCTCCGGAACAGCCAAATACTTGAGATAGTAAGCTAAAAATATCTTTGGACATTTTCTTTGAAACTAACTTATATTAGGTTTTATAATTTTTCCTATTCGTAGAAATTGAATATCAAGCGATGTATCAGTTGCGTAATGCGATTCACTAATACATCACCATTTTACATGATATATCTTTTAATCGCAGAGGTATCGACAATTTTGTGTATCATTAACTCGTATTTTTAATGAAAATGTTATAAGAAGCGAAATAGACAATGTTTACCAGCTTGGTTTCCATAAATATAATCGGTGAATATTTAAAACTCATATAATTAGTAATATTTGTCCAACGTAATGAAATAACATGTGTATATACACAACCCGCGCGATGTGGATGCCGATGATATAGCAAATTTTACCTTTGGGAGATCGTATTTGATGTCCATACCTACCAATATAAGGCTTATCGATTTAATATTTAGATGATATTATGTCGCAATGAATTTGAATATGTACCCTAGAGGCGATATTTGGGATTGTCGTGAATTGAACGGAAGATAAGTTTAACTGTTATTAAATTTAATGTTATCCTTTTTTTAAGGGTAAAATGTATGGCTTTTCTTTCAACTTTGTAATTTATATTAAATTTTTAATTATAAGAGCTTTGTAAAACATGTAAGGAAATAATTCTCAACTAAATTAGCATCATAAAGAAGTGTTAATTGAAAAATTACCTGACGTAGTCATAGACAATAGTTACTACAATAGTTACGTTAGTAGCCAGTTCTAAACTAAATAAGCAACTTTCAGTTAGTTTAGTAAGTTCATCTATTTGAAGGAAAGCTAATAACTATTTTATATATAACTGTTGAATGCAAAAATTAAATTTAAAATACAATATACATGTTTTAAAAATATGAATGCAAAAAATTATCGTAAAGAGGATTCATATTAAATAATAATGTATTTACACGAAATTGTTGTAACTGCTCCACTATATGTATGTATTGAATACGGATCTCGAGCGCATTCACAACCACCGGGGCTGTAGTCAGTAATAGAATGCGCAGTCAATCAAGATATTTAAATTAAAGTCGCCACATTAAAATTAATTAAAGCGGTACGGATCCCACAGAATGAATAGTAAAACGAAAAGGAAGTAATAAGCACTAATATTACTAATTTATTTAGTAACGATATTCATAAAATTTAAATATTTTTCCGATTATTTAGATGCCATTGACGCTTGTTTTTCCTCAATCGTTACTGTACGTAACGATTACAATCATGATTTTACCTGCATTTCAACATTATGGATTGGTGTAAAGTTTAGCGGGAGCTAGATAATAATTCTAATACAAACTTTAACAGTTTTTGAGTTTGTCTGGCTTTCAAGTTGTTTATTCACGTAATAAAATCGCAGTTGTGATTTTTTATGGAGATATAGAAGCCTATAAGACTCACTATTAATTTTTCCTCTCGTGTTACTATTTAATATAAACGTTTCAAAACCTCGCATTTTTAAAGTTTCAAACATTGTTTTACAACATTATATAGTTTAATTTCTGAAGAAACTTCTGTTGTAAAACATTGTCCAGTTTAATTTCTGAAGAAATTATTTTTATATAGACTTTAAGGAAAACCAATTCTTTTTACTAAATGAGTCAGTTACTTACGTCGATAAAAAGTAAATACGTAACAAAACTTGCCATCGAAAAAATAATTTCTTCTTTGTAGCCTTCGTTCGGATCGGCAATAATTTTTACCTTATATCAGGCGGTCGTTTATTGCACGCTATAGGCTATAATAAAAAAAATGTTAGTTTTTCTTTAGATTTTTGTACAAATTTTAACGAAAACCAATTTTGCTTTGCCTTAGATTTTTAATGATGTAAGAAAAGTATTGAAAAATCTATTGTAACTATATACATAATTACTTTGTAAAAAAAAATCGAATCACAGGAAAGGTTAGTTCAGACTTAAAAATTGGCATTTTACTAGTAACAATATCGCCAAACAAGCATCTCTTGTCGGGCCTGAATTTTTCCCTGATTATCAGTACACTATCTGAAATAAAAGGAAGAAGTAATCATTAATAACAATATTCAGACCTAATAGCAAAAATAGTGTACTAAAATAAAGACCAATTTGAAGCTTTATTTAAATCTGAGTTCAGTAATGATTTTTCAATCACAAACCATTAAAAGTAATTTAAAACATTGTGAGATAATTTTTAAAATTCCGGAAACAATCAAGTGTTTTTAAACTTAAGACAAATTGATTAGTTTTAAAATTCTTCGGAGAAAGTTTAATAACTTTTGCTGCCGTCCACTGAAATGAAGGGGTCCTTTTCCTGCGATGGATAGACGTTCTTTAAACTATTATCTGTAAAACATTCAATTTGAAAAAAATTAAAGTAATAACATTGATGACAATATTTTTTCCATCAAACTAATAAAACAAAATGTGCCATAGGTAACGAATATGCACTTAGTTTCTTGGGGAAGGAATATATTTAATTTATCAATAATTGCATTTCGTCATTTTGCAAACTTATCTATCTATATCTTCATGCAATTTACCACAACACTACCTTGTGACAGGTAGCCAATCGTTTCTTTATCTTGATAAACAAAGTTAATTTATTATTTATACGAAACGTTATTGTGAAATCACTTTCTTTTTGGCAGTTCAATTTTTTTTAAAAATGGACTCTTTCCACATACATATGCTAATGATTTTTAAGAACTTTAATTTAGTTCATATCCTTCACTAGTTTCTTATGAGTCATTTATCTACGTAATTTTCTACACAAATATTGGACTTAACATTATCAATACAGAGTCTTTTTAAGTGATATAATTAAGTTACGTTTAGCAATAATATGTATGGATAAATATATATTAAACAAAAAAAAATGTAATTAATATCCATAGAAAACAAGTGTCCTAACAACATTACCACTGTTCTACGGTAAATGAGCCTATTGAGCATAAATAGAACTCACACTGCGATGTATTATAAAAGTTTAATTTTTCAGCCGTGAGTTATTAACCTGCAGTTTTGGTGGACATTCTAAGAAATATTCCATATGCTCTTTGAAATAGGGCGCAGAACCCATAATAGTTATAAAAAAGTAATATAAAAATTTATATACACTGAAATCATAGCAAAGCTATGTTCGATAAAATAATCAGTGTACTCAATGAATATGCTTTTTGAATAAAGTTATTGTCATGCTATAAACAAAAACTGAATTCAGTTTTTATAAAAAATTAGTATACGTGTGGTATATCACAAAAACAAATATTTTTAAGAATGAGTTTTGGTATGTCTAATATTTATTTGCCCAGTATATGCAATATAAATGATTACATTGAAATGTTGAAAAAAATGATATTTTAAATGTAGGAAAGAGTTATTTTGCAAAAGAATAACGCTCGGAATACTGGAGTATCTAATTTTCCATAATTATTAAATAATATCGCAATTGCTGTTTAAAACTTCTCGAGTAAATGTTATTTTGGAGCAAATGCTCCTATATATCCAGCATTTTCGAAAAAATATAATAATTGCTATTTTTTGTTACGCGGTAGAAAAGTTGTTCATTTCCTTTTTTTCATTTTCATGACATTTTACTTGCAATAATTTTTTACTTATACATATGTTTTATATGTTGTATTACAAAAAAATTATTAAAATGTTGTATTATTTTAGTTTAGAACTGGGTACAAATATTTAAAATGTTGTATTACAATTGATCTACATTTTTAAAATTCAAACTTAGAAATGTATTGATAAGCAAAAGAGTTGTTTTATCCCGTTTAATTCAACATCTCCGTAATATACATAACAGGTAAACTACTTGGCTGGTTTTCAGGGTTCCATAGCCAAATGGCAAAAACGGAATTCTTATAATTTCATCCTGCTCGTCTGTCTGTCTGTCTGTCTATTTATTTATCCATCCGTATGTCTCAACCATTTTACTCGTAAACTATTGGCATTATATAGATGAAATTTGGATGGTAAGTGTTTTCTATGAACCGCTATTAAGGAAATCGGAAGACGGAAAACGAGGATATGAAAAAAATAATATTAAGGGTGGCACTCCATACATGTAATGGAGGGATGAAAAAAATCCACTGCATATAGGCGTGAGGGTATTGTCAGAGATAGGTCTTAAAAATTAAAGGTTCCAAAATAACTGTTTTTATTTAAGTCATTAAGAGAGACGTTCGCGTTTAAAGTCTTAAAAATATTGTCCTCCACCTCTTACTTTTCAACTAATATATGTAAAATTCTGAAAAATTAGGGTAGTAGAACTTAAAAATAAACTTTTAACGAAAATTAATTTTAATAAAATGTGTTTTGTAGTTTTTGAGATATGGGATATTTCCGGTATCGATCACAGCAATAACTTTGCTTTTCGAAGTATCTTTGAGAAATAAAAACCTATAACTTTAATATTCTTTGGTGCTACGGAACTCTTTGTGCGCGAGTCGGACTCGCACTTGGACGGTTTTTATATCTTCACTTTATCTCTATCATTAAATTATATGTACATTCGGCCTACCTTCCCCTTATAAACATTGATATAAAGACAGTTATTCATATACCATCATATTTGTTTAGTGAATGCTAATTTTATTCATATGAGAAATAGTCACTGCGAAAGAATACATGGCTGTTCCTACGAATTTAGTCACATGGACATTTCAAAACGAAATATTGGAAAATGACATATTAAAATAAATTTTATGGATACTTAAATAATATACATATAAATTATCTACAAATTCTGTAAGAACTCAACGATAATATAACACTGCTCAATTTGTTAATAAATTTAACCGCATACAAAAAAAGTGTAAAAAAACGCAAAAACCAAAAAGTAATAGAAAACATTTGACATAAATATCAATAATTCTATAGGCTAATAATAATATAGTAATTGTATCTCATAATTTTCTTACAGACTTAATTAAGTTTTCTACAATAGCGTGTAAAACGAATGTATTAGATCATTTATATAAAGAAATTTAAAAAAGTTGATAATATTTAAAAGTACACCAAAGTACGAAACAAAACATTTCTAATCTTTAAAATATTCACTCAATTCATGTTTGTAGACCAACACGTCACCTAAATAAACTGTCATAATTCAGGTCACGGAGATCCGCTGACCCTACACACACTCTAGCAACATACTCTCTGGCAACTGCATATCGCCTACATTGATCTCTTAACAACATGGAGCTCACGTTTATAACTAACATTGCTACGCTAACAAAAAAGTCTATAGACCTTTTTTGTTCCCTTTGTCAACCGTTTCAATACTAAAATCGACCCTCACTTTCATTTCAAGGTTATCTGATAACCAAGTCCTTGGATTAAATTGATTGTGAAAATTTGAGAATAATTGTTGATGGATATAATAAATGTATTAGTATCAGAAAATCATTGTATTCGTTCATTTAATATTTTATGTAATAAATAAGAAGAAAAATAATGCGAAGTTGATTAGTATTTAACCTTAGTTTCTGTGGACGTTACCGACTGACAGTATTTTGTAAGCCTAAATACCTTTTTCATAGTGTAGGCAAAAATTTATAGATGAAGTGATATTATTAGCACTGAGCATATGATCTTTGTCATTAATAAACCTTTACTTTAAAAATATTTAGGAATTTAGATCTAATCTACCATTAGACCAAACTTTTAATTTGCATTCTTAATCAGCATAGAATTTTATGGTACAAAGTGATAGAATCAAGTTCAACTAATTAAAATATTATTTATTTGATCTAAATGTTTACATTATTCATATCTAATTTTTAATCGAAGGCATATTTTCAGTTCGCGAGATTTTCAGCAAAATTTAGTTTAGAATTCTTCAGAACTGGAAAATAAAAGAAAATACATTAAATAATATTGTTGATATGGTGGTATGGATATTTACACAGAATTACGCCTATAAGTTTATACAACAATTACGCTTATAAGTTTTTTTTAAACAGGAGTGAGGATATTGTAAGGAATTTACGATAGGAATTTATTGAAACTGATCCATTACTATAATGTATCTGATATTACTAGATGGCGACACCTCATTAATTAAATTATTTAACAGCACATGATTTACATTCCTTGTACTTATTATTTTCTTTAACGTGTATACCCTTATATGTGTTACATATCTTTGTATATGTATATACCTTTGATCATATAGGAATTTAATAACTGAATTTGTTGTGAGAAGAGAGAGAAGACGAAGTTCTGTTTTAAAAATATTTCGTCCGTGTGCTAAAACCAATTCAGTGATGATTTATTAGTCTTTTTTTTAAATTAGATATTGAAATTTAATAACATTTTAGAAATTCTCAAAAATAGTAAACCAAGTGACGTTTTAAATATTTCTATAATTTAAAAAATGATTTAACATGAACAAACATTTTTGAGAAACTCTAAATACATATTGGACGCACAAATTTCGCCAAAAATATTTATATTCACGGAATTCTACAAGCGATTAAAGACTGCGGGGATCTTCAATAATGGGATTTAATATTTGTACCACTTCCGCAAATATGTGCAATTATTGACTAAGTTTTTCATTACAATTAAGGACAGAATAATGGCTACTGGTTGAGTTTCGAAACGCCGCATCCCTGAGATGTATTCTGTCATAATAATTTTCACGATTTTTCAATTGCTTTCTGTTTCGCTCAAAAATCAAAGAAAACGAAACTGCTATTGATGAATACTTGCCATCTTCCCTTAACAATAATTAATCGCAAAAGGACCGTCTAAAATGAGACTTCCATTAACTTTCAATGTCTCAACTCCTGTATCGTTTCAAAACTTGTATTTTATGTTTATTTGTATATCACTTTGAAATGTTTTTAATTCCTATAATTATAAACGAAACTGTCCGGGAAATATTTCTTAATGCTATGACATGGTATTGAAGATTATGGATTTTTTTTAAAAATGTCTTAAATTTCGAAGGCTAGTCTTCATACATAAATATATTTCGGTATATACTCCATGGAATCATATTAAGTAACATATATTAATTCCTAATTTTTTAGCTTGGATTTTGTGGATGTAAACGTTTAGTTAAGCTAAAAAAGATACATCGAATTAGTGGAATTGAAAGCTCCTATTGCATTTTGTCAAAAATACCTGCGACATAATTCACTCAAAAGAGAAATTGTTATCATTTTTAAATTTCTAATTTTTTTGGGTCTATTAAAGAATTTATACTCTGGATATAATGTACATGATTGACATTAAATTTGTTCCTTTGTACGATAAAGAGCTCAAGAAATGTTGTGATGATTATTTTTACTAACTGTAGTATGAAATAAAATGAGATTATAATTTTTGGACATAATACGTAATTTGAAAACATAAGAAAATAAAACATTAATGCATTATAACTAATAGAGTTTTATATTTAAATTAACTAATTAAACAGAAAAAAATTAACAGAAGTTAACATTTTATTAAGTTTTAAACTAATTAATCTACAGCTTTTTCCAGCGATTTCTGAAATGTACAAATTTTTCAAATATTCTGGTTTTGTAAGTTATCTGGGTCTTTTATAGTTAGGTTAAGTTAGGTTAGGTCACGTAATATGATTCTTTCGAAATTTAAGAAATTTTTAAAACTGGTTCATTTATTTATTTATTTATTCATCTACTTTAATGTATCTAATTGATACATATGGCGGACTTATTGGTACAAGAGCAATCTCTTACAGCCAACCACAACACCAGTCCAGCCCCGTTCGACGAACGGTCGGGGATCGAACCCGGGTCGCCGCGGTGCGTCGGATCGTCAAAGGCCGTATGCCTTGTGATCAACCCAACACACCATAATGACGTAATTTATAGTTAGGTTTCTGTTAAAATATTTAGTTTATGGTAGTATTGCCCCTCCTATATAATCTATAAAGTCTACGGTAGAGGGAATATAAACATGAGCTCCATTGTCGTACCACCTATTTTACATATCCTCATTAGTATCATTGACATCAGGAGTCAGAGTCAGAGTCAGTGTCAGTGACATAAGTATCGGTGACATCAAGAGTCGAACTGACTATTTGTCCGAATTTCCCATCAAGGTATATCTTATCAATTACTCACGTGGTAAAATTCCTTTTGTAAATCAATCCTTAATATAGCAACAGATATTTATGATCATGGTATATTATTTCATTTTCTTTGAAAAAAGTAAATACAAGCTATATAAATTTCACATTTTACGAAGCTCCAAATATATTAAAAAACTCAATCTACTGGTTTAAATACAATTCGAAAAACAAATTTCAATCTAAAATGTAAAGGAATTAATTAACTGATTCGCTTTAAAATGATAAATATGCACTGTTAATATAAGTTTAATCGCGGCATTGATATTTGTAACTTAGATCCAAGTGTTTGAAGTGAAATAAACTTCAAAATCTTTGTTGCTCCTATTTCAAAAAAGTTTGATGTCACCGAAATTGAAAAAAAAAAATAATTGTCATTTAGTTTTCTATCGCGGGTTGTAAAAGATGGATATAACTAAAATTTAGCTAAATAATAACAACCTAACTATAGTTACATAAACATTATTGTAGGAGTATAAGAAATATCAAGAATATTTTATATCCTCGTATAACAATTTGTTTACATATAACGTTATATTTAATACAACATGATTAAAATACAGTTTAAAATTTTGTTGCCAGTTTCAATTAAGGAATAATACATAAAGTTGAGATACAGTAATACATACAGTAATAGCAATAAGGCAGAAAACTTATTTCAAAATGAATTATGTTTTAACCATATATGCACTAGTATATAGCGAGCACATATGAATATAGTATGATAGCACATATGAACTAGTATATAGCGACGTTTTATTGTATTCGTTAGTAAGTTCTATGCGATGAACACCTCTTTCTTTAATACTCGTTCTTATATTCTTAATATAAAACACTTTCGCATACTAAAGTACATATTAAACTTATAATTATCATAATCCGATCTTAAAAGTCAAATTTTATCAAAACTTAAATTATTAATATTCTCAATATTAAGAATTTAAATACCATAGTTGCTAAATACTAATAGATATAAATGTGTATATATATATATATATATACATATATACATATATATATATATATATATATATATATATATATATATATATATATATATGTATATAAGAAAAGTTTTATACACAATTAAATGAAACTACGTGATGTAGTATTATTTCTACTTTCTTTAAGTTATTTACCACGACCTAGGTTTCGTTGTATTACAAAATCGTCAGGTGGGATATTAGCAAAGAATAACTCTTAGGAACATCCAGCAGTATTTATGTTTCAAACACAATAGCGGAAGCCTGGTCTGTGTCGGTTTTCCCACTGCTTGTGGGAAAACCCACACAGGTATCTATAAACTTAAATGTAACGACTGTCATAGTATATACATAGGTTAAACAGGAAGATATTTTACCACAAAATATAAAGAACACATTGCCAGCTGGCGAAATAACAAACCAGACACATGTCACTTTGCTAAACATCTCATTGAAAATAATCATCACCCCCATACTGATAATGGCCCCTACATATTACAAATGAATACAAAAGTTAATAAATTTAATATCCTAGAAACATTAGAAATATACATACACAAAAAAGACACCAACCTTAATATATTAAATAAACAACTAAATATAATCATCACTCACACTTAATATCTTCTAAACATAATACAATTAGACAACATTGATACTACAGTACTCTTTAAATTGTTTCAGCCTACATATACATATAAATATAAGTATGTAAAAATTAAAATAGATAAATAAATATATCAATAAATAAAGAAATAAATATATGAATAAATAAAACCGGAGATATGTAGAATTAGTGGTATAACCTTGTTCTAACTTTCAGAAACCTTTGCTTTTGTTTAAATATATTACCGAGAATAACTTCCAGTTAATTTTATTACATACACCGCAACACTTGCATTATACAACCTCATAGAATAACAATTGAACTGATTATCCTTACTAAAATACTGGTATATCGTATAACTCTCGGAAATATAATAAAACCTACTCCGCTCCCCTACAATAAACTCACTAACACAAGCGGTGGGAAAACCCACACAGACCAGGCTTCCGTGATTGTGTTTGAAACATATAAATGCTGTTTGATGTTTCTAAAAGTTATTCTTTCCTAATATCCCACCTGATGATGTTGTAATACAACGAAACCTAGGTCGTGGTAAATAACTTAAAGAAAGTAGAAATAATACTACATCACGTAGTTTAATTT
This sequence comes from Druceiella hillmani, assembly GCA_039881145.1. NCBI lineage: Eukaryota > Metazoa > Arthropoda > Insecta > Lepidoptera > Hepialidae > Druceiella > Druceiella hillmani. The sequence goes on along the minus strand of JAYKKI010000144.1, from coordinate 1,563,746 downwards.
AATTGTGAATAATGAATTTCTACAAAATTAACAGCAAATATATTCAATATTCAAACGTTTTGTAAATAATTAATATCCTATAAGAATTGTTTTTATAATAAACTGTCATTACAAGTAAATTCGACACAAGGATATACTTTAATATAAAATTAGGTTAACATGCATGTTCTCCGGAAGCAAGCATAACATGCGAAGAACAATATGATGCCATATCATTTGAGTCTTGTCTTTATTTGTGGAATACTGATATGATATAGGCAATATATATATAAAAAAGACATTAAAAATTTAACCTACCTGTACAAGAATACAATTCACATAGAAATTCCGTAAAATTTTATAATAAACGCCAATTTGAAACTTAAGCACTACAAAAACATAACAAAAAAAGTTGAAAATAAAAAATAATGGTAAAAATCTTCCGAAGTTTAAAAGTATATTTTAAAAGAAATAGGTACGTTATTCTATAATAAACATTTGTATTTTCGGAACTTAAAAACAGTTATCTTTTGCTTTATAATTGGGAATCTAATACTATTTAAATCAATATTTTCCGTATGTTAGGTTTTGACGATCACTTTATATCTTTGTCTGTACATTGATATTAACGTTAGATTCTATTAAAAAACCCTATATTTAAGTTATGGTGATATTAAATTAACTTGCTGGAAACCTGTAATTTATTTGATAACTGAATTTAGGATATGTATTATTACAAAATATTCATTTTAGATGATGAATTGCTCTTTTGCTCTTTATAACCACGATATATTTATGAACTGTGTTTTCGCTGCAAACCTGCGTTGTAATACAGTGCGACAAACAAAACTAGTTATTACACTTCAAGATTTATCAGGAACAGATAAAAAAAAATTCTTATTTTAAAGAAATTAATACAATACTTTTGAAATAAAATTGACAAATTTATAGTGACGAGTATTCAGAAAAAGCACATTATAAAATTAAAAAATAAACCAATTACCAAACAAAAAATAAAAATAAGACAATTGATTTTATTAAGTATTCTTTAATCATTTATGAATAGCTCAATTAATGAAACACATTAAAATATAACAAATGCATGCATACTTGTTATTTTTATATTTTGTTTAGACCTAATTACGATTAACAGTGACGTGCCTATTGTAAACGTTTGTAAAAATATTTTGATAAAGGAAATGCTACGTTAGAAATGAGCTCTAGAAAAATATTTCATAAATCGAAGTAATAAATAAACTCATTTGTTTGTAAATTATTCTATAATGTTTAACTTGGCTTATATTTCACGAATACATGTCATTCAGATATATGTGATTTGTCTTTAAGGATATGTACAGTTTTGTGTAATTTGTTTGTCAGTCGTTATCAAAAAGCAAGTAACACAGGAATGTTTAACATGGATAGTTGTTTATTATTTATGGACATTTAGTTTAATTCATATCGTCACCAATTCCTCTGCTGTATACTTGATTGGTACAGTGTCGATTAGAATCCGGCTCTATTATTTGGAGTCCACACGAAGCTAGGTACAACTTGATGATTGATCGTGTGCAACAGAAGTTTCTAATATATCTTTATATGAGACAGTATGGATACTTTCCACAGAATTTTTCATCCAGCCATTAAAACGAAAAATTCTCTGCCCTGTATTATTGAGTAAACTTTCATTCTTCGCACCTGACAATTTTCTGCATTCACGCCATCATCACCTGTTTGTTATACCACCCTCTAGAACCCAACTATATCGGAATTCTCTAGTTTCCCGCGATTTTCAGCTGCTCAACCACCTATTCGGGGCGCACTAGAGTGTGATTTATTTATGAAAAGTACTTTCACTTTTTTTTGTCAAAATATGTCGTCGTTATGTTTATAAGTTTATTTAAATAATTAAAACCAAAAACCTGTACTTTATCGAAAAATATATGCAAGTAAATAAAGAAATGTAAAATTACATCGTTTCTTTATAGTTCTACACCTCGGAGGGGTCTTTTTATCTCTAACCATAGTTTTGTAAGATACCGTTTGACGTACAAATTTGGCAAAATAGCAAAGCAGTTATTCTAAAAAAATAGTTACTCTATTTCAGTAGTTACTCTAAAAAATTATACATGAAAATTTTAAAGTAGTATATGAAATAATCCAAATATTTTTCTCTATAAATTGTCAAAAATGTTTAAGTAACACGGTACTAGAAATATAGATGCAAATGTCCAAAAAATATGTTTTGTTGAGTGCAGACACCTAAATGAATTTACACTTTCATGAAGGCTGAAAATGTACGCTGATTTTTGTACAGTCTGTATTGTTTTTGAGAAATCAGAATGCAAACCGAACATTTGGGTGCCGTTATTTATTAGTTTTAAGGACAAAGTTTTGTTGCCGGAAGTCGTGCGGCGCCGGCATGGAGCTTTTCAAATTCCATGTATTACAAAACGTGCTGCGGTCGTCGCTTGAAAGTTTTGCTTCACATCTGTATTGAAAGTTGTAACTTGGTCCAGCGGGTTTGGAAACTAATGGGGTTTTTATGATAGCGCGTAATTATCATTTAATGTGATTGAATTAATTGATTCCCTTAGTTTCCAAATTATATTTCTCGAATAATTTACTATGATACAATTTCCAACTCAATTTAAAATGAGGTAAATGTCGCATATTAATTATAAAATATAATACTATAAAACACAACTATGACTGCTTAAATAAAGGGTCCGAATGGGACCCTATTACTCTCGTTCGGTTACCCATGCGTTTGTTTGTTATGATTTTGTGGCTTTCAAACTATAAGTTCCATCTACAATTTTTAAGATTAGGTGAAATGATAACATATAACGCGAGACGAAGTAATTTTTTTTTAAGTCACATGTGCACATGTGCATTTAAGGGGCGGCTTAAACCAATGTTAATTAGTCTGCGAAAAAAGGTGGTTCAAATTTGGTTTGGTCTTTTTTTTCATTTACTGTTCTTCTTTGAGCTTGGGCTAACCAAAAAGATGAAAATTTCACGACTTATATCCGACTCTCTAAGTACATATAATGAAATCTACACGAATAACCTATGCTAGTCTTAATAGCAATAAACAAGTTTTATTTTATTTTGATATGTTAAATAGCTTAGTCGATATTGGTCTCCTCTGTTATTAAAAAAATAACATGTAAACAGAAAGACATCCGAAACTGATTCAAATATTTGCCTTACAAATAATTGATAGACGATTAAATCTGTCATTAGAGTACAATGAATGTATAGTTGTATTATGCAAATTTAAATGGTCTATAAAAAAGGAAAAAAGCACTTTTTAAATAAATGATTTATAAATGTTTATTATAAATAACTTTGATATTAACCATGGACATGCGGGATGAAAATACGGTGTTAATACCTTAAATACGAATACCAATGCACCCTTTAGGTAGGAATCCGACCCTGACTTAATCGGTTTTTTTACACCTTCACGAGAAAACGTGACTAAGAGCACAAAAGAAAAAATCTATTGTATGCAGTGCATGGCGATTCCAATTGCGATCGGTATCTCACCTTTAATCTTACTAGAAAAGCTTATAATAACAATTTCACATGTTTCTTAAATTCCTAAGATTTCTCAAAAGCTTTCATAGTACTTGTGTGTATGTTCGTCCTTATTTAGAATATTGCAAAAGTTATCAGACCTTAATTTTAAAATTGAAATTAATATCATTACATTGAACTAATATCTAATTATGGAAATTTAAAATAACACAATTTTGTTATTGAATATATTTGGCGTTAATTTTGAAGAAATTGATGATTAGCAATTAAATGAAACTACGTAATGTAGTATTATTTCTAATACCTTTAAGTTTTTTACCACGACCTAGGTTTCATTGTATTACAACGTGTTAAAGATAGTAGAAATAATCATGTAGTTTCATTTAATTGTGAATAATTTTGTTAAACAAAAAAAAATTACGTTAATTTCAAGAAGATAAAAATATAAATTTTTTTAGGTAGTCCTCATGACCATACAATTTAATGATAAATTCAACTTTTGGTACCTATATTATGGTGCTGCATAAAGCCTGATACTTAAGTATATACCGGTTTTAAATTATTATTTTCATTCAAGGACCTGTTCGTTTTAAATTAGTATTATGAGTTTGAGACAGGAACTTTATAATTAAACTCCGAATTCCAACCTACTCTCAATCTGATGCTGCAGAAATACAGCATGCCTAAATCACGAAACTGGACTACTAATGATGGCTGATTATTGACTACTAATGATCCCGGTTGAAACTAATAGATGCCTGTTAGTTTCAAGTTGAAAAAGTAGGCTCCAAGAAATTACACCAGTCATTGAACTTCGAATTCCAATACAAAGTAAAAGTTTCTTTTGCATCACGCTTTGAGTTTGTGCCGTTAAAGTGGCTTAAAAAAATATAATGACATCAAGCGATCCGAATAAAATAAAATAATGGAGTTAAAAATAAAATGAAGGCAATAAATTTAATTAAACAGTTTTATTGTACAATATGGGCTTTGATCAGACTAAAATAAAATCGTGGGGCACTTTGAATGGAAACCCATATGGAGCTCGACATATCATATCTGGTCAAATAAAATTATTGTCAAATAATTTGTTACAACAAAACTTATAAGACGCGAGTTACATGACAAGAATTTTTTTGCATCTAAATTTCACATAACTTTCGCAACATTTTAATGACCCATTGGAATAAATTTACTTTAGTAAAGGAAAAAAAAATTACTTTAGTGAATTTCCCTTATTTCCTAATAAATGGAAAAAAAACTTACACTGCACAGTGCTTTAGATATTAGTTCCTGTCTGTTTTTCATACGTCACTTAAACAATAAATTATATATATTTGTTTCCTGTATTGATTATGAGTGTTATAGGTATTTCGATTTCGTTTGCACTTTTTGTTAATACACACTTCATATATAAATAGTTACTTAAATTATCAAATGTTGGACATGAAAAATATAAAAAAATGTCAAAATATTGCTTGAAAATTTATAAAATTGGATAGCAGTTTATCATTAGTTGCATGTTTTATTTTATTAAACAAATCATGAGCAGACTTTATAATTGTTAAATATTTTTTATTTATGAGTAATTTTTGACTTCAGAAAAGACATACATAGATAAAAGCCTACTTTTTCTATCTGAATGTATATGGATTTAGCGGAAACTGGGGTACAACGATCTGTTTGTAACACTATGATCTTTCATTAAACATGAAGCAAAGGAAAACTTATATCATATCGTCTAACCAGTACGGTAGTAAAATTTCAATAGAAGTACATAAGTTGTATTATCTGAAATATAATACATTGTGCAATATGGGAAAAGGTTTGTGCTTAAAGCTTAGTCAATTTATATCAAATGGATATATGTTATTGCTTTTTCCAAAATTCCTGCTAATAGATCGCTATACGTTGAAATTACTGGAGTAGACAATTAAGTCAGATTATTGTTTTTTTTTAAGGTTAGGCGGTGAAACGAAGAAACTCTCATAATTTCGCTATGTCCAATCATCGAACTCTCAGAGCCTCTTAGTTTCTACAAGTTTAGATACGTATGAATGAAATTTCTCAAATATTTTATATTAGGAAACCTTAAATAATAATAGCAAAATATAAAGTAAGTTGTATGGTACAATGTGTGCCTGCTTCCTCTAATTTTTCAACCATTCAAATAAAATAAATCCGAGTAATTTTTATAAGCAATTTCAAGATATATAGACAGTTAGGAATTTTCCTTTGTGTTTATTTTGCATCTTTGTTTCAGATATGTTTTAGATTATAAACCATGACTTTTCCAGCTGTAATAATTTAAGAAGAGCTTTGTCAGTTTTGATGGTTGAAAATATTTTTAAAGGATTACATATATGTGAACTCAAGAAGTTGTTTTGTCTTAAAAATATGACGGTTAAAAGCGAAACTAATATTGTATAGAAATTGAGAGTGCAGTTTCACTCTTAATTAAATTCCAGATTAAATACTAATTGAAATATTATACTATAAATTCGGTTTGTTTGTTAAGCTTATTTGTCATTTTTTAGATTATATGGAATAACTCTATAACCAACTAAAAAATTCCTACCAAGTTTTGCATGCATATAGTTCATGTAGCAGTGATCTAGCCTATTTGCTCCAGTAATATATATCACGAAATGTGAATTTAGATGTTTGTCATTTAGTCATGCTAATAGAGTTAAACATATTTTTATGAAAGTCGGTATAGATATAGCTCATAATTTAAATTAATATATAGATTTTCTAACTTTAATAATTTCATAAATTTTATAGGTTGCAACATCACGTGTTTCACAAATCTTGAAGGCTGCAATACCACTTTTTACTTAAAACTAAAATTTAACACTTAAACACGTCAATAGAACCTAACATGTATATTAAATTTAATGTAAAACTAGTTATAAATATGAATAGCGCATATGTAATATAATTGATCCAAAACTTTAATTCTAGATCTGTGAAGTGTTGTGTTATTTGATTATTTTGAATTGATTGTTTTATTAGAGTCTGTTTTGTCTTCATACTATTTTTTTTCTTTAAGTTTTTCTCAAACTTTTTGAAGCTTTTACAGTTATAATTCATATTATGATGTCATTTTATTTTATAATAAATTCTGAAAATTTTCCAAATTTTTATTATTTTCGTTATCAGGATGGAGAAACATGCAAATTTTTAACTGGATAAATAGCGGGTAACTTCAAATTCGCTGTGACTTATTTAGTGCAACATATTTATCGGTTCTGAAAAAAATGCAGGGCCTCCTAGAATCATTTGTTATAACGAATGAACGCAAGGACTTATTTCTTATTCGACAATATTGCAAGGCCGATACAAATCCATTATTAAAACCAATACATTTTTCCACATCGCATTGGTACGGAAACGGCCGTCGGTAGTTTTGAAACCTTTTCAAAATGGAACGAAAAGGATATTGACCTCGACAATATTGTGTCTGAGTTTGAGTTTTGGTATTATTGGAAGGTCAGGGTCGCCGAGCTAGCAGTGTGTAACGCTTTAGAACAAACGACCTTCTTGTTTATTCTTGTGATGATCCGTTAATGTGAAGTATTTGGAGTGGATTGAAGTAAAGGAATTTTTTAATCCGCATGATCCAGTAATACTTTTTAATATGAATTCACGGTACATAATTGTGAAGATTTCTTTATTATCGGATATTTTATGATGTTAATAACCGACTAACCTTAAATTTGGTGTATAGCCATATATTATTATTTTCCATTGCATAGAAAAACAATTTTCCAGGAAATGTATTGTCCTTCTGTTCTTTCAACACAAATATTGTATATTTGTATATTTTAGTTAGGAAAGTTGTGTTTTTCTAAAGAAAAGGCGACGCAAATAATATATTTCTGCTTAATTTCAAAAATATGTGTTGAAGCTGGCTTTCATTTGTAATCACTAAAAAGACATATAGTTAATATGGTATTACGATTTTTTTTCTATGAGAGATAATAGTAATTATCATAAATAAAATAAAAGTCTACAAATATTCAGAAAACTTAATATTTAGTCAAATTTTCTCTTACTTAAGTTAGTCAAACTCGAATCTGTATGGATTTTTACTTCACCGAAATGATAAAAATATTATTTGAGCATCCAGGAGGAAATCGATAAAAGTAAGGTAAGAAAGATATTTATAACGGGAATATTAGTAAAAATTTAATTATATCGGAGTATGTAGGTATATATGTACGTATATGAGTATACACGTACGTATCTGTACTTTCAAATGCTTGTGAATTCTGCAAGAAATATTCTATTGAGTACGGGTTTATAATACTCAGCCGAACGTATAAACGGAAAAGTTTACGAGCTCGGAAATCCTTTCCGTTTTCAAATCATCGCGTCAGCAATTTAACTTTACGTGCAAAAAATTATGAAAAACTAATATGAATTTAACCGGATAAATTGTAAGCTATGTACATTGATTCATAGATACTTTTGTTTTTGGTTAAAATCTGTACAGTAGTTTTAGTGACCTGGCCATAAGTGTTTTTTTGGTCCGTCTACCAGAAAGTCGCTGGTGTCGTACATGCAATAGCTAAAGATAATGTTCATTTGATATCACTGCTATTGTTATATTATTGGACAGTCCCGATTCTAGAGATTATTTTATTACTATTATGACTTGAACAAGTCTGCTACTCTTGATATGAAATCGTTCAATATGTGTGAAATATAGTGTTTTTAACATAATGTGAAGTTGATTGGTCTAGTATTAAATTGTAACTGTGTCATAATTTTAGTAGTGTCGCATTGCTCCATATTGATAAAAGTCATGTTTGAATTTTTACCTTAGTCTCGTTTGTTTCATGTTAGTTTTTGTCCCTTGTCAAATATGGAAAAACAAGGCTATATCTAATGCGACAGTCAAATGAAATGTGTTTTTTTTATTATAGTTTCGTACATTTATATAGATAGGAAGTATTTTCTGAAATAGTGACTAGAAAACAGAATCATCTTGTGACCTAATTTGGAGACTATATAACATATAGTATTTCAAATATGTTTTGGCCGTGTGACCTGTGAATTACGTAGATTATTTTATTTATTTAAATACTTAATGGATGCTTGCTTGGAAATATAAAAAGTAAAAGGTTTTAGCCTCAATATTATTTTCAAATTGGCGATGACATAATTTTACAAATAAATAACAGTAATGATAAATATAAATATTTATCTCGACAATTATTTATTCTCATTCACTTTTATGTGAGTTCATTAACTAATGTAAACTTTAAAAATAAAAATATGCTATTGTTTTTTTAAGACTTACATTGGGTAATGTACCCTGAATTTTCTACAATTTGATTTGTGGGCATGTTCATTGCTTCTTTTGCTCTTTGTTTTGAAACGTTATCACGTATTTCCTTAGCATACCGTTCGTTCACCAATATTATCGATTTTTATTTAGAGAAACTTGTATTTATTTTAATTTTGAAATTGATAACGATCCGGAATCATGGCCAGTTATTAACTTTAATGTTTCGTTAAGAATTTTATTTTGAAAACTGTGTATGGAAAAAAATATTGGATTCATTAGATAAATTTCTTCATAAACCTAAAAATTATTTAGTGAGAAATGTACATTGAAAACAGATTTTTTTCCAAAAAAACGTGCCATCTTATATCGAATCAGTAACAATATATATCGACATTTTAATTGTTTTTCCTGATTTTCTCATTATTTTCGTAAATTATTCACTTGCAGATACTTCATGATTTGGTATTTAAAATACACTGTATTTTTATTGAAGTTTTTATTCCGTTATTCTAAAAGTAGAGTTTCGTTGTTTTGTTTTAATTTGGAAGTAATATTTTAAACGATAACTCATGGTTAGAGTAATAAAAAGTTGAGGTTTTAAAAGCTTTTAAAGAATTAAAGTTTTCAAATTTCTCTGAAAGCATAATTTAATTAAAAGTTTATTTTATTGAAAACTAAAACATATTAATATTTTGGTAACACGTAGTGACGTTTTATATGAGCGTTATTGCAAATAATGAGATTCCTGCGGAAATTATCAACGATTTCTGATGTTTGTAAACGCATTTACCTTTAATAAAAGGGACTTAAAAGAGAATTTCTTTCAGTCTCTCGGATGTTGCAAGAGGTCACTATCCATGTAAAGACAAAGATAAAAATGGGAAAATATAATTTTATATTATAATACTTTCGAATAGTTTTTCAAAATTTGTTATTTTCCAATATTTGAACAAAAACAATTTTTCTCAACTTATGGAGATATTTACTGACCATATTGGTTCGAAAGGAAATAGAATGGTGATCTTTAAGTATATATATGCAGAAGAAAAGAACAGGATGGGTTGGATGTGCCATATGGATATATATTATCTTTAATTCTGAAATTAGAAAAAAACTATTCTAATGTTTCGTTACGTGAAATTTATAGTTTGAAAAGAGGATACTTGATATTGACAACGTATCCTGTTCTTACCCGACTACGACAGCGGACGAGTTATGAATTCCACAGGCTATGTATGTATATATACGAATTAGTTTGTTCCCTCGAACAATCTAAACTACTAAAGTGATTTAAAAAAATGAGGCGTCCTTAGATTTTTCTTGGTACAGAAAGTGTCCTAGAGTATATAACGTTATGAATTTCACAGGCTATGTATCTAAGTATGTCCTTATATGAATTTTATCCTTATTGAATTTCACAGGCTATGTATCTAAGTATGTCCTGATATGCTTGTTCACTCATATAGACTAAAATACTAAAGTGCTTTCAACAAATGAGGTATTCTTAGATTCGTTATGATCCATATAATATACTAGGGTATTAATAATTTTACAGACTATGTATGTATGTATTTCGTGCTTTTCAGTTATTTTTTCCGTAGTCGGGTTTTAGTTTTTCGTCCTGTTAAGACTAATAATTTTTTACTGGCATATTTTCAATTTCGTTAATTTTTATTACAATAAATATAAGTAAAAATGCCATATTCAATGAGATATGTTGGTAACTTTTAATACTTTATTACAATTTGAAGTTTTTTTACTTATTAAATTGACTGAAGTGGTTGCATACAATTGAGTAAAGGTCTCATTCTTTTTCAAGGCAAAATAAACCTAAATAAGAAAAGTTTGCCACGGCATAAAACAGTACGAACAAGACTCACAGTACGATGACTGGTCAAGTACGAATAAAACTTAGAGTATGAGGATTCCGTACACATTTAGATATTTATAAACATTTGATATGGTATTTATATTTGACATATGGATGACCTGGTATTTCTATTAAATTAATTACTAACATTCATTTTTATAACGTAAATAGATTGCTTACTGTTTCTTTCACAGGAATAAAATATGGTATATATTTAAATATAATTATTTCTTACCGTGTAAATATATAAGCATATGTCAAATTTTTCACAGAATTTTAAATATACATCTTAAAATCAGAAGATCCTTGCAGTTCATTTAAGTCGCTTATATGGAGTTTCTGTGAATTAGACTAATATCATAAGTTGGTCGATAGCTGTGATAAATTTCCTTTTAATTCCGCTATATACAATAATATTTTGAACACTTTAAGATATCTAAAAAATAGCGGTTTAGTTGATAAAGACGAGTAACTCCAATAAATATAACAATTTTAAAGTTTAATATTCCATAAACGAATCAATAGATAAAAAAATGTTCATGTCATAACTCTCAATATTTACGTAAAACCTGTTTAACGATACCTTATAAAATGGAGTACAGAAAGAAAAATTGACCCCTATTTTATATGCAGGGGAAGTATTTACTTACTTTATGGCATTAATAGCATACGAGTAAGGCAACTATGAAATACAAATGGATAGACAGGCAGTCGGATATGGCGAAAATATAGGAGTTACTAATTTGTCTACGGAAACCTGAAATTTTGGGAAAATTGATAATTATGCAGGTCGAATAAGCGATGTGTTACCATCATTTAATTTACTTGTGTAAACGACTTGAAATGTGCTGAAATCGTTAAAATGACTATTTACTAAAAAATAAGAGCATATGACTAGAAAAATATATTTTTGGCGTCGATTTAAGAGAATGAAGGAATTTGTGACTATCCTCATTTCATATAATTATTCGGGGCACATTATCGTAACGATTTTTCACTGTAAGTCCCTTGAGCCGCCTTCTAGTTATTTCCGAGTAAACGAAACCTTTCCATGCGCCTTTTTTGAATGTTTGTTCCCTTTATATAAATTGCGTGAATTTCGTTTGAAGCAATAGCAATGAGGGTCCCAATTATTCTTGAATCAACTCCAATTATTCAACAACTTGTATCCGAATGTTGAGTGCTCTTCGCAAGGATCATTAGGAGAAATACGAAACGAATGTGGAAATTTACTGAATTTTCCTGTTTATGTATTTTTTATTAGGTAATTTCAAATTCAATTTGTATGTCATAGCTATTTTCATTTTCAGCACATCGTGCTTTCTTTTCGTTTGCTTGCCTATTTTATATACTTTATCAACAATTGTTCTAAGTTTGGACCCCTTTGAATGTAATATATTTGCACTCTGCATATTCTAGCATAAGTCATTTAGTACAAAATAAAAATAATATACAGAATACGATTGGCAGTGTATCCATAAGTAACTCTTTTTCGAACCAAAGAAAATATACTTTATCTCGAAGAAGGGACGGTTTAAGTTATCCATTTTTTTTTTAAACTCAGTGATATGCACGAATCAGTTAGATCTGTTACTACGTATACCGATATGCGCTATTCGTAGGTTGGTGGGTATAGGAAGGATAGGCACTATATAAATAACCATCATATTAATATTATCCTGTTGGTGATATCAATCTTAATGTCATATTTTAAAGAAGGTAAAGTCATATTTTTGTACGTAACACTTTTTTTAATTCACAAATCGACACATCGGAATACAAGTTCCCAGATAAATACCACATTATAAGTTCATTTTCATTCCTCGTAAACAATTATATTCCGATGCAATCACATGACTGAGTAGTCGTGTGAATTCCAATTGCAGAAGTTATTAGATTCAAATGTTTAGCGTCTCCAAAAGTATGAAAATTAAATATTACATATATTTATTTAGTATGATTAGGTCTCTAATCCTCGCTCTTGTACCATACTTATGGGAGAGAAGGTTAGATTTTTTATGCATATCGTTAATTAACAAAAAAATATTCTGCAAACCATGTACTATTTGAATATTGGCCACAACTTATAAACACAACTTGTTGACCCGAGGTGTGCAGATTAATATTAAATTTTTTTTTATTACAAAAATGTTATATTTAACTCAGTCATTTATTAATATTTTATTAAACAGGTTTTAATAAAAATGTTAATGCAAATAATATACATTTGATTACCTACACCATCCATTAGCTACAATTATTCTGCTAAAATTATTGTATTATTAAATAAAAAGAAAATTATTCATCAGAAAATTTAAAATAAATATCATTATAGAAACGCAATATAAAAACTGAAGCCAAACATTTTTCTAACCTCAGTAATAAAGTAAATTAACTTCAAGTTAAATGAATTTTTTAATAATATATCGTTAATTCATACGTATTGCTTGCTCATTAGGTTAATAATTAAAATGTAATATAGAAATTTAATTATTATACATATATTAAAAACGTGGATTTAATCGTTATTTTAGGTAAACAAATTACGAACAAATATGATCGCTGGAATATTAAGGATGACGAATTTGGGAATTTAGAAGGAAAACTAAGTATCAGAAAGGAAGTTATTACTTAAATGCACAAAATCAAAAGCACTCTTCAAGTGATAGATATTTTTAAAATAGATAAAAATAATAAATTTAATTATAACATGGAAAAAAATACGAACAAATGTGATCACAGTAACATTAAGGAAGACGAACTTGGCAACTTTGAAACAAAACTAAGTATTAGAAAAGACGTTTTTGCATAGATACATAAAACCAAAAGTCTCATAAAGTGACACATACTTTTACAATTCAAAAATAAACAATAAGAGATAATATATACTACTAATTATTAAATCAGGGTGGTAACATATGGGTAAATGACGTTTAGTTTACGGATCGAGAAATGGTTGATCATTCGAGAAACGGTTGACTTATTAAATAGAGAACGTTTAATATGTTTGCTCTTACATCAATTTTAAATTTGAACTGAACGGATTGTTTCATTTAAATACATGTTGTTAGGTACCCTAAAGGCCCTTTCATAACGTAAAAATGAATTGTAACCGTTGTATGAAAGAACTATAAAGATAGGCACAGTTTGCTCAGCACACTTTTTGCAAAATTATTATAATGTAAAGTAGTAGGGTAAAAGATATTTGTACCTAAAAGTAGTTCCAATTGCACCTAAAAAGCATTACTAAATGTGAGTCAGCCATGTCATCGATGAACTGACAATATGGCTTCGCCTCGAGTGGAACGGTAAACAGTTTCATGGCGACGTAGACGTAGGAATTGGTTTAAATGGTAACTATCTGGCAGTAACTAAAGAGGCTCTTATATTTCTAGTCCATTGACTCAAAGTGGAATTTAAACTCTAATTTCGTCAAAGAAAAATCTTATCAAGGCTTTCAATAATTGTATAATCACAGTTATATTGATTGCATTGCTTTCTAACAGTGTGAAGATTTTCATTATTAACCGATTTAGTAGAAGATGTTGTTTATTTTATTTACTACTTTTGGCAATTTGCTAAATATTTTGTCAATATGTTCCATTGTGACCAACTAAAACCAAAATTATTTCGGTCAATATAAACCTTCATTGTTTTAAAAATCTTGCACGCCTTGAAAACTAATTACACTTGAGTATTATATTTAAGTAAATCAGATTTTTCTATAAACTTTGTTGCTTCATCTTTTTATATTTATTTCTATCTCAGGATTTAAAACCATTTGTACGTATTATTATTTTGTTGTGTTAAATGTAGATAATAAACATTTCTGTATTCATGTCAAATTATTTTTCTTTAATAAAATTATATTTTAAAATATAAACTTATCTATACTACTACGCTCTTTATTCTGATATCACGGTTAGCGGTCAATAATTGTGTGAACAATACAAAAAAATTTCGAAAGATTTGTTACAAGCGAGGCACGTAGGACTGAAGCATGTGGAAAGGAGAATGCACCGAACACCTCTATCATAATTTTGAGGAGAGGTGGTGGCGTGCCCCGCAATTTAATTGGCTCATTTGAAATTCATTTCTTTTAAATTTGCGATATGTGTTTTCATATAGTTATATGTTCTGCGATAATTTCAATGCATATATCGAATCATGCACATTGATAAAGTTACATTGGCTTTATGAACTAGAAATACCTGCACGTGCGAATTGTGTTAAAACGAGCGCACGGCGCTGCAGCATATTATAGCATTGTTGTGGTTTTTTGTATAAAAAGTTGGAAAATAATTTTATAATGTTTATAATATATTCTCGAATGCCACAAAATTTTTTTAAAAAATAGATATTTTCTTTTTATTATTTACGAAAGAAAAAGAGAAAGAACTATCAAATCCGAAAGCCTACGCTATAATCTGTGCATAAAATATAGGGTTATTATACAATGTTATATATAAGGTTATTATACATATTATTATATAAGGGGTTATTATAAATATTATTACAATGAATAAAATATAAGATTATTATATAAATACTTGTGGTAAAGTGTACTAGTTTGTCGTAGGGGCACACGGTACAAATAAAGTGCATTCCATTTTTACGTATTATTTAACTTAGGCAAAGTTTTCTTTCTATACATTGAGAGTTTTAATGCAAACTACAATCACAATTAATTACGTACTGTTGTACAAATACATATAAATTTTCATTTATATGGAAATTTTTATTTATATCGAGATGAAATAAAAACAGTTTGGATTAAAATCAAGGTTTTAGTGGTTGCACATATATATTAGTAATTTCTGATATATTTTTAAAACGGCAACGTTTCAAAAAGGTAAAAAAATCGCCATAATTTTCTGCAAAACTTTTTATTGTAAGACAAATGCATTATGCAAAACTTTGGCATTGTTGGTCAAAAGGTCGGGAGCTACGCCGACTCAGTTAGTCTGCAACACGTTATAGACGAATAGTTCAGACTATCAAAGATGATATCGAGAAGTGATGCTGATAATATGATTTTTTGCCATCGTCCACATTAGGAATGAATTGTTCCTGTATATTTATAATAAAACCCTGTTTAAATCGTGATCCAAAAGTTGGAAAAAAAAGCAAATTGAGTTTAGTGGCGGATATAGATGATGTAATACGCAGACCGTCTATTTGTTTCAAGAAGTGCTAAAGGTCAATGGCGCAGGTATCAGCAATAAACTAATATAGCTTCCGATTTTGTCATATTAAGATAAGTAAGCGTTTGCTATAGGTTATGATGAAGCTTGCTGAGCATGGAAGCGATTTGAGCAATTGAACTACGCTGATGAATACACTGTACGATAACATATTAAGGGGTGGAGATAGAGATACAGTGAAGAGACGTTCGTCACGATATAAATTGTTTAGTTAAGCAGTCAGGTATGTGTTTGTATTTAGCAAGTTAAATATATTTTCAGTTTTTCATACTCAATTAAATAAAAAAGTATTGAGTCTTTCATAACCTTGCTTCAAAAATTCGGTGCATATCTGCACCACCAGGCATTGGTCCAAATTAGCCGAATTTAGTTTTATACAAGTATTCTTCTATTCCTTTTTTAATTTTAGCATGAGAAAATTAAAAAAAATAGATCGAAACTATATGATCTTATCTAGAAATAATAACTCAAAATATAATAGTTATTACAACATTTATCCGTGGCTGAATACAATTATTTTACAATAAACTTGCACAACTTGAATAGTTTTTAAGTTCTGTAAATTAAAGGAATTTTATTTTAATTGAATTTAAAACTTTGTTATATAAAAGTCACTCTAGTGGTAACGAAATGATGCGTAACCACGTCAATTTTAAATAATTTATAAAATTGTGTTTTATAGAAAAACGTTTTAATAAAAAATTATTTTTAATCTATTCACGTAAGAAATATTTACTACTATAATTGTTTTAATTATTATAAATTATAATGTCAAAACGAAACAATACACATCCGTTTAACAGATCGTCAACTGATTAGAAAATTATTTGTGACATTTCTATTATCACCTTTACAAGCAATTTTATATAAATTTGATTTTGTCGAAGCCTACTAAATGTTTATAATAAATACATATTTCAACCTTTAATTCGACATATTAATAGTAGTATGTACATCATGAGTGACCTGGTACAACCCGCGAAATTCTGGACTCGGAAATAAATTGGTAATAGCATTAATTTCAAATATTCTTTGTTTGCTTTGAGAAATAGTAGCTATTTCTAAATCCGATGCATTCGCCATAGTCAATATCTGTATTTAAAAATACGAATTAATCAGTTATAGAAAGACTGTAAAAATTACGTGTCAAAAAAAGAACGGTTTACTTAAAATACCTCACGCTAAGTAAAAATTACGCACGATACGAACGTTGATACAAGTAAGCACAATTACTAATTTATATTATACCGTATTATTTACATAAAGATAAGAATTTCAAAAACTCTGCAAAATTAGAATTGAAATTTACCAGCGACAAGGACTTTGTATGAGGCTTACTAATACTTTCGAAAATGCCTAAAATTCATAATTTATAAACTTACATAAATGTACTACTAACTATATCAATGGGGAATAAGCCAATTTATGAAGGCCAGAATTTCAACAATGATGATAACATAACGTGTGGATTAGTGTGATTGATAGATTTTCGATTTCAACATATAAATCTTGTCATGGATATCATAAAAACCGTAATTATGGATAGTCGTGTGTGACTCAGGGAAACTATCACAGGATTATTATTTCCTTTAAAATATATGTGAAAACTACAGCATGAAAAAAAAACAAAAAAAGTGTAACAAATTGTGAAAATTAAACAATGCAGCAATGTAAACTTTAATATTTAAAGCGCCTATAAAAACAATAAATGATATTAATGTTCGTTTAAAAGTTCATGATGTTCATTGTTACCCATTGTTGGTAAACAATTGTTGATTTCTATAAATGCAAAGATAATCCCTGTGACCAGTTTCCGGAAGGTATGACATTCTATCCATTCGTTACATTCATTATATCCTTTATTTATTCACTTACAGTATCCATGTTTGAATTTGTCGACTGTAGATGTTCACATACATCCATGACACATGTAGAAGAGACGTCAAATAAAAAAAAATTAAAAAGTGGTTTCATAATTGCAAGACATAATGTAAAATTAAATGAAAGGAAGGGAAAGTCATTCGGAGAAAAATATTGCTTGAAAATATTTTATTACTTCTACATAAAATGGAACTGGAGCCTCTCAAGAGTTGAAAGTGGGAAAATACATTACAATTTTTCTTTTTTAGAAACGAAATTTTAAACGATTCTTTAAAATTATTAAATGGTGAAATGACGCGATATTTAGGTAAGAAATTTAGTAAACATGTTCGTATATGATGTCGTCTTTCTTCCTGTAATAATTCCGGAAATCTTATGTTCATGATTATAATTTTAATACGGTTATTAGGCAATATTTTATTTAAAATTTTAGGCGAAGTACTCAAGGAAAACTAATATAGATGTGTTAATATTTAAAAAAACATTAAAATGGCTGATAAAAATTGGGTTCTGCTGCATTATCTGTATTTTGCGTTTATAGACTATCAAATTCGCTACCTACTTTAAAATTTATCTTATTGTATATATCATTCTATATTTTTAAATTCTGCATTTATAGCTGTAAAAGATACAAGGCGCAAATAGTAAAAGTAAAGAGTAAAATATTTTGACTTGTTTTTCACACTCAACTTAAAATTCTATCTTTAAGAAAGGCAATACGTTTTACATGTTATTAACAATTAATTAAAACTTTGATATTTTAGTGATATTATGAAAGTAAACGAATGAAACGATTCATAGTTTTAACGGAAACGTTTTTTAGGAATCCTCTATGATAAGATAACTGACGAGATCGATAACTATATTAGTAATATGAGCGATAATACTATTTCAAAATTTCTGTCCATATCTTGAAGCGAATGCAAAATAGAAGAGCTGATAATTAAACGAGTCTTTCCAACATTTTAATTTTTTACAATAGTTATTATCTAGAAGACATGTATAATAAATAAGCAAATAAACTATAAGCACATTAGGTTTGTTAAATAATTAGAGTGGTATTTGATCATGATTGGATCACGACGAGGGAATTTCTTTTTTTTTAAATAATATTCATTTTTTATATTATATGTTAGCTAGTGTAATATATTAGTTATTAGTGTAATGCATATTTCTCTATTATAGTACTCTTTAAACATAAAATAAGGAAATATAAAGAAATAAATATTCAATTTGAATTCAGTCGGAAGCGAAAAGTTGTTTTGGAAATTTATATCGGATGAAGCATTTGCTAGAGTTCAAATAAACCAAGAAATATATTTATTTTATTTCTACCTTAACATATGTAGTTTGTCTAGTAATTAAGGGTCGTAATTTCGTATTAGTAAAATTCTCTCCTGGTAACATTGTTACGCCATGTGTTTCAATTAAGGGTGATACAAAAGCATATTGTAAACCAATTTCAAATCTAGTCAGGATCTATTCTGATCATCGAATGGGATAACATTTTCTTAGACTTTTTTCCTTGATTGGTGAATAAAATATTTTTAATTCAATATTAAAATACAATTTCTGCTACTTTTCGGAATCGGTAAAACTATAGAACGCAAAAATTTGCCTAGTAATCAATATCCAAAATTTTCGTTGATATAAGCTATTAATCAAACGAACCTATATTTTTCGTACAGTGTGCATATACTCATGTTTTTGATAATTTAAAACACAATTTATTTTGAACGTTTTCCATTGTTTATCAAGAAGGTTGGTTTTATTTCGTTTAAGTTTGAAATTAACATTAAATTAACTTAGATTAATTATAGATTTCAAACCGTTTTATTGTTGATCGAGTTTTTTCTTGAAAATTTGACACATTTGTTTCACGTGAGTATTTTATTGGGATAATAAGCCGACTCTGCGTACATTAAAATATGCGGTTAAGATGATGGACGGTAAATTATGCGCTCTAAATATATCGGGACTAACACACGCCCTAACCTGATAAACTAAAACCATTAACTTAAATTATAGGAAGGTGTGAAGGAAGGATACATAGTGTGTCTGGTATAATTATTTTCACAGCGGTTGGATTTTCGTAAATGAACTTTTCTTGTATAATCTTCTAACGCAATATTTTTACAATTACAATCAATTGTTTGTATTTATTTATCTTTTTTATATTCATGTTAGGACAGATTATAGCCATTCACATTTATCAGACAGTCGTTTAGTGCACTTTATAGAGTTGTACAGAATGAATTTCATTTTAATTATTCCCATTTATATGATCTCATCCCAATCTCAAATTTCTTCCATACAATAAGAACTAAAGCACGTAAATACTATCATTGTTCAGAACCGACCGTCAATCTGTAACGCATTAAATCTTTACATAAACTGGTCAACACATCTTTGCTCAAAAACACAACGATCATATTTCCGATATTAAGTTGTGGCTCAAGTGGATGGAGATACTTAACCTGCACTATCTATTGTATTTATTCTCTATATCCTCTAATCCTCTCCTCTATCTAATTTTATAAGGAAGAAAGTTTTGCATATTTCTTTCTTTTTAGGGATTCAAACAAAAACTGCTCATTTTATTGATTTCACCATCACAAAGCTTATGGTGTCCAGATGGGTATATGATAATTTATAATAATTATGATTTTTAAATAATTATATATATATATATATATATATATATATATATATATATGTATATATATATATATATATATATATATATATATATATATTTCTAAACAGTTTGAGCAATGAGTGTGATTGATTTAAGGTAACTTAAAATTTGACGCAGTTATATTAAAATAAGGGGTTATTTAAAAAAAACAATTAAAAAATAAATTCCCATTAAAAACAAATCACTAGCAACGAGAGTAAATGTAGGTCTAGAACTACATTAAAAATTGTGCTTTCATCAATAACAATTTTGTAAAATATATGTTTGTTTATTATCAGTATGTCAACTGTAATAAAAAAAATAAACAATTAAAAAATAAATTCAAATAATACATATGGAAAATAAACATGTGGCAAAATGTCAACATTTGGACATTCTTTATCTAAGTATAATATATCTTTAGACCAGAATATTATTGTTTATATTATAAAGTGTAAATATATGATTTAGACAAAGGCAATATAACCATGTAAAGTAAAATTTTACCACACTTTGATTAACGAAACCGTCTGGGCATGTCAATGAAAAGAACTACTGACAAGCAAAGAGAGTATCATATAATATTTAAAAATGTTCTTACGAGAATGTATGTTGAAGATGGTAGTATGATTAATTTTAGTACCGATGTCAATAAAAATTGCATTCGATATTGCTGCTGAATATCTGGATTCGTTCTGAAAATTTTCACTTGCGCCTGAAGTGTTTCAAATATCGCGGTGAGTTGTAACTACGATTTAGATACATATAGAAATCATAATAATTAATGTTTTACTGAGATGAAACACTATCTGTGAGAATTACATTTGTGTTAGGGATAATATAATATCACAAAGAAAGAAAAATAAACATTGATGTATTAAACATGCACATTGCGACATTTTCAAAAGATTTTTTTAAAAAACATGAATGAATTAAACCGTACTGTGGCTATTATAACTTGAATGATATAGTATAAATTGTGTAATGAAATGACACCAGCTTATGTCAAATAATGAAGGAAACGAAATTTATACTGCGAATGCCTTTAATTTCATTGAATTGACCTTCAGTTTTAAACGACTGCGATTATTAATACAGTTAGATTAAAGAATGACTATGACCAGAAAAGCAAGGCCAAATATATCAATATTATGTTATAAGCTTTAAGGAACCATGTTCCATACACAGCCATTTGTACATCGCGTACCCACTAGTTGGACGGCTAATAAAATATATGAAAAGTGTCGTAAGAAACATTTAAAAAAGTTACGATAACAAAATTAAAAACAATAATAACGATTTATTAAAAAAAAAGAATCTAAACAATCTAAACCCCATTGATTTGAAAATCTCTACCCGGGCGAAACCGGACAATACCGCTAATAATAATAATTTGTCAAAATTTTTTTATTTTTATAATGTAAAACAGCAAAAAATCATGCATGGTCCAAAGGTATATTCATAAATGCGTATATATTATGTTTTTAATATATCAAGGATTTTTACTAAAAAATAAAAATTACAATGCAAATCTAACAAAGGGCATAATAATTTTTTAGAAGCGATTACAAGAAATAATTAATACTTGCTTTGTGGGTGCTTTTTTTATTTGTTTCTATTGATCAAAATTAAATAAAAATAATCTGTTAACCGATATTGATATTCATTCTATTGTTGTCAAAATAATTGTTTCTTCGTTCGTTTCGGATTTCTATGTGGTTTTTATCGACTACCAAGTCGGGCCTGCGAGTTACATGGATATTTCATATGTGTATAAAAAAAACAACGAGATGCAATTTGCTTAAGAGTTTTGTGTCATCTTACTGGGTCAAAGAGTCCATTAGAAACAGCATATTTATTATATTAAGAAATTATCTTGAAAAATAACCTGAATTTTTTATAAAAGTGTAAGATTTTCCTAATAGGTAATTTAAACAAAATCTTTAAGAAGGTAATTTTCTTTATTTATCCTATTTAAGATTGTCACACTTGGATCCAACACTATATGGGCTTTAGCCGGTCCCCTCTTTTATATAGCTCCGATTACATCGATTTTATTTATACATGAAAGCAAAAATCCGAACGTGGTGAGAAAATTTTTTTAAAATAAAATAATTATTGTTATTTTTTCCCATCGCATACATAATAAAAGGAGAACTATTGAAATGGTTTAGAAAAAAACGACCTCGAAATTTTAATAAATTTGCAGTTCCGTGCAGAAAACTTTTATGAACTTTGCTTCTTGAAGGGTCGAATTTGAATCATTTCCATTTGTACTTACAAATATAAATTAGGTTAGATTTTTTTTTATTTATACGCTATAACTAATGAACGCTAATATCTCTTCTTTCGTGTATCTGCGAATAGCTAATTTCGCTAATGATTGAAATAACATCTTCTATTAGCGACATAATCTATTAGAATGTACTTTATTGTTATTCCTTTGGAGACAACGCTAATTTGTTGAACAGATTTACTTGTATTTTACATTATGGTAATGACGCTTAAGAACATCACAGTTTAAATATTATTCTGTAGATTTCCGACATTTTGATATTAGGCACCTATATACATGATAAATATTTTCAATAATTTCGGTTTATTTTTTAATTTAAAATTTAGGATATATTTTAGGTAAAATTGAAAATTAGAAAAAAGTGGACGAATCCTCTTTAGATGTTTGCTGAAAAAAGGTTAAAATCAAAATAAGCCTCAAGTTTCATATGATTATCTAAATCGAATCAAAATAAAAATTAAATCTAAAGGGTAGTTAATATCTTTAGAATTATCTGGTATAAAGTCCTAAACAAAAATAGTTTTGAATTGTTTTTCAGTTGGCTCTCCACACGATATATCAAATAATAAAAAATTATTGGTTCCTTTATCCCTTCTGAAATTTTTATTTAAATATTTTTAAGTGTTATCTTTTGAATTTTTACACGGATTAATATGCTTTATTAGTTTCCTCAATTTCAAGTTTCTATATCAAAACGGTTTCTGACAAATAATGGCAATTTTATTTTTTTTGTATACCAAAAAAAGTCTGGAATTATCATACAAAAAGTTCAAAATATTTGTAATATGTCAAACAACGTAGCAAATGGTCTGTAATTAATTATTAATGTTACGCTGGAAAATATGAAGAAGTAAAAATTATAAGAAGTAAAACGAATGTTGTTTATTGTTACTCATTACAAAGTTTTCACTACGATAATTAAAATATAACGTTATTTAGTTTGTTAAGTAAACACAAAAATGTCTCAAAAAATTACATTAACAAATAATTTATATATTGCAAAAGTTGTTCAAGGAATTGGAACACATATTGCCAGTTAAAACAAATGACTTTCAAAGTCGCTAATTACTTTGTAGGCCACACTTTCATCTCTGCCCAAAATCATCCACACGCTTGAATTACATACACTTACCTCGCTTACAACCGAATTTAAAACCATTCTGTATGTTTTATGTCTTACACATTTATCGACCGCTCACCACGATATCGAGCTATAGTAGTAATAAAGATAAGCCGATATATCTAAATTGAATTTTTTTAAAGGAAACTTAAATTCTACGAAACTGTACGTACGTACTAAAATATTTATTAATATGTTACATGCAATACAACAAACTGACTAATAGAAACACAAGGGTCTGGTAATAGTTTTTCGTCGGTTTCCGAGCATTATAATTACAATTTTTGCTATTTTATTTAAGAAAATATTTGCGCTCTCTATTAATTTTGGACGTATCTACATTGTCATAACGCACAAACAACATCGTATTTTCTTTTTTTGATGGAAATTAAACGATAAAACGGTCGATGGTAAACAATGAAGTCGTTATTTTAATGAAATGGCAGGGATACTTCCCACATGATCAAATGCGTTAATATAGTGACAAAGGTATAAATGAGTAAAATAAGTTTAATAACATAATTTATTTAAATTACCAAATGTCTAAATTAAAAAACAATATAATGATAATTTGAGTGTCTATAGTCTAAACCAAAATAAATTTCATTACGATAATTTTAATTTATTATGTATGATGTTAACGATCCATCTTAAAATTAAATTAAAGTTTGGCGTATACCAAATAAAATGATTAGGTTATTCCATTCATTAAGTTATGTTTTCCTTAATAAATTTTTATCCTATCCGAATCACCATAATATTTAGATTTCTGCAATATTCTTATTTTTTGCCTCAGCTGTTCAATCCTACACATATCTTCAATACGAGCTTGGAATGTTTTTTGTTTGTTGCCTCCAAAGATGTTGGAAGACGCGCGCGGTCCGCGTAGAGAGCGGGCCGGCGCTCGCTTTACAACATCTTTGGTTGTCTCTCTTCAAAACAGTGACCCTTGTAAAATAATTGCTTCTGAAAATATATTCTTCTGTAATTATGAACTATTTCAGAATACATGTATTAATTCTAAATGTTATTTTGTAAATTATGTTTAGATATAAGATTTTCACGTTAATGTCTGGTATTTATCTTATCTGCAAACTCCAGATAAAGGACGACTAAAGTGAATTACATATTTAAAAATTGAAAATAAGAATTCTTAGAGTAAGACACATTATTTTTAACTAGTGAAATGATTAAAAACGTCAAGGTGAAATTATCGAAATGTTTATTTGATATTTCACGAAATTGAAAACCTTTGTATCACATATGTCATACTTGATGAAATCGTTGGAGCCGGTAAATAATATAATCACACGAGCATGAATTTAAATCTAGGAGAGATAGACTATGAAAAATTTGTAATAAATGTAATTGCGTTAAGCTGAAAATAACGAACAAAAAAATTTACAGATTGTTTTAAATTAGCATAGATTACCTTAGGTGTTTCTTTATAAAAATAAATTACGTTTTGGTGCGGATTCCCTGGAACTAGGTTAATTTCTTCACATCTCTGGTTTCGTTACAATTCTTCGGTCGATATATACAATTTAGTTTCACATTTTGACGTGAATAACGCGAGTGGTGATATTTTTCTTTACAAGTTACAGGTTACTGTCTTGCTATTTTAGATAATATTTAATAAAACTACAAACAAAAGATTATAATATAATTTATCATTATCTAGACTAAAAGAAAATCTCTGTGGAAACCGTACATATAAATACGGCAAATGCCACTTTGTGAAGAAGTAAAGAAGATTATTAAATTAAAACTTGTTAAGGCTAAATCAACATTTAAAACCACTAACATATTTATATCCATTAAAACTGGCAATAAATATTTCACTGAAAATCTAAGTAAAACGTCAGCAAAGCGTTGGATTTCAAGAAAATAATCGTTATTCATTTTAGCCACTCAACTCAGGTTCAAGAAAAGTTCATTGAAATTCCGATTGAACTCAATTTTCCAGAACATAAACGTATACAAGGTGTGAGTAGCAAAAGGAATAGTACGTTTTACATGTGCGAATGATTTCAAGAACAAATTAGAGCTATGTCATTGTATATTTCTGACAACTGTGGCACAAAAAATCTCTATAACTTAAATAAGCATCATTGACTAGTTTTTAAAGAGATTATGACCTCATTACAAACCTTTGAAGTATTAGCAAAGATTACCAATTCCATATTTTCTTAAATTTCTAACGTTATGTAGCAGGTTGTCACCCTTTTAAAGTATTTACATAAGTCAAAAATACAGCAGGTTTGTCCTCCTAACACAACCGAAATGGAACATGATTCAGAGTAATTTGAATTAATAAAAATACCCATAAGTCACATACTCCATTTAAAGTGTATAAAATGCATGTCCCTAACATTGACCCCTTAACAAAACGGAGATCACGTTTGTAGCTAATATTTTTAAGCTAGATAATTTTTTGTTCCCTTTTATAGACCATTTTAATACTATCGAGAGCTTTTTATCGAGAGCTACAATGCCACGTGACTCCCATTTTATTTAAAGTTTATCTGATAATAAAATATTTAGAACAAATTGATTGTAATGGATAGATACAATCAATATATTGGCATCAGAATATATATGTTCTTTTTAGTCTTTTTCATAAATCAATACATTGTATACTAAATAAATAGTAAAGTAATTTGAAGTTATCTGTTATTTACGTTTAATGTTTGCTGAGGACTGGCATTATTTTGAGACAAAAGTTATTTTTCTCAGGGTGTGATAAAATCGGGTTTCGAGTTATATAGTTAATTGAGTCAGGTAAATCTTGTAAAGTTGTGTTAAATAATTGTTATCAGAATGTTTTTGATTGATATTCTTAATCAGCATAAAATTATAAAATACGCAGTGATAGACGAAATCAAAACCAAATGAATCGAGTGTCATTTATTTGATCTGTAATAATTGACTGAAGGTTAAATTACTAATAAATATTTCATTATTATACATCGAATAATAATTTATATTTTATGAAATTATAAAAAAAAATCTTGTGTGCTTTTCAGAAATTATCCGTGAAATAAGACAAAATCTGCAAGGCTCTATTTAACTTACACTTAATGAGGATTTAAGTCGATTCACTTTTGTAAAGTTTTGATCAAGAATAAAACCTACTGAAGCCTTACTAGTCCAAGTCCGCTAGTAGTAAGAAGACGAATTAAATTCCAATAGATAGCGACTGCTTATTTCTTAAATTGTTTAGCAGTATGAGATCTTTTCCGGTTGTCATTTCATCGTATGTTATCTTTAAACATATCACAATTTCTTATTGTTGCAATTCGACGTAATGGAAAAGGCATTTCTAGATCAAGACTATCTGGTTAATGTACCTAAAAATATTATATTATCGACAAATTCTCCATATTCCCAAATGTATATCATATCATATCAAGTGTCAACATGTTTTATAGTTTCAATACCCCTCTCGAAAAATCGTATGAACGAAGCCGCTATGAACGAATGGTTGCGTACAAAATATTTTGTAAAAGAGGCCGTCGCAATTTCCTGAACATATTAGTAGTTTCAAAATTTGTATTTTACTCTAATTTATAAATTGCTTCACAAAGTTTTTAATGCTGGAAATTAAAAAAAGAAAAGGTTTTCAAAATATTTCGAAATGCTATAATTTGGCAATACAAGTAATGGTTTACATTATGAAATCTAATCTAGTTTTTACAAATAAAATAAATATGTATATATTATGGTATCCTCACCAAAAAACGTTGTTTCGTATTGCTATATTAACTCATAATTTTGTGACTCCTGGTTTGTACGAATTAAGGTAATCGTAATTAATTTATTTAAACTCCTGTCTTCAACTAATCTTCAAGACATATATTAAAATAGTATATGAGGTTTAAAAACGCATTATTCTTCTTATAAAAATGCAATTAACATTATAAAAAAATTTTATTTGATAAACGATGTGAATGTTTAGGTGTCAAGAACAATTTTTAAAAGAATAGCATTTTAAATAAGGCGTTAATTTAAATAAGTATGCACAATCAGTTCACTGATAAATTCACAAAGACCTCAGAGTTAAATTCAAATTCATGAGACTTAAAATGGGAATGTAAGAATCCAATACCACTTTCTACATGTACTGTTTATCTTCGTAACTATTCTATCTATAATTTTTAACTTTATAACTTACTTCGTAATACAACAGTTTAACTTTATGTTCTATCTGTATTCTCTGACGTTGTTATTTGATGAAACTATTTCTTTTACAACTGCTTTACATCACGTAATTGCAAGAGGTACTTATTATATGCTAATTGACGATAAATTATAATGGATTTTTAGTTTAGTACTAGAATATTTGATTATATAAGAGATATCCTCGATTTTTCCTTTTGATTTAAACTTTCCTGTTCATGTTTTCAAATCTCGCAAATCTTTCGCGTCATAAAGTACACGCAAATTAGGTATTTCTTTTTAAATTTAGAAGATCTGCAAGGATCTGAAAGGAATGGAAGAATTTTAATGTGAAGAAGAAGTTTAATGTGAAGAATATTATAAAGATTAACATTTTAATAATTATTTCAAAATTTAAGTAAGTCAAATTAGGTGAATATAATTAAAAATCGTTGAAAAATTGCATAATCGTTCTTAAAAAGAAGCGAGACACGAGGAGAAGAAAGTATGGAAAAAGATGAAATAAAAAATTAAATATTTTCCTATGCATAAAATTATCAGTTGTAAATAAAAAATTAGAAATAAAAATGCATATATTTTGTCCTGATCAAAAATTCAGTCCTTGATGCAGTCATTATGATACCCCTAAATATAATATCGTCAAAATAGGGATAATAAAATTATTTCCTTCTTGACTCTTTAATCGTTTAAGATAAATGTTAATGTAAAACAAATATTTTCAGCATCACGTGGTATTAATTCTTAAAGCCGAATCCTAGACTACTAAGTAGACTGCGGTTTTAGATTGAGAAAAATGCAAGAAATCTGTTTGGTCACACGTACGTACGTTCCACAAACGTGTTACGTTTTTATAGGAACTTTGTAGTAATTTTCAAACAATTGAATGACATTTTTTCGAAAAAGCTTGTAAAGCAAATTCAAAGCGAGTACTTGTCAAGTGTATAATATGATGTAATGTAATGGAAGTGCAGGTAACAAATACTGAATTATTTTGTTGATTTCGGAACGCATACATATGCACCAAAATTGCAACTAACACTAGAGATGGCAATATACAGGACTTGAGACAGCACACCGCTACAGAGACGGACAATTACCGAGCGAGCCAGCACATATCCGGGAAGCTCTACACCCTGCACTTGGGGCGGAACTAAACAGGTCCACCGCTGGCACGCTTCACAGTTTGCCGCCGACCGTCGTAGGATACAGTACTCTTCGCGCGTCACGCTGTGTGATGACTTCTTGCTCAAACTGAGGTATTACAATGGGCGGAGCTGCAAGGCTTCTCATTTCGCCACCAAAATGCTTCCCAAGGTGATGGTTCCACCGCTCGAACCGAAGCGTTACGATGCGCGGGCTGCAGCCAGTGTTTACAACGTGCTGGTTTTATCTTTCTTTGCTATTATTTGGCATTTTCTATTATCTGAGGTTGTTCTCTGCTCTTTATAATCCGGGACTGTCGCCGCTTGGTAGGTGAGGTAAGTGCAGCTAAAATGTATGGGAGGAAGTATGTTACAAAAAGTGTAGTTCCCTTAATTTTTGTTATTTTGTTGTTTATTCTAAATCTTCTTCGTAATTATCATTACGATTTTAGTTTTATAAAAATAACACATTATTACTTCATAATTTATGTTTTAGTCATATATTTCGATGAAAAAAGATCTCATTTTATATATAACTTTATCCTAACTTTATCTCAAATTTTAATTTCATTATTATGAAATAGGAATTCATCTACGTAAATAATTCTAAAAACATATCTCCATAATTTCAATACAATCAACACTAAATCATTGTTTCTCTCACAATAATATATACGTGTGTGTGTCTATATATATATATATATATATATATATATATATATATATATATATATATATATATGTAAAAGACATTTTGCGGCCAAGTAACATTATTGCGTTCACTGACGTCAATCAATCAATACTAAAGAATTATTATTGATGAATGGAAATTAATATTTTAAATCAAATTAATCAAACAGTTTTGCAGTAAACTAAGGTTTTATGCTATTAAATATCGGTTAAATTGCGTCATGGTTAAATGCGTCATCAGTAAATGGTTATATGCGTCATGGCGTCATCGGTTAAATTGCGTCATGCGTGAGTGGTATTTTATTCGGTCATAAGCAAAGACATTTCTTCAGTAAATAGTACATCTCATTTCAAATTTTCATCTGATGTATAATATCTTCTGAACAAACTGTTGAGACAAACGATCTAAATAATATCGCAATCAATAGAATAAATTTCCCTGCCTTGCTGTTATACTAATGTTAACATATAGCTAGATTAAGATGTAAATTTGTTATGTCGGTCTTGTGGATGTCTGGTTAAAAAGGTTTAAAACGCACTTTTAACATATTTTTCAAAGAAAAACTGATAAATACGTAGTCAATTTCTTTCAATATTAGGGTCTTAATTATTTATGAATTCTATGGTCTATAAAAGATGAATCAAATATAAATATTTTATGAATATATTCTAAAATACCAGCAAAGACCTAACTTTTGAAAGTATTTGTTACCTGAAAGTCGACATCTTGTTAATGAAGTAAAAATGACTTAACTAACTCGTATAAAAATATTTCAGTGTTCGTTTGCTAAATTAAAACGTGAAGATTATAATTTTCGTGCTATAAAGAAAGGAAAAGCTGGCTTTACTGTTGAAAGGAATATTGATTTGAGCATTGATTGAATTAATTTGAAAGTGGAGAAAATTAGTCATAGCCCATCCATATTTTGTTTACTTATTGTAAGAGTTTAAAGTACCATTTATTTTTTGATCAAACACATTTTATATTATCTTTAAGATAACAGTTAATTTATTATCATAATCGATCTCTCCCATATTTTAAATAAACTTCTACCCTTTTCGCATATTTCAGTTTTAGATAATTCTGTACTACATTAATTTGCCTGCATCCCTATTGAAATGTGTGTATTGGTATAATGCATTTATGAGCAAGACACTTGAAATGTCGGATAAATAGTGCTCACAAAAATAAATCCTTTATGTTTCATAGTTCCTATCAAAGTGATTCATGATAGGACAATTGTAAACAGGGTTGCTTATATATATATATATATATATATATATATATATATATATATATATATATTTATGTATTTATATATATATAAATATATATATATATATATATATATATATATACGTATACATACATACAACATTTTTTATTAATTATTGGTAATTTTTTTCATACACACGATACTTGCTCACATCAATCAGCACCGCTCGAGATAATGACACCGAACCTGTGGCGCGAGATATTGAAAATTATAATATGTAATTTATTCTCAGCGAGTATTTTGTTTAAGTGATTAGTTAAATAACGTGAAATATAACTATTTAATATTTATAAATAATATTATTAATGTAATCACTCATATGGTAGTTCTACGGAAACCATTCATGACCTTATAATTATGTAAAATAATATCCATGTGAGCTTATGCGCGAATGTGTGTTTATGTATACGTACGGAATGCAATATATATTTACATACATGTTTTCATATCTAACATGAATTATTATATTTTTTATATTCTTTCAGTTTCCCTTATTATTATTATTATTTAAAATATAATTTGTTCCTAGAAGTATTTACCCAATATTATAAATCATATTTATATACTTACGTTGCTAGCATTACTTTGAAGATAATGTACAAAGACTAGATATATGAATAATTTTAGTAATAAGTAGTATACCATTTTTCATCGAAATAACGATTATATAGATTACAAGATATGACGAAATTAATTTTACAAAGAAACGTGTCTCGAAATAAAATCATGTTCTCTCCAGAATCCATTTTTCAGAGAAAATAAAGACTAAAATGTTTTAGAAAACTTATGATGTCATTATGATTTTTTGTTAATACAATTCGTCCACGTACTCAACGTTCTCTAAACTAAATGTTTATTTACATAATACTAAACTAAACTATTGTAATTAACAGTGTCCTCTCAAAAGCCGTCTGGCAAGGATGGTTCAGTCATTTTTGTACGACGGTGCTCAGACAAGTCTACAGAGAGGCATACAGGGTAACTAGCATAAACTCTTTTAAAATAATTATCGCATCATATCTGATTGGAATGTTTGTTGATATTGTTTTATTCCTATACAATATATTGCAAAAGAAATAGAGACTAGATTAAAAGTTTGGGTAATCCCTTCCACTGTTCCGTGGTCAAACAAGAACCCTTATAATTGCATCATATCCGTCCACCTGTCCATGTGTCACAGCTCTACACTTTCTATAGTTTTACATTTATATGGATGAAATTCCGCAACCATCATCTAGATATCTAAATTAATAAGAATCATAATATTAAGAAAAAAAGGTTTAATGTGCTTCCCCAGAGATGTAAAAAGCGTGAAAAATATTTTTTTTCTCGTATCAAATAGGATATCTCTGGATATATATTTTAATATGAATTTTGAATTGTGAGCAATCTAGGAGACATACCCTTTAATTTGGCAATCTCCGATCTGGGAAAAAATAAATTACAATTGAAATAAATCTGGCAGGAGAAAATATGTTTTCATGATAATCGTAAATTATAATTTATTATACATCTTGAGTAATACACACGCAGAAAGCGTATTGAAATACACAATTTAGCCAAAAAAAAAGTATTCTTTTTGTACGTTATTTAGTAAAAAAAAATGACGAAACGGGCGATGAGATGATGATCCTCTTGCCTTACATGTATTTCAAATTTTTCATCATTCCACATTCCTTTTCCTCGTCTAATTATGATAAAAATATATTTAATATATCATAATTACTACGTAGTTTACAAGAAGAACTAATTATTATTCAGTCACATAACACAGGGTTAACTAACTAAAGAAACGTGTTATCTGTAATATATTTGATAAATTAAAAACAATAATTTCCAAATCACACAATGGGTATAAGAACTTGATATTTCGGTATTATATTACATAACGTAAAATATTTCAATAAAATACGCTTTGTTGATTACTGATATCACAAAATACTTGAACAGAATTTCCTTCACAAAATACTTAAATAGAAATAACTAAACACAAATGAATGCAAAGTGTCCTATATATTTTTATAAAAAAGTAAATGATTAACATTTGTGGAACATTTTCTGCACTACAAACAGATAAGTTTGGTTATATGTACGTAGATCTTAAACAGGTAAAGAATTGGATCTATTAAAATAAATGTATATAAATACATTCTCGGTTCGATTTTTTGACTTTGGTCTAAAACATTTGGCATAAGTGAATATAATTTATAGAATATTAACGAAGAATTCTCTTTAGCAGATATAATCATATTCACGGCGGCATCTTTTGAATAATTTCATATTCAAAATGCTAAAATTGCAAATAAATATATTTCACATAAGCTGTTGGTTCGACTGACTCGAAAAAAAAGTCGATGATGTGTTATTTCGATGGTTAACGAGAATCGATTATATATATATATATATATATATATATATATATATATATATATATATATATATATATATAAATATACAGTAGTGTAACATCGATAATTTTTGTTATTCAATCCAGTCAGCAAAAAGGGTTGATATTTTAATAACAATGAGTGTTTTTGTCATAAATAATTTATCAATAAGGTAGCTTAGGTGAATCCATTTGTGAACCAAAGATAGATGAATCATCAGATTCTGCAGCTGCATTCTATTACAGATCGAGAGTTCCACGGTTCAAACCTGGGAGTCCCTCTCCTTACATTTTTGCTATGAACGCAATGATATCTTTAAATTGAATGACCAGAGTTATGCATATACACAATATATTCATGTTTCTGATATATGAAATGAAAAATGAATTTTAAAAGTGTTAATTTATTTCGCTTGTAAGTATTTTCCTCCCTTAAACATTTTTTTTCTCTATATATGGAGTTTAATTTTATTAAAAACTAAGTGTGCTTGCGACAATTAACACACGTAACCATATTTATTATAATAATTATAAAATTGAATTTATTTAAGTGCAATTGGCATTTGAATGTAAAATAATCATTTCTTCTCTCTAGTTGGTCGATTATGATCAAGAATAACCTATAAATTACCACAGACCCAATAGAAATTACCAATAAAAACTTCATCAAAATCCCATAAGTTGTTTTTATACAATGTATGAATAAATTAGAAAACTCAAACAAATAAACGTATTAAAATATCAAAACCTTATTTTTGTATACTATGACTTTTGTTATGTCTTCCTAAAAATTTTAGTCGTAAATACTTTCACGGTACAGATCGTTATTAATACGATTTTATTATATGTGGACAGGTATAGAAATTAAAATACGTGACAAATAAGTTTGTGGTTTAATGATTAATGGCCAAGAGACTGGTCACATTCCTTATTCCTACCGCTGCATAAGAAAGAGTCAATAAAGAAATGCAACAACTACCGACTGATTTCTCTTATTTCGCATGTTAGCAAGGTGCTACTTCACATCCTTAATACCAGACTCCAGTCGTACCTGTCTCGTCAAATATCAATGGAGCAAACTGGTTTTGTGAAAGGAGAACTGCACGACAACAAATCTTAGTATTGCGCCAGTTCATAGAGAAAGCCAGAAAACAGTTTAACATCCCACTTTACATTTGCTTTGTCGATTTTAGAAAAGCCTTTGAAATGGTTAAATGGAACAAACTTTGGTTAGTACTAAGGGATATGGGAACACTTCGACGTCTAATATACCTCGTGCAGAGATTGTATGTAGAAGTTACAGCAACTGTTCGAGTGGGAACTGGGAAAACTTTCAGTCGGGAGCTGGCATCCCGCAGGGATGTATTCTGTCACCACTGATATTCAATGAATAAACTTAATACATTATGCGAAAGGTTCTTGAAGACTGGAATAAACTAATATCTATTGGGGGTAGGTGGATAAATAACCTAAAATATGCTGATGACACTACACTTCTGGCACAGACTAATGGATACATTGAAGACTTATTAACAAAACGAAAATTTATAATATTACCAACTGTGAAATTGTTTAAAGGTACATATACCTAGGATCCAATATATTCAACACAAGCGGCTGCGAGCAAGAAATCAAGAGAAGATGCGCCATTACAAGATCTGCGGTTGAAAAGCTCAATAAGATTTGGAAGGATAGGAGGATAACCAAAAATACTAAGCTCCGACTAATGAAATGTCTTGTCTTCCCAATATTTCTCTGTGGAATTGAAACTTAGTCCCTGCGCTTACAGGATCGCCCAAAAATCGACGACTTGGAGAAGTGTTGTTGGAGGCGTATGCTGAAGATACCTAGGGCCGCTTTCCGCATTAACGACTTTATCCTGATGCAACTCAATGTCAAGTAACGACTTTCGTCGTCTGTGCAAGTTCGAATGCTAAAATTCTTTGGCCACATATACAGGAACGAGCATTCGATCGAAAAACTGGTAGTACAGGGCCACGTAAGAATGCAAGAGATCTAGAGGCCGATCACATACTCGATGAACGAACCAATTTAAACCAGTAACACAAACTACCATGACTGAGTGCTCTCGCAGCGCAGCAAACCGGCAGAAATGGAGAGACATTGTTTAGGATGCAGTTCAGACCAGGAAGACCAAATGAAGAATAGACGTATACAAGCACCCTCAACCTAATACCTAAGTCATCGGAGAAATCACGACCACTCTGTCGAAAGTGCAAGACTGAGAAGAAGAATGATAACCATACAAAGGTACAATTTTTTTTAATTAATTCCAAATTTCGACAACATATTAAAATTTTACATAAACTGAGGAAACGAAGTAAGATTACATCGAAAACATACAGCAACGATAAATTTTATCTGTTTTGTCAATATTCCTTGTGCAAATACAGCCCCCTTTTCACACTCTATACTTTAGTTCTAACCAAGACCATTTCGACAACATATGTCCAAGTGGAAAACTTAAGGCAATGTAAACGAATTTTTGAAAATATATTTCTTTTGATTTACTACAACGATTATGAGAAAATAAAAATTATATATTACATAAAGTTCCTATATATTTCAAAAACCTCTATTCTAATTGATAAGTGATTTTTACGTGAAGTAAACAACAAACTAATAAACAAATTAACGAACAAAAATTTTAAAAATTGTTTCATTCTTATATGCTCTTATTTATTCTTTATCCCCTCATTTGTTTTTTTTGCTAATGTTTTCAATTACAGGCACATAAAGTTTACAGTTTTGTTATATATTTAGATTCGTTTCTCTCTTCTTATTTATAATTCCGTTTCATAACGTCATTTGCTGAATTTATTTATGAACTTTACATAAATACTTAAAAACGATAAGAGGATTTTATTCGACATTGACGAGTTAAGTCATTCTACTATCTATTGAACGAAATGAAAATATACTTGTTAATATAATATTAATATTCTTTTATTAACATTACGATTACTGCGCTACTGATCGAATTAAGGATACGGTGGTAGACACATACATTGCGCATAAATTTTACCTTTGAAACGACTCATGATTTGCGTTGTTGTAAATTTCTTTTATAAGTATTAATATGCTTTGAACAAAATGAAATTGTATATTACACACCATACAATTTTTGCATTATATTGTTTAAAAAACAAATAGTATTTAAATAGCTACACAATACTTTAAAGGAAATGCCTTCGGTAAACATTTAGTAAATAAAGCCTAGTAAGTACGAATCGAATTCG
Source organism: Druceiella hillmani (assembly GCA_039881145.1). Taxonomy (NCBI): domain Eukaryota; kingdom Metazoa; phylum Arthropoda; class Insecta; order Lepidoptera; family Hepialidae; genus Druceiella; species Druceiella hillmani. Next base: position 1,526,943 of record JAYKKI010000144.1, on the reverse strand, counting down.
CACAACAAGTGTTCCGTAAACACTTAGTTTCCGTAAACGTTTATTAATATTTAAAAGCAGAGTCAAACTTTTTACAAAAATTCATTTTCATTTTCACTATGTAAATAGATTACTTAATATACCATTCCAAGACTTAATAATATCGCGAATATATCAAAATCCCTTTGAAGGTTTTTGTAAGGGTAGCGTTTTTGTTTTATCTCATCGAGTCAGGTGTTTTATGATATACTATCAGGTCGGATAGAATATATATCCAATAGGATATTATATCCTATCGAGTCGGGTATTATATGATATTCTATCAGGTTGGCTATTCAGCGACATTCTATCACCTTGCGAACTCTTTATTATAACCATTCAAAATGAAGCAGGCATCCAAAATGAAGCAGGCATCACGATAATTTGCTTAAATGTCTACATAAATTTACATATATTTTTTTCTGCAGACCTTCACTACACGAGACACAAAAATGGCACTAAATCTTTGCTGAAAGACTGAGGTATTTATAATTTGTTTCAACCATATCCAGTGGTATTAAGTGCTAATGTTTTATTTTTATATAACTGTATTCACAATAAACAGTTATGACTAAGTTTCAGTATCTTTGAAAGCATAGTCATGGAAGTGATACATGGAAGCGGGTTAGTGGTATTCAACATATCGATCTAAATGAAGAAACTTAAAGCCTGAAATATCTTAGAGTACCTTAGGAGTTTTTATTTAATTCATATCTTGTAAACATGTAAGAATAAAAATAATGCAAGAAAAAGGTCTTATGTTTTTAAACTTTTTTCATTTCTTCATTGCCATACGACAAAATGTACTAAAGTTATTAGCAATTAAGGTTTTGGAATTTTCTTATCCATTTATTTATCCCTCTTTACTAATTTTTTTTTAAGTTTATTGAAAATACTAATAATAATAGACAAGTTTTATTTAGTTCCTTTTATCGAGTACAAAATACCTTTTATTTAAAACCAATGTTTTCACGCCAAATAAAATGAAGATCGGTCATTAAGAAAAGCTTTTTTGTGAGGATGGCAATGAACAGGCTTAGAACAATAAAGGGCAAGTGTATCCGTCATATCTTTAATAATATCATCTGACGTCCCATCAACTTTGAACTTACTGCGCCTAGAGAAATCCGCTAAGACAAATGATGAGGATAACATTTTCGGAGCATCTAGTCGAATATAAGTGTTATAACTTTTATTTTATTGCCTCTTATGGTTGGCCAAATTTTTCCGGATTTAGAGGCATATTTCTTTCAGTTAGTATGATGAAAACGTATTTGGTATACACATACTAACATGCTTACTATGTATAGCAGCAAGAAGAAAATATTAACCTTCATGCGATTTGAGGTTAACTAAATAATCATGACATAGTCCGATCCTAAAAAAAATTGTATTGCTAACATTTTTAAATGGAACATGGACGCAGTTTTCTGATAATTCAGCAAATTATCTTTCTTATATATATATATATAAATATATATATATATATATATATATATATATATATATATATGCGTGTGTGTGTGTGTGCGTGTGTGCGTATGTGTGTGTGTGTGTATACACACATACCTACTGTATGTAAACAAAAAAGTATAAAAGAAATTTATCTCGAAATGAAAAGTAGACGAGGGTTCAATAGTTCAAAATTTGTACTTTACACTCTTCTAATCATTCAAGTTACCGTGGTTAATCTCAGACACCTATAACTTTATCTATAACTTTGAGTATGCTGGTAGATAACCTAATAAAATGAGTGACCATTCAATTGATTAGTAGCGAAATTGAGGCAAATACTGATTACGCGTTTATAATTATAGGTAATTGTAAAGTTGTCATAAGCATTAACATAGCAAAGATCACTCTGTTTTAACTGATTAAAAAAATAATCACTTACATCATCTACAGGTTAATTGCAATGGCTTTTTAGTGTGTTGCAATAGTCTTGCTCTTAAGAATTTGGTGAGTTTATATTTACAACAACTCACCTAACTTTAAATATTAGCTATTACACCCAAAGTATATATTTTCGCCCAATGCATGCTTTAAATTGACTTAGAATACAATTTTCAAATATCTTGAAACAAAAGTTGTTTCTAAAGCTGAGTACATAAAGATGCAGTAATTTGTCTCCATAATTATTATTTTATGCACTTGTGTAGAGATTTTTAACAATTTATAAAAAAAAATATAGTTTTTTGTCAATTTTGAATTATATTTCTCATCCTTATAATTAATATTCCGTGAACTGTTTAGTTAAAAGTGTTTTGATTACGTATTACATTTTCGACCACATTCTATTTCTTGAAGTTTTGTTTTGTGAAGTGCAATAAATTAAAATTAAACAATTAAATTAAACTTTAGACCGACAGTGTTTACAATCTAATGAAAAGTTAAAACTCATACTTATTTAAGCTAACCAAATACTCTAATAATAATTGAGGCAAGCGCCTTTTGTGACAAATCCATACTAAAATGAATAATTATAATAAAGGAATCCGACCATAAATTCGTTTGATTTGTTTTGTTCCGTTCGTTTTCCTTTGGCTAAAGTTATGTACTTTACCCCTCATGAGTAAAAGGTATAAATTTATTTTTTTTTATTTTTTACTATTTCGTAAAAAGTTCGTATTTATAGGCGGGTTTTCTTTGGATGTGCCAAGATCTCACTCCACTGGCCTGTCTTGTAGTGTAATGACACCTCGTCACACACTATTGGTGTTACACGAAATGGCCTGTTTACCGCACCCTGTTTCTCGCAAAATTTTAAATTACCCATTCAATATTATTAGACTGCACAAAGATTCGTCTGAATATCACAATAATAGATTTTGACCGTAATGGGCGAATGCCACAAGTAAATAAACTCATAAGCACAAGTACCATTAAATTGAACACAAATACAATTTGCCAATAAGTGATTGTATTAAAAATTGCCAACAAAAATTTTTTTCGCAGTTTTTTATTTAAGACAACTTACCAAATGAACATGATGATGACAAAATAAAGAAGTTATCTTCATAAAGCAAAAGTTATGTGACGATGCAATCAGTAGTGATGCGCCGGCAAATCAATGATATCTTGGCATTATTAAAGGCACTGGAAAGGAGGACCACTGATTCACAATGAGAGGTGACATGCAAAAAAAAGAAAACGAAAGAAAGATTGCAACGAAAAAGAGGGTGCACAGTGTACAAAAGGAATAAAACTGTTATTCTGCAAGAAGATTCTTTTCAATAATCGCAAAGGAATATATCCTAAATTGAATAAAATCGCAATGCAGAAGAAGTAACTACTGTGTCAATTGTAATGTCATCTCCGGGGCTATAGAAAGTTTATTAATAAAGTTTTTTATAATTAAGAATGAAGTTAGGCGCAAGTGACAATATGGTATATACCAATACATATCGAGTTTTATTTTCTTATTAGTCATTGTTACACCCGAATGCACATTCGCGGCCGCGCAGGTGGCAAAACCTACCCAATTTTTTTCGTTCTTCCTTGAAAAAATATTTCGATAAAGGCTTATTATTATTTATTCGATCTTTGTTGTTTTTAGTTTTGATATATACATGGGTACGTATATATATATATATATATATATATATATATATATATATATATATATATATATGTATATATATACCGTAAAAAACGTCGGTTGATGTATTTATTATTTTAAGAAAACTGTCTTTCAACCATAATTACTAAGAAAATTATCCCTTACACCACATGCTGATTATTGACTTTCAATAAATTAACGGTGACAACTTAAGATTCTTACACAGCTGTTACTTTTGGAGAGTAAATTTTTTACTGACCTACAAAAACTCAATTTCTCTGAATATATGTTATGGATATTAAAAAATGGATATTATTAAAAATGTTATGTTATTACTTTTACCTTATCATTCCCAGATGAAATTTATATAACTTTAAGAGTATTAAAGATACACAAAAAATAACTTATTTCATTTATGTGTATGTACTGAAAAGTCAAAGTTTGGTATTTGTTTACCCATTTTAATACTCAAGTACTATAATATCATCAATCTAATTATATCAAACAATACCTTCAATATCTCAAAAATTATTACAACTTAACTAATCGTTGTCACCGTATTATATAATAGTTGTTAATTAAATATTTCAACCTTCATTTAAAATAAAAGGAAAGAATATACGTATGTAGTAATATTTTATGAAAGCGTAATTAAATGTTATAATATCATTGATTATTATGGTTATATACAATTAGTATATAAAGCAATTTAGATAAAGTCGTTTATAATCATTTTGTGTATTACTTAGTATGAGGTTTATCGGACAGGTCAAAATTCCCTTCTTTGATTTTTTTGGAACAAGTGCTTGGTTGGGTCGTAAGAGGACATACATCCACCTATTATGGTGTATATATTGCGTGATGCTTCGCTGGTTTCTCGCCCTAAACGACATTCATAAAGAAAGAGTCCTCTTCACTTCGAAATAATTACATTTTAAATTTATTCTGTACTCGCCGATTACTCAATTGCAAACTGAACAGAAAATGGAATACCCCACTCTTTATATACATAACAAGAAATATTCTAGAAGCTTCTATAATAATTGTAAAGAGGATAAAGCTCATTGGGAGAACATTCGCTTGCAGATCGAGAGGACTTCCGTTCAAACCAGGGTATAGTTTTTTTTACTCATACTTGTGAACGTAAAAATAAAGATCATTAAAAATTAGGTTTTATATTTCTAGGGAATGAAATAAATATTACAATTTAAATACAGTCGTATTTTTTGCTTACCAGTATTAAGTAAATACTAACTCATTTTGGGAAATATTAACACAATATTTCATAGCAACGAATATAAAAAATTATTCGTTAAAAATCTATGGTGTTCATGGGCGGGTATGATATATATTATAGCAGGCAAATATATTAAATGTTAATACTTGTCCGTGTTGAAAAAAATTTAAGCTAATTGAAATACTCCGTTGCAAATAAAAAAATCTAAAGACATTCATCTGCTTAAAAGAATTTTACGCAAAAAATTACCTAATGGTTCATTTTTCTTTCATCGACAAATAGGTCTTGAAGAATATCAGTCTACTCAAACAATTCTGCTATATTTTCATCTTCATTACTGCATTATTCACAATATATATGTATTTTTACGCTATACAATAACATAATATACGAGATTTTTTCGAACCGATTTATCGTTGTTATAAATTGATCATATTATTTATGATTCTACAGATATCAACCCTCTTTATCTATATATATATATATTGATCTCAAAATTCAAAACAAAGAAAGACTAATACAAAGGCTAGTAAAAAAATTATAGTATCATCATTACATGCTGTGCTGAAAACGGTGCCTACTGTGAGAAAAAGAAGAGGAATAAAGAGTTTAAAAATTATTAATAGAAGCATAAAGGCTTTTTTATAGGTTATCAGTGCAAAGCTAATGTTGAAATATAAGGCAATATAGTGGTCTATATTATATGCTATTTTCTTTATGGAAATCACAACTCCTTGTATTACTTTGGCTCTGTCGTCATCTTTATTGTAGAATATCTACAAGTACGATTCCAAACGGTTCATAGATTAAAAATTTATTGTACAATTTAAACCAAATCCAAAAAAGTTTTTCGTTTCGGGAAAGAAACCTATTACCCAACCCTTCGTTTGGTGCGGTGAATTAAATAGCCATTATTTATACTATTTATGTACTAGTAAGACGTAAGTTCACGGCACTTTAATCGATCTTGGTATTATAATGATGGGCTAGTAAGCCACATTTTACGGCATTCTAAACGACTGTACTAAGTTACTATTACAAGCTTTCCATGCTTTACCTAAAATTAACCACATATCTTATTGGATAAACGACAAGATACGTGGTTAATTGGTTGTAACTGTAGAATCATGAATCATTACACCTTTTAAAATATTTATCTTTTAATAAAAATTACAGACTTAAAACATTTTTTCAGTTCTAATTACAACTTTTCTCATTTCATATATAAGTATCAAATTTCCTAACGTTGTTATGTGAAACTTTTATGATTTATTGTTTTAAACAATTTATTAATTTATTACTAAAAATATACTTATTTTTATTATCTAACAGTAGCATACACTCCATTCAATTATCGAAATATACAGTGTATTCAATTATCGAAATATCAAATTAGATATTTATATATTTGTATGTGACTATAATTTCATTACTATTTCAAACCAGTCAGCTAGGACTATAAAATATTCAATTACAGGAAACAAAAAAATAAGTACTATAGAAATTGTGCGAAAATTAAACTTTTATATAAAAGCAGCGGAGGTTTTACATTTTTTCTTATATCTTAACTAGGCTTATAGCTATGAGTTTAGACTCATATTATTTATATAGGGAAATTATTTCATACTTTATTACTTGAATAAAAATTTCTGTCAAAATAAGGGGACGGCATCATATCTGCTATACATCGTTCTCAATGTATTCGAGAAGTATTATATTTCTGCTTTGATTCCGGCTTATTTTCATCAACGTAAATACGATTGTATTTGAATATAAATATTCGCAGGCGAGGCTGGGGCAAACGAGATTTTCATGAGTAAACGACGTATAAATTTCTTTGTAAAGTTTGTTGTTACGTAGTAAAATCGCATATTGTACGGTTTTTGGTATGAAAAAATAAATCGTTTTGCCAAATAGAGCTATGAGAATAGCAACTCCTTATAAACGTTGACCTGATGTAATGAGCACCGCCTCTTACATTATTTGTTTGGAATAAGTGTTTTGATACTTTAATTTGCATTTCAGTTACGTTAATAAAAAAAACATAAATCGCTTATAAAACTAAAGGAATATACAATTCTGAGGTCAGATTCGGTCTCAAAATATTTTCCGTTGCCTTACAAATGGTTTTAATCAAATTAGACTTTGTAAAATAATTTAAATACTTTCACGATTTAATTAAAAGAAATGGATTATAAGTAAGTTTTCATTTTGAATTCATGTTTTTTTGTTTTGTTTCGTTAGTAGTAAACCTCGTTCATGTTACTTTTAGGTTGTTCATCTTTATAAATCATAATTTCAAGTAATACTTAGCGATGGATTTTCTAAATAAATTTTAAAACGAAATATAAATAAGCATATACATCAAAAATAAATTTAAAATGAAAACGATCGGTCATGCAAAGAACATCTAGATATGTAATTTGTTTTTGAGCTATACGCAATTTTAATATATCATTTCGGACTAGAAAATTAAGATGTATCAATTAGGTTATTACAGGCAAATCAATGGAAGAAAAGAATTTTGGTTATTACGGTAATTAAAAAATGGTTAAAACATATCATAGCAAATATTTAGAATCAATGATTCATGTATGATAGGGGATGGATATCCCTCAACATATAACATCTTGAAACGCAGATGGGTATTTCGGATGGTTATTCCTGAATATTTGCAGACAAGGATTCCAAGTTAGCTAACGTTTATTTACTAGTCATATATAAAAATATTTTATCAAAAAAAAATAACTTGAATGTCTTCAAAAAAATAACGTTGAAAGTCATTACTTTAGTATTAATTTATACTGTCATACCATTCTCTACGTAAACAAATTTTGTCTCGCTTTGCTGTGTATTATAAACGTGTTTAAAAAAAAGCATGCCACGGCCATTATTCTACCTCCTACGCACGAACTTACATCGCAACTTGCAATCGAATTTTTTGCTTAGTTTCAGTTTATCTTTTGAAGGTTTCGTCATTGAATTTTCTCGCAACAGGGATTTACTGCCGGAAGAAACTTTGTGCCGGTCGAAAATATAAATTCTATCGGTATACCTACAGACTAAGTTATCTTAATTCGTTACATCCTGGAGTATAAACGCTAGAATGTAACTCAGATGAAGATAATCTGATCAGTTTTTAAGTTGCGGCCCTTGTAAGAATTTTATTTTGTAAATTTAGAATGACGAATTGTTATGGGTCATTCTAAACGATATAATTTTTTCTATATATATATTTTAAAGCAAAATAATAATATTAAATTGTGATTTCTAAATATTACACAAAATCAAACAAAATATTTTATATCTCTATATTAAGAAACAAAGCCAATGAAATAGTAGGTTTTAGAAACTTACATTTTTGTACCATATTTTTATATGAAATTGCCGGCACTGATAAACTGATATTTTACATCTGAACCATATATCCCAAGTTTTTTCATCATAATAAATAATTGATTAACTTAATAGAAAGACATATGAGTATCTCACTTGAAATATCTTTCATTATGTAATTAACGTAGAATTATTACTATCTCTAGTCTGCTTTAAAGTTATCCACCAAGCTTATTTTTGAAGTGATTTTTAAAAACTATTGCGTCGTAAATGCAAACTACGTAATTTACGTCGATTTCAATTTAATGAGCTGTTTGACTTCTCTGTACATGAAAAGAAAACACTTAAAATTAACATGACTGACTCACTAGAACATAGAAATAATTCCAGAACAGAAGTTTAATTGAAGAAGGATGTAGCTGTATAAGGATTATCCAAACCAAATAGGATACCGCCATCAAATCTATTGATTAAAAATGATTGTTATAAAACGTAAACATAAATTGAATCTACAGAAATGTTAATTACATAATTTAGTATAGATATACAATCTAGTTAAAGAATAAATTACTGTCAAAGAAACTAAATAATAATAAAACTATGGTAAACGGTCTATTTAAAACAGTTCATGCGCGGTTTGTGAAAGAAATATAAGAGTTGTTATTTAATTATTTGTTGTAATATTTTAATAATTGAACGGCGTATAGCATTTTAAACCTAATATTAATTTTATTCTAATGAATTCAAATTATAATTTTTTCGTGTCTGTATTTATCCTAACTGTACTCACAACTTATTCCTTGCAATTTTATTCCTTACAACGTACAGTCTCCTCCAAAAGCTTCCATTGGCTTCTGTTCTTCGCATTTCTTGACCATAGTTTCCTTCTTCCCTTATTAAGCCGCTCCCCGTTTTGATTAATCATCCCTTCCCATATTTTCTATCTATGCTGTACCAGTTTGTTAATATCTGAGATCAGCTTTCAACCATAATTCTCTGAATGTGGCTTGCACACTTTAAAACGAGTAGTCGTTTTATTATTTATTTTTGCTCGTGTTTTTTTCTAATAATGATATTTTTTTCACACGGCCTTTAAATTTTATATTCATACAGCTGCATTTGATTCCTTTTTGATAAACGTTTAGATTTTTTAGAATTTGTAGTCATTCTCCAAATCTAACAGGCATAAATTAAATTAATTGAAATATCTTTCTTACACCTTGTTTAAAAGATGTAAAAAAAATATTCGCAGTATTCATTTTTAACTTAATATTTCTAAAATATTTCATTCGTAGTCCCTATTGGTGTTTATTTAATAACAATTGGTGTACTACTATTGGCCTTTTTTTGTCTTAATTTTCTTTTAAGCCAAATGTGATTTGACATGAAGCTAATGTGAACTACACATAGCTTTACGTAGCATTACTCGGTTAGAGACTAATATGGAGGCCCACACCGTATTCCATAATAATGAGGTTGCCATGAGATTATAATTCAGACATCATTTAAGAACTGTCATGTAAGCATAATAATATAATATTAATTTCAGTTTTTTTTATAAACTATTTTTTATTATTTTTATACTACTTACTTATATACTTTTATTATTTACATAACTTAATGCAATTAATACGTATACATATTTTGCAAGTAAAATATAATGTGACATTTTTTTTTCATACCCACAGTGTTTAATTATAGTCTTATTCATTAATGTAAATTTCTAAGGTTTTAATATATTCGTCGGAAAATAAATTATAAAATAATATAAGCCATTGTTAAACTTTCATCAAAAATTACATTTTCAATTAAGTGTCTGTATACGTAATTTTCAGGCAAAAAAGTATTCGATATTTTTAAAGCAACTACCCCTACAACATTAATTTACGTATTTAAAATAAATGAGATATCAACGTATTTACTGTCAAAGCGATTGCCTTCGTAATATTTATAGTTTACATACATTACAGAACATAAATAATGCGTATTGTCATTTTTCCTGTGAATTATTTTTTGAAATAATAATTCTATTAAATGTGTGAATTTCGTGTAAGTTTCTTTTGTACACTGGAATTTAGAACGCATATAATATGAAGCTTGCGAGAAAATGTACTAGCATTGCAAGTGTCGTCTTCTGTCATTTTAATCGTCTCATTGTTCAACAGAACAATATAAAATAAACAGCAACACGCGATAGAATCCCATATAAAATACTTCGATTCACCTATTTACGTTTTCACTGAAATAATTAATTCAATATACTGGAAGGTATACGTCGAATATTTTATCTTATGTCAAAAATGTTTATGTATGCTACTTTAATGTTATGCATATTAACGGACTTATTTCTATGATAATAGCTCTCACAGCCATCCATAATTCTCAATTACCAGCTGCTCAACGGACGGCTAGGAATGGAACCCGGTTCCCGAAATTAAATCGCGGTCAAAGACGGTATGCTCTGTAATCAACACAACACACCATGGTGAAAAATAACAAACTTGGCGAAGAACTAAAGTCGTTTAAGATAGAGTGTAAGATTGAGTATTTTTGTGGCGTATTTAGGGAAATAATTAAATATGTCTTTAAAATTTACTTTTCTTTATTTTATAAATTTTATATGATCCCTAATGATAAGTACTCCTCTTGATGGTGTCAGCACTTTTTCTAAAAAGTGATCGAAATGTTTCTGAGCAATAACACCGATGATAAATACCATAAACGAGTGTTAAGATGCAGTTTCGTGAAATCCATCCCCATATGTTTTTGATTTGCATATAAATCTGCAGTTTTTGCTTTATCAGATATAATACATAATTGAAATTAGATAAACTTAATAGCAAATAAGTTACAAATATTGAATACAAAATATATTCTGTAACAACTTCAACCTAGTAATAACTGCTGACAATATTACATCTGAAAAAAATACCTACCGCAATGATATTAAGTTTAATAAAGAAAATAGATAGCTCTGAATATTAAAAAAATATGTTAGAAATCTGCTACCTGATTTTGAACTTATAGTTCATTATAACTTCTTAATACCTCCTATATAGATAGACCTTACATTATGGTTTTATCAGATTTTCATCCATTCTGGCGTAGAAAATATATATAAAAGCTTCAGGTTACGTGTAATTTCTAGACTCGTTTAAAATAGATTAATGTACTGTAGGCAGACCCCGTATGTGGTCGGTTTCTCTAGACTAGTCACGCTTAATTTCAGAATTTTTCTTTAAAAAAGGTTTTTCTTTTCCTTGTAAATGATTTATTTTATTAAGATTAAATTTTTATGTAGGTTTCATAATAAATTATAACGATTAGTGGGAACAATATACTTATTGAATAGTTCAAATACAAACATGGTTTGATTAGGATAATATGATAACTAATAAAATAAAAAAAGGTAATAAAACTAAAGTTTTTATTTGTGTCGTATTAAAATGTATTATATTTTGAATAAGGATACAGTTTGAAATGATATTCATGATAATTTATAAACATATTACACCGCACGCTTGTATATGTAATTATAAGCTTAATAATAGCTCTTATTTATAGTAAGATTTTTACTTTAGACATGAATATCATCCCTGTTTATTTAAATAAATATTTACATACCGATTCGCAACATAATTTCAAGAGATGTATAAATTTATTACTTATTCGAAATATCTCAAAATATAGGTTTTTAATAATACAGTATTCTAACAGAAAAAGGAATTACATTAAGCCCCATCACCGACTTGGAATTATTTATTTCAACGTAATATTTAGCGCTAGATGGCACTATGCGCTATGGACTATATCATTATACACGGTCGTTATCTCAATATCACTGCGGATAAAATAATCTTGGTATACTGTGATTATTTTTTTCTTTGATAATGACATGCGAGATTTCTTTTGTATCATAGGTAAAGGATGAATTATATCCGTCAATTTGATATAGTATATCCATCAACAGGTGATAGGTAGATATCAGATAAATTGTTCGGGATGGATATTTTTTGGAAAACATTTGCAATTTTTCCTTTTCACGAAGTCAAAAATATTTCCGTAGTTATTTTACGATTATTCTTCTGCCAATTACCTGGAGAATATTCATAAAATCTTTATGCACGATCATCGGTCGTCTCGTCGGTCGTTTCTTATTTTTTATATTTTCTCAGGTTATCTCATCCAGTAAAAAATAGGGATTTTCTGATCAATGATATAAGCGATTAAATGTCAAAAGCTATTCATTGAATATTTAGAATAAAAGGAGAACATATATATAGAAATGTATTCTTATTAATAAACTATAGAAAAGTTTTCGAAACTGTCACAAATATAAAAAAACTTGGAAAAGTGGTTTCATATACCCCATACTATATATTAAAAACGATATCCCATATTATACATTTAAAAAATTTGAACAATTAATGTGTCAAAAGAAATTTCTATATAAAAATCTAATCTACTGGTCATTTAAAAAAAATCCAAATCAAGTTCTCTTTTCTTACATCAACACTCAAATTTATACCAGACACACTTCTTAATAATGTCATTTCTATAATATTATTCTGATATCATTCTTCTTTTACATGGTTATATTATCTACGATAATAGTTTTATGACTAATTTTCTTTTTTTGAATAATTGGGTTTTTCCTTTCCCAAAAAATATTTTTTTTAATTAAATGCTTTAGACTTTCGTTTTTTGCGCGCATGCATGCACACAGTTCTATATATACACACGGCATTCTAAATATATTTACATATATAAATACATATAGAACACAGTGAAATAAATTGCAGCACACTTCTCATTATAAACACTGTCGATTTTCTGATAAAGTCATAATGAGAATTGCCGTAATATATCGGAAAATTTATGACTGTGTGCTTGCTAGAACATTAAGCATATATTAAGATTATCGTCTATATTCTTCTTATGTTTCAAAGTATTACTGTTAATTTACTGTTGATAATTGCCGTTTGTATGGTTACAATAAATACCGTTTGAACATTGAACGTTTTAATGAAATATCTAAGTAAAGATTTAAGCGATTAATTCAGACGTATTGTATATTTAAATTTATGGAAATTGTAATGTTATTTAAATTACGTAAACGAACTGAGGTATAGGTTACGTTTATGAAATATTTCGCCGCTAATTACATTGATTTCCAATCGTGCATAATTTAAGTTTAATTTCATATCGTCCCATACAAAGAACGAAAATAATGTAAAAATTGTTTGCAGAAGTAAGATGGTATTAGGTTATGAATCAATTGATTTTACATAGTAGGTAGGTACTGAAGTTTTAATACAAATAGAAGTCAAATGAGAAAGCATTTTCATATAAATATTTGAATGAAATTCAAATAGTATTCACCGTAATTAACAATTCCTTAATTCGTAATTACGTGTAGGTATTGTATTTTCTCGTATGAATAAAATTTCCACATATACGCATAGGAATACAAACCTTGACGATACATTATCGTGGAAATTTATAAGTCGTTTATTCAAGAAATATCACAATCGACAGCTTCGTCTGAGAATATTTGTCTTCGAATGCTGACAGCGAATATTAGTTATTGGTGGCGTATTTTTTCCATTTGGCTAGTGTGATTCTATTTTGTACACTTAGTGGCCGTTATTTCGCATTATTAATGAGTAATCCAAAAATAAATAAATCTCTTGGGTATATACTACATAATATTTACAGGAATGTAAATATTATGGAGTATATACCCAAGAGATTTATTTATTTTTGAACGTAATTCCAACGAATGGAGTAACGGGTAAACTTGACTACATGTTAAGATATCATTCCAGTTGTGATGGCAGAATACGTATGAACGAACACTGGAATAATAAGTCTATTACTAGAATATAGTTAGTTCGTTTAATATGGCTTTGAATTTTTCTCGTTGCTTGCTTCAATTTTTAAGTTTTATATATATATATATATATATATAGATATATACACACACATATATATATATATATATATATATATATATATATGGTTAGAGGTTTGCTATTTGACAGAATCATATTTTAATCTATAATAAATTATAACATACTCTGACTTACAGTAAAACGAAATCGTTTTCAGTATTACAAAGAAAAACATGGATGGTCTTAACTTAGTTGACGGCTTTTGAAATATCATGATCATCGTAGGACGATGACAAATGCTTCATATTAACTAACTAGCATAAATTATTATATATTTTAACGACGTTACATATCAACAATCGTTCCTTTTTTAGCCATATTCCATGGCATATGCTGAGGCCTCCTGCAGTCTATGACACTTCTCTGTATTTCGTGCTTTTCCAACCATTCATTTCAGCTGTTCTTTTGGTGTCATCGTACCAACGCATATTAAGCCTTCTTTGTGAGCAGGCTTCCCGACACGTGTGATGCCGTTCGCTGTCCTGCTCTTCTCCCTGAGCCACTCGTTACTCTTTCTGTCTCTCAGCGTGCCCCTAACAGTTTCCGTTCAATTACTCTGTGAGCCTATCTTAGCTTGATTAGGATTTATTTTGTTAATACGTTGGTTTTAGCTCCTTAGGTAAGTAATAATCTATAATTTTTATTTTGAATATGAATACAATTTTGGAGTAAGCTTCCCCTCTAATCTTAGGCGCTGATCTATTTCATTTGTTTCGTTTTCTTTTTCCAAAATAATTTCTCTACCAAAGTACATGTATTTCTGTACTCTTTCTGTAACAGTTTAGTTTACCTTAATGCTCATGATACTATGAGAAGAATTAGTCATAATCTCGATTTTGTCCAAATCTCTTTAAAACCTAACTCGGCCAGAAGTATAGCATACTTCTTGTATCATGGTTTCGAGGTAACCCGGGCTATCTGAGAATAAGACAATTCTGTATATTGTTGAATCTGTGTATTGTTTAGTCTATTTTCTGCTATATTAAAACCATGATTTTTTCAATCAATTATTCTAATATCTCCGTGTCTTACTCCCCTCTCCACTCTGGCTGATTTTATTTCCGATGAAAGGTTCAGTTTAAACTTGAATTTCGATAAATGTTCTGTGTCAGATGAGAGTAGCGTTGGTCTATCTTAGCATTCTGTAAAACATTAACCACTGCTCATGACCTAGTGCTATCAAAGGTTTTTTTTAATATTCTTTAAATCCAAGACATTAAGGCATTTAATACTCTTTAGTTTTTCTATGATAATTCTTATAGCCATTCCACTTCTGATGCCTACTGTTCAACTGGTTTATAAAAGTTCAACTTTTGGTTAGACAAATCGAGATGACCTTACCCAATAATTTGTTGATTTGAGACAACAAACTAATCGGACGATAATTGTTTAAGTTTCATATGTTTCCTTTCTTTAACAATATAATTACTGTAGTCCTCTCCATTTTTTTTTCAGAATTCTGCTTTCCTCTGCTGAAGATTTCTTTAAAAAAGCTTATGATCTTCAGACTAAACATTTGTTGCAGTCCGTGTTACTTCACTTAAAGTTCTTAGATTTATATAATTTAAAATAGTATTCTTCGACAAAATTTAAGAGATTGTTTGGTTCATTGACTATACTACTTTCCTTATCGAAGAGTTTGGTAACTAGATGCGTACCCGGCTTCAAAGTTTTACTTTCCTGAAAACTTTGGGGTCTTGTGTTTATCCATGAAGTTTTGTACCACCTTTTCTCGACAATAGTAATAAAACCGATGAAATACGCGTATTTCTTTCGGACTACGACGGCTCAGTTCATACTTAGGCCAACGTAAATATATCAGTATTATCAGACCATTTGTTGCCTAATTTTAATATAGTTTTATGAGGCATATTATGATGTAATATATTGTAATCTTACTTAACAAGATGGAAATTTTACAGTGCAAGATAATTTTAATTTAAGATAATTGTGTAGTTAGTAACGCACGTAACAAAGAATGATGGGATGGTGAGTGAATTTTAAAATATATAGAGTTTATTAGGATAATTGGTGTAGGTCGAAGTCTAAGTTAAGTTTATAGTTGGAAAACCTAAAAATAATCTTTGCTAAAATACCTAAGAAATGTTCCGGTATAATTTACTTTATTAATAATTTTCTTCAAGCAGTAAAACGACCGCCAAACGTTTTGTGTTTTGGAGAAATGTTAATGTGAAAGTAGTTTAAGTTTTTCCAAAAGTAAATTTAGCTTAGACCAAGTTCATTGGGTCTGTCCCGTTGTTTTATTTGTTCTTGTTAAACTGTTATATTTTTATGTTTGATTCTATTTTTTTTCAAAGTAATGAGTAAAAGTCCGAAACTTGAAAACGTATAATATTGGTAATTTAGAAATGGGTTTAATGAAACAAATGAAGAGATATATCTTTTGATAACGCCTATTAGATTCGTATCACAAATAAAATAATTTTGAAATCTTAACTTCATATGAAACTTAATTTTTGAGTATAAGGCATATCATGACATAGTTTTATAAAATATGCTTAATGTGCTTATAATTTACGAGTATATCAAGTTTCTCATTTCAGAATGAGTTACAAAATTTCCGATATTATTGTTTTAATAATGTCCTCCGTACCAAAAGATTTACGTATACAAAATTGCCTTACATTAATATGTATGTTATAAAATATGTGTTATCATAACTTATGACACGGTAAGCTTACGCTTCTTCCATGTATCCGTTGCAGTACATAAAAAAAAATTGCAATTAATGCATTTTTGTTTAAGAGTATAGTAATTGCATGTTTTTATCACTAGTGTATAAATAGACACTTGAGAAATTATTTTTGTCGGTTCTCAAAAAAATGAGAAAGTCACTTATTTCCGATGAAAAGAATGAAAGACGGACTTCTCAATAATTTTAATTGTTATAATTTATATTTATCAAAGTTACATGAATTTGTGGTAAAAGAAGTAATGTCTTCGTTGTAATTTAAATCTCGTGGCATTATTGTCAAGCAACATACAATATTTGGTTTAAAAGACAGTGGAAATAAGCGCGGTTCCTTATAAGGCCCAGATTGCACATTATTTTACTATTTTATAAACAAATGAAACTTTTCAAATACATTGGTTCTATTAGAGTTTTCTAAGTAATTTGGTATTTATTACATTTACGTATTAACAATAATTAAAAAACAGTGGTTTGGAAATGGTGAAAGGGTTTATTTATCCATAAATTTACATGTATGTATATATATATAGGTAATCATGAACTGTAATTATTAAGGCCACAATTAATGGACCGCAAATATCGAAAAACTTCAAGATCAGATTTTCGAGGTTGAGAAATTAGAGAACGCAACCTGCGACGAATTTATTATGAATTAAGTTTCATTTATGGTATTAATATACTGTAAATTTATTAACAATACATTTATTTATCCATGGGATATATTATCATAATGTGACAATTAAGCATTTTTCATTAATTTAATTACATTCAACTTTTTGCTTCAATCAGCAATTTAGAGTCAATATTTCTTTAAACTATAATATCAGAATAGATTTGAATGTGGGTACTAGTTTCTACAATGCAGATTTTGGGATCAAAATAAAAGCTTAAAAATTCCGATACAATCTAATGAAATGTTACGTCGTATTTTAGAAATTTAAATATACATGGTATTCTATTTTATGAGGTAGAAAATTCAAATAATTTCCTTTTAATCATTTGTATGGTTAAGAATTAATATGTAATCATATTCCAAGCAGTAGCTTTATATTTCTTTCAATGGTAACACCAAACATTAAAAAACGGCGATCAGATATATTAGATAAAAATAATGTAATCGTTATAATTTGGGAACAACCTAAGGTCATTCAAGAGAAATAGAGCATAAGAAGGAAAATAAAGAGTCATTATAATAGAAAAATATTTGTAAAACTTTTCTCAGTGAATTGAATTGGAATAATTAGGATGCGAGTCGATTAGGGTTATATTAAAATTACAAAACCTAAAGACTAATAGTAGTCTACGTGTGGTTTGAAAATATTTTGGTATGACTGTAAAATTTATAAACTACATCCTAATCTTTAGAAATTAAATGAACTAACTTCATCGTGAACTGTAAATTAAAAATAATTTCATTTCACTTTCCTTAATATGTTTTAAAATATTGTTTTCTTTAATATACTTAGATGAATATGCATTATTATAATTTGAAATCAGACTTTTAAACTAGAATATACCCAATATTTTGAAGTAGAAAATGTGAGATGATAGTTTTCAAGGTGATAAACTGATTAGACAGGATTCTCATTGATCGCTATGACGGGCTAGCATAACGAGAGAGTCGTTTCAAAATTTACTTCAATTCCAATTTACCATAAAAATAAATCGGTAAGCCAACCGATTATTCTTTCATAGTTTTGGGATCAAGAAATCAAAACAGTCCTAATTCATCTTATGAACCAGTACGAATATAATAATTGTTTTCCGTTCATTTACCATGTCGGCCATACTTCATTATTTCCGATCTATCCTTCTCTTCATCGTCTTCCGTGATTGTAGTACAATCGCCTTGCCATGTAATATTTATTCAACATCATCATGTTCCGCAACTCGATCACAGATACCCTCAAAATCCATTCGATTACCGCTTCCACTGCTACAACACGTCCATCGCCACGTAATCAACAATTGACTTACCCGATCAGCTCATGAGAGAGAGGTTTTACATAGAATGCTACTGATGCTATGACTACTGATGTTATGATGACTACTAAGGCTACATTAGGAACTCCCTTTGAAATATCAAGAGACGATTAGCTCATATGGATATTTTGCCCAATCTTTTAACTTTTAAAAATATTGGAAAATATTTTCTTCTCTTTGTCTGTAGTGAAATATAAGAGATAATAATAAAACAGTAGCATCATTTCACCTGCCCATAAATAGCATTTAAGACCCAAATAGTATTACTTCTCTATTCTATAAATATCTTTTTAAATTACTTACGGAATATTAGCATACAATTTTGTGGCTCGAAAAATAAACAGTGCTGTTAATGTCTTTATGTTGTCTTCGTAAAATTGAGGATCTTCGTAAAATTGAATGGGTCAACGAATAATTAAATTTAGAAAGGTTTAAAAGTTTTTCCTGTTTGAAATTTTTTTCAAAATTCTCAATATTGAAAGAGTAAAAAGTTAGACTTCACGTTAATGAAGTAATAAAATACCAAGGTTCAAAGGTAGCTCATATTAATAAAGAATAACACGTGTCTTTATTTGAAGAGTTATCGCCAAATTTTTATGAATTTCATGTTTTTATTTCTACTTATTTTTTATTAAAAAGTAATAAAAATTAAGTTCACAACGAACACTTCTTAATGAAAATTAAGTGATAATGAATTTCTACTAACTAAATGCCAAATATATTCAATATTTGCTTATAGTCAGCTGGTGTAATAAAAATGACGTTAATAGCTAAATAATTAGAAAAAGCTAAATAATTTGTACATGAGGTTCACTGTAAAAGCAATTTCTTCCATTTAATAGTGACAAACGAAGAGAAAGTAATGCAAAGTGAACTGGAAAAGAAGGTTATTCTCATAAAACTCACAAAAATTTTACATAACAAACACGACAGTAAATGGTAGCAAAAATTGAATACGTCGAGAAGAAAAAGGAAATGAACGCGGAAAACGAGATAAGAATAACGAATGAAAAGAATCGACCGAAGTTTGAAATATGGTTTCAAGAGGCGATACACTACACTACGATTTGTTTAAATTGATGTTGTTTGGAAAAATATCTACAAAACTACAGATATTGAATTTAGCTCTTAACGTTTTCCGTTTATTCCTGTATCAGTAATCAGTTAATTAAAGAAAGGGTTGCATTTCAGAAGTAAATCTATTAATTGATAACATAATGACACATGAAGACAATTTATATTTACGTCATTTGTGTTTCAATTGTATAAAAGAATAATTGATTTCTTAGAAGTACTTTTCCAGGACGATGGGTGAATTTGAGTGAAGAACTTTATAAAAAAAATTGGATGCAGTAGAAGTATGTGCCTTATTTAATTTATAATAAAAAAGTAAACAAAATGATTAAATATGTAGACTGCAAGTGAGTTTTTTGTAAATTAAAGACTATAAATAAAGAAGAAAATTTCCATTTATATACTTTTAAAAAAATATGTAATATTTCATTTTTGATTCTTCAATAAACGGATTTTATTTGAGAAAATTTCGTTAAATGTGTGATAATACTGAACTATAAAAATATTGGTAAGAAATTATGAAAGGTCTGAATACAAGTAATCTTAACAATTATATTAATTGAATACATATACGAGTAAGATGTCCTCTTTTTCGAAGTATCCTACCGAAATTTTGCACCAATATTGATTGAGTTTACAGGTTCAAACATAATTCGTTTGAATATTAAAGACTTCTTAAATTCTTGTATATTATCCAGAAGAACAATTTTAAATTGCTTGATCTTAATCTTCTAAAATATTTAATAGCTTTATTCTTAATGGAATTTCAAGAAAATTACCTGTACTTTTTATCGTGCTTTATGATTTCAATATGTAATATTATTAGAATAAAACTGAGAGACTTTTTAATCGATTTGTCTCATAATCGGCATTTATCTCATATTAGACAGTTTTAAGACTAAAACATTTTAAAATCTTGTATGCTGCTGACAAATTTTCTGTTGGTAATTTTTTCGTCTCGAGATCCGCCAAATATTTCAATTTTTAAACTAGAAATACCTTAATCCATTTCTCTTGAAACTAAAATAAATTAGTTTTTATTGTCTTTTTTATACATAGGTTTCGTTATTATACGACAAAGCAGAAGTACAGAAAACGTTGGGCATCACACAAAATCAACCTTCTCGATTATCACTGAAAATCGATTTCCCTAAACGTCGTCGGGGAAAATTTCAAATTAATGCGATTGCTAATATTTGATCAACGTAATGAAATCACTCGAGTACACAAACGACCCGCGCGATGTGGGTGTGAATGAGATAGCAAATTTCACCAATTTATGAAAGATCATATTTGATGTACATACCACTATAAGACTTATCGTTTTAATGTTTGGAAGATATTTTGTCAAAATTGAGTTGAATATGTACTTTTAAGAGTACATACAATAATTGAGATTATAGTAAATTGAATGCAAGATAAATTTAATTGTGATGAAATTTAAATTTAGCAAACTTTGAGGATGAAACGTGTTACTTTTTTCCACTCTTATATTTATATATATTTTTAAATGTAATAATAAGTTTATAAAACATGCAGAAATTAATAATCACTAAATTAAATTAATACTAGTGTAAAAAGAGTAAATTGAAAATTATCTGACCAAAATCAAAGTCCTGTTAACTTTTTCAAATTAAAAACTCTCCGGAAATAAGTAAACAGTTGAAGGGCTTGTTTTATTACGATTGATTTCTTACCATGAATGCAGTAAACGTTGAATACTGAGGTTTCATTTTAAAAAGTTGCTAAGTGTACTTAGAAAACAAACAGAACGAGCAGTCTGGAGATTGTTTGTACATAAAATTTTAAATTAAATTTTAATTTTTTATTGATAGTGTTTGCATTCCAATTTATATTTGCTCCATTTAATTACAAATAGTTTTTGGTTATTATATTCTCCGGTATATATACGCTTCTTAAACTTTTACATGAAATATTTAGCGATTTATCAATTTGTTGAATAGCCTACTATCGCCGACCTACTTCAATACATTGAATACCTAAAAGATAACGCAGAACTCATTGTTTCGTTGTCTTAAGTTAAAGAATACCAGTTGAACACTATCTATTCCTTTGTGACTTCAATTTTCATTCAAAAAGTTCCCTTAATTGTTCGGAATTTAATAATTTATTTTATTCCCCAATGTTTCCAGAAATATTCTTGAATGATGTTGCGTTTCCATACTAAATTTAATTGGAATAAATGTTTCTTTTAAACTAAAATTATCGATGTTATACTTCTATAGGAGGTCATGAAAAAATTATGAAAGTGAAATTTTAAAAATACAGGATGGAGTTGGCCACGGTTCAACACAAAAACGACACCATGAAGTTGCTCACTAAACATTTAAATTTTACTTGCCCGCATGCAAAAGATTCATATGTCAAAGATGGTACAGGCTAATGAAAAATGCGACCAAAAATATCATTTAATTAAGTAAACGATGGTTAGAAACCGTTCCTAATGCGAAATATAAAATCTCTAATTTAATTCACTACCACTTTCCGGTGGCCTTATTTTCTGGAACTAAAGTACCAGTATTTAATTCAAGTATGTTTCAAGTATTCAAGTATGCAATGTTTGCTTCATTTTAGTCTTTAACATATATAAATATACATTAGGTGCATATTATTGCTACATGAATAATCTTTTCGACTCCATCATGAATCCCAATATTGAGAGATCAGTATTAATCGGCATTTCGCGTTTAGTCTACCGCATTTCTAATGCGGTAGACTAAAGGCAAAATGATAAATGTGACAAATTTTCACATTTATAATGTTTACATTATCATGACTTTTAATTAATCTGCACTTACGGGCACATTTTTCTCTTATCAAACAGTAGTAGAATTAAAATATAAAGTTCGATAATGGCACATTGTATTTTTATCTGTAAAAAAATATTGAAAATGCTTTGGAGACTTAATTTTCTTTTATTCGCTAAACTAACACAATCGGTCTGTTAAAACGTCACAACTCTCATAGCTGAAGAAAATGTATTTGCCGTACTGTTTAATATTTGCCACACAAATTTTAGAAATGAATGCCTAACTTCAGTCATACAAACTATTGGTATTAATTATGTTATTTAGTTAGGTCAGTGAGTCACGAACCGGTCAAACAGCGATCTTAATAATATTAGAAACATTTAAGGAAATAGCACATGGGTTAAAGTAGCTACATAAATGTAAATTGTTTCCATTCAGCTGATAACTCAAATGAAAAAAAAGACTAAAATGTCCGCCAGCTAACACATTATTAATATATATTTAAATACAGGGTCTAAATCGTACTAACATACTTTTGTAATCTCATATAAAGGACATTAAAATAAACTAACATTCCATCTAACGTTAAGACTAGACTAAATTACATAAATGCTGAATCATTTTATAATTCCTACAAACTACGTTCTTTTTCGTGAAAAAAGTACTAAATTTAAAGAAAATAATCCATATACTCTTGAATGTTTTCAAAACATTAAATTGTTGCGAAATGTGAAAGTATTAATAAACATTATCGTACTCAATTCCGATTATTCAAGATTTTCGGGTTTATGAATAAGTTAATTACTTTATTTATTCCCTCACTTCGTTGTTTATCAATTACTGCATTCATTAGATTCTTCCTTGTGACTATTCAGCTCAGAGTTTACCCATACATTTATTTTAAACTGTATTCTTAAGATACTCAGAATCATCAGTGTATAGAATTGAATTTTGCAGTTTCTAAAATAACTAATATTTTTAGGGGAAACACATTAAATTAAATGTTGGTAAATATAAAACCGTAACTTTTGTAAAATACTAGTGAAATTAGTCATAAAACTATTAGATTTATTATTTTTAATATGTCTAATATTTCTCGTCGTTTTTACTGTTTCTCCTGAAATGGGTAAAATATCATCGCTAACCAAGCTTGGATATTGTTTTTATTTATTTAAAAAGTAAAAAAAAATTGTGGGTAACAAATTTGATATAAATCAAATTATTGAAAAGGAAGATATACTATTTCTTTGGAATGTGAAAATTAAGATACTTTATCTAGATATAAGATATAGACAGTAAATATAACAGTGCCATCCGAAGTTCGGGTGAAGGTATGCTATTTACAAGATGTTAACTCATTTATTAAAATATAAGCTTATAGATAAATTTTAATAAAGAGTTGACCTCGACAGAAAAATAAAAAAATAGATTATGAATTTATGATTTATACTGTCAATATTAAACACAGAATAATCTGTGGTAAAACAGTCGCAGAGAGTTGATATTGTCGCCAAAGAATTTTGAAATGTCAGGTTGACTGAATGAGTTTAGGGCTATGAATTTTATATGATTTGAAATGTACCTTTTTAAATAGTCTGTGGAGTTTATATCAAAGCAAAAAAGCGTTTATCTTATATTCTGTGTAATATATATCTGCGTTTTATACAGTAGTGAAATACATCTTGCTTAATACACACCTGTTCAAAAAGGAAAATTTTGTAGCAACAATCTGAATTTACTTTATCTCGCCTACTTGTTAGGGTTTTCCACAAAGTGAGTAAGTATATTTTATTATTTAAATTAAATCCAATTTCGTAATTTCAGTTCGGAGTAATTAATTAATTACGGTCGAATTTCGACCATTGTGCAACCACTAGTATTTATAACTTTTTTAGCGTGAGTTATTTATTTCTTTATTTTTATGTGCTTTAACGTATCTAATTTATACATATAGCGAACTTTTCAACCAAACGCTCACAGCCAACCTGAATACGAATAGCGGCCGGGAACCTAACCCGGGTTCCAGCGATGTGCCGCGCCGTCAAAGGACGTATGCTTTGTGATCAACCCAATACACTGAGAGTTCTATCTTACTAAAGCACTCCTTATTTGCTCAGAGCACTTCCGGAATCAAAATAAAGTTGGCTCTAAAAGTGATAGCAGACATACTTACTTGTCAAATGAAGCAGTTCCTTTACTTGTATATATTTATATATTATATATTATATATATATATATATATATATATATATATATATATATATATATATATATATATATATTAAACATAAGTCCCCTATCTATTCAAAACAAACGAAACCGTCAGCTAGCTCCATAAATGATAAATGATTCAGTCACAGAAAACAAAAATCATGTGAAAAATAAGCTGTTATGCACAAGCGGCGGAGGTTTTCCATTTTTTTATGAGGTTAGATCCATGTTATATATGTATGAATGTATGAATTGATTTCGTATTTTGTTACTTGTATAAGAATTTCTGTCAAAATAAGGAGCCGGCGTCAAATCGACTATATTTGGTTTTTTCTGCGCTACGTATTCGAGAAGTGTTCCATTTCTGCTTTGTCTCCGGCCACATTTTCATCAAACGTAAATACGATTTCACCGGTCACGAACGCTCGCGTTTTTCATACGAAGTATACGAGCATAAGAGGATGTCTCAAACGAGACTTTCATGAGTAAACCACGTAGGAAAGGACGTGTTGATATATAGAAAAACTGCGTATTGTGCGATTTGGGTGCTTCAAAAGAAAATGTTTTGCCAAATATTATTGTGGGAATAATACCATCTTATGGACAACGTTCATGACCGCCGGTTTGACGTCATGAGCGCCGTGATCTTATTTATTTGAAACAGTAGTCTTATTTATTTGTTACGTTTATAAAAATATATGGGTTATTTTATGATATTTAGGAAATAAATATTTATTTTCTTATTACAGTTAAGAAGTCAGGTTCGGTCTTTAAATAGTTTCCGTTACCTTATAATATTTTTAGTAAAACTAGACTTTTAAAATATCATTTAATAAATTTGTCGATTTAAATGGAATCAATTTAGATTATAAGTACGTTTTCATTCCGAATGCGTATTTTTCGTTTCTCTTTTTAAACATTGTTTCAGTTTCTTTTAGATTGTTCATAAATACACAAAAAAACGAAAACGAGGTTTCATAATATTTAATTGAAGTGATTCTTACCCATGAATTTTTTAAACAAATTTTAAAACAAAACGAACACAAGCAAACATATCAAAATTATTTTGAAATGGGACTGGTCAGTCAAGCAAAATACCAGTCAGAGTATCTGGGATTGTGATGCATTGTAGGTCAGGTGTGGGGTTTTTAACTAACCAAAATATTCAAATATCATTTCTCAGTACAAGGTAAGGTTATTACAGTCATATTATTAGGAGTAAAGAATTGTGGATAAAATGTTGACTCCAGATTGTTCAAAATGTAACATAGTGTAATTTCGAAAATTAATAACTCGTGTATATAAATGGATGTATGCATGAACATTTTCAGACATGGAGGCCTATTTAATAATGTTTATTAATTACAGCCCTATATAAAAAAAATGTTACATTCAAGAGATGTCTTAAAAAAAAACTACTTTGCAATTCGTTGTATTTGTATTTATTTAAACTGTCACACTATTCCCTTACTAAATATATCCTCCTGCTTTGCTTCGTATTCTAAACGCGTTCAAGAAAAATCGTGTTATGGCTATTATTCTACGTCATAAGCGCAAGTTTACGTCAACACCTCGCACTTTTGCTTACTTTCAGCTTATTTTCTGAAGGTTACGTCGCTAAATCTGTTCGCAATAGGGACTTATTCGTGCCGTCAGAAATGGAAATTCTTTCGATTTATTTACACACTGAGCTACATCCATCAGCAGCTGCATCCCGGCACTTGTAAATCTGCTCACTTTTCAAGTTGTAGTTATCGTAAGAATTTTATTTTGTTAGTCTAGGGTGATGAATCGTCAAGATTTGATTTTTATGTTAATTTATGATAAAGCAATAATTCCTATCGTAAATTGTGATTCCTAAATGCATACGTGCATGCGTGCATCCGTGCGTACGCGTGCATGTGCGTGTGAGTGTGCGTGTATCTGTGTATGTGTGTGTGTGTGTGTGTATGTGTGTGTGTAATAATTTCATCTAGAAGCGTCCCTACACACCATAGTTTTCCTACCCAATCTTGTTAAGTCGCCGCTCCACCTTTTGAGTGTTTTCCCCTTCGAAATTATCCTATCTCACATCTATGTTATATCATCTCGTTAGTATATATGATCTGCTTTTATAATGGTGTTTTGTCTCACGGGCTTCCAATTTTATATTAACATAGCTTCGTTCTATTCGGTCACTAATTCTGACAGGCATAAGTTAAACGAGGTGTAAGAAAAATGTTCATAGCTATCGTTTTTACGTTTGCAGATTTCTTTAACATTTCTTTCATAATCCAAACTTTTCCCGCCATTCTTTATTCTTCGATTTATTTCCTTGTTTTCTTAAACATCGCCACGAGATAACAATTTATCATACAAAGTAACATTCGAACATTGCTTATAAACAGTCATGCAATCGAAATAATAACATATTAATTTTGTAACTCTGTATCAACAGCATTAATAAAATATTATATAATATTATTGATATCTAGCATTTTTATGCTATATCATATTTCATATTCCATTCATAAAACAAATGAGGTGTTCGTGCCACTGGTTGCCTATTGATATATGGAAATTCTTATTAAAAGTTGCGTCATATCTTTTGATACGTGAGTACATGAGGTGATTTATGATGCAGTGACGTTGGTTTCATTACGATAACAATGATAGAAATGAGCTAATTTTTTAAAGCATTCTTTAATATATCATCAATTATTTATTATATTCGATAACTAGAAAATTATATTCGTAGTTAACTGACAGGTCTTGAAAAACAGCTGTCTTTTGGTATATGGTATATTTATATATAATAACATAAAAC
This sequence comes from Druceiella hillmani, assembly GCA_039881145.1. Lineage (NCBI taxonomy): Eukaryota > Metazoa > Arthropoda > Insecta > Lepidoptera > Hepialidae > Druceiella > Druceiella hillmani. Next base: position 1,499,281 of record JAYKKI010000144.1, on the reverse strand, counting down.
TAAAATGAATACTTAAATAACTAAGGTAATTAAAGATAGTTTGTAAGCAATAGTTTTAAAGATATCAAATAATTTTAAAATAGAAAGAAAAATATTAAGAAATATATAATTGCGGGAGGCGGAACGAAACATTTTTTTTTTCAATCTAATTCAAAAACAACGAACGTGGAATAAAACTTGAGTGGCTATCATGTGGAATTTTAATAACAATGTAAATATATATAGGTATTTCCATAATAATGGAGACCGAATTATTTAATAAGGAAACTATAACTTGACAGAAATTTTGTAAGTCAAAAGTGTTTGGGGAAACACATTGAAAAATAAAAAAATAAAAGGAGGAATAATATATTAGGAAATTTTCCGAGTTATTTCATAATAACGGCCATATTTCTGTTTCAAGTAATTTGAAGACACGGAAAAAAGTAAATACACAAGGATAAAGGGAAAGAAAAAAGCTGCCAATTTATTATATTGCGAAATCATTTGAAACATCAAGTCAAGAAGATTATTTTTTTTACCATTTTATGTAAAGTTAAACAAAGGATATATTTTAAAAGGCTTTTTTTCATAGTTTTTAAATTAATTTTTATCCTTGATTTAGATTTTCTCATAAATATTTTTTGACTGTTTTTGTCATCTTGCGTGTTACATCCAAATATAATTTAATACTTTGATTTTAGTAATTAATTTCTAAAATCAAAATTATTAAATGTTTAAACATAAATATTAAAATAAATTTCGTTGCAATGATATGTGAGCTCTCTTGCAATATTTATCATATATATGTAACTAAATTATGGATCTCAGAAAAGGAAATGAATAACCAAATATATCGGTTTGTATATAAATGTGATAGTAAATCTGAGTGCTCAAAACAATCAAATAAAATTTGTAAAAATTGTAGTTATTTTAAAAACCACAACCACTGTAAGTTATGGGTTTTAGATACGATTTTAAGAACTATTAAGTAATTATAAAAAAATCTAAATTATACATTACGACTTGTTTTGTATTTGTAAATTTTATTTTAATACCTTATTATCATTAAGAAATTTAAAAGTATAATTATTAAGTTTGTATTTTTGTAAAATTGTAAATATTTTACTTTCCCTTGCGTAAATTTTACAATTAATAAGAACATGTATTTTGCAAGTTAAGAAAAACATCATTCTGTTTACCTTCTGCTCATAATTTAATTCCTTTGAAAAAATGTTGTTAATGTGCATTGTGTACATTCATTGTTCAAATATACATTTCGTACATTTGAAAAAGTACATTTTATACATTAAATTTCTATCCAGAAAAATGTAACATGAAATTCTAGAAACGCTGCGTTCAAATTTTTAATATCCCGAGAATTAATTATAATTTTTTTCATCGATATTATTTGCCAAGTTTTTAAAATATTAGTCCGAGAAATCAATTGTTAAAAATATAATTGTTATTAAACTTTTTTTAATAATCGAACTTTCAATAGATTGTTTATATTTGCAATTTTCATGATATTAAAGCAACTCTTTCTCATATAATATTATTTTGCGCAATGAATGTAAATAACATAATAATATATTTTTCTTTCGTTCTCGTGAAGCCATAAGTCCATTATATTTACAACTGTACACATTAAGGGACACAAATAATACACTTTGTAATTTTGTTTTTTTAATTATTTTTACTAAAGTAATAATTTCATAACATATATAAATTTCGCATAACACTCTTCTCTACGCTGGTAAATAAAATACATTCAAAGATGAACCTTATTAGAATCATGTACTAACATATAAAGTGACGTCATTTTTCCTTTTATTCTTGTCATTATTTAGCAGAAAAATATAAAATGAATGGCAATATTCTAAAGAACCCTATACGAAATGCTTTTATTCACCTATTTACGTTTTACTATATCGAATACATCGAACATTTCGCTTTTTTAATAATATTTATCTCTTTATTTATTCAATCACTTAGAAGTACTTATTTTTATGTATTGTAATATAATTCAACAATATAGTATATGTATTTATAATTCCAATCAATTCAATATGGCTACTTTAAATATATAATTTATATATATATATATATGGCAATAGGTAAATAAATATTTATTGTACATTATTGGTATATGTGATGCATACATTTCCACGAGAGCAATATTTTACAACCAACAAGAATATCAACCAGACACTAAATACAAATTTATTCACTACGTAACTTTCCGACAGATATATAAATTCATTACTTATTTAAAATATCTATCGAAATAGGTTTTACTACAATACTATACCACCATAACTGAAAAAGAAACTATATTAAATCAAAATATTGCAAACTCTGAAAATTACGGAGACCGTCATAGCTCAGAACCATTTTTTACTGAAAATAACCTTCGACAGGGAAAACTTCGCTTTGGGAAAGGCCATTAAAAACTCTGGATTGAACACAAGTGGCACGATCCTGCGAAGGAGTGTGCAACTTTTCGCTTTCGCAGATGATATCGATATCATTGGAAAATCAAAATGCTCAGTTATCGACGCTTTTGTAGCACTTGAGAGTGCGGTAAAGGAAATGGGACTTTTTATCAATGAAGACAAAACAAAATTTTTAATATCAATAAATGAAACTTCTGATCTATCTCCTCTGAAGATACGAAATTACACTTTTGAAACTCTAAAACAATTTAAGTGTTTGGGAACTCTGATTTCATGTTGCGATGATCTGAAATTGAAAACAAACGGCCTTAGAAACCAATTCAAGTCCAAGGTTATTTCTATTTGGGCTATATGTTTATTCCTAACTTAGTGTTAGGCATGTATAAAACTTTAATCAGACCTATACTTCTCTACGGGAGTTAATGCTAGAAAGAAAAATTTGGAGAAGGACCTATTCAAGAGAACAACACATGGAGAACTCTTTACAACTATGAAATTTACAGAAAATATGACAAATACGGCGGAACCGATATTGTGAGAACCATAAAAGCATCATGTATTATGTGGCTTGACCATCTTTACAGATATGATAATATTTTTCCTGCCAACGAGCTAATGCTGTGGTCTGGTACTATTCTATAATTGAACTTTCTATCAATCAAATTACGTAATATTACTATGTCTCTCCTATTACTTTATAAAAAGTATGTACGTGAGTGTGCATAGAAACCCCTAATATGTTTGTATTCGTAGCACGTTGTGTATATTTTTATACAATTTATATCACAATATTACAAGACCAAAAAAATCGTCATAATAAAGTTTTTAAGCGCTTGAAAATATATATCCGGACATACCAGGGAAACCGCATTATTCGTTATGAAATCATTTTGAAGTAGTAAAATTTTCCCCTTACGGTCAAAATATTTCCATAGAGAAGTACCTAGGTGATACTCACCAATCCTTCAACCTTATTTATTCAGCAGCACATGGGCCGCGCAGTATTTAGTTATATCACATTTACGCTCCAACTATAATTTCACTTCCTTTTACATTCGCGCTCAGCGGCGCGTGACGAGGAACGTTTACTTCGTTATTTGTATCAATATGTAAAAATGAGAAATGCTTTGTTCTCATATAGGTTACGATTTCAAAATTAACAGGCCGATTTTGATCTAGGTTGATGTTTTATTATAATGAAAGTATTTTTCGCGATCATTGTAAATATCTATCTTCAATTATTAAGGCAAAATTATATTTTTCCATATCCGGTATGACGAAGGTAAGCACTTAAAAATCTCCGATCAAAATAATAAATAATAGTCCTGTAATTTTAGGTTTATTTTATATTTAGCTAGGGACAGACTCGGCAATTTTATTTTATTTTGCTAGTTGTACTAGTTTATTTAATAGCTTCTATAATTTCTTTCACGTGCATTTAAATATTTGCAGAGTTCTCTATACTAATAAGATGACTATCCCAACAGTACCCTGGACCGAAATAAAGGTATCTTCTATCTTAATTTGAATGACGAATATTGTGTACAAGAAGTGTCTTCGATCGAATTAATAATATTCGAAGAAGACTTAGAAATATCAAACCTTACATTTACCTATACGCCAGATCACTCTAAAGGTAACGAGAATTTCTATTCTTTAATTTTAAACCAGTACACTCGGTGCATCTTACGTTCTATTTCCTTTGGGAATATTTGAAAAACATATGTATTTTGTATTTTACGTACTATTTAAAAAATGATATTTCAAATCAGTGTAGTAGCTTTCGTGTCAAAAATAAATAAACAATAACAATAAAACAAATAAAAAAACAGACAGAATTCGAAAGAGAAAATATATACATTAAATTTTAATTTAAACCACGCTTACGTCAGTAAAAAATCGACTTAATAGTTTTTGCGTGATACTTGAACAAAAGGACAGACAGACAGACGAAAATCAAAAGATCTGAAAAATGAGTTTTTGATTCAGAGGAGCCTGAATAGCATATTTCACTAATTGTTTTAAACATGCATTCGTTTTTATTTTCCAAACAGTAATAATGACAATAGATAAATTATTATTAATATTCTTATTGAAAAAAATGTCTTTCTTTAGATACCTATGAAGTGATTGTATGCTATTGATTTTCCATAGAATGATTATACATAAATGTTGAGTAGTATAATATAATTTTTATGTTGTTTTTGTTGTTTTCATGTTTCTTAAATAAACTAGTCATTAAAAAATTACAAATAATTCTTTTGTTGGAAATGTTGAAGGTCCGATATCATTCCGACATCATTTCGTTCTTGAATTACCGTCATGATTAATACGTTAGGGAGGTAGCGAGCGAAAATTTTAAATGATATTATCCTGCTGTGGGGGCTGATAACATAAAGTTCTAAATAAGATAAAGGGTATGAACTATCTCTACCATTATATTATCCCTTAATTATCCGTTAATAGCCCCTTAAACACGTTTGACATTTTTTGTTAGAAACTAGATTAACGCAAAGAAAAAGTAGATGCAAGAAGTCGGTGTTTTATTAGTGCGTTTAAGAGTTTTTTTTTTCGAATGTTATGGTATGTAAATATTAATATTATTTTATTGTCTGCCTGATTGCGATAATTTTAAAGATTATGCCATGTAAAACGAGAAAAAATTCATGCTATATAATTAATTTGTCACCCTGCCCTGCCAAACGTTAAAAGAATTAAGTACTAAATAATTTTATCATGTCTGCCAGTGGCCCGTAAATTTTTTATTTCTGAAAACCACAAAAATTGAGAAAGCAGACAATTTTATCGTGGATATTTTGAAAGCAGACATTTTTTAACATTACTTTATTATTAACTAATTGTATATTACGTAAAAAAAATAATTGAAAAATTACCTGACGAAGGTATTATTACTTTTTTCAAAATTCTTTTCAAAACTAAGTAGAGAGGCAAAAGGTTTGTTCCAATAAGACGGATCTATTACTGTTAATGCAACAAGTGTTAAACTTCAAGTATCGAGTTTCATTTAAAAATACTTGTTAAGTAAAACAAACAGAGCGACCTGGCAATAATTAAACGAAAGAAAAAATTTTGAAAATGAAGCAAGGAATGAATTATGTATTATGTTATAAACATGACTACACTAAACACAACACAATTAAAACGTCCAAAGGCAATCAGATATTGCATTCAATTTTGAAAAGGGCATGAAAATTCCATACACACATCTACATTTAGACATAAATTCATATTCACAGACTCCGATGCGACTCGTGCTTATCTGGCATCAATTTTCCTTAAAATCCTTCTTTTCTGATTTGTGCAGACTCTCTTCTCGATAATGATTAATCACTGCTGCATTTTTTTCGAATTTTTTAAATTATGTGTGTGACTCGTATTATTGACCTATTGATTTTATTAAATGCTAATTAACTTAGAGTTACAGATAGTGGCCAAGCATGGTATTCGCAGCTTAATATGTCTCAATCGGTTAGAAAAGATATAATTTAATGGAAAAGTGAATTATATTTATTCAATTTAGAAAAAAAAAGAATAAAAAACAGAAACCCTACCTGGGTTTCTGTTTTTTATTCTTTTTTTTACACATATAATAGGTTTCCGGTAGCAACTATTATTAAAACGTCTAATTATAGGTTAATCCAAGGAAATTAAAAAATTAAAATTATTGTAGTAGAAATTAAATAACTGAGGAATATCTTTCGTAAATATGGAAGAGCTAAAGTTGGAAGTAGTTGATGAAGTAAACAAACAGATAAATGTGGAGAAAAGAGATCTTCATTTAAACTATTAAAAAATGCTTGTTGGTATATACATATGAAACTAATATAATATGCGTTGGATTAGTTCATGGACTTATTACTTATACTAAAAGAAGATGAGGTCAGAAGTTGTAATTTTACAAACAACTTTAATATATAAAGATTAGGCGCAATTAAAATATCTTTCTATTGAAAATTATTCTTTTACCTTAATGTATATAATTAATAGCGAATGTTGTTGGGGTTGTGATTTATAATTTCGTGTCAGATTTGAATATTTTATAAATATTTTTAAAAATGAATTAGACTGATTTATGCTAAATATGAAATGCTATATGTAGACAAAACTATATGTAGATATATACGGATTATTATTATTATTTACAGAATGAACTCGCAGCAGTGTTCACGAATTTTGTTCAAATCAAAACTTATATTTTATTATTCTGAACAAAAGCAAAATTTTAAGGTCATAAAGTTTGCAATGGTAGGCATATATTCAGTATTAAAAACTTAATATTGAGAATTGGGATACGCTAACAACGATATTAACTAACACACAAAAAATTATGTTATCCTATTACTTTATAGTTAAACATAACCGTAAGCTCGTGAATGCATTTGCTTGACGTTTCTCCGAATATGCGTGTCTTGTGAAAATAAATCCTTCCTAGTAGAGAAAATTTACTCCTCTTTCCTCTAGAAAACGTTAATTCATGTTCGAAATGAATATGTTTACACATAAGATTATCATCATTGTTTACAGTTTTCACATTCGAATTACCATATTATCAACTTAATAGACACCACTAAAGTTTTCTGAAGGATTGGAGAAGGCAGTAAATGTAACTTAATTCTACCTAATTTTTATGAGCATAGTAGCATAGCTACACAGCTATGTTACTTATGCTTCCATCAAATTATTTAGACGGTATATGTCACATTTTTAGCTAATGAAAAGGTCTTTTAGTTTTGCTGTGTCCAAGAAAGCGTACCTTTGAACAAATACATGCTTTGAAACACTTTCGATTTTTATTACGATTATCCTTATAATAACACATTTAGTATTGAAGAATTAATAGCAACAATACTTTCATGTTTTTATGCATTTATTGAGTCGAATGATTAAATGTCAATTTATTTAAGGATACTAGAGTGAATCGGATGAGGTGGAAATAAAAATTGGTAAAGTTTATTATTTAGATAATTAAGAATATTTAACAATCATGATATTTTGCGATTAATAAATTTTTTTTTTTAATGTGCGGTGTAAAAGAATAAAGATTTATTTCTATTACCGATTTCTTTTATACTAAAACCTAACAGGTGCATTATGCTTTTTAAAATTCGATTGTCTTAATCTGTGTTTAAAGGTGATGGTAATGAAAAACGATACATTGGGACACGATAATATTATACACCTATAAAATGTAATTTTAAGACATAGCAATGACTTTTCCATTGTCTTAGGAAGTAGAGAGTTGAAATATCAAAACAAGGCTATTTCTTGCATCACTATTTTCTTGTTAAAAAGTAAACAAGTCAGATAAAAGTTATTTGAACAATTATATCCGAAGTGATTGTACGTGCATGTAAAAATATGTCACCAAAATTAAATTTGGCTCACGTTCAAAATTTCATTTACACACATAATGTGTATTGACTGCTCACAATTCATCCAGTTCCTGTGCCATCCATTTCTTTATCCAAAGCTTTTTTCTAAATGTTTTTAAGATATCTAATATTCCGGAGTAACTAGCAATTTTTCATATAATATATTCAACATTTTTCGTTTGATTTAATTGGTATATCGTCGTGGATCAATTCCAATGCGTTAAATATCTGTGAGACAACGCTGAACTTAATGTTACTATGTCTTGAGCTAGAGACCCTGTTTATGAAACGTGTGATAAAATTATGTTGCTTAATCCCGAATTTTGTTTGTTCATAACCTCTTCTTTACTGGTATTACCTGTTACAAATTTAACACGTTTTATTTATTTTCTTTAAAAAACATTGAAAGGAAAAAAAACGTTTTTCTTTAGTTAATATTCACGAGACTTAGCAAGCCGACGAGTCACAAAAGATTAATTGTAAACGTAACACATAGTAAAGTGAATAGATATAAAGACTAGACCATTTTCAGTTTTGGAGCCAAACTTGGCGACATGGCCGCCTTTCGCAGCATACCATCAGCGATTGAGCATCTTGCGGATCTTTGGTTTTTTGTCCCTTTTTCTTGTTATGTATATGTTTTCAATAACGATATAAGTGTATAACTTATAAAAGTGTATTACCTGTATTACTCAGATAAGCTATTACCAGCATATTAAGCTCACAAAAAACATCTACAACAAACCATGTGCAGGCTACGTAAAAGACAGATGTTGAAAGTTACAATAAACGGCTAAAGGAATGAATCATATAAAAATATTTTTTTTCTACAATATAATAATGATAAAGTAATTTTGCTAGCACGACGAAACTTTAGAAATCTATAAGAATACAATTAAATGGATAAGTTATTCATACTGTCATCAAAATATACACCGTTACCATTTATAAAATTACCCTGTTCCATACGCTTGTATTATTGCGTTTTTTTATCAGGAGTATAAATATGTAATTATAATATATGTCGTCAAAACTTTGAAAAATGTCACTTCAGTCACCACAATCTCTATACATCAAGTAGACGCTCTGAATAGGGAGTTCAATTAATATGTAGTAAAATGTTTCAAAATTTACAGAAATATGAAATTTAGGATAAACAATTTTTTTCACGTGCGCCAGCGGATGTCACGGGAAACTCCACGCGTTTTATAATGAAATTGAGGTTATAATTATAGTTTCTCATTTTTAAGTTTTACTTCCAAAATATTAAGCTCAAAAATGGTATGAAATGTGCTTCCCTTCCTAATTTTGAGAGAAATTTGAAGAAATTGTAGGTAGCATTTGATTACAAATTGCATTTAAAATAATTTATTTTCATTTTTTTCAACAATCATATGATACCGATGATTATACAACTTTAATTTTTGAATATTTACACTTAGTGGGTTGCTTTTTTTGATTTGCGGCTACAGATATATAAAATTCTTCATAAAGATTTAGCTTATTCGTTAGCTACTACTTACAGCTAAGGAAGTGTATCGATTTGACTAATAAAGTATTAATCGATTCGTTTTAGCCTCTTTAATATGTCAGATACCCAGTTTGATAGCTAATTGCCAACTTTCAGTTAGTCCAGGTCAGATATTAATGAGTATTTCTAAGTTCTTCTATTTAGAGAAAGTGCAGTATGTTGTATTTTTAAATATAATATCATTAATTTTTTTCATTTATTTTACATTGTTTCAAAAATTATTTCATTAAGGAGTTTTACACAGTATTCAATATCTCTTTTTGAATGAGGCACCTTTAAAGAAATGAAAAAAAGTATTGATTATTCCATTATGTAATATATCATTAAGGCTTTAATCTTTTACTTTATTTTTCAAAGTATTTTTGGAAACGTTTTCAAATCATTTGAAATCGTAACTATATCTTTCTTTAAACAATCCATATTTTACTCTTATGTACTTAAAATCTCGTTATACCTGATAGATTTTTCTCTATTTTCTTTATTTTCAAATACCTTTCTAAAAATATTTCCCATGAATTACCTCTCATCAAGTATGCTTTGTACGCTATTTTTACCGCTTTACCATTTTTTTCATTTAGCTGTAATTTTAATTCCTTCCACAAACTAATAATTTTGTCATAAAATATTAAGAAAACTTTATAATAATCAAATATATGGTATTTGTACCTTTCAAATCACACTTGTATTTATCAATAAATAACTTACTTTATTTCGAGATACCTAGCTTTCTCATGATTCAGTATATTATCACTCATATTTTCAAATAAAGCTACGATGGATCACTATAATGAATAATTATAACAGTGTCACACGTTTGATTATGTAATCGATGCATAAAAAGATTTTCATTACATGATAGCAAACATGTTACATTTTATTGACATAAAAAGCCAAATATTGGGGACTTCACAAATTATTTAAATACTAATGGCTCATAGTCAAGTCTACTTTTATACTGACCTTGTGACGACCTTATTTTCTAGTAATACACTATTACCTAACTTTTATAGTAGATTTCGACATACATACATATATTAAATAAATTTTCTGGCCTCATGAGCAATTTTCTCATACAAACATTTAAAAGTATGTACCCTTTCAATTCAGTAACTACAAATATCAATGTTACTTTTTCTCATATAAATATATAACCTAATATGATTTAACACCGGAAAAATATAATGAATTTTTCGAAAATACTTTCTTTGATTACTTGTTACTTTCTTATTTTTGAATATTTAGCTCTTTGTATTTATCGTTTAAATGTAGGATGTGATAAAAATTAGAATCGTTTACAGCTTCGTACATAGTGGTGTTTTTGAGACAAGCTTGGTAAAAGAAGTCAAAAATAACAATTTCTTCAGTTTACCTAATCATTATTCATCAGTAAACTAAAAAAAGAACGAAAGGTGGGTCGTGGGATACCTGGTCGAAACGAAGGTCTTTTTGCAATATATTATATATTAAATGATAATCGCAATCAAGTAAGTTAACAACGTCTGAGAGTAATTAAATGAAAAATTAAAAGAAATAAATGAAGAAATTGTAATAAAATTGTGATTAATAATGTTTTTAAAAATTATAAAAATGAACATTTTATTATTAAATATTAAAAAATTGTAATCATAATTATTACATTCAATTTTAGTAAAAATTGGTGTGTGGTAACTAAAGTAGGGCACATGTTTGGAATTTTAGCAGTTTTATGTAAGAGTCTCGAAACTTGCATAATACGTAAACAGTATTGCATGATTTTTGTCTATACAAATAAAAGGTGATAACAAAATTAAAGTTTATGATAAATCAGCCACTTATTGTCACTTTAACAATGGTATTTAACTGACGTCATCATCACCATCCTCAAATTCTACTACAAACGAACGAACAGATGACGTTGCGACAACAATAGAGTTCCTTTAAATGAAGGTACCTAAGGTGCTGAAATGAATACGAACTATGTAAATAACGATATAAATAAAATCAACTACAAAACATTAAATGTTTTTAACCCTCAATTTTTAACAATTATGGGATCATGTATCATTTATATATATCTATATCTATATATACATATATATATATATATATATATATATATATATATATATACATATACATATACATATATAAAACATAAACGGTATATATATCTGGGGATAAGCATACCAAACCCAAATCTTAAATACTAAAATTATCTCGAAATTTAACTTTATTTAAATCTAAATTCGGTAACGATTCTTAAATCGTCACAAATAAGAATTACTTAAAACTTCCTACGGTGATTTTTAAGTCGGCTAACCCGAAAATATTATAAAGTGACAATTAAGTACTTTTACACTGAGGAAAAATTTATTAGTTTTCAAACTGTTCGAATACATTTTAATATGTTTGGCTGCCGTCAACTGATATTAAGGGGTCCTTTATGTACGACAGATGAATGTTTTATAAAGCATTCAATTTGAATAGATCAGAACCGACGCTGCGCCCTATTGATAAGGAAACTTTTCACTTTGAATTGTTAAAGGGAAACGCCCAAAATTCGAAACTCGGAACCTTGGTAGCAAAGAAATAAGAAAGGTGTGTTAAGTGACGCGGTAAAGAGTATTTTTGTTTATTAGTAAGTACATGCCCTAGTTTCGCTACACTTACCTTTCTTTCTCTTGATTGCAAATTTTTGAAACTCGTTCATTTCGGAATGTTTTAATTTTTTATAAAAAAACCTCTTTCCATAAATATATGCCAACAATTATTAAGTACTTCCACTTAGTTTATTTTCTTTATTAGCTTTATTTCAGATTCCTTTCCTTAGATAATTTTAACACAAATATATAACAAATGTAGCTTCGTTTAAGTTATTTATTAAAATTGTATAAATAAGTTAGGGAAAAATATGTTTTGATAAATAGACATGAAAAACAAGTAGCCTGGCCCCACTACCACTACTGTACGGTAATTTGTCTGTTTTATATTGAAAGGTATGTAACATTATATTAAACTATTATATTATCACTAACTTTCACTTTGAAAATATTTTACGTAATATATCAATTGCAGGTTAAAGATAAATTGGATTACTGGAAAGATAAATTGATAATTGGACACGGACATAATTAATAAAGACAAGTTGACTGCAATGATTTGATATTAAAATACTTGTAAAACATATTTTTCTTTTTTCTATTTTACGCATAAATGGCTAAATAACTAAAGTTGGTGCAATGCATTGCAAACAATTTTTGTAATTGAATATCGCGAAAAATGTGTTTATCAAAAAAACTAGGTCTTTCTACAAATTTTCACCACAAGCGGTTTTGATATGAAAAGCTGTACGATGCTGTGTAGTAAGGACGGGTAGACGGAAATGATGAAAATAAAACAGTTAACACAGTTAATTCAGTAGAACAGTTGCACATTTTCTTTTTAATTATCATGAAATATTATTTGGATAATATTTACCTCATAAAAATATTTTACCCGTTTATAAAATGACTAAAATATTGTTTTGCAATGAAAGTACATTTTTGTAATTCTGAATTCTAAAATTCGAAGGGATGCATTATCATGTGTAAAAGTTATGTTACCTCGTTCTTATTTAGAATCCCCGCAATATACTTAACATTTTCTATGGTTTTGTAAAAGAGATGATAAAGCCTCGGATCAGGATCTGCCTGCACTTCTCTGTTTGTTTTATGTATTTACTTTGTCTCTATTATTACATCATTTGCCCTCCTGATCACTTTCCACCTATAAACATGGCGATCTTCATAGCTATTTTAATACCATTATATCTCAATTCTCTTTTTTCGTTTTTCTTCATATGTAAAATATGTGACTATTTGAAACTAATACGACATTACTAAATTTTTAAAGGTTTCTGAACCGCTTACAAAAAATAATGTCAGAAAAAGCAAACACATAAAAGTAAGAGAAAATAATTCAGAGTGAATATTACTAGTTTTTAGGTAGTATTGCATTAGTTTCCTTTTCCATATGTTACATGATGAAAATATAATAATAATCATATCTAATAATTTTTTAAAAAACTTAATTATTTTTTTATTATTATAGAGTGTCAAAAGAATTGATTGAATACATTTAAATAAATAAAGCATTAAGATAAGACACGAGATGTTGGTAATATCAATAAGTAAATTGATGTATGACAAAAAATATTTTGTATTTGAATTAATTACTCAGTTCATACTCGAAGACCAAATCGAATACTTCAAGTAAACCAACCGTCATAATTCAGATCACGCAGACCCCCTGGCCCTATGGAGTCACGTACTCTCTGGCAACTGCGTGTCGACGATATTGATCTCTCAACAACACAAAACTCACATCTATAGCTAATATTACTAGTCTTGATAGCTTTTTTGTTCTCTTTGTTAACCGTTTCCGTACTACCAAGAGTTTGTGCACGAGAAAAAACCGATCGTTTTGCTAAATCGACTCTCACTTTCATTTTGCGGTTATTTGACAACAAAATCCTTAAAAGAGATAATAGAAAATCAAGAGTATTTGTTGACGGAGACAACGTATGTATCAGCATCAGAAAAACATCGTTTTCTAAATACTTTGCATCTATTTAATATTATATTTTTCAAAAATGTGACCCTAGCCTCTATTTAGTCTTAGTTTCTGTTAATTTTAGTACTAGCATTATTTTGAAAGTCTCAAATACTTTTTTATAGGATAATCAAAAATGTATATCTCGAATGATATGATCAATATCGAGTTTGTAATAAATCTCTATTACAAAAATATTTAGAAAGGCGGATCCTATTCATCATTAGATCACTTTTTCGGTTGATATTTTTTATCGACATAAAAGTTTAGAATAGAATGTGAAAGATAGGATCAAGACCAAGTAATTCAAGTATTATTTACTTGATGATTTTGTAAACGGAAGGATGACTTCGACTTAATGATGTAAAGGAAAGTTTGTTTTGACTTCTTCAGACCTTGTTCGGGGAATAACAAAAAATCTTTTAAATTATATTATAGGTATGATCTTATGAATACTCACGATTAAATCTATAACATTTTTAAATGAAAGCGATAGTGGGTACTGCGAGAAACTTATTGGAGCGTAATTAATCTCTCCCCAGAATACATTAGATATAATTAGTTGGCGACACCTACTCTTAAACCATTTGACATTACATGTGCAATATATTTTATACTTTTTATTTTCTCTGATATCTTCCTCGCCTTTGAATATATAGTAATTTATTAGTTGAAAACTAATAGGAGAAAAGAAATAAGATGAAGTCCGCTTCAAAAATATTTGTTGTAAGCTACTACACTTAAAACATTTAATGTTGTGATTTAATTCTCGTTTATTTCAAATTAGATAATAAAATTTAATGAAATTATTGCAATTTTCGTAAATGGTCAAAAATTAAGCTTTCAACTTCTGCTGTAATTATAAAATATTTTTTTAAAAACCGACTTCGAAAAAAATATTTGGTATTAAATATTAAAAAATAATTAACTCAAAATAGGTAACTATCTATTCACTTTAAAAAAATTTTAAAAAATAAATATATGTTACGCTAAATCAATGTTTTCAATGTATGGAAATAACTGTTACAATTTTATTATGTATATAGTTAAATAAGCCCTTTATGTAACTATTTTCTATTACGAGTACATTATAAGCTAAAGTTTTGAATTTAAAGTGCAAATTAAATAAAATTATTAACGTGTTTAAGCGTGTCGGTAGTGCTGGCACTTATTTCAAAAAAAGTAATTCACTTATTTCATGTGAATAAATATACACCCATTTTGAGTAAATATTTTTACTGATCCTGAATAATCTGAATTGTCAAACAGGCTGTATGCGATTGAAAGTCCACGTCGTTCAGTACTGATTGCAGGGAGAAGTTTATCGGTAAGCATATTTGTATAAGTGCGAGTTACTTTCACTCACCTTTAAATGTGACGTTCCAAAATGACTTCCTTTGCATCCTTTTCAAGCTTTTCTATTTACACAGTATTTTCGCCAGCCACTACGAGGTGAGGCTGCCCCGGCAAGCCTCGCGTGGCAAGTTACGACCCTTGTAAACCGTTTACTCTACTACCTATCTCTATCTAAGATAGAGACTATTTTCTCTCCACCCGCACTGAGTTATCGTCTTGCGATAAGTTTTATGTAGTTTTACATATTCCCTACTCAAAAAATGCATCACGAATAGTGGCTCTAATGCGGTGTTGTTGAGAGTGGAGCAGTCATTTTGTCACTAATGGGTTGCAAGCTTCATTATTAAAGCGTCATTCTGCCATTTGTCTGCCATTTTGTTCAACTTAAGGAACGCTACGATCACACACTACAGCAGTTATACAATTTTTCATTTGACTTCAGAAGTCTTTAATCAAAAAGATTATATTTCTGCTACTATCAACTATGAGAAAATGTTGACTACGTTTTTTAGTACAACTAAAAGCAGAATAATGGTTAACATTGAGTTCGGAATCGCCGCATGCATGAGATGTATTCTTTCATTTTAATTTTCACGATTTAGAAACTCGGAAACAACGACTCTGCCATATCACAGTTTCCCATTAAAATATTGAATATATTTGGCGTTAATTTTGTAGAAATTCATTATTCACCATTAAATGAAACTACGTGATGTAGTATTATTTCTACTTTCTTTAATTTCTTTGTTCTACTTTCTTTAATTTCTTAGTATTATTTCTATTTTCTTCAATTTCTTTTTATTACATCTTTAGGTGGGATATTAGCAAAGATGCACCTTTTGCTAATATCCCACCTGAAGATGTTGTAATACAACGAAACCTAGGTCGTGGTAAAGAAATTAAAGAAAGTAGAAATAATATTACATCACGTAGTTTCATCCTATTAAAAGAGCTACAAAATTGCTAAATTGTCTTATTATCATGAATCACGTGCCTCTTCATCTATTTTACTCTTTCAATTTTAATTCTTCTACTCACATTATTTGTTTCACTAACTGATTAATTATAACAATAAAAATATTACAGCAGCACACCGCCTTAAAGTTGAAGTTATATATACAATTCTATGAACTAATTTAAACTCTAAATAATATTAAATCATGTAATCTATGTTGACGAAGCCATTAATGAAGTCGCTATGGTGGTGAGAAATGAAGTCGACAATGATAATTAAATAAATATAAATAATTGTATTTATTTAATTATCATTAAAACGTTTTAACTTTCTTGTAGTCTGCTTCAAGTTTGTAATGTGTTTTCACATTCAATCTGCAAAAGTTCAATCACAATTGATTAGTTTTTAAATGATCCAAACAGAATTGTATAGTTTGATCCAAACAGTACACATCTTCTGTTTACAGAGATCTATAAATCAATATGTCTAAGTATTACCGTTAATTATGGTTTAAATACTAATGAAATATTAAAAGGTTAAAGTTAAAATAATTAATTAAATGCGCTTGAAATTTTGAACACAGACTTTATCTATAAGCAATCATTTTTGCACAATTTATGATGGTGAAAATACTTTGACTTTAATATCAGATTTCATAAAGGTTTATTGTTAGTTTCAATGTACGTAAATTATGATATTTTTGTTATTGGTAGTAATACAATCAAGCTATCCGATGATAGTGAAATTAATTGTGTTTTACAGTGCGGAAATTAATGCTTGTACTTACATAATAATTAGAATCTATAAAAATAATAATTTATTTTACCATACCACTGCAACGGCTTTATTTTATATCACTCAAAGACATAATTATAAATAGCTATAATGCCTTATAAAACTGATGCGACAAAAATGATGTTTGGTATTGATATTGTATTTTGCCACCGATTCTTCATTTTCCATCAATGCATAATTTTCAGTATGGAAAATGAATATATTTTTCCAACAATAATGGAGGTAATAGTCATCTCTTATGTCACTTTTCACGAAAGCCAAATCCTCGCATTATGATGGAAAGAAATCGGCGCTTTGTTTTCACTTCTGAAACCACCCCATTTAAAACTTATGAATAAGTTTTATATCTTTAATCTACGGTGTTTATATATATTTGTGCTACCTGGTTCTTACATAGATAGTTTATATGTAATTGAATATAATGTCATTACGTGGTAATCCTATTTCTTTTTGTTTTCAATGTCTTTAGCAATTACTTTTCTAAGGTATTTAGCCGGGCTCGAATTTCTACATATGCAATGAAAATAAAAATTTTGCATTAAAAGCTACACTGCTACTGCTACACTATACTGACTGGTATTTATATTTTCTGTCATTTTTCTTCTATTTTTTTGTAAAATGTATAATTTTTTTTTCTTTATGAACATTTGTAATTCATTTTACATAAGTGCTCATTTAACAAAAAATAATAACCACTGAATAATAAGACGGGGAAAATAATAGCTTGGGAATAGCTAATGAGTTGCTTTAATTTATTATTTTCGTTTACTAAGTCAATTTCCGTAGCCGATTGCACTGTTTGACAACAAGTGATGAAATAAATAAGAATTTTTTTAAAGCTGATCGCATTTTAATTTATAATTTACACCTATTTTGATAGGAATAAAAAAATAGTTGTACAAAATAATTTTGCCACTGTAACCAATCAGATATCGGTAAACAAAACAAATGGAAAATTATGAAAGGTTTAACAACCTTTTATAACGGTGTGGAAACTAGAATATATTACATATCTAAGACAAATTTACACATATGTAATATAGTTTTACGTGATGGCGATGCTCAAATCAAATAATTTCATTGTAGATAAAATCGGCTTACATATTTCTTTAAAGGCAAAAAAAAATAGAAAAATCGTAAAGTAAAGTACTTTAACTTTACGATTTTTCTGTGAGTGCCATTAATATATGAGAAATAATTCTCAGGAATATGTATAGACACAGAAAAGAAGCGTGTAGAATAGCGGGTTCCTAAGAGAAAATAAGTTCTGTAAAATATTATAAAGCCACCAAGTTTTATTATTATAATTATTCTTTTCAACAACAATTTGTTTATTAAAGATTATAATTATCTAGCTAAAACTTAAAGGTATTTCTAACGGCGTATTCAAATAAACCGCTTGATCCCTGCGCTGTGGTTTAAATAAAATATTCAGAAAAGCTTATTATATTGCTAACTACTCGTACTATATGTTTTAAATGATGGATAATTCTGAAACATACGAAGGCTGGTTAGTAGTAAATGTTTCAAAAGAAAAAAATATAACAGTTTTTATACTTATGTAATAATGTTATTGCGTAGAATTTTGTCATTGATATTATATTATAAAAATACTATTTAATGTTTGATTGTTAATTTCAAGTAAGGGCAAATATATTCAGTTAAAACACACATATTGATCAGGTTGAGGAAGTTCCTCAACCTGATCAATATGTGTGTTTTATCAAGTACCTGATCAATATGTGTGTTACTTAAAACGGAATTACATTTTAATTATGTCAGACATTCGGACCTGTTTTAATTCTTATATTTTCGTCTTATTCGCTATTCCTTGGTGATAATACAGTTTTCATAAATTATTTTCATATCCTATAAGATTTTTTTTTACAAAGACGGTTAAACAATTGATATATGTATTTGACCCCGTTAAAATGTTTTTCTCAATCTTTATTATTGATAATACTTATCTCAATGTTTATTTAAAATTAGCGTATTAGTTGATGGATATCAATCAAATTATAATAAAGTATTATATGTATCTCTATATATGTATATGTATATTCAGGGATGCAATAGTTTATAGTAGTCGTAGATTTAAATCGTAGTTACAAATATATTTTTTCTCATTTATTATCCACTTACCTCTTCTTCGACAGAGATAGGGTAATCAAACCAAAGCCATGTGAGTCAGCCGTGTTGCTAAAATACAGGTGAACCCCACTTGGTCCTTACTTATTCGGAGCAGAATCCCACTTAGGTTTTATTGAAACACATTCAATATATATAAACGTTTTCCCACATTCGACTATAGTGCAAAACTGTAGTTTGAAAGTAAGTAAACTGATAATTTTGGCTAGCGACATATTTTTTAGAAAATTATTACGATTTAATTCTTTTTCATGGTTGAATGGAACCTTGTCTTTTCTACTATAATGAGGGATTTGCATATAGTGCAGAAATCTCCATAAATGAAAACTAAAGTATAGGTAAAAGAACCAAAATTGAACGGTTTTTGCTATGTAATCGATGATGAACTAAAAACTCGAAAATAATCTAAGGAAAATTTGAGGCTTTGATTAGATTCATATAATATTATGGGGAGAATTTATTAGATATCTTTCTTTTATTCTCATATTTAATGCTATTGGAACAATTAGTTGGCAAGTTTTGAGTGCATCTTCGATCGTACCAAAAATCGTTTGATTTAATTTTTTTACATTTGTTATATTTTTATTTTTAGCGTATTTCATTTGCTTAGACTGATTTCATTATATTTAACCGTTCCATTGAAATTTTACGGGAGCTAGACTTTTAGCTTCGTGCAATAAATCGACAGCGATGTATAATTTTAGGCACCCACAGGCCTTAGCGCGATCATAGGAAACCTAGACTTGAGTGGATTTAAAGTAACCCAAACCTGAATTGGAATTCAGATTTCAATGACTTTTAATTTTTAGCTTTCACTGCCAATTTGAAGCCAGGAGATGATTAAGTGTAATGATTTAGGCAGACAGTACAGCTGCAGCGTCAAGACTAAGATCCGGAGACAAAATCTTTACTTGAAACCCGCAATATAAATTTAAAATAGGTTCGACAGATTATATTCTTGACCAATGACTGAAGTAATGAAAACGTTATATTATTATGTGAACTGAATGTGTATGCCAAGTTTTACGACAAGAAAAAACTGAAAAATCCTTCGCAAGATTTGAAACAAATATATGGAATATGAAGCTAAATATAACCATTCAAAAATAAAACCTTTCAATAAGTACAGTTATACAAAGTTAGCAATTTTTCTTTCCGATATAAATATTTTATAGCGTTAACAGATATTTACAAATAAAACTTTGTAAAAATTAGTTTGTAATATATTATACCAGTAGGGTAGACCTATGATAGCTTTTATACATACGCCTGTAAGGTAGCAGAACCAGTAATAAAATAGCATATTATATTTATATAACGATTGATATAATTGGTATTTTTATTGACGTTTAAATAATTTACGTATAAGTATGTCATGCCTGACTGCAGTAGAAACTCTACAAATCACAACTAAATTTAGATAAAATGTATAATTCCGAGATTATTTTTTTTTCAATCAACATTTGGTAAAATAAGTGTAATAGGTATTTGCTTAGCAGGCAAGTAAAGTGAGGACTGATAAATATGATGCAACATCATCTGAATCTTGCCTACGTTGTAGAAAACTAATATGAAATAGGTATTATTATACTTTGAAATAAGTGAACAAAAGTTTACCCCACCTACACAAATATGTAATTTATATAGAATAAAATTATATAGTCATTAAAAACTTCAAAAAACAAACTAAATCGCTAGCAAATTTATAATAATATGACTTGACAAGATAAATATTTTATGTAATACGTCTCTCATTAAGATTTTCTGTAACTAAATAGAGTTATGAAACTAAATATTTACATAATAACTTACAAATTAATGCAATATTTTAAATAAAGTTTTTGTCATCTGGTCCTAATTTAGTTTTGAGTATACTTACTTCTGAAAATTAACCTTGCCAATCAATTAATTTTCCTGTGCAGATGATGCTTCGTACATCAAGTGTTATTAGTCCTGTGGGAATAAATTTTAAGTACCTACATAACATCCCAGTTTTTAAAAATAAATCAATGTGCCATTGATGGTTTTCTTCGAATTAATTATACATTTATTAATCTTACATAAAGCTTTACTAATTGATATATATTATAAAAGTAAGTATACAATGCACATGCCGCTTAAACTTAGAAACCAGTCCCGGTACGATCAAGATATTTATATAATATGGTAGTCCTCTACCCCATTCATGAAGAAGGTTCCCGTTTTTACCTTAAGGGTTAGAATTTCTAGAACAGTCCAGAACATTCAAGAGTATTCGAAAGCATTCCACAATATTCCAGAATATTCTATAATGTGAAATATTTGTTTTAGTCTGGAACATTCGGAAGCATCCCGGAACATCCTAGACCATTGTGGAATATACCATAACACTCTCAAATATTGTGGAATATTCTGGAACATTGTGGACCATTCGAAGCCTTTTTTGTATGGGTGGGGCTACCCATTGGTATAAAGCATGATCTGTCGTGGGTTCGAATGTCAGTTTCTTATTAGTGAAGTGCAGTGATGAATAAAAAACAATGAAGTGTGAGTAATCAAAGTGATACAGTGTCAGAAAACAGAAATGAACCTAACGAAGACTGTAAATACAAAGGGTCTTATACAAATACAATCAACTTATCCACATATTCAAAACAGTACTAGACCTAATGATTTCTGATAACTATAAAGTTATAATAGGAGCCGACAAGGGACCACCTGAAGAACACGAAAATTGATTTAATACACCTTAGATAGACGAAGTCGCCATCGTAATGACTGATCCCATTGATCCTCGACATAATTATACAATGAAGAAGAGAAGGACTAAAACGACTATTGCAGTGACACACCGTTCATATGATGCCCTCCAATATTCATTAATATTTCTGCACGGAGAGGACGGATATCATTTTAGTGTCAAACTAAAAAACAAGCGTAGATAAAACCAAAAATCTTGCATCTAAAAACCAAGATATATGCACGAATACACTCAAGATGCCATGACCTACGTAAGAAAATATGGACAACCTCACCTCTTCATAACATTCACATGCAATTCATCGTGGCCAGAAATCAAAGAACAACCAAGATACGGACAAACCTCCATGGATGAACACATTACTAATCAATGAGTACTTTAAGTCAGTGAAATTCATTAAATATGTATATATGTAAAAAAAAGGCGGTGACATGGCAGTATTTCAAATAGCCAAAGACAACAACCAACAAAATAGAAACGACAAGATCCTCATGTACCAACTGGGAAGATACATCAACTGTAATGAAGTAACGTGGCGTATTTCGGTTTTCCTATATACGAACATGAACTAACTGTGCAACATCTAGCAATACATTTGGAGAATGGACAGACAGCTTACTTCACAAAAGTCACTACCAGAAAAATTGCAAGCGAACTAACTAAGAACACAATATTAACAGCTTTTTCCCAACTGTGCAAAACGGATCCATTCGCGAAAACATTTCTACATGTCCACGTATAATTAGTAGGAACATCGGCCCCTGCCTATTATACGTGGAACACAAAAAGTAAAATCTTTCAACGACTAAAATAAGAAATTCCAGTAGAGGATCATCTAAGAAACATGAAAACTAACGCACTGGGTCAAACATTCAACGATCAGCTACACTAAGTACGGGTACCAACAAGTTTCACAGATCTCAAGGCTGTTGACGGTTACCTATACTAGACGTACAGAGAAGCATGCCAACGATTAGGACTACTGGAAAACGGCAACCATTGTGATTTAATACTATAAATCTCACTCATAGCCTCTGCTGAACAAATCAGAGACTTGTTTGCCATAATACTAACAACATGTAACCCATCGAATCCAAAACAGCTATAAGACTCTTTCAGAGTATGAGTGATGACATACTACATCAAATCCTACAAACTCATCCAGAACTGGCCATCGAATTCAACGACGACATCTTCAAGGCAACGCTTATTTGCCTAGAAGATAAATGTTTAGCAATAAAAAACAAGACCGCTTGGGACTACGCACGCCTAGAAGATAAATGTTTAACACAAAAAACCGGACCAACTGGGCACCACGACAAGATACTTTCAGTGTACTAAACTTTGAAATTACAAAGGAAAAACTACAAAATTAACGAACTACTTCAATACATTGCTTAAAATAAACCACTCCTCAATGAAAAAAAAAATTACATTATCATGGACTGGATCAATAACAACACTGGCGGTAATGTTTATTTTGGTGCACCAGGCGGTACCGGGAAAACGTTTCTAATAAATATTTTGCTGGAATAAATACGTGGTAAATAACATATCGCACTTTCACTGGCATAATCCGGCATTGCCACCACACTTATGGAAGGAGAACCAACTGCCCATTCCTTCCTACAACTATCCTTCAATACAGCCAAAGAACAATTCCCAGTATGTAAAATCTCAAGAGCATCTGGACGGGGTGTACTTCTAAAACAAGCAAAATTATCTTCTGGGACCAGTGCACAATGGCACAAAAAATTAATTGAAGCCATGAGCAGAACATTACAAGACTTGCAAGAAAGTGATTGGAGGAGTTTTACTCATACTCTCAGGAGATTTTCGCCAAACCCAAGTCAACACGAGCAGAAGAAACCAATGGATGCCTAAAAAATTCCACCTCTGGCCATACGTACAAGTAGTGCAACTAACAAAAAATATGAGAGTCAAACTACCGAAAGACGAAACAACAGCACATTTTGCTCAAATTTTTTTACAAATGGGCGAGGGCACATATCCTACTGACCAGATGAATGGCCTCATTAAACTCATAGTGATTTCTGCAACATGGCCACTATTGAGAACGAATTTATGAACCAGATTTACACATTGTTCACGACCATATCAATCCAGAGTAGTTATTTTAGAGGGCAGTTTTCGTAACCAAAAATAATATTGTTGAAGGTATCAGATTTAATATTCGAAAGAAAATCGCCGGTGGAACGAAAACATACAAAGGGAAGTTGACACTTTTTTTAACATTTACATGTTAAAAAAAGTGTCAACTTCCCTATAGAATTTGTAAACTCTTTGCAAGTACCAGGAATGCCATTACACTGCCTTCGACTGAAAATTGGATCTCCAATCATACTACTCAGAAACTATGTAATGGAACAAAGATGATCGTCAAACAGCTCTCGAATAATATTATCGAAGCCGAACCTATGACTGGAAAAGAAAAAGGTCACACAGTATTTTCCCCAGAATATCACTGATCTCTACTGAACTGCCATTCCAATTTAAACGACTACAATTTCCAATCAAATTATCTTGTAGATTTACAATTAACAAAGTGCAAGGACAAACTTTTAAATATTGCGGCATCAACCTCAAAGAATTTTGCATTGCTCATAAGCAAAGTTTCCATTTAATTATATCTAACTTGCTCTCGAGTAGGAAATTCGAAAAATTTGTACATATATACCCCGGATAACTAAATGAAAAATATTGTTTATAAACAAGTATGGTAAAGAGTTAGAATATGTTGTCAATACAAAAAATTTAGTTTTTATATTTTGAAGTTTGTCATTTTATTCCAACTACCACACAATTTCATGTCAACTCCCTGAGAGGTATAGTGTACCCCAGCTATACTGTACAAATAAAAGTAAAAATTTATCGATATCGATTATATCCAACATTTTGCTGAAATTAAGTTATGACACTAAAAATGGAACTTATAATTATTTGATAACCGAATTAGGTATGTGCTTTATTACAAAATCTTCGTTTCGACCAAGATTATTTTCTCAATTTATAAGCAAATATTTAAAATTTTTACAGTGTTTTCATTATAAATATGTATATATACTAGAAAACAAAAAACTAGTTATTGCACTTCGAATTTTATGAGGAAAAGTTAAAAAGATACTTATTTTAAGGAAATGGATATGTCATTTTAGCAATAAATTTGTATTATTTGTGATGATAAGTATTCAGAAAAATAACATTATAAAACTTTAAAAAACAAAAAATATAATCAAGGAGAACACAAGTTTAGGAAAAGACGTATTTTCATTCATTTATTTTACAGCGATAGAAATGATGAAGCACATTGAAATATACAAATATTACGTTCAAATGTGTTCAAATTATTGGCATGTTAATAGTAATAATTAACTTTAAATTTTTAAATTTCACATTTTGCTTAAATTTAATAGTATCATAACGGCTGCAATAAATGTTTGTAAAATATTTAATAAAACCAAATGTATCTTTAGAATTCCACCATAGAAGAATATTTTATTTACTTAAAGATTAAATAACTTATTTCCTTGCAAGTTTTTCTATGACTATTTTATATGCGAACATAATTAACTAAATGAAATAAATTTCAACATTTATAATGGCTGAAAGTATACACTGCAAATTTTGGGAAACCTGTTATTCTTTCCGAGAGATCAGACTGAAAACCGAACTTTTGGATGCTTTTATTTATTAGTTTGAGAGATAAAGTTTTGTTGTCGGATTTCGTGTGGCATCGGTGTCAAGCTTTTCGAATTCCATGCCTTGAACGACGTTCAGCGGTCATCTTTTGAAACTTGCTTTTTCTATGTAGATATATCGATAGTTGGAACGTGGTCCAGGGAGTTTGAAAACTAATGTGGCTCATTGTGAAAGCGCTTTATTGTCATTTAATATTAACTTGCATTTGTCATTATATAATATCCACGCGCACATATCATATATGTGTTAGATTTATTTGATTCCATAATTTTTACATAAGATTTATCGAATGTTTTTTCTAGGGTATAGTTCTAGATTCAAATTAAAGTGATGAGTAAATAACGAGTTAATCAACGAGCAATTTTACGAATGTGGATTAAAAGTAACATGTTTATAAGTAGGCGGTATATAATTCAAAAGAGTTTTTAAAATGTAGTTTGAACATTTCCTTTATTTATTATTCTCCTTCTGAGCTCGCAGTAATCGAAAAAGATAGAAATTGCATTGCTCACCTCCGACTCCTGATGTAATTGGAATGAAAATATAAATCCCCATAAATAGCCTTTGCTCGATTTGCAGCATTAAATAAGTTTTATTTTGATATTTTAATAAGTTTAGGTGAAATTATTATGTTCTGTTATAAAAGAAACCTGTCAAGCACGGGTAGAGCTCGCATGACGTATAAACAAACACATTTAAGTACCCTTAAATATTCATGCGCACATAGTATTTCTTCTAAACTATTTACGAATATTAATTTTTAACAATGTAAATATATTGATTATATCTTTCACAGTTGTAAACATATGACGCATGTTTAAAAAATTATAAAATCTACGATGATCGCTATAGGTTTCCGATAATCTATCAGTCAGATATAATAACCTTGTTTTTTATGATTTTTGGCACAGTGGATTTGGAAATAAGAGTGCAAGTTATCATTTTATTCTCGAATGTTTTTGGAATATATATTTAATATACAATTTAATGTTTGAAAAAATCTGTTTTTGTATTCTTCATAATAAATCCTTTCAGATGTCGCCCATACAAACTTAAAAAACATTGGAGCCTTTCATTACCAAATTTTTAATTCTTACGAGAATATAAAAAAACCTGACAAGCACGAGTAAAACTCGCACTATGAGGGATCCGAACACATTTTCGAAACTTATAAACATTTGAGCGATTGGCGAGAACTACTATTAAAACATAAATAAATCTTTCACAACGAAGATATATTGCAATGTATTATATTATAATTATTACCGGCTTAAAAACATGGCGCATATTTAAAGAAATTATTAGACCTAGTAAAAAAAATCAATTAATTTTCGGTTTTATTGTCGATAATGTACTGAGAGCTCAAACTGATTATGGGGTAATTCGCAGAAATCCGCATGGAGCACGATTTATTACATCTGGCCCGTTAATTTTGTAGTCTTATCGTTTGCTATAATATGCAATATAACAAACAAGTCATACAGTATAACAATATCAAATATGGCAGCATGATTTTCAACCTCAAAGAAAATAAATTTTCAGCGAGTAAATCTACGTTTAATTTTCATAACATGTAATGATAAGAATAATTCACTTTAGTATTTTACGTTTAATGAAAAGAAAACTTATACTATACCGTGCTTTAGATAGCTTAACCCGTTTATTCATTCATAAGAAGATAACCGCGTTATTATCTTCCAATTTATTTTGTTACGTCGTCTTTAGTAAAACAAACAAAAAATTTATTTCTGCGATGTAACATTTGTTAAGAGATGTTTCGATTTAGTTTGCATTTTTTTATACATAAACACTTCGTATATAAATAGTCACCTAAACTATCTATTATTGAACATAACAAATGCAAACTTAACCATGAAATTTAATAGTTAGTCAATATTTAATGCACTTTTAAATCGATTTTTTATTTAACCAAGTGAGCAGCTTTGATAAGTTTTAAATTATTACTATTCATGAGCAATCTTTGATTTTAAACAAGAAAATTAAGTGAGAAATTAAATTTGCTAAAGTGCACTCATAGAAAATTACCTGTTTTTATTCTACAGTTATATATAGGATTTAATAAAAGCTGGGATGGAATGATCTTTTTGCAGCCATATGATTTTGGGTTAAATATGAATTAAAGAAAAACATACATCAAATTGTCTAACCAGAATGTTAAAAAGTTTTAATATAAATTTAAAAATACACATTTGAATCACCTGATATACAAGCCATTGGGTAATACAGCAAAAAACTTGTGTTTCTTAATACTCAAACAATTTACATCACTTAGAAACTTTTGAGCGTGATTCCCAGATTCCTGCTTATGTGAATCCACCACACAAATATTATAAGCAGATTTACTTTTATAATTTCGAAAATTAACTATTATAATTTCGTTATGTCCAACCGCCAGTTTCACACTGCCTCATAGTTTTCCAGACTTAGAGTTACGTGAATAGAATTATGAAATATGTTTTAAATAGAAATATCAAATAATAGGAAAAAATCGTGCCGTGCAATTTATTTCTTCTGCTTATAATTTTTCAACCGTGGGTTTGAAAAATCTGAAGAAATGTAGATTGCAGAGTATTTTATTAAAAAATTCAGGTTAAATTAATTTTAATTAAGTTATGTTAACTGCTATGGACTATACAGAAAATTAAATAACTCCCTTTGTATGTGTTCCCTTTGTGTTTTACGTGTTTTGTACTAGGATGGTTTTAGTACTTCTATGGAATATAGTAATTTATGGATGATATTATTTATTTCAGAAAAAGATGCCACCGTATTGAGTTGTACCTTGTTCTTCACCTAGAGATACCCAAAAGATATATAACTAAAAAAAAGATAGCTTCATCCAATAAAAAGAGACAAATGTACAATTTGTAAATTTGCTCCAACATATAGAAAATTGTTGAAAAATCTAAATATAATGTGTTACCAAGCAACAGACCGAAAACAATCTAATAAAGTTATCCTTATGAACTAGAAACTTATTCTTATATAAAGTTTTATTCGTTTTGGGAATATGTTCGGCTATAAATCAAGGAAGAGTTGACTATACTAATTTACGATTAAATGTATTTGTGCAATGAAACTGACAAAGCATGTCAGTTTCATTGAACAAATATACCTAAAAATGCAGACATAGATATAATTGGAAAGGCTAGAAATGGAATTAAATTACAGGAATTACATTTAAGTAGACTCAAGAAGTTGCTTTGCCCTAAAAAATAATATAGTTCAAAGAACACCTAACATGATTTAGAAATTGAGAGCAAAGTTATTGTAGATTTGAAATTAAAATGTAACACTATTAATTAACTTTATTTTATCAGGAAGTTAGTTAGATTATATGTAAAACTCAGTAAACAGTCAAACTTTTGTTAATAAACTTTGCACGCACATAGTTCACGTAGCGAAATAATAACCTATTCACTTGCTTGATATACGAAGACCACAAAAAGTGTGTCATTCAATTACGAATAAGCAGACAGATTTTTATGAAACTTGACATAAATGAATATGCAGTTTTTCCTTATTTTACAAATTTCATGATTCTTGCAGGATGATCATCGTTGTTTTCTTAATTTAACACGTTAAATAAAGCAATAGATAGCCCAACGAGTAAATTAAATTAATTGCCCAAGTTCCTCAAAAGTTTAAAATCTATATTTAAGTTCTTAGAGGGTAGTGAAATTTTGGCAAAAGCTAGTTTTAAATATGAATATGTACACATTGGTGTACTTTATCAAAAACCGTGGGAATATATCACATTAATCTATGATATGTTCTGTTGTTCTTACGTATGATGTGTTTTGTTCAATTTTTCTGTGAATTCTTAACTGTCCTATTTTTGTGTTAT
Organism: Druceiella hillmani; assembly: GCA_039881145.1. NCBI lineage: Eukaryota > Metazoa > Arthropoda > Insecta > Lepidoptera > Hepialidae > Druceiella > Druceiella hillmani. Next base: position 1,469,771 of record JAYKKI010000144.1, on the reverse strand, counting down.
AAATTTTTAGGCCATTTTGTTAATTTGTGAAAATATTTTTAGGAATAAATTGCGTAGTATCTACAGCAAATTGAAATTTACCCAATTATGTAAATTTCTATTTATGGGAGTACCATCTAATTGGAAAAAAAATATAAACATTCTTTCTAGATAAACAGCAGCTATCTCCAAATCTTAATTTTTTATTAGGCATAAAAATATTAATCCATTCTTAAAGACTATCTTTCTAATACAAATAAACAGAGAACAGCCTGTTGCAGTTGATTTCGCATAAGGACTTTTTATTATTATACATTACAATGACGGTGTAACTCAGTGGTCTAAATCGATAAATTTTCCGCATCGTATTATTTCAGAAACAGCTGTCGGTTGTTTTGAAACTTTCGATAAAAAGGAACAAGGAAGGCTACTGAACACGGCAATGTTGGATCTGAGTATGAACTTTGTGTTATTGGGAAATTAGATTCGTTAGTAGAGAGAAACCTTATACAAAAAACGAGTTCGGTACTATAACGGTTCGATAATATAAAGGGTTTGGATTGGAATATAGGTATGGATATCAATTATTAATTGAAATGACGCAATACATTCTTTATTCCTTATATTGATTTATGTATTAGTTTGCATGCTTTTTTTTAATTAAAATTTACATACATTTATTTGCGTTAACGGATAGTTTATGAGGTTAGTCGATTAATAGAACAGATGTCAATAGAAAGTATTGAAATAATAAAATTGACGGTGTTCCTGGAAACACTAAAGTAGGGAAAGATGACTGCTATTTGATGCTGTTAGTAAGGTTATATTGTTTGATAGCTCAGATTCTTGAGATTATATTTAAGTCTACTAATCTTGATATGAAATCGTCCAATCATATGTGTGAAATTAAGCAATGTTCGTTGATTTAGTATTAAATTATAATTCTGTCATACTTTTATTAGTGTGGTGCAGTTCAAGTTTGATAAAATTTTTGTATCAATTTACTCCTAACCGCTCTCTCGTTTCTAAAATAAAATATATTTTCCATTTAGGTTTTAACTCGTTTTGAAAAAGTATACTCGTACATTTTATACAAAGCTTTTCTACTCAACAATTTATTTCCAGTAAATCTTTGTGTGGAAAATGAAATTACTTTATCCAAGGGAATCGATCATTTTAGAGGATTGAAACATAACGAATACATCCAATAATCTGGGTCAGTTGGTACGCGAATGAACTTTAGATATTCAGAAAAACGTTTTTTTAGATTCGTTGGGTTATGTTTAGAAAAAATATCATTTATTTATCAAATTTATTGACCTTCTTTATGTATCCAATTTAATAATATACGATGCTCGTATTTTATTACTCATGTACGCGCTCATGCGGGAAATGGGAAATAGTAGCTGAACTAAAGGTTATTTCTTTATGTTTTTCATGCTGTTTATATATATACACACAGCGCGTGCGTCTCTGCGTGTACGAGCGAACATGTGTAGTGCGAATAGTGATGAATAACTGGTCTATTTATCAATTCTTTATATGTGTATATATATATATATATATATATATATATATATGTATATATATATATATGTATATGTATAGTACTGAAATATTAAACATTGAATGTCGTACAAAGTTGATCAGGCGAATAAGTTTTTTAAACGATTTTGATTCAGTCTATAAGTTTCCCTCAATGCTTCTGCTAATAGGATATAATATTATTAATTTCTTTGCTTTGTTTTTTTGTTATATTATTTATTAGATGAATTAAAATATCATAATATTCATCTTTACCCCGAAGCTGTGTATTTTACAAACAGTAATGTTTCACATTGAAGAGTTAACTTTATGAACGTAAATTATTTGATAATGCACATTTTTCTGCTTGACATATTTTCTGGTTCTACTTGGAAAGAGACTTGTGAGCATCCTAACTGAAATAACCATTCGTTTTTATCATCATACTGCACATTCATCCCGCCAAATATTTCTGTTCATTCAACTTCCATATCCACCTTCCCGTATGTTTTCTATTTTAAGGCTTACTTTGGGTAATATGCTCTAAAGTTCATAGTTTATTTATGGGTACGTCTTTTTCTTCTTTCGCTATTTGCTTTTCAATGTTATAGCTTGCTTTCTTAAAGTACCGTTGAATAGCCTTTAAACGAAATATTACTACTTCTGTAATTATAGTATTTTATTAATCAGAGTTTACATCATCAGTTGCTCTGTTTGATTATTGTTATCATACTTTTGGAAAAAAGCGTCTGCGAATCAGTTAATTGAAATATTTTTGGGCAGCTTTGCATTTTTCGAAATGGACTTTGTATGTGTACGTTGCGTTATCTTCATTGGAAACGAGCGAATGCTTATAAATTAAACCACTTATTATTTAGAAAAACTTTACTTTTGAAATCAAGAGCAATATAGCATCATGTCCAACTTTTTACTTTAATGTTCCTCTAAGGATTATTTTCGAAAAACGAAACGAACGGATGGTTATTGATTTCGTCACTTTTAATTTAGTTAAATTTGAACTAATTTTACTTTTTAAATCGAAAGGAAAAAAGTATCACAGATTATTTTTACTTTAGTGTTTCTTTAAGGACGCCCTTCGAAAAACGGTAAAATATTTAATTCACACAGATCATTTTCTTTCATAGATTTTTCAGAAACATGTGTTTGTACCAACTTATGTAGAAAAAGTTACTTGTTTTCACATACTTCAAATAATTTATTCATATACACGAAATTTCATTGTTTGACATTAATATGTGTAACGTTACATTTTTATTGAACTATTTTCATCCCGTTACTCTATAGACGAAATTTCACTATAATATTTTACCTCGAAAGTGGTATTTTCAGTCATGACATGAAATCCATTAAATAAATGAAACAAATTGAGATTTAAAGGGCTCTTGAATAATTAAAGCTGTTTAGTATCTATGAATTCGTACAGATGATATTTAGCATTAATAGAATTGCCTTATTCACTCAACGCTATGATGATGCAACAAAATGCGCGTCGATTTCGTTATTTGTTAAAAATGTTATTATATGGAATGCCTCAGTATTGAGACAAAATGTAAATCGTGGAAATTAAGCCAATTTATATTTTCAAAATTCTCTAGTTCGTTTAGATTATACATTAATAAAGGACCTGACCGTTACGCATCCGGAAGGAGACTGTGACCGTTACGCATCCAATAAATTGAATCAGAAAATATCGAGACCGATGCTGTGAAACATAGATATCACAACTTTTCATATTAAGCCAATAAATGGATATTACCTGAAATTTGAAAGGGACTGTAAAAACAACAATTCCCGTAAGACACATTTATATGCAGTGCTTATTTCGATACTGAATCTTCATGAACTTGAACTATTTACCCTTAATTTATTGGATTAGAAATTATATCAATTGGTTTCGACAGATACTCCTGCTTGCTCTTTGATAAAATAGAGCTGATTAAATTTTGCACAATTTTTTACGTATTTCCCACGCGAACATTTTTTTAGAAGTCTGTAGAGTACATTTAAAGGTAGAATATAAATATAATATTTTTCTTTATCATGTTCATTCTCATATTTTTTTTTATTTATTTGTCTGGTTTTTTTAATTCTATTTATTTTCCTTGGTTTTCTCTATCCACTTCTTTTAGTGTCTCTTTGCAAAACTTTACAAACGGAACACAGGAATGTATTTATTTGACAAAATTTTACTTATTATTAACATAAATATAAACACAAAAGACAAACATCTTAATTCACAATTTCGTAAGAGGTAACAAATAAAAGCTAGTAAAATGGGAAATTTCAAAACGTAACATTCATTTATATAACTAGTAATATCATATAACAAAATTTTTTTTATAAATGCATCAAAAACTGTATGTTTCTTAATATTATGAAAAATTAGAAAAAAATCAAAGATGTGTTTTCATTACTGTTGAAGGAAAATTATCAGCAACACATTTATTTTACTATGCAAGTTTCACTCTTACTAACATCTTCCTTTTTTAATTACAATGGACACGTGAGGCTTATCTAAGTGGTAAAAGAAACCATAACTCGAATAATGAAAGAAACTTTAGAGAAACTATTTGCTTACCCCCATAAGAGATTACTTATTTACTCGAAATTGTGTAAGAAGCAATAACCCCAACCACAGAGTTCATAGATGCCACTAAGTTTGAAAGTGCCCTAACCTAAGGTCAAGATAGTAAAGATAATAGTCTAGTTCTAGTATTAAGTAGGTTCAGGTTTTTATACTAATTTTGTAGTAAGTATACAAATCTATATATTGTTTTTCAAGTGTGAGTTGAAATTTATTTTCCCCCTTAAAATTAAAGTTTGGTAGCAATAACATGCTACAATACATACTAGCTAGCGAAAAAAAATTTCCTTACCAATTTTCCTTTTTTATTAGTCTCTTAATATTATGTAGTAAATTACTAAGATATACATCTTGCATACATCTACGTGTAGTGTTATCAGATATCCCGATTTAGGCAGGACATGCCGATTTTAGGGGTTTTATAATTCGTCCAACCAAAAGCATATTAGGGTCTCCAAACGTCCCGGTGTTTTGACATAACTGGTAATTTAAAATTTATCGCACCCAGTAATATACGATAGACCCAGACAAAGGTAGTTTCTGAGAGCGACGAAAACGGCAAAATGACCGAATGTTTTTGTATATAAAAATAAAAGTTTAATAAAGCTCAGTTACATGAAAGGGAAAAGCTCGATAAATGATTAATTATTAAATAAATATATATATATATATATATATATATATATATATACATATATATATATATATATTTATATATACATAATTAGTCAACAACATTTTCAACCAAAACCCAGAGTTTTAAACTTAATATATAAGTGCCAAATCATTTAACCAACAGCCTGTCCCAGTCCACTCCAATAGACCTATCATTTGAGGAAATGTCCATAATTGTTACGTTGCACCGTGCTACACAGTCCTAAAGCAGGCGGTCTAAAATAGGTAATTGGAAAATAAAATATTACATTTGTATTAAAGCCATTTTAAATGATAAAATAAAGAATTGTTTATTTAATTTGTTATGTTATACAAAATATTTATCAATAATTTGATTACTTCTTGAAAAAACATATATATTATTAAAAAGTAACATTGGAATTGAGGAAAAAGCTCTCATTTTTTAAGCAGAATAATATAACTACACTCAAATTGTGTTACAAAAATATTTACAAGATTTTTTAAACTACTAGCAAACCTAATACCTGACTATTAAAAAAAAAACATTTTTCTTTCTGGGACGCTTCCGTAGGCTGGTAACGAAGGGTTCTGACTGTTATATGAGCCTATTCTTTAAAATAATATTAGTAAGTTCCCGTACCATTTTTCGAGTGTGGCGTTGTCTAAATAACTTAAAGTTGTTATTATTAGCTTCAGCAGCCTATTCACACAATTTTCTGATAGACACTAATGCATGATTTTTAATTTCTGAGCCATGTATTTGTACTTTCTTCATTGTACCATGGATATTATTGTACGAAAGTCGCGTGTTTTCCAAATTGATTACAATAAATGGTTTATGCAAGTTGAAGGAAATACTCAAAGAAATGAATCCATCATCCCAAATACTCAAAGAAAAGAAATGAATCAAAGAATGTAGAGCTGATAAACCGAATTCAAAACAATGTTCATCGCTTTCTTTATGTTGATGTTTATGTTTCATTTAACACTCCATATATTTTATCATCGACTAGAGTAAGACGTAAAGAATGCTGGATGTTGAAAACACGTTCGTCGAATGTGAATGTTGTCGGACTCAAGGAATTTATATTCCCTTTAAAATGAGATTCCTCATTATTACAATATACTCATTTATTACTACACACATTAGAAACATATTAGAAACGAATAGGTCTACAGTGTCTTGTAGCATAAGGGTGGGGATTTTTCCACAAAATATTGGTTTCACTATTCGAATTTGTTTGTTTGTAGAATCCACGAAAGACTATTTGAACTCGCTGTGACCCGTACTAATATCAAAACTCCATTTCTAAATTAAATTTTTCCTTCTTCTCTCATTATTTTCTTCCTAACATTATTAACTTCAATTTAACATTATTTTCTCTAACTCTAAATTGGGCGAAGTTGTGTGATCTAACAAATTGGCAACCCGATCTTGGCTCTTGATTCGGTCATTACCATAATGCTAGGATACCACTTTCATCTTAGCAATCAAAACACTAATATTGATGATGACTTTAAACTTTACTAGAAATCGTACTATTAACAAAGTTCACTATTAACAAATATTGATGTTTCGTAAGGTTAGCCTCTCCAAAAAGTTTATAATTCAATATAATTCAATTTCAATATTAATATAAATATAATTCAATTTCAATATTGCAAATTTACAAGTTTACAAATTTTGCAAGTTTACAATATTGGTCGAAACTTTTATACAAATTAAGCATACTTTTATGTAAAACACTAATGTCTATATTTTCCAAGGTTTTCTAAGAGCATTGATAAAATACGTTCATGTTTTTCTTTAGCAGGTTTCGTCTACTGAATCCCATAACTCAAAGAAATACGTCGAATACACTTCGGTGAATTACCTGAAAAGACAAAAAGTAACGTTAAATTAACTTTGTAAATATCTTGTAGACTTGCTACGAAAAATGTATGTTACTAGTTAACATAAAAAGCCATAGCATCCACACTATGTCAGACTATATTGGCTCATATATTTTATGTTAGACTACACGTATACAAATATGGAAAAACATATATTACATTGCGCATCGCTGCTAAATAATTATATTTAACCTTCGTTCCATTAAAATATTATAAATATTACTCAACATATAAAATCAAAATACATAAAATATTGTAACATACACCTCGACAACCTTGACTTGAAAACAATTATTAGCGGTGGCATTTATATGTTTCCAGGTAGTTTATTGTTTATCATGCTAGTTAGAGAGACGAGAGAGAGTTAAGAGAGACGAGTTAAGAGAGAGTATTAATAAAGTTTTTAACCAAACAGCCAACATTAGACTTAACCGGCACGGTTGGTTAATAATGGTCAGTTTATAATCAATAACTCTAGATACTGAAATCATACCGCAACTTCGTTAGCTGTTGAACAAAGTTAAATCGGTTACTTTTTGGTCGTAAATTTCTGTTTATTGCCAATACACGCTTTACACCAACCGCAAATGGGGATATAAATCGTAAAGAACATTAATTAAAATAAATAATTTCAATGTTGCAATGTGATTAGAATCTATAGTAACAAAGGGAATGAGTTTCGGGTTTCGTGTTCATTTTAAACCATCATCAATTGTGTGACTATTAAAATACTAATACTGCAAGGCTGTGAAACCTACTGTTAGGAAATATAGGAAAGCTATTAGTGCATTAATTCGGTGAAACTTTCCAAATATATTTTAAAATACTTTTGCTTTGATAAAATAATATGAGTACTTAATTAGGTACTCATATTATTTTATCAAAGCAAAAGTATTTTAAAATATATTTGGAAAGTTTCATTGAATTAATGCACTGGAAAATCAATGCTTTATAACGCAAAGATCGCCTACAAAACATTGAAACATTTAGATTTAATAACAATAATTTGGCTTATTTGAGGCTGTCAATTATATTTATTTTAGCACCAATACAGCGTGAAAATCATAAATACGATCAAAATACTTTTATCTCGATGTTCCACCAACTATTTACCTGTAAACACTTGATTGTTTACATTATACATAAAAGGGTGAAATTTTATGCTGTATAATATATTTTTAAAAACCTTAAGAATTTTTTTCGAAGGCGATTGAGATACATATATAAAAATAATTTGTATGATCTATTTTAATTTCATATTTTTAGTTCAAAATACTTTTTACTAATACCGATACGAGCAACATCCAGTTACTGGTGCGTCGAACTATGGAATAATTTCCTACAGTTAGTTGTGTATATTTTAATTTTGCCAATAACATTGACATAAAAATTGTAGGTTAATGCATTTCCATTCTAGTGACATTTTAAAACGTGAAATTGAAAAGAAATATTATAATTTTTGGGAAAAAGATACGTTTATTGTAACTTATTACGGATAGTAAATTGGTCATTCGCGAAGTTTTACACATTTAGAATTGTTGAATTTGCTAAAGATGATTCTCAATGGAGGCATTCAAACCTCAAAGGTGTAAATTTAATATTTCAATATTCAACATACATAAAGAAAATAGTTAATTATGCCGTATATATTACACGACATTAATGGATTTTATTGCAAGCAGACACGTATTTCAGATTAGTTGTCACAAGTTTTATGAGTTTTTGCTAGTTAAACACATTCTCGTATTAATTAAAAGTCAACGATGTCAAACGACTTTCATTGTACATTGAACTAAAACAAAACTTTATCAATTGTTAATATTATAACTTTGATTAGCCTATCATTATGCTGATTTATCGCAGGAAATATTAATATATGCAGTGAAAACAACGGAATGTTCGAGCATTGCATCGTAAAATACTAATGATATGTATTAATATCACCTTTATATTATTCAAGATAACCAAATTGGTAAAACGTTTGTTTGGATTAATCTGGGAGATACGCTCGTTGTTTTAAAACAACAAATCTTCATCAATTCTATTCATTTTAATGGAAATGTTTTAATCATTTACCCGGGGTTCTACCGTTGTTCAAAATTAATTTTCATATAGGTTCGACAACATTAAATTCTAAAAGGAACCGTCCTTAAGTTAAACATGTACATCTTGTTTTTCCCTTACTGAAATTATATTATTTAAAGTCACATGATTTTAAATTTACATTGATTAATATATTTCACCACTTTAATATTGCACAACGCGAAGTATTGTAAAAGTGTTTTTTGTTGGTTTGAATAATCTATGTTTTTGGGTTTATGTACACACAGACACACAGACACACAGACACAAACAGACACAGACACACACACACACACACACAGACACAGACACACACACACACACAGACAGACACAGAAACAAACACACACACTGAAACAGACACACACACACACACACAGACACAGACAGACACAGAAACAAACACACACACTGAAACAGACACACACACACACACTGAAACAGACACACACACACACACAGACACAGACACACCCACACACACACACACACACACACACACACACACACACACACACACACAGACACACACAGACACACACAGACACAGACACAGACACACACAGGCACAGACACAGACACACACACACACACACACACACACACACACACAGACACACACACACACAGACACACACACACACAGACACAGACACAGACACACACAGGCACAGACACAGACACACACACACACAGACACAGACACAGACACACACAGACACAGACACAGACACACACCCACAGACACAGACACAGACACAGACACACACACACAGACACAGACACACACACACACACACAGACACAGACACAGTCACACACGCCCACACAGACCCACACACACACGCACACACAGACACACACACACACACGCACACAGACATGCACACACAGACACACACACACACGCACACACAGACACACACATACGCACGCACAGACACACGCACACACAGACACAGACACAGACAGACACAGACACACACACACACACAGACACAGACACACAGACACAGACACACACACACACACAGACACACACACACACACACACAGACACACACACACACAGACACAGACACACACACAGACACAGTCACACACACACACACACAGGCACAGACACAGACACACACACGCGCACACACAGACACACACACACGCACACACATACACACAGACACACACATACACACAGACACACACACACACACACACATACATACACAGACACAGCCACACACACAGACACAGCCACAGATACACACACACAGACACAGACACAGACACACACACACACACAGGCACAGACACAGACACACACACACTCGAACCCATCTAATCTCGGAACCATATAAGCCAATTAAAAATCAAACATGGGTTACTGACACAAGTACCAAGGCTGCGATATGGGCCTGCAACCTGCAGCATTACCAGGAAGTGGATACATATAATGGATTTGTACGAGTTAAGCTAGAAAATATCCACTTTTATAGCTGCTATGCACCACCTAGCCTTACGCTTGAGGAGTATACTAGTTTTCTTGAAACTCTCGCTGAGGACGTCAAGAAACACTTTCCTGTGGCTATAGCAGGAGATTTCAACGCATGGGCAACGGACTGGGGTAGCAAACTGAACAAATGCCAGAGGTTTAGCACTTCTAGAAATTATGGCAACTATGGATGTAGTCCTGTTAGATAGTGGCAACAAACCAACCTTCACAAAAGGTGATGCAAGCTCCATCATAGACCTAACCTTCGTAAGTACCAACCTAGCAAAAGGTAACAATTCCTGGGAAGTTACCGATATATACACTGCCAGTGACCACCAAGCCATATATTGGGAACTGTTGAGCACACAATCAAAAGTGTTTGCCAGGAAACCTACTACAGCCGGATGGAAGACTAGTGCGTTTAACCTGGAAACATTCCAAATAGCTCTGGACGTCCAGCCTATACAACAAGAATACAAAGCTGACGAAAAAGCAACCATTATCACCAAAAGAGTTGTATTGGCTTGCGATGCCACTATGCCACGGAAACGCTGTCTAAATAAGTTCCCACCAGTCTACTGATGGAACGACACAATAGCCACGTTCCGCAAAGAGTGTTTGCGGACAAAACGATTAGTCCAACGCGCCCGAAAGAAATCCCCCAACTGTTTTGAAGCAGCGTTGTTTACATACAAAAAAGCACATCGCATGCTTAAAAATTCTATTCGAGACAGTAAGAGAAAATGCTGGACTGATCTACTAGAAGAGGTTGAAGAAGACCCATGGGGAAGACCCTACAAGACAGTCATGCTGCGACTAAAAAGACACCCACCATGTTCGCCAACCGACCCGGAACTGCTTAAAACGATAGTCACGGTGCTCTTTCCTCAGCAAACAGAGCAGAACTAAACAACGAAGAAGGGCGATATAATACCACCTGTTACTTTGGATGAACTCCTACGAGCTTGCTCTAAAATAGGAAACAATAAAGCCCCTGGTCCAGATGGTATTCCAAATGTGTCAATAAAAGCTGCCATTAAAAGTGCTCCGGCAATTTTCTTGGAAACTTATGACACCTGCTTACAGGAAGGTACTTTTCCAAAGAAATGAAAACTGCAAAGATTAGTACTTCTTCATAAGAAAAATAAATCGAAAGGAGAGCCATCGTCTTACCGGCCCTTGTGCATGTTAGATACGGCTGGCAAAATACTGGAACGTATCATCCACAGTAGACTCGTGGGCCCCAATTGTTGTTGTTGTCGTTGTCGAGCCCCAATTGGCCGATAATCAGTATGGATTCCGAAAAGGACGATCTACACTAGATGCTATAGACCTAGTCGTTAATACTGCAAAGCGAGCAATCGCTGGAACCAGATGGAAAGGAGGAGCAAAAAAGTATTGTCTGGTCGCAGCACTGGACATCAAAAATGCCTTCAACTCTGCCAGATGGGAAGTAATCATGGAAGCCCTGGCCAAGTTTAAGGTTCCTGGATACCTACAAAACATAGTGGCGAGCTACTTTACAGACCGAGTCCTCGCTTACGATACTGATGTCGGGCCTAAGGTTTACAAGGTTACTGGAGGAGTTCCGCAGGGATCAGTACTGGGTCCTCTGCTCTGGAACATAATGTATGACGCCCTGCTCAAACAAGTATTTCCAACAGAAGCACAACTTGTTGCATTTGCAGATGATGTGGCTATCGTAATAGTGGCTAAACATACCGAGGAGATCAACTGGGCTTTCGATCAAAGCTATGAAGTCATTCGAGGCTGGATGCAACAAGTTGGGCTTCAGCTTGCAGAACACAAGACGGAAGCCGTCCTTATTACCAGCAGGAAACAGATTGAGACAATGACACTTAGAGTTGAACACCATACACTCACAACGCAGCCATACATACGCTATCTTGGAGTTATGATAGACGCACGTCTCAAGTTCAAGGAACACGTGGAATGGGCTGCGTCAAAGGCAACAACCGTGGTTACTAAGCTGTCTCGACTGATGCCGAATGTTGGAGGACCTAAACAGGAAAGAAGGCTACTACTGACATCTGTGGTCACGTCAGTACTGACGTATGGTTGCGCTATTTGGGCAGATGCACTTACCGCTCTCGATACTCGGTGGAAAGTAGCTTCTGTGTACAGGATAAGTGCACTGCGCGTAGCCAGCGCGTTCCGGACCGTATCCGAGGACGCGGTGTGCGTCATTGCTAGTATGAAGCCCATATCAATACTGTGTGAAGAAAGGAAATCTCTCTACCACCTGAGACAAGAAAACTCATACCTGACAACAGCTGAACTATGGGAAAAAGAAAGGAAAAAGAGCACACGCCGCTGGCAGGCACAGTGGCAATCATCTAAAAAAGGGAGATGGACTTACCGGCTTATACCTGACGTCGAGGTGAGGTGACCGAAAACACGGCAGGATAAACTATTATCTCACTCAGATGCTCACAGGACACGGATGCTTCCGTGAATACTTGTTCCGCTTCAAACACGAAGAATCGCCAGAGTGTCCAATATGCACTGGAATTGATGAAGATGTGGAGCACGTATTTTTTGCATGTCCCCGCTACGATGCCGACCGGGTAGAGTGGGAAACTACTCTAAAAAGTAAAGCCCAGCCGGAGAATTTAATTAACCTCATGCTGGAATCAAAAGAGGCGTGGGAAGCTACGAACACCTACGTAATGAAAGTGCTCAAAGAGTTGCGCACTGGAGAGAGAGTACGTAAGAGTGCGATAACAATAGAAAATAGCTGACTACAGCTATCCTTCCCGCGAAGTAATGCCTTGCGGCGATACCGGGGGAGGGTGATAAGGAAAGGAAGGAAGAGGTGGTTTTTAGTCGGTATAGGTCACTCTAGATCGAGTCCGACATACGGGGGTCAACAACCCTAACATACGTAATTGTATTCTTCCCCTCAGAAAAAAAAAAAAAGAAAAAAAAACACACGCAGACACGCGCACGCGCACGCGCAGACACGCGCACGCGCACGCGCACACACACACACCCGCACGCACGCCCGCACGCCCGCACGCCCGCCCGCACGCGCGCCCGCGCCCGCGCGCGCGCGCGCGCACGCGCACTCGCACACGCACACGCACACGCACACGCACACGCACACGCACACGCACACGCACACGCACACGCACACGCACACGCACACGCACACGCACACGCACACGCACACGCACACGCACACGCACACGCACACGCACACGCACACGCACACGCACACGCACACGCACACGCACACGCACACGCACACGCACACGCACACGCACACGCACACGCACACGCACACGCACACGCACACGCACACGCACACGCACACGCACACGCACACGCACACGCACACGCACACGCACACGCACACGCACACGCACACGCACACGCACACGCACACGCACACGCACACGCACACGCACACGCACACGCACACGCACACGCACACGCACACGCACACGCACACGCACACGCACACGCACACGCACACGCACACGCACACGCACACGCACACGCACACGCACACGCACACGCACACGCACACGCACACGCACACGCACACGCACACGCACACGCACACGCACACGCACACGCACACGCACACGCACACGCACACGCACACGCACACGCACACGCACACGCACACGCACACGCACACGCACACGCACACGCACGCACGCACGCACACGCACACGCACACGCACACGCACACGCACACGCACACGCACACGCACACGCACACGCACACGCGCACACGCACACGCACACGCACACGCACACACGCACACGCACACGCACACGCACACGCACACGCACACGCACACACACACACACACACACACACACACACACACCCGTAGGCAGAGGTGCACTGCTACACGGCGCGTCCCCAAGGTTGCGGATAGGGGTAAGCCCGAGGCTCGCATTGCCGACACAGGGTAGGGGTGAAATAAAATAGCCCCCGCGGACAAAACACAACCCGATGTCAGAGGTCTAGCGTGCTCAGGACTGAAAGGCGACAGGGTATTGTCGTCATAAGCGCTTCCCTGAGGGACTAGGTCCCACCTCAGGCGTATTTAGTGGCCTTACTCCGGCAACCGGGGCTCTGCCGGAGTGGACTTATATTTCCCTAAGTACTCGTGGGAACAATATGGAAAGCACTATAAAACAAAAAATGGGCAGCTGGGTGGACCCCATGGCCTCGCTGTCAAGTACTGCTACAGGGAGTATGAACTCAGCGACAGGAGAGGACGCCCACATGGACGTCGAGCAGAGTGCGAGCGCCGCCGTACTAAACATAGAAGAGAGGACCGTATTCAGCGCCTTCCACCGGGATCGGGTACACTCTGTACCATCCAGTGGATGCCGCCAAACACCGGTAGAGCGACTAGGCTCCAAAATTGACGAGCTCGTTGACTTCATCAAGGATAAGAGCAACGTACACGGTGTAATAAGGACGTTAGTCAGGTCGATCGACACCGCGTATCGCCTGGCTTTGAAAGACCTCACCGCTGTTTCGAAAACAGTTCCAAGCAAGACGGCGCGAACTACGCAGACATCCCCCAGGATGATCTCCCAGCCGGGTATACCTCAAACACCGAACCCCGCGCTCGAGGAGACCAACCCTAAGAAAAGGCCGTTATCGACACCGAGCCCCACTTCTGGACAGGACAATCAACCGTCCAAAAAACAGGCTCAAGGCACCTGGGTTGAAGTGGCTCGGCGGGGAAAAACGAAGAAAAAAGTGACACTAGACTCGGCCGTAACAACGAAAGAGGCCCAAAAGCCTCAAGGAAGCGATGGCCCCAAGAACAACCATCGCAAAACGAAAAGGAGAAAACCAAGAACCAAAGCGGTTCTAGTACAACCAGCAGAAGGGCGCACGTACGCGGATCTCCTTAAGAAGATTAAGGCGAAGGTGAACCCGGCAGAGGCTGGCGTGGACATTAGGTCCATTAGACAGACAAGACGCGGAGGCGTACTGCTAGAAATGAGCCCCAAGTCTGACGACAGTGCGGCTTTTGCTGCCGCGATAAAGTCAGCAACCGAAAACATCGGAACAGTCAAAACACTGACGCCCCTGACGACGATAGAGATTCTCGACTTGGATGGAGTCTCTACTGAAAATGACGTTCGTGAAGCCCTCAATCGGGACTTCACGACAAATTTAGAAATCAGGCGGGTCAACTTGACCAATGTCACGGCACGAGGACAACGAGCGGCCTTCTGCGAGATAGATGAGGCCAACGCGATCAAAGTCCTGATTAAGGCCCGCATAAAAATTGGATGGGTTAACTGCCGCATTCGTCCCGTTATTAAAGTGACTCGTTGCTTTAAATGCCTTGGTTACGGGCACCAAACAAATCGCTGTACGGGACCAGATAGAAGCAAGTGTTGCTACAAATGTGGCGGAGAGAACCACAAGTCTGTAGACTGCGCGGTGAAGCCGAAATGCTTTCTATGTGCACAGGACGAAAAGGATCGGAACAGTGTATGTCATACCGCGGGCTCCGGGGCTTGCAAGGCATTCCGCAATGCACTTGCCGAAATCACGAGAGAGCAGAAATGACACGCATAGTACAAGGTAACCTGAATAGATGCGCTCTGGCGCAAAATTTACTACGCCAACGTATCTTTGAACAGAAGATCGACATCTGCCTTATCTGCGAGCAGTATCTAAACATCCAGGATAGATCATGGTTCGCTGATAAATCCGGTACGGCAGCTATCTGGATTGTAAACATGAAGCGGGTCATCGTCAATGACAGCGGAAGTGGAGAAGGCTTTGTCTGGATCAAAACCCCCAGGACCTACTTTGTGAGCGTCTACCTTTCACCCAATGAAGGGATTAGTGTCTTTCGCCAGAAAATGGCAAACTTAGAGGACACAATAGGCGGGTTCGACGAGGAAGTCATCGTAGCTGGTGACTTCAACGCCAAATCAGCCGAATGGGGTTCTGACATCTCTGATACCAGAGGTAATGAAGTAGCAGAATTTGCAGCAAGAGTCGACCTCATAGTGCTGAACATCGGTAGTGCTACAACATTCAGAAGACCGGGTTACAAGGAATCCATCCTTGACATCACGTTGGCAACTCCAAGGATCGCGAACATGATCAAGGACTGGACAGTTTCAGAGGAATACAGCGGCAGCGACCACCAAATTGTGACATTCAAAGTCCAACCAACATCTGCTGTGGCACCGCGACGAGTTCATCAACCGCGGAAGTGGAATGCCAGGAAGCTCGATCTTGAGAAGCTGCGAACTTCTATAACACGAAGCTCGTCTACTTTTGAGTATAACACGACTCCGAATACCCGTAATGAGGCGGAAACATCAGTGTCAAACGTGATGGGCCTGATCATCGCCGCATGCAATGCATCAATGCCACGGTCGATGAAGCCAGGCACCCATAGGCCAGCGTACTGGTGGTCTCAGAACATAGCAGAACTTCGGGAAAAATGCCACAAGCTACGTCTATAAGCAACGAGAGCGGCAAAACGTTTCCCCGACCAAACGAATTAAAGGCAAAGCACAAGGACGAAAGAAAAGCATGCAAAAATTTGGATGCGAATACAAGCTTTCAAGCCTCCAGCACCCCCTGATCTCATGAAATTAAGTTTCTGCAGATGCAAAGGAAACTGTGGAAGCATTTGTGGCTGCAGAAAAGCAGGCCTGAAATGGTCTACAGTATGCCTCCATTGTTCTGGCGAAACATGCAGCAACGTTATGGAAATATCAAAGTTAATGGAAGAAAATGAATTTGAAGATGAACTTCCAACAATGACTCCAATTTTAACTCCTGTCATTCCTCAAACTTTCACATTTGACGTTTATTTAGGTTCTGAGCCACAGCCCGGACCATCGAAGAAAAGTCGATTAGAGTAGCTAGCTAATAAGTGATTAAAAATATTATGATGTCGAGGATTACCTTATAAGCAAGATGTCCGTGGAGTAGGCCTACTGGGGATACCACGTAAAAAAAAAACGCGCCTACAGACTCTACCTCATAGGTGGCGGTGAAAAGAGTTAAGAATGAATAAGTAAAGTTGTACGAATTTAACAAAAATTTTGTAAGAATATATTTACAATAAAAAAAAAATCTAAAATAAGTTAAACATTTCGTTTCGACCGGATTCTCATGAGCATTGACGAACCCGGTCAACTTTGGAGCGCTGTAACAGCGTTTTAAATGAATGAAATTAAAAAAAATTGTAGGGAAAAATTTTCCTCAAAAGATAATCTACAAGATTGGTCAAAGGTAATTTTTTTGTAAAATGTATAAAAAAAAAGTTATAGAGCAAAAAAGAAAATTTTTATAAAAATTTTCTCACTTTTTTGCTTATAACTTCTTTAATTTTTCATTCAGGGCAAAAAGTTATATTAACATATTTGTAGGCAAAACAATTTCAAATTTTTTGTAAGACGCATAGTTTCCGAGATATCGCGTAAAAAGTGTTTTCACCCCTTTTTCCAAGATGGCGGCCGGGGAACAAGGGTGGCGACCCCACAAACTTGAGGTTAAGCTTCTATTGACCCCCCACACATGTCCCAAAAATAAAATTGCGTCCTCTAAAAAATGCAAAGCTCGTGTAACATTTCAATGGACTAGTCCATTTTCCGTACATAGCTTGTGTTTTCAAATTAATATTAAATATTTCACTCGACTTTTGTATATAAAAGGGACACCCGACAACAAATTTGATTTTTACAGCTTGCAACGCTTAAGCTTTGTACGAGCTATTTTAACTTGAAGATTCTTACATTCATCACATTTATGCATCATATAAACTAAATATTGAATAAACCGAAAGATAAACGATATTAAAAAAGACCATTGAGATTTTTGTTTTGAAATTATATTAGAGTTTCAAACTTTTGAACGAAAACTGAACCCCGAAGTAGCTTTGTTCATCAAGATGTATAAAAAAGTTTTCCCCGACATATGGAAAACATCATAAATATTTAGATAGTCGGTTTAGCGAAACTACAAAATGTAATTTTAAAAATTCACAGATATTTTTTGCCGCGAAATTTAGTGCACATCCTTTGTGCTGCGGTATGTTTTTTCTCCGTTTCGAGCTTCGAGTTTTGAGCGTTGTGCCTTTATTAGTTCGGAGTGAAGAGTTTTATTATCGCTGAAATTTTCAAACTTGACAAAAATAACATAAAATCTATCCGGAGAGTTACTGTTCGATCTAGCTCTACCTACGGTTTGGTTCTAATAGGTTTTGTATAAATAACCTCATATCTCCCGAATAAGTTGACGCTACCTAAATTTTGTAAAATTAAAATAACATTAATTTTGTTCTTATACAAGTCGATAGAGGGCGCTTAAGAGCTGTTTGCTAAACACGAATGATTATCATCTATCCACACAGAAACCTACAGACCAAAAAAAAAGAGATAATTTTTTACCAACAATTTATGCAAATTTATTTAATTTCTTCAGGTCATGAGTATCAAAGTTTTGGATTGAAATAAATAACTAATGAGGCAAGCAAAATCGCCAAATGGAAGTTATGAATATTATATATATATGATTGCAAATAAATTTTAAAAGCGACATGAAAAATAGGTTAGAAAATATAAATTGCTCATGTCATTTTTAATTCTGCAAGTTTAAAAAAAAATGCCTGAAAGTTAGATTCCGTCATATCAAATGTAATTCCATAGTACGAACAAATGATTGTAATAATTTTTGTTACTTGTAAACAATCCAAAAGATAGGTCTTGCGGAATACATTTGTAATTTGTCTTAAATAAAAATCAACAATTTTTAAAGAAGTATTTTACATAAGAAAATCTTTTGACCGCTCTGTAACTCAAGGTATATTTGACGCACCTTGTAAAATTATAAAATTTCGCAGACATAATTTTTGTAGCTCCAGAGTAGAATTGCTAGAATAGAGTGGCCAATTGAATTGCTAATATTAGCAGTGACTGATTAATTGGTTATCAAAACATCTAATAAAGTTGTATTACAGAACGGATAAATAATTTTTAGTGCTTATCGTAACTTTTATATTTAAACTGGACAAAACATGTTTTACTAATTTTAAATAGTTTTTTTATTTATGTGTTCATGAAGTTCAACTATGCCATTATTCATGATTTTGACGAAATCAGTCTTAATCTAAAAGACCTATGATATTATGGGTGGATAGGTGGACGAATGGGCTGACATAATGAAATTACGAAATATACAATATACATGAACGTTTCTTTGCAAATTAATTTTTATGTCACCAAAGTGAATTAGGTACGAGTATCTAATTCATAAAACCAAAGTTGCTAAGTATAAGTCGATTCGTGCACACTAAGTACGTATAACCATTTAAATTTTCACGATATTTACGTACTATTTTTCACCATATTAATATATTGCCTAATGTATTATTCCACAGGCGTTGAAAGGGCATGAATATCTAAACAAACTACAAAATTTAGCATCATTTTCATAGAATTTTGATAATTTTTTGGCAAACTTCTAGTGACGTAATTTTTATTTCATAATAGTTTTGAAGATTGAGGAGAGGAATCTGTAGAATTATAATACAAGCAATTCTAAATAAAAATAGCTTGAAATTCGTTTTCAGAGGATACCCCTCGAGATATAATATTAAACGTCAAAAGGCTTTCGAAAGTATATCTAACATCACGTGACACGAAATTTTGAAGGAGCCGAATTTCAAGATTCTATGTTAAAAGGCTTTCGACAGTATATCTAACATTACATGACACGAAATTTTGAAGGAAAATTGTTTTTGAAATCCTTATATTTACAATTAAAAAAATGTTTTTTTCCACCTATTACACACAATATGAATTACTATACATACTACAATATCATAAAACCCAAGTTTTTTAAGTACCTTGAAATGATATTTGCAGATACTCTCAGACCACTCGCTATATACAAAATGGTGCAACAATTTTTCTGCGAGTACTTGATAATTCACAAGTAAGAAGGAAAAATTATAAATATGCCGTATAAAAGTTACACTAAAACACATGAAAAGAAAAGTTATTTAATTTCTTTGTTAAAAAGGAACATGCGTCAGAAAATTGCATTTATATGAACAAATTATCGTAATTGAGGATAAAAAGTAAATCGATCAAACACAAAAAATATCTTTTCTCTAAACGATTCGCTCAGTTCATTGTTATTTATACTCGCAAATTAAAGCAAATTCTTAACGTAAACAAACAGACAAAAGTCGGGTCACAGAAATCCGTTAGTCCTACAGCGTCACATACTCTAACAACCACATTTGCCAGCATTAATCCCTTATCAACACAGAGCTCACGGTAATAGCCGACACTGCTACGTTCGACAGTCTCTTTTGTTCCCTTCCATCGACTGTTTTCCACGTGTAAAAACTGATCGTTTTGAAAAATCAAACCCCGATCGCATATTAAGGTTGACGGATAAATTAGGCTTTAGAATACATAGAGCAGATGCAATCAATGTTTTGGCATAAAAACTTAAAAAAAGCACATAAAGAATAAATGCAAGTTATCAAGAATTCAATTCATCTTTGCTATTCTAGCGGACATCCAACCGAAAGTACTGTTTCATGCACATACTACCTAATCGATCAATACACATCAATTTATTGAGATTTAAATTATAGTCAAAAGATTGGTACAACGACAAAATAAGTGACCTTGAATATGAAGTGAAAACTTGCATAATTCCTATCTTTCGTTAATATATAGGCGATGAGGAGCATTTTTTGACGTAAAACTTTAAGTTTCTTCTTGAATTTACCTCACGAATATTCATTTGTTACTCATTTGCTCAACTACGTCAATCGGCATTCTCGTCAATCGGCACTTTTGTTACTTGAAGTCTTAGCACGATCTACCTCCTACCAATAATCATCAATATTTTGCAAATTAGAGTCAAAACATTAAGTATAGAAATAATGGTTTGATTTTATGACATTGATAGAACAAACTGCATTATAATATGATGCGTAAATGTTATGTGAGAGAAAATAATACTATCGGTTGTTCTTTTAAATCGAGACCTCGACATTAAATCTTGCGTCCAATTACAATGTCATTGTTTAAACTATTGTCCCGCACAGTATAAAAATAGCATCTCTTAACGATATTAATATATTTTAGCTACCAGACGGACTTTTGTGCTGTGAACAATGACGTACAATGTCATGAACTTGGCTCTGAAATCAAAATAAAATGAGTATCTCACCATTGGTCGTCATATAATCTGGATTAATCACACTGCTTAGGTTGATACGATGTTATTTCACCTCCATGGGGCCGATTCCGTCGCCGCACAATCGGAGTCAACCGTCAGCGCCACACAGATACCGCAGCTCTCCCATGAAGATATCTGCAGGCGAAGAGACCCGTCACTTCGTAATGAAAACAGAAGACTTCTGAGACACCGAGAACGAGCTGATCCCATCCCGTGTCCGTCTACAGCAATCAGCCTCCCATGTAGTGCAAGCATCAACTTCTGATGCCCGCCCACTCACACAGGCTTACACGAAGGATTCTTGTGACGCCAATCAGCTCGTCACGCCCGGATCTAGATTCAAGTTCTCCAAGTCCATACCATATCATTGAAAATGGCGCAGCCTTAGGCTCATTTGGAAATTGATGTCCACTTTCAATATCTGACGTAGAAACCAGTCGCTGGATGTGGCGGCCCATCAAATCCAACTACGTATATTATCACTGCAGACACTGATATAATAACGGTGTTTATTAAAACTCTTGCAATCCACTGACATTTCCGATCCGTAGTAAATTATTTTAACCAATACTGTTGAGAAGAAATGAATAAAATATTTTTTCCAGTGACATTATACTCTATTTGAACAATTTATAGTTCGACGTGTAAAAAGTTCAGTGGCGCCATCTCACATTGTAAGCTCTAACTGCGAAGTGAAACTAAAAGCTTGTACATTGACGTTTGGGATGATAAATATTAAATATCGGATGTTTCTTTAAATAGCGACTTCATTATCTTTAGTGTTTATTAAAAGCACTCTGTTCCGAATATAATTTTAATGATTGATATTACTTTCATTGGTTAAAAAATAAAAATCTCAATAAATATGAAAATTTTAATAAAATGATTACTATGGCTTTTTAAGCTAATACGTGATTGCAAATATGTAGACTTAAAAGAAATAAAGAATCTATTAACAGAGATTTTATATATAATTTTTAAATATAAAAAAACGTTGAATCTTCTTTGAAAATTCAAACTAGAAAATTTTGAACTCTTATAACTCCCATCTAGGACACCATCCCTGTATTAAATTTAGAAAAATTATAAATGCGTACTGACACAAATCCCAGCGTAAATTTGGATTATCTGGTAGGACTACTCTCGTCCTCTCATACTTTAATAGAAAAATAATTTCATACCTTGCGCAGGCCGATACTAACTGCAGGAAAAGCCGAAGTATTATGAAGTTTCTGAGTTTCCATCCTATAAATAATTGGCTAAATCATCATATTGCCCGGACTTCCTCAATAACCATATTATCATAGATTTCGTCCACTGTTTAATGATTTACGTTTTAAAAAATTATAACCCGCCGACCATATCAACTTTAAACTTATATATACAAATTGATTATCTTATTTTCACTAAGAACTAAGTAATAATAAATCGTATGACTATGTGGATGAAGTCCTCAATGAAGCAACCATATTTGTGAAAAATTAATCTGACAATATCAGTTAAACAAATGCATGTATTGAGTTAAAATCCATTTGATGTTCCATATTGATTAATTATTTTACTTGTAATAAAGTAATGAAAATCGTTCCAAGTTTCCTGTAGTGTGTTTTAAGGGTGCACTGTGAAAAATTAAAAATCAGTGACGGCCATTTATTATGTAATTACAAGACCAGTCACGAGTTGACAAGATTTTTTGGGACTTATCTGATTTTGATACTAAAAACTTAATCTGTATTTTAATACCTCTAAATGTCATAGACATCCATTTAAATGACAAATAAACTTAGAAAAGGTCAACTCCATTTCCTAATAGAACTTTTAAAATTGAATTTATTTAAGGTCATCGTGTGAAATTTTGGGCATAGTCTTCGCGAATAAAAAGTACTATTAAAGGAAATAAAATATATAATTTCCCTGTTCTGATAATGGAACATTGTTTTCTACGAAAGCCATATCTTGCGATATAGTAAGATGCTACGTTAAGATTAATGTGGCGTTTTGTTATCACTGCTCATATCGACATGTTTTGGTTTCAATTAATTATATATCTTTAATATATAGTACGTTAAAGTTATTATGGTTGATGGATACATATATGAACAGGATTTCTCAAATACGAAATAAATACGTATTTACACGCTAAGTAATTATTATGAAATGTCTGTTTAATATTTTTATAATTTTTGTGACATACATTGATACTTCGTAGAAGAGTTGTCTATGAAGTTAATTAAACTTCATATAAAAGAATGTCAAATGCAAAGAACTTGCCTCGAGCAACAAGGTTCAGACTTTGGAGAACTTGAGAACTGATGAAATCTGAACATTGACTGATCCCTAATGACCGGAACGCTCTTTTGTACGTGGTTGGAAAAACATTGTGAAACCAAATCTCCACCGAAACCGACAATCTTCATACGTCACCGCACATTGCGGTGACGTATGGAGATTGTCGGGCCGCTAGTGAAAACTGACTTGTAGCAAATATCATTCCTATCACTTTTTTAATTATAATATTTTTATTTTAATATCTTTTCAAACTTTATATGATAACACGTAAAAACAAGGTTAATTAAACTGTATGTCTAGTTTGCGGTTCTTTTTTTTCGACTCCAGTTATGTTATAAAAAAATGCTAAAATTTTAATAAAAAAATTACTGGTTTTTACAGTGAAAAGAAATTATTATACCGTTTATTTCATTGTGTTGTTTATAACACAATAGTATATTTCCCATCATATAAACATAAATTTTAATTTAAAAAAAAATTATGTTTCTATTCAGAGGCTTGTAACATAAGCTATTTATATCGTTATAATTGAAACAATCTCAATTTTGTCTTCCAGAACCTTACTGGGTTATAGTTTTTATACTAAAAAGATAATAGATTGAGTAAGTTTTATACAAATTTAACATTTATATAATCCTGTATTAGTATTATGTAGTTTAAAAATGTATAATGGAATGAATCCATTGTCTAAAGTTATCAGAGCCATTTCGTTTAACATATAAAGATAATGTTCGTCCGACGTAGATGACGTTACATACAACAGTAACGTCAACCGGGTTGAGTGTCCAACGTGGATGACGTTACACATAAGAGTAACAGATTGTGAAATAAATTAGGTGTGAAGGATTATGTAATATGATAAATTTAGTACTAGATTTAAGACTATGTTCGCTTTGAGGAACAGATTGATTTTATTTTACAAATAGTGTTTTTATCGACTAACATATTTCAATAGAGCATTTAAAGGAGAAAATGGTATAACTGACTAGGTTTAAATTCAAGTATATCTAAAATAATGATACTTTATTCGAAGTGTTGCATCGATTTGCTCGCTTTTATGCACAGAGCCCATTCCTAGTAATAAAACAAAATATAAAAATATATAGAACTATGAAAGTAATATGTAGCTCGCACAATGATATATTCAATTACGCAATTACTTAATTGTAAAATAGTATAAATACTTCACGTAACACATATTATATTATTTACTGCTAAACGGTATGATGGATTAAGTTAATGAATAAATTACTGAATTTCATTTCTAAGGAAATTTATTTTTCATTTTTGGCGCTATTTATCTAGTTAAGTAAGCTAGATAAATATCGTCTCAAAGTAATTGTAAATAACATAATATGTTCTAAGGTAGGTAACTGTTAAATCGAGTAAGGAAATTCGTAATAGGAAGTTCGTAGCTAAAAAAACATGCTTAATCAATGCATACAGAACTAAAGTGGGCATTTATGAAAATATACTCATATTCACATTTGTTATAGATCATATGAATATCTTGCTACTTTAGTATGCACATTTATTCAAAACAAAATCACAGCAGGACTTTGTTTTATCTGAACATCCCATGTTAAATAAACATCCTTTTTTTATCTCATCAAGACCAAATGACGACAACCCCCGTGATACTCGCGCTCATTTTGGAAGGTAAATACTCACAGATGAGATTGCCACTAACAAGAATTTCATGAGTAAACGACGTACAAATTTTCTTGTAAAGTGTGTTTTTATGTATGCAAATTGCGTGCGCTGTACTTTAGGATAATACGAAAAGCGTTTGGAAAAGTAATGACGCTCGAGAGCCTCTTTTTGTAATACATTGCATAGAATTTTGGTTCATTTCGAGGTTGAAAATTAAAGGGAGAATTTCATCCATTAACATTTGACTAAACTCAACAAGGCACAGCGATCAATTGTTCTTTCTTGCAGCCATATAAGGTACAAACCGTGAACCACAGTGCTATTTAACAATGAAGCATGTGATCTAATTGGGTTAATTTTTATTTTCTTTATGCACATTATCAGACCTTGTTTGATCTTAGATAACGTAGGACATTATTAAGCTGTTATGAAATAGCTTTGTTTTCACAGAAAAACCGAAATAATCATTTTGTGACACCAAATTTCCATAATTCTTAAATAGATAATTTTTTAAGTTTCGAAAGGATCTTTCCTTAAAACTATTATAAACAACTCAAAATTACTTGTTTTATATACTACCCGTCCTAATTTGATTGGTTAATTAGTTTTTAACTTATAAATTAATTAAATCGTTTTGAAACTTTTCTGGAACAACTATTGAAAGTTCCAGAACATTTTGTGACAAATCATTAAATTACATACAGCAACGCTTGAATAGGCTGATTTACGCTAAATTAATAACAATCAGCGCCATGCTTTCAGTTTACCACATCAAAAGAAAAGTTTTTTAAATCGACTTCAAATATGGACTCTTCTACTTTGGAAGCTAATCTTTCTTAATGAATATTAATAATTAAACGTAGCTTGGATTGGCTGAAAGAATTAATAATTAACTGGTAATAAAAAGTGGGTACATACGTTAATAACAAATGTCAACGAAATTTGCTCAGCGCACGATTATCAAGAGTTTCAATGCCCAAACTTTGGAAGTTGCTAGAGAAATATTAAGGGAGTCATTTATTGGAAGTCCTTAGCAATCAAGAGTAAACGTAAATTTATTGTTAGATCTAATATCTTAGATTAATATCTAATAAACTAAATCGTTATTAAGACCGAATTTATTACCTCAATTGTAAACTAGATGTCACGCTGCAAAATATACTGTCAAAAAGGATAGGAGTTCTTTTGAGTTTTACTATTATGAATAAGTTGGATATTCATCCAATATTGGGCTATCTAATTATCACTAGTTGAAAGCCCCAAACGGTCATCTGTGAAATAAAAATTTAACAGAGCAGAAGATTCAATTCTACACTACTCAGCAAAATTTAAGTTTTGAATATAACTGACCAGATTTGTACATTAAATACATATTGTCTCCGTGAACCTGATACATATGCACTTTGACCTGTTAATGATACTTAGATTTTAACTCTTTTACAAGAAAAATCGGTATTAAAAACTTACTAATGAAGCAAAGACATACTTTTCATTTTATTTTTACACTTCTTGGGTTAATTTTTTCTCAAAGTTGAGAATAGTATGGTACAAAGTCGATTACTTATTCTGAGCAGTATTTCGATGATACAGTTATTATATACCCTATATATAGGTATGAAGTGTCCCTATATACCGTTAGTGTTTGAGTGTCACCGTGCGTTTTCCCCTGTTTCCGCCTCTTGTATACGTTCTCTTTCATCCCAACGCTACATAAAATTCATGTATGTACTGCGAATTGATTAAGTTGAATTTTAAATTTTTGAACTCTTTATTGAATTTTAGAAGTTTGAAAAATACAAACAGGTGAAATATGTGCGTGACATTAAATATTTATATATTACATATTCTTAAGTCGTTTCATACGTGACAATAAAGGACTTTGTGACCCCGCATAAAGATTTTAACATCCCGGCAATCGGATCGACTATTGCATTCTGATTTCTGTATTTTTTTATTTAAATACTAAAAACACATTTTAATATTTCATATTAATTTATCTTAACTCCATTAGCTGTATTTTTTTATTTAAATACTAAAAACACATGTTAATATTTCATATTAATTTATCTTAACTACATTAGCTGTATTTTTTATTTAAATACTAAAAACACATTTTAATATTTCATAATAATTTATCTTAACTACATTAGCAAGCTCAATCGTCCAGTGCTAACATATACGTTATTTTTGCGTGGTTACAAATTGTTTGGATAGTTTCAAAGCTATAAAGTTGGGTAATTCAAAGTAATGTTATTTGAAAGTTCCCATTTAATGCTATTTTTGATATTTTTTTCAGTTTTTTGTCTGATCTTATTCGGAAATGGTAAAATAAGGGCGGCACTTCGTAAACATCTTTGAAGTTTGACATTTCATAAAAAATTAAACTTCACTTGGAACGACATAACCCACAAAATGTCGTATGACAAAATATGTTTCTTCATCCCCGCTTCTTGGTAATAGGAATAAAAAGACGCCTTGGGAAAAGGAAACAAAAAATAACCAATTTCACGCATATATATATATATATAGATATATATATATATATATATATATATATATATATATATATATATATATAATCATAGATACTACAAGGGTGTTACCTACGGACAGACACACACATAACTAATTTACAAACAATGAGTGAAATTGAGAAATATAATCCTTCTTAAATATATTTTATTTAATTTCAAACGAAATTAGAGGATCCGTTGCACACTCTCCACTCTCCACCCTCCAATTTTTGCACAAACGATTTTCGAAACAAAACATATAGATGTTACAGTTAGACGGACTAGACTTAAAGAACTTAGGAGAAAAAGGTTTAATATTATAATAAATTCAAATCATATAAATTAAATGCAGTTGATTCAAATTTTATTAAATAAGTTGCTAATACTATTGAAGCTAGTAATTTTAAGAAGTGGCTGTTGGGTTAAAAACATTCAAGTGAAAAGTCAGAAATAACAAATTAAAAATAAACTATTTTACAAATTAAAAATAAAAATTTTTTATTGTTTCTTTCTAGAAAAATAAGACACAGATCAAGTCAGCACTGAACAAAGAATTAGCTTTTTATTCCTGTTTTCTGGTACTATGTCATATTTATTTTTTAGTAGTAGATAAATATAGATTTACTTGCGCTTTGCCAATTTATCTGCAAATATTATTTATTGATTTTTACGCGTTGTTGAATTTTTTTACACATAAATTGTGAGTTCGTGGACGAGCGGCGCAGAACAATTTGTTTGCCTTGTTGTATTTTATGCAGGTGTAAATATTATAATTATATAGGCAACATTCAATAAATAATACAACACCAAACAATTTCATCATTTTAGAAATATGTCTCAAAATAACTAATTTTCAATCTTTATATAAGAGTCAATTAGTTTGATACATAACACTATAAAAGAGATCGATGAAAATGAACCTGCCGTTAAAGAGATAGAATTTAATTTAAAAAGTCGGAATTTTTCAGGCAATGAAAAACAAACCAATAAACACAAAATAAAATTTATGATTAGAATGCATAGCATAAAAAAGTATCTTCACAAATAAAAATATATGATATTTTCAATGTATCGAAAATCCTAATAAGAAATAAAAATAATAAAACCTAAAGAAGGTCATAATAATTTTTTCAAAACAGATAAAAGAATTATATATAACACTATTTTTTATATGACTAGTGTGACTATTGTGTTCAGTCGTGTTTTTTCTGTGTCTTTATTTCCTCTTTATTAAGCTTTATGTGGATGTCTTCGATGAATGTGTTCTGTTAAGTAACATGGTTTAGTATGTCACATCTGTATTTAAAGAATGTAGTGAGACGCAATTTGCATTCTGTTTGATCTTGATGACTCAAAGAATTACCTAAAAATAAAATTTCCGGAATAATATGAAAAATTAATTTTCATGAAAATATATTTTTGGATTTATCTGACCGACGATTTTGATGAAAACTTTAGGAGTTTTCTTTTTCTCTAAAGGGTATCATTATTTTAATATGTACCCAGGCCGACGACAAATTCTTTGAAGCCACAGTTAGAAAGAATGAACAGCGAATTACTGAAGTGAAATGTGTAATATTAACAGGTCTCTGCATTTCCTGGTAATTATAATATAGCTATTGCAGTGCATATATACAAAAACCTACATAAAAACAAAAAATATTTCCTGTTTTTATTCTTTTAGATTCATTCCCAGAAGGACATCTATTATAAAAACCACGACTTTTTCCAGATGATTTTACCATATTCCACCGATCATGCTTCCAAGGCCAAAAGTTTAAAAATTTTGTGCAATATCTTGAAACATTTCTATTAGAAGTAACTGTATGATTTAGTTGCGTGAAATAAGCACAACATTGAAGAAATTTCAATCCCATCTTGGAAATTTTCTACTAGAAAGCGTTGTTATTTCGCTGCTCACACGTGCGTTAGAATTGGGCGATCAAATTGATCTTTCTAACTAGCATCTGCCATCGAGGTTTTCCTCTTATTTATTTTATTTTCCTGCATATCATATAATCTTTTTACGTGACCAAAGTGCTATATGAAATTTTCGTCCAACTCACAACTTTATCAAAATTTATCCACATATCCGTTTAATAGACCTTCCATTACTACAGGCAAGTTTTTCTCCCAGTTTATCGTAATTCATATCTGAGTCACTTATTTTAAATTAGTTTAGATCACATTAACTGATGAAATCGAAATATTCATATTACTACACATAATGGTCTTATATAACTTTTTGATTTACTTCATTTAACGTCAGATTAAAATCAGTAGCTAGGTAATATGACACTGATATTCATTTTATTTTTGTTCTCTTTACATTTCTTTTTTGTAATGACGCTTCTTCTTAATAAGTTTGTTAGAAAAATAGCACCAAAATATGTGTTTATAACAAAAAGAGAATTAATATCCGATATTTTAACTATTATTAAATAACAAGTAAAAATTAATAAATAATGTTTTCTTATTAGTTTCCAGCTGAAAGTTTTGCACTAACAATTTCATTTCATTTTAAAGCGAGCCTGCCTTGCAAGGCAGGGTAAAATATTTAGAAATTTGCTACAAAAATTACAATAATTTGTCTTAAATTATGTTGCTTTTCTTATAAATAAATCTTGAGAGATTTAGTTTTTAGCAATATTATAAAAATACATTAAATAGAATATATAGTTATATTTGGGAAAACGCTATATAACTTCAAAGGAAATAGGCATCAATTAATTCAAGTATAGGTGAAACTTGTAATTTTTATTTACTTGTTTAAAAATGCGATTGCCATACGACTTTATTGAAAGAAATATAAGTGTAAAAATAAATTTCTACTAGAAAGGTTTTGATGACAAACATTTAAATCTGAGTATGGTTGTCATGAAATATCAAGAACACAAGTTTATAATATAAATTTAATTTGGCTCTTATTGGTTACATAAATTGTTAAAAGTGCGTAGCTGAAAACTAACTTTATTTCACATGCTTTACTAGCTGTGTCCGCGACTTCGTTCACCTAGGGATCTAGAAAATATTACTAAATTTATTGTAATTTTAATAAAACTAATGCTATTTTTTATAATAATTAGAGGAGCAAATATGTTTTATTACTTGATTGCAATAGTGCATAGCCTATATATTCCCACACATTCCTTTAAATCCAACAGGAAAAACTTCGTGAAACACTTTCAGCTTTTTTCATGATACGTGCACAATCAAACACATAAACTGACAAAATAGACAAAATTCCTGAATTAATATTGTTAAATTCAATTACTTTTTAATAGGGTTGTTATAGATTTCTTGCTCGTAAATAATGAACGCAGCTCTTAGACTATTTCGAGCATATGTTTTACCAAATTACTCATTTTGAATGAAATAGACGTAAAATTAGTGCATATAATTAGTATATTAAAATATGATACTCTTGTATTCCGTTATTTCTATTTTAATATACTCTTTAAGAAGTCGGCGCTATTATGAAACACACTAGATTTGCATTTAATTTTTTTTTATTTCACTCTATGTTCAATTATTTTCCACAAGAAACTATATATTTTCTTTCCTAACCAAGTGCTTATTTACGTATAATTTAATTTGGAATTAAAGTTTTTTACATATAATTTTTTTTTATGATTTGTGTAGTCAATTGAAACCCAGATCCTAATTAATTGTATGATGCAGTTTATTAAGTCTTGTGCGAGAGATATCGATTTCGGAAATAATATGCATTGTGAAGAAATCAAGTGGCAAATCCAAAAAAATAAGACGGACGTGTAAATAATATTGAACAGAAAACAATTAATTACTGCACCCGATTAAACAGATAAATGTAATTTAAATGGATATTACCCTTTTCTCTCAGCAAGTCATCATACAGTCAAAAAGTACTTTTATTAAAACTGTTCTTGAGTAAAAATGTTAACAGTATTTTTTTAATCTTCACTTGTTAGCTCCAGCGATATAAGATGTAGGATTATAAAATCATATTTCAAACAATTGTTTCTGCAAATTTTATGACCATAAATAATCTGAATTGTTAATTTGCTAACTTAATAATTTTAATGTAAAAACATGGTGAATGGAAATATTTTTGTACATCTCGCTAGAACTCGAAGGACGCACAGAAAAGTCTTGAAGAAATTGTTTTAAATGAAATAATTTATTATTACCCTCATAATAAAAAGACACGTAGAATTAATTACGTAGTAATTTTTTAGTTTTATTTTTTCCATCGTCTTTCTGCTCCATACACTACATTACATTTGAACATTTCAGCTTCAGTATTAAACGCTACATATATATATATATATATATATATATATATATATATATACACGTACATGCGTGCTATGTGTACTTCCGGTGGTTTGTTGTGACTTTTTTTTCAATTGGTGAGTTAATTGTTAATTCAGAACATTACTAATTTTAGACCTTTATTCCATTTAAAAAGTCTTTTAAAGCATCCCTGTTGACCGTAATTGCTCTTACGTAAATCATAAATAAAATGAAAATTGCTAGAAAATAGTGTCTATGGTAA
Organism: Druceiella hillmani; assembly: GCA_039881145.1. Lineage (NCBI taxonomy): Eukaryota > Metazoa > Arthropoda > Insecta > Lepidoptera > Hepialidae > Druceiella > Druceiella hillmani. The sequence continues at coordinate 1,437,329 of JAYKKI010000144.1, read as the reverse complement.
AGTTAATAATTTAATGTACGCTCAATTTGATCTGACATCCTTATATTTTAGGTAGCGCCGTTAAATATATAATTAACGTATTGTATAGGTTAAATCATATTGTACATAACGGTGAAAGGAAAAGGTTTCTCTTACTTCATAAAAGACGTAACATATTAAGAAATTCTCATCACTAATTGAGTATTAAGGCAGTAAGTTCATCGCTTACAAGTCTCCATTAACAAGTACTTCGTATGGACCCACATATGTGATAATATAATATGGGATAATAACTTACATAGAGAATAATGAAAACAAATATTTTTGTTTTTATTATCTCGAATAATCCGTTTTTTTCATATTCACGCTCGACTGTGCGTGACCAGAGCTCTTTGTTTTATTGTAAACAAATAATTTCAAAATTGCATCTCTGGTATAGAAATGCAATTTGAACTTAAATGGAGATTTTTTTTCTTATCTTCTAAACGATTTAATGGTACAACGGTTCTCTTAACTTTCTAGATTAGAAGTTAAACTCGAAAATACCCACATGAAAATACGCTGTAGATAAATATAATATAAAGCTTTTATCTTATACAATATGTTAATAGACACGTACATAAATATAGTCAATGACTTAAAAACAAAACATCTTTGAATTCTTGCCAAGGTTTTACCTACTTGCGACATTGGACATTATTTATGATATTTTATAATCGGTGAACATTATCGTTAAAAAACCTGTGGCAAAGAACGCAAGTTATATAAGTGATTACTTCATAATAATATAAAGCAATGACTCGGGTCACTTGTAGTTTATAATTAATTATCCTTTTTATGTCAAAAGTCACAATTATGTAAAACTTATTTCCCACTGTCACAACTACAATAACGCAAAATTTATTTGTAATAATAATATCGTCTTTCCTACTCCTAAACACGTTGAAACGCAAAACAGAAAACCCATTGGAAATAAATACCAAAAATACACAATTAAAAGGACAATTTGGCTGTCACAAAAATATATATGTTGAAATGTTATTTACGAGTATCGTAACTGTAGTGATTTTCTCCAAATTTATTATCTTTTCTATATTCATGTAAAAAATAAGACGGTGCTACATTTGGGTGACACTGGATACTCCCAAGTTAATTAAATAATTTATCATTGTTCCAATTTAAACAACAATTATAACTTATTTTTTTACAATTAAAGTTTCGTCTACCAATACCTAATATTCAATATAATCGACTAGTAAAAGAATATTTTATTAAGATCTGGGACCGATTAGAGATGGATTTTTAAATTAAAATCTGAATGTAAGTGTTTAACCGGAATAAAATATCAAAGAGTAATGAGTGTCAAATTTACAATTAATATATCCACTTATCTATTACACCTTTCGCAAAATGCTATTACGCCTTTCGCTTTAATCACCATTCACATATTAAATTCCTTTCTTGTTCATAATTTTTCCTTTCTTCTCTCAACATATTAAATTTTGATGCTTTTATAAAAACAAATTTAATTTTTAAAACGATAAATTTTAATTAATACACTTTTTTAAGGTAAGGGTAAAATAATAAAATCTTTTACCAACCTGCCCTCGTATATTACAGATCTCTAACATATCATCACTTATTCACGACTTCTCCTCACCATTTTCTTATATCCAATTTGATCTTTATTTTTGTCTATTTTCTCAATAACTTTATACTTCATTCGACAAAAAGTAAGTTAAGCGAAAAATCAACGAAGATTTATTTCGGTTTTTACTTTCGAGCTGAAATCCAAAATATTTTTCTTCAATTACTTTAGTCCTACATTGTTTCAATAAATTAGTAAAATATCCTCTATTAGGTTAACAAGAGTTTACGTTTCCTATAATTACTAATATAGAAATACATATTGGATCATATTTTATATATCTATACAATTATATTTTTGAGGAACACCCCAAATTCATGATCCTTATTTTCGAAATTATTGATGTTAAAAATAAAATATTGAGACTGTATAGAGTAAGTTAAATAATATTAAGGTATAAAATATCTCAAAACATGTGATCATATATTTTATATGTATAGACGGTCGGACGGAGAGTCTTTCATTGCGGTTTCGAACATATTAAGGATGCATTAGGATTTGAGATTATTCAAAACGATAGCGAAGAAATGGTTTAAATGTCATATTTAACATTGAAATACTGAAATTAGTTAAATCGAACGCATTCATTGTGACACATTTTCCCAGATATATTTTGGAATCACAATATATATCTAGTTTCGTCAAGATTAAAGGCCTAATTTGAAATTTCCGGACATTTTTTAGCATATTGTACTAACTTGGGATAAAGTAGATTCTTGTGGAATCGCTTCGGCATATCTCTATCTCTCCTAAGTATTTTCATCGGAGACTATTTTGACAAAATTTAAATTTGACATATATTATGTAAATTTGACATTTAAAGTTGTAAGATATATTGGCTCAATTACATATGCTATATACACAAATTAAATTTCCATTTTAGGAGATATTGTCGGGTTTGATAAAGGAAAGTTAAAAAAAATTCAGTCTTTTTTGAAAATTCTGAAAATGTAACTTCAAAAATATATAATTTGTTTCTAGTGTATTTTAAAAAAGTTCTAGTGAATCATAAAAAATAACAATAGCGGTGACAATATCTATTTTGACCAAAAATTATTAACACCACATAACATAAAACTTTTAATTAAAAAAATGATAATTGAAAATTTATTTTCAAGGAAAGTCCTAACAAATTTCGCTAAAATCATTACAGTAAAAATAAATCTATTAACTTTGCTTGGAATATTTACTGTTTTTTAAGAAAAAAAAAAAAAAAAACTCTTGTCGAATACCAAACCGATACTATGAAGTCGGTAACGTCTAACTGTGTGAAGCTCATCTTAATTGCCTCTTAAGGGAAAATGAATCATTTGAGTTAGATAAATTTATGGCGCTGTTTTGATGGTATGCTCATTTAAATTTTTTAAAGGGAATTTCAAAATTCAAAGAAAAATCAAACTGTTTATTAGTAAGGACATTAAATTTAACAACAAATATTTAAGATGGTTAAATTCACGGTTTTCATTTTTAAATTTTAGAAATAATCTTGATGAAACGAGATATATTTTAAGTTTTCAAAATATCCTAGGGAAAATTTGTTTTCTTTAAATTGAACATGAATTGAATGCATTCGATTTTATGAATTTCAGTATTTCAATAATAAATAGGACATTTAAACTATTTCTTGGCTATCGTTTTGAATAACCTTAAACCCTAATGCAGTCTTAATCTGTTCGAAACCGCAATGAGAGACTTTCTTTTTTCATCTGTCTATTTTTATACATACAAAATATATGAATACATGTTTTGATATATTTAATACCCTAATATTAGTTAACTTACTCCATACAGCCTCAAGATTTCATTTTTAAAAAATTTCCGACAATTTCGAAAATAAATATCTTGGAAAATAAATGTGGGGTGTTCTTCAAAAATATAATTGCATCGAAATATGAAATATGATAACAAATATATTTTCGTGTCAATAAGTAATTAAAGGAAACGCTATTGGTACTTGTAGGTACTTGCAGCTATTGTGTCTGAGCTTGAAGGATAATTAAATTTTAATCACTTATTATTCAATACTATGTAAATCTATTTCTTTTGGACTGGAAAATTCAAATTATTTTGATTCGTAGTTGCAAGATAAATAAGTGAAATATACATTCACGGTAACCACATTAGAAATACGTTGTTTTTTGCAGTCTTTAACTATTTCATACGTCGATATAAAGTTAAACTAGTCATTTTAGATAAGCGAATGGAATAATTTCATCATTTTTTATTCACCAGTTATAATCAATTGGTTGACTTTATGGACTTAGCTTAAACCAAAAGAATTTCTTCCAAATTCTAGCATTCCCATATATGAATATATTACATTAATGTATTCATATAAATCTTTACTGCTACTAGTAGGCATACGTAAAAAGGACGTGGTTTTAACAATTTCAATTGATTGACATTGGTATTTTTGTTTCAGTGTAATATATTTTTTATGTTTAATATGAGCAAACTTTTTTCGATTTGTAAGTTTTAAAAGTAAAATAGAATTTGCCAATTGAATTTATTTCTTTCGAGACTGATCTTGGCACAAGAATAATCTCTTTAGGTCATTTTATCTAAATCGTTTAATTACGACTACTCTTGCATAATATTCAATGAATATTGAAATTCAATATTAATTGTAGGTATCTAGCTTACATTTATTGTTTGATATTTATTCTCTAAGTCAAAAGAAAAAAAAATCGATAACGAGTTTTGAGTAATTATTTTCCTAATCGTAAATTTTCGACAATCGCTTTAAATTATTAAATATAATTATCCTACCTGAACCTATCCCATCCAAATCAAACCAGGTATAACATAATAATATTATTATACTTTGATTTCCATAAATTTTGACTCTCAATTATCTGTATTTCATTAACTAAAAAATACTATATATCCAAAGACGACTAACCATTACCAGTTAAGGCTAGACATTAATAATTGTTCATACCAGTACGAACTATAATATAATATATTAGCCTACTCTATAGGGGTTGAACTAAAAGCGCTTTGGACTTATTAGTTTGACTTAGGAATTCTACTTTGTTTCAAAATCCAAATGAATTTTTACGTACACAAATTGTGTACGCAGAATTTGAATGCATAAATAACTAAATATGTTATTTTCATCTCCGATGAAAACAAATAGAATAATAATACTGAGAGTGTGTCGAGTTGCATGACTATTGAGAACGGAACGCTTCACGTATAACTCACTATCGACATGGAACAGAGCCTGCTGCATTGTCTGACAACGAAGGACTGAATTTCTCATCGGCGCGGAATTTATCTCGTAACGTAATATACACGTTCATAGCAAGATTTGTTTATTGTAGATTAAGGTATACGTTTTAGTGTATATTGTATACTTATATACAGAGATACAGTGATAAATACTGTCACGTTTATAGATAATTTTTTTATTATAATTATGACTTCCAGGTGTACTCAGAGAACTTGATGTTAGAATAATTGCAGAAGATATAAATAGTGTATGGTTATTGTAATTAAATGGTTGATAATTAAATGAAAGTACGTAATGAAGTATTACTTCTACCTGCTTTAAGTTCTTTACCACGACCTAGGTTTCGTTGTATTACAACATCTTCCGGTGGGCTATTAGCAAATATGGGCTATAGCGAATCTATGCTAACAGCGGACCTGAAGATATTGTAATACAACAAAACCTAGGTCGTGGTAAAGAACTTAAAGAAAGGAGAAGTAATACTACATCACGTAGTTTCATTTAATTATCAATAATGAATTTCTACAAAATTAACGCCAAATATATTCAAAAAGTAGTCTATTGTTACTTTAAATTAGATTAGATGGATATCATAAATATTTTTATCTCAATATAACGAGACAATAAATTTAATTTTTTTATTACATTATTTATTTACATGCTTATTAAGTAAGGTTTGCCAACTATCATTGATTACATATCAATGAAGTATAAGAAATATTCAAAAGCACTCAAGTACAAAACAAAAAGATTTATAGGTGTAGAATTAAAATGTAATAAATTATATATAACTTAAATATTACAAAATTTTTATCTTAAATACCTCAGCTCAGTAATATTGAATATGCAGAGACTGAAGTCACTTTCATGAAACAGGAGAGCTCTAAAGAAAAATATGATTTAATGCCTGCGGGAAATATAAAGTAAATATGAATTCGATTTATTACAAAATATTAATCAGATATAAAATTTATTGGTATTATTTTTCAAAATTTCAATAAAATACGAAGTCGGAAATAATTCTGAACTAATAAGGAGTTATTTTTATTTGTAACTAAGAAGATGTCCTGTCAAATATGTGTATATACAATACGATAAACGGTAAAGAGCAAACACATCATGTCATGTAAAGATTTACTGAATTCTTTTTAATATATAATATCTTCAATATCGTTTTGGTATGATGAAAAGTTAACATAGACTGATACGATCAGAATTGTCACTCTTATGCGATTTTAACACGTAAATGAAAAAGAATAACAATTTAAAGAAATGTATAGATATATATATGTATATATATATACATATATATATATATATACATATATATATATATATATATATATATATATATATATATATATATATATGTAAATGGTTTCTCGGAAACGGCTAAACGATTTCGCATATTTATTAATTGGGTGATTATATTGAATAAGTTCGGAGATGAGCTTTGTCGGTTAATTATTTTGGAAATAGCAGCCATTTAAAATTTTCAAAATTACTATGAACACTGTTATTGAGACTTAATAGCTTTTGAATGGAAAAATATAGGAGAGAACGGCTTGGGGCAGGGGGAGACAGAGGGGAAGGGAAAGGGAGAGGGGAGGAAGAGAGGTGCGTGAAGGGAGAGGAAGCGGGTAGGTGAGGGGGTGTAGGGGTAAGTGAGGGGATGGGGAAGGAAGGGGAGGGCAAGTGTGGGTAGGGGTGTGAAGAAGAGGGAAGGGGAGAGGGAGGGCGAGGGAATGGAGAGGGGGAGGGAAAGGAAAAGGGATGGGGGAGGGCAAGGGGAGTGGTCGGGGAACGGGAAGAGGAGAAGAGGGAGAGGGGAAAGGGAAGGGGAGTAGAGAAGGGTGAGGTGAGGGGAAGGGGTGGTGAGAGGGTGAAGAAGGGGGATGTGAAGAGGAAGTGGAAGGTAAGGGAAAGGAGAAGTAAGGGTTAGGGAGAGTGGAAGGGTATCGGAAGGGAAACCGGAAGGGAAGGGGAAGTGGAAGGGAAGGGGGAGCGTATGGGAAGGGGAAGGGGTCCGGAAGGGACGGGGAAGAGGGAGCGGAATTGACAGGGAAGGGGGAGCGGATGGGAAGAGGAAGGGGGAGCGGAAGGGAAGGGGAAGGGGAGCGGAAGGGAAGAGGCGGGTTAAGGGAAGGGAAGGGGAAGGGGGAACGCAAAGGAAAGGGACGGGGAAGGGAAGGTTGAGATCGAGGGGAGGGAATGGTGAAGGGAAAGGAACGGGGAAGAGGAAGGGAAAGAAGGAACGGAGAAGTGTGTGGTGAGGGTGTGTAGGGGGAGGCGAAGGGGTGGGTGAGGGGAGTACCGGGAAGGGGTATGTGAAAAGAGATATGGAGGGGCAGGTGAAGATGAGAAGTGAGGAAAGGAAATAAGAATGTGTAGTGAAAGGCGAAGGGGAAGTGTAAGGTGAAAGCGGGGCGAACGCGAACGCAACATGAAAATCAAATTAGCCATGGAAGAAGTAGATAATTTCACCGATTTCAACTTATCAGGATAGAATGTGAACAAGTACGTAAATTATTGATCAATTTGGCATTCTTTAACTTATAGATTTGTGCGAATACATAAGATCTAATACAGGAATATTTATTATTATTGGCTGAAAAGATATAAAACTGCTCCTAAAAATAAGAAAAAAAATGTACTTGCATAATTAAAACAGCCAGATTTATTTGTAAGTTTCTTCGGGTTTAATTAGGCATGTGTAACTGCATATGTGTTTATATTGATCAATCTGAAAATGTTGCATGTGATATGCAAGGGCTGTGTTTATATTGATCAATCTGGAAATGTTGCATGTAATATGCAAGGGTTGTGTTTATATTGATCAATCTGAGAATGTTGAATGTAATATGCAAGGGTTGTGTTTATATTGATCAATCTGATAATGTTGCACGTAATGTGTAAAAAAATGATTAGAGCATTGCCTAAAATATCAAGATATTACCGACATTATGAATATTCAAATTTCTCCGAGTGGACAAGTTTACTCTGTGTTTAGTAGGTTCGTACGTGAAATTGAGTGCCATTTATTATTGTGAATGAAACAACTTACATACTAGACTCTCGGTACGACTATGCCATCTGCCTCAGATTTAAAAGCAAAAAATTGTTCGCGATTTAACACGTTACGTAGCGTACTTCTGAAAAGTCTCTTTCCATTAGACGGTGTTGTTGTAAATATTTTTGTGTGAGAATAGCACTGAATGGATTTCCGTGTGACAAAAAAGTTATTTCTTCGGATTTATTTAAGTTTGGGGTAAATAGGAGCTGATAATTATGGGGAGAGATAATTTCGGTTAAATAAACGTAATTAATAGCGCTACTACTGCAACAAAAAAATCAATATAATTTAATTCTAACAAAACCACTCATAATAAAAAAATGTGTCGAGTTGTCGTCGGGCTATTTAGTTAACCTTAAAAAGACTTAAAATTGAAAACTTTGTCAAGTTCGTTTTTGTTGCCGCGTTTATAATTAAGGAGAAAGCAAAATGTGGCAAGATATTATGCTCACTAGGCATTTCAAAATTCCTGATTCCTGAAAATAAGTTTGTGCCTCACGTAAATACCTATTAAGTGTAAAAAAGTCGCTAAGGTTAAACCTTAATATTCATTTGAAAAAATGTTTTTCTTTATCCTTATAACATTTTTATTTCCAAGTTTTATGTAGAAAATAATTGGGTAAATTTATCTTCAGTGATGACACATATGTGTCTGTGCCGTGAAATTATGTGCACGCGAAGCTAAAATTTTGTCTCCGATGTTGGATAGCGATAATAGAAGTTTTAATTAGTTTCGAACAGAGTTATCAATGCCGTGAATCCTCGTGCAAAGTTTTTTTTAAATAACTGCGAAAATAACTGTCTACTCAATTTATTATTATTCACGTACTTTTCAGAAGTACGCTACGTAACGTGTTAAATTGTATATTTTCTGTTTTATGATCTGTCATTGAGTCAATGAGTGCTAAAGTCGGTGAAATTGCAGGTCCATATCTTAATAGCCAATGAAGCCAGATGCATAATATTTGGGATTCTTTCGTAATATTCCATACCATATAAAACCAGAAAAAGGTTACCTCTGGATTTAAATTACTGCTTAGGTATAGAGTGATATCAATAGTGGCTCGAAATGGTTCGTGTAAATAGGCTAGGCACAAGCGCGGCAGATTTTACGTTAAATTTGCCTGTGCAATACCATGGGCTCGATTATATGTTTTCCTTTATGTATAACTTAATTCAAACATTATTATTAGATGCGTAATTTAGTTAACACAAATAGAGTTAGAAATCTTTCTATTTCATTCCTTTATACTAACTATGAATTTCTATGGTTTCAGAAATGGTGGAAACACGAAGAAAATTGCTTAATTTATAATATACACTACTTAGCTTTATGTACATAACCATCACAACTTTCATAAATGTAACACGGTAGGAGCAGAAAAGAAATCGCTAATAACATTCACATGATTTTCAGATAAAATTCAGTTTTCTTGCGTAAATAAGATTTTTTTAAGGTTTCCTGGACAAAAAGGTGAGAGACTTGTATTGGAGAGAGCGCTTGAATATTGTTTGATAGCGAGCGACTAAGCATTTTATCATTTGCCTCCATGAGAAATTTGCGCTGACAACTTCTGTTTATATCAAATAGAGCCTCTTGCTCAAGTTCAGGGCGCTGGTAACTTTTGTTTTCGTCAGTAGAGCATATTTCTCAAGTGCAAGGAAACTAGGTTGTGAAATACCGGGTTATCAAGATACATTTTTCAATTAACGAATAATTTTAATTTATACTGAATTACTTATGGTAAATTAATTATGGTAATCCTCTAAGAAGGAATTAAATACTTGCCAGTATTTTGTAAAAGTATTAATTGGAAGAATAATATCACAACAAGCAATCTCCAAATCAAAGACCAGCGTTTGATTTCTTAAAATATTCAATGGACAAATAAGGAAGGTTTTTGAGTCAATTGATATTTTTGTCTACGAATGAAATACGACATCCGTGTAGATGAGTTGAACATTCTTTAGAGAAAATTATTCCACTATCGTTGTGACCAATATTTATTGAATACAATTGTTATTACTAGTAAGGAAGAAATACTTGTACCATAGTTCGCTCTCAAATGACTTTACTAACTAGTTCGTAGCTTTATGTTCTGAAGCCAAAATTACAGTACAAGAAATTTAATATTTGATTTTTACCTATATATGTAAAAGTGTGATTAAAACAATAATTATTTATCCACAATTAAATGAAACTACGTGATGTAGTATTATTTCTACTATCTTTAATTTCTTTACCACGACCTAGGTTTCGTTGTATTACAACATCTTCAGGTGGGATATTAGCAATCTTTGCTAATATCCCACCTGAAGATGTTGTAATACAACGAAACCTAAGTCGTGGTAAAGAAATTAAAGATAGTAGAAATAATACTACATCACGTAGTTTCATTTAATTGTGAATAATGAATTTCTACAAAATTAACGCCAAATATATTCAATAATTATTTATATTAATAGGCGATATATCGTTTGGAAGATCGTTTAAGTGTGATTTGAAATTAATTTTTTTCTTTATTATTCTTCGAATGAGCTCGCTGTAACCAAAAATGAATGAAAATTTTGTGTCTTACTTCTAACTCCTAAAGTATTTGAAATTAAAATTTAAATCCACATAAGGATCGCATGTTAGACTTAACACAACCAGCAATTTTCATTTGGAACTTTAAAATGGCTTAAATGAATTAAGTCTACCACCTTATCACAAAGATATATATATATATATATATATATATATATATATATATATTTATATATATATATATATATATATATATATATATATATGTATAATATGTATATATATAAATCTAAAACCTGACACGCATGTTTACCTGATAGAGAATTCAATATTGAATATTTATTCCCGTCGTGTGAATATTGAATAATTTATTCATCGACTTTATTATACAAACGTAGTGGTGGATGCAAAACAAAAAAAGAAAAAAAGATTCATATTTATTTATAAAGATAATAACTTTAAAACTAGCGTGAAAATATGTATGATGTACGCTTTATGCGATCTGTCATTTGATGGGTTTTTCACGTACTCTGAAAATCATGGCAAACGACACGATTAGGTAAATCTCGAATATACCGTGTTTCTAGTCTAATTGTAGGTCTCTTTATTCGTACTGTAAAAGCCTATGAAAAAATTTCAAATACCTACTTGTCTCACGAAAATCTTCGATTCTGTAGTTATTATTTGAATTTGGTAAAAGTCTTAATGAGGATTTCTCGAAATTGACACACCAAATAAAATGGAAATTCAAACGTTCAGAGGATTTTCAACTAATTTATTATAAATGAAAAAAGCATATGGAGACAGAGTCCATTTTCGAGCGGTATATAGTTATTTCCGGCAATAAATTCCCACTGAGAACAGGTCTACTGACATTTCCTTCCAAACATAAGCATTTAAAACCGTGAGTAAAAACAGTGACTGAAGTATCTGATATAAACTCATGTATATATATATATATATATATATATATATATATATATATTATATACATATATGTATGTATATATATAGAAGTAAATGATATAAATTAATATACAGGACACGATAATAATCGCAATATTAAACGTTCGTGTAAACCGTAAGCCTTAAGAAACACGAGTATTTAAGAAGAAAGATAAGAGGACGTAAAATATATGAACTTAAATCATATTAAATGAACTTTAGAGTTATGTACCGTACACCTAAAAATTAGAAGAGAAAATACGCTATCGGGTATGGTGGGAAAAAAGCAATATAACTTGTCGAGAAAAATATCCAACTCGTTCATTATTTTAGTATTATTTTAAAAATGGTATTATCGCTAATTTGAGATGGTGTCATTCGTATGGAAGAATTTTATATTTAAGGTAGCCACTTAATGGAAAAATGGAAAAGTCGGTAAAACTTAGAGAATTTTGCGAGTTATGAAAATTTCAGAAAAATGTTAGAGAAATTGGATGGAATTTGGGAAAAATTATGCAGTCAAAATTGAGTTACATAAAAAAAGTTCATAAAATTACTTCCATAGTAAAGGAAGACAATATGCTGTGTAAATAAAAAAACATTCATAAATATTTAGGGTTTATTAAGTAAATTATAAAAGTCCATTCTACCCTTTATTTAGTTTACCAAGTTATTATAAATAATAACGCGAGGACAGATTCACCGCTTGCAAAAACAAGCTTATATTTATTTTCTTTTTCACCGCAAAAATGAAATATCTAGTTAGTCTAGGTGTTTGTTCATTTCTTTGTCATATAAATCGACCGTAGTACTGGATATTTCGGTTTCACCACACGTTTTAATTATAAAATTTATATAATATATATTTATGTAAATCCTATTCACATCCCCTATTAATATCCCATTACAATGTTTTAAAAACTGGAAGAAACTGCGTAACGCTACTTTTAAAACAGTTTTAACGTTCCTTCGTTTTGTGTTTACAAAGAATTCGTGTTAATACAACTTTTGTGATCTTAAATAATTGCAGTTTTTTGTAAAAAAGAGAAAAGTTGCATTTGGAATTAAAACCTAAATCAAATATGTATTATAAATAGTTATATTCAAAAACATTGAACAAAATTCGTTAGAAACTTCAAAATAATTTAGATAAATCCACTCACTTATCGTAAAGCCAACTAAATATTTGTAAAGCCTAGTAAATATTTGTATCAGTTTCGGGCGTTTTCTTTCGACTTTTTACAAAAATATTGAAAGAAAACGCCCGAAACTGATACAAATATTTACCTGATAGAGGGATCCAACCCATCGTCCAAGTATAATAATTTTTACGTCTTTATTATACAATGTTAGTGGTGGAATCAAAACCAAGAAAATAAATGCATGTTTTATCTAAATATTAAGTAACTTCAAAATTAACTAAGAAAATATCGGTCATGTACTCTTTACGTAAAAATTCAATGATTGCTTGACCTGTTTATTAATATTCTCGAAAAATCGTGACAAGTTACAGCAAAAAATTAATATCTGATATATAGTGTTTCCAGCCTGAATAGTAGTCATTATTTTATTTTCAATCGTTCTAGAAAAGCCTTTGATACTAACTTTACATATTTGTTTAATGGAAACCTTCGAGTTTTTAATTGTTATTTGTGATTGCCTAAAAAATGATGTGCTTAACGAAGTGCCCATCTTTTTTGATGGTTTCCCAAAATTTAGACATCGATTAAAATAAAATTTCAAATGTTGACACAATAAAACTATAATATAGTTATGGAAAATTATAAAAAAAAACACTAACTTGAGTTAATTTAATAAAAGTTAAATATTACTGATAGTAAATGTTAATATCTTTCTATGGACGTAGGAATAAAAAATGGACAAAAATCTGTTCGTAACAACAATGATGAAAGATTTTCTAAACAAATAGGGAAAAATAATTCCAAGCGAGTAGGTTTTGAATTTACTCTCTGAAATTTATGATCAAGATTTTTCTGATATTTAAACGTATCTTTTCACTCATGTCCATATCAATTTGTTATCCGTGCATTTTGTGTTTCAAATATATAAAAAACTCTTGGATAGAGTGCATTTTAATAAAAGTCAATTTTACAAGTATTTTAAATCAGGGCCGCTCGTGGTTTATTGTATAAAAAAATACTTATGCAACTTTTTTATGCAAATCATATTTTGCAACTAATTCTTTTTTATAGTTTTTCAACCTGATTAGAATTGTTTGTAACCTTAACAGATATTTAATTTTAATTATTTAGAACATATATATAATTGTCAGTGTAAGACTCAAAAAAATAAGACAAGTTTAAAATGTGACGTTCGGAAGCCGTTTGTTAATAAGAAAATTACTTTTTAAATAAATTTTTTTGCCCAATTAATCGAGAAAAATGAAAATTTGCTGGGTTTATTTATTACATAAATATTTATCAATTAACGACGTCATAACACTACATGATATACGAAGTAGAATTTATCTAACTTTACGCAAACATTTTTTTCTTATGCCACAAAATATTCTTATATTGTGAAATATTCTTACGTTGAGTATAGTTTTTATACAAGGCTTTATTATTGAGAGACCTTTTTTATTGGGGAAAATGAGAGGTAAGTGTGCCCAGTAATATTAAATCTGAATATGACATCTAGATTTTTCCGTAAATAACTACATGAAAAATGGAATCCACTTAATAGGTAAAGGGAAACCGCTGTTGTGGGCCTGTCAGGTTTAAAATTGATTTCTCATTTTATGAGATCATGTAATATAATTTATAAAATATCAACTGAATAAACTAAGTTTTACATTGAGGTAAACACGGAATTATTATCATAAGTATCACAAGGAATTACGGAAAATTACATAGTTGCTAAGGTGTGAATGTTATTGATTAAGTTTATACTGTGTTATGCTATTTTATCCTAATAAGCTCAGCCTTTATTCAATTGTATTATCAAATATACGTAAGCAGTATTTTACTAATTTCCTTTGTATTTCATAAACATATTACTGCAATCATCACTTCACCTACCCTAAAACTCGTTTAGATAAACCGTAGTCTTCAGCAACAATTTGAATCTTTAATTTCTTACTTTATTTACAGAATCAGTTTAGATATATTAATTTAAAATGGTCTGGCCATGACATTCATTCGCTTCCGATTGACAAAATATAATTGATTTAAATTTCGTCAAACGAAAAATGGTAAAATTAAAATTATACACACATATTACAATATTAAAAAAAAGCGTACACAGACCTTGTCATTTCCGACCAGTACAAACATATGATAATTGCAACATTAAACTTTTCTGGAAAATGCAAGCTCTGAAAAAAAGGAAACTTAAGAACAAAGATGAGAGGAAGTAGAATAAACACACGTAAATAGAATTAAAGGAATTTTGAAATTATGTAATGTAAGATTTAATATAAGAAGAGAAAATACGAGATCGAGTATGGGAGAGAATGAAGCAAGTTAATGTGTCGGGAGAAATGTCTATTGTGATTATTATTTTAGTATATTTGTAAAATGGTATTGCCGCGTTAGGAAAATTTCTGGAAAATCTGCGGGAAATATCAGAGAGCAATCGATGTTATTGGCAGTCCACAAATCTGATTAAAATAAAATATAATATGAAATACAAAAAACGCGAGTTTTAATCATATTTATTTTTTTCCTTTTTGCCTGTAAGGAAATGACGGCCGTTTGGAAGTATGTAACTTGGACGAATGAAAGAAACTACGATCTACTATTTGCTTACTTCTAAGCAGGTTTAATTTTTTCTTAAAGAAGTGCACTTTTTATTGAATCTTTATATTCTTATATCTTCTTTTTAATGATTGATTGCGGGTAAACATAATCTATTACCTCAGAGCCAATAGATTCTACCAATACTTTATCGAAATAATTTTAGCTGCTTTTGCGTGATGTGCGAAAAAATAAAAACGCAAACAAATAAAGGCGCAATCATTCCATGAACAATATGTTTATGTTCTATTGCTTTTCCTATAAATTATTTTTAAGTACGCTAATCCCATAATTGTATATATCGATATAAAGTATATAGAAGAACATTTATTCAGCTTAAGTATTTGAAATAAATTAAGGCAGGAAAGTAGCTTGCTCAGGCACCTTATTCTTCCCACACCACTCCATACTTCACTTATGGCCACGTTTATTACGCCAATGTATGTCCAAGTGAAAAACTTTATTATGATACTTAAAATATACGTGGCGCTATATATCTATGTACACAGGTATACTACACATCTGTGTGATTACTATACCTCAAGCAGCCAGGAACTTCTTGACGATGTACTAATTTAATGTAATTGAATTTTTGAAATTATTTAATTCGTACCGCTTTAGCTTTTGTAGTCTGTTACCTCTGAGTTCTATACCCTGCTGCCATTTTAAAAAAATGTTTGATATCTCTTCAGGACATAATGTTTTTCAAAAAATTATTGTGTTGATATATTTTTGCCTTCACATTATTGCTCATTGGGGTGAGTAAAGATGTGAAAGTATAGAAAAAATATTTTTCATTAACAATAAAAAATATTCAATAATGAATAACACAAAAATTACATTCGATTAACAATGATTCACGCGTAAATTATATTTTTGCAGAAAAAACAAGAAAAGTACTGATGCCATGCCCTCTCAGATTGAACTTCAAATGTAGCCACCAACAATTGAATTCCTTCAAAGATATACTGCAAAATAAAAGAATTTACTTGCATATTTTGAAATATAAAACTTTCATAAATAACATTCTTCTTATAATCATTTATATATCATTTAGATGTAAAATGTATGTATCTGGAGTCGGTTGCAACGACTATATTTCCTTTTTATTTCGAGAGGGTGTTAACAATTTCATTGCGCAAACTAGCCATTGTAATTCAATATAAGATATTTTTCAAATTATATTTTAACATAATCGTAATTTTTATTCGCAATTTCTAGATTTTTCACAATTCAAACAAAAAAAAAAAAATTTCAAAACATTTCAGTTCTTCTGATACATGCTCCAGATGAATCATCCAGATGAATGACATACTTACAAGTATAAACATACTGTCTTTGCGCATTATTTTGGTTCAAAGAAAAAGTCTGCTCATACACAATATCACGTAAAGTGTGTTTACGTACCTTGAAATTTAATCACAAAATATCTACAAGCAAAACAAGACCCATGTGATTAATTAAAGAGCGATAGAAGTATATTTCTAGATCTATATTAAAAAGGGCGCACGGCGTAAAATTAAATAAGTATTAAAATAATTAAAATTATACAAAAATACCGACACAAACCCATTCAGTGCGGTTTCGTTTTAAGAAACAACATTTCGACCACTCATATATTACAGTTCAAGCCAAACAATCAAACACCGCCCAAATGTTGTTGCTGAGATAATGAATTATCCAACAACAATAGGCTATAATATTTCACCCCCTTTGCAGCCGACGCAAGTTATGGTGCTACAAAAAACTACGGTGCTCGTAAAACAGCACAAGGCCGTTTTACCTTTCGTGCAACTGTTACAAGTATAATTTGGCGTTCCGTCGCTCGACGTAGAGTTTTTAAAAAAATAGCAATTTATATATAATATATATATTTATAATTTAGTGGCGCCTCTTTAACATATTTTTGGGGCAATAAAAAAGTTTTCCCATATCGAAGTTTCCCATTAAGTTTATGATGTTGCATTACAGGAGTGTTGAGCTCGTAAAGTGTGTAATAAGCGTAAACTTTTATATTTATTTTAGGGATAATTTTAATTTTTCCTGCCACAGAAATACGATTTCAAATGTTAAGAAACTGGACTTCTATAAGTTAGAATCGGTTAATTTTTGTAGATCTTATTTTATAGATCAAGAATGGCATTATCTTAAATAGGAATGTTATTGTTACACACAATTTAATTAAGTAATTAATCCATTAATTAATTACTTAGAGAGAAATTACAAACAAAGCATTAATAACAGTCAAAAATAAATAACAGATATCAATTTCTAATATTAAATAAAAAAAAATATCCGATTCTATTTGCATATATAAAGTCGGACCTTAAACAAGAAGAAACTCAAGAATTAGAAATAATTTTTCTATGGCATTGTCACAAGGTTCTTGTTGACTGCAAAATATTACTTTGGTAGCAATAAGTCTACCATATGTACCAATTGTGTACATTAAAGTATCTAAGAGAAATAAGTTGTTAATTTTGCAAACAAATTCTATCAACATTGTCATGTAGCCAATATTGATAGTATTTGTTTGTCCGTACGTACGCGTTCCTACGGCACAGAAAATATAATGTCCCTTAACCTATCCCAATTTCCAGAAAAATTATCAAGAAGTTATTATGTAATAAATTAGTCACTAAACTCAATACGTAAATGGAACAATATGTAATTAATGATTACATATAAAAATTAATTTGTTATATACAAAATTATATACAAATACTCTATTAATATGTTTGTAGAGCGAAAACAATATCATAATTGTCGCTCGAACAATAGTAGCGTAAACCCTACTTTAATTTTGATCTACGACACAATCGTATTCATTCGTGTTGTCACGCTAGTATAGCGCGAATGCGAATGAATTCTTAGGCGCGTTCGAATGAAATCTCCACCACCACATTTCAGAACTGCTGACTATGGACTCTCGCCACGTTACACAGTAGCACTCAATAAGCCACATGACTTGAGATAAAAACCGCAATTCCGATACAACATATTACAATTTTTAAATTAAATTTTTACAAAAAATAATCCAAAAATTATCATAGAACCCCGGAATTCCTCTTTGTACGTCCTATTTTCTACGCGACAGAATATATGCATATAAGTTCACTTGTGAAAGTTATATAAATGGCAGTATATATAACTATATGCGGTGACATAGTACATTCATGGGGCGAAATTCAGTTCGCAATTGGTCCATTTTTTATTATAAAGATTTAAATAACTTTTAGCACATAGCAAATATCCAATATATCAAGAAAAAATTTAATATTTGACTGAAATATCTTTTTGTAATTTTATATAGTTTTCAATTAATTTCTTATACAATTATTAACATCAGCTTAATTACATAAATTTCATCATTTTATGCTTTTTTTTATTTTTAACACACTTGCACTACTTATTACCTGATGCCAGTGGGTTGAGCAAGGTAGTATAAACAAAAATATAAAAGTAGAATACATAAAAGGAACAATCCAACGAATTTCAATAACTTCAGAAGAATTTTAAAAAATATGGGTATAATATGGTAAACAATTCCAAATTGTAATTTTTAAGTAGCGAGTTTAATAAGGAAACAATGAGGTGACAAATGAATAACATAAGCGAATTTTGGCATGGGTAATGAATACGAGAAATAGGTTATAAAACCGGCCAATGCGAGTGGGACTCACACATTAAGGGTTCCCTAGCACCAAACAATATGAAACTTGTAAGTTTGTATTTCTCAAAGACATTGCAAAACAAAGTTATGAACCGAAGATATTCTACATCTCAAAAATTTTTACTTAAAATTTTACACAGGAAAATTGAAAAATTAGATGGACACACTTTTTGACATTTTAGAAGCTTATATACGTAAGTACGCACGATATATATACCGAAAACGCACGCATTCATGCGAGTTTTGCCAAGCCATGTATCAAAGCTAGATAAAATAAATTTACGTCAATTTCACTATTAAAAGTGCAAATTAAATCTAATGGTAATTGATCATATTTTAATGTAAATAGAAATGTTTCGTGGAATGAAGTGAAATAAACAACACAATTAAATGATGTTGTATTATTTCTACTTTCTTTAAATTTTTTACAACGACCTAGGTTTCGTTGTATTCCAATATCTTCAGGTGGGATATTAAATAATGAATTCTACAAAATTAACGCCAAATATATCCAATATTTGAAACAAGACAAATTATTTATTACAACTAGTAAAAACTATTTTTTTTTTAATTCATTCCTTCGTATGTATTTTCGTTGAAAATATTTTTTAGAACTTGAATTGAAAGTTTTGGAATGTGGACGTGCTAGTGGCATATTAATTTGTAACACGATAACAATTTCAATCTTACTCGTAGTTTCTTTTCTGTTGCGCTTAGTTTGGTAAAATTTTTATATCAATACTTCAGTACGAATTTCTTTTAATCTAATTTTTATGAATATAAATCATCACTTTTCTACTGCAATACGGTCTTTATCTTCTTTAATATTAACACAAATTATTCAATTTAAAAAAATATTCTGACTCATAAATAGAATAATTAAAAACGTAATAACATACATCTTTCCATTCATTTTGAATGATATAATAAATATACCTCTATCCTTAGGAATACAAATATATATTATAGGTTAAAGTAGAGTTAAAACAATTATTACTTTATATTTTACTCCAAGGACTATTTATTGTGCGAGGGAAGGTAGTTAATTCAAAAGTTGGAACACACAGAACTGCGAATCTCGTCGCGGCTGAGACCTTTTCGAATTCAGCGTGCTTCCTTTCTACGTAAAATACTTCCGGTTTCCTATACGAGTCTTACGTATATAGGTACATTTGTAACAGAAAGTGTGCGTTTTCAATGAAAACTTGAACGTTATTTTAACGAAATGGCACCCGGGAGGATCCTAACTATTGTTCCGGACGTGTAATTTCAATTTCAAACTCGTGTTTGATATTATCGGTAGGTCGCTTTTTCTACAGGAGCACATTTCTCATTTTGTTTTATCCGTATATGCTGATTGTGAAATATTTATTAAGTGGGTTATTTTATCAGTTAATTAAATATATTCTTCCTTGCTATTCAACTGAAATAATTTTGCGGTAAATAACAAACAGTAATAATCCCTTCATATAAAATGTTTACAAGTGAACTATCATACCACAGTTATTTTCTTTTCTTTTTAATATTGCCAATAAAATCATATTGCCAAATATAACTGCAGTCAATATTGTTTCGATTCAGTGTTATTTAAGGTTTTTTGGAGTTTTATTCAATAGTCCAGTTACATTTAATATTTTAAAAATCAAGAAGATATTTCATAACTTACACTACTTCTAACTTCGTAGCTTGTACACTCACACAATAATGCAAACCTATGAATCACTTCAACAAAAGCTAGAACCTTAAAAGTTTGTACATATATTTTAGTCTTTAGCGTAATAATGGAAAAAAATATTAAATTTTGTTAGTCAAAAATGAAGACAAAATTTATATTAGCATGGCTATCAAGTTTTATACAGGCGAAATATAGGTTTTACGGTTTTACGTACAACATATATTTTAACAAGAGCTGTGGTTCTAGAAAACTTATACATACAATAAAACTGAATAATTAGCCTATTCGCACATTGAAAATACACACAAATATTTATTTTGGTATTTTTTCTGTTTACGGATTTGTTTCTACACCCATCACGTAAAATGCTGACCCAACGTCAATAAAGTTTTTAGGAATATATAAGGATCAATTTGATCTAACATTTATTTATACCTATCTCCATCAATAGATGATGCTATAGGCATTTTAAATCAAGCAATGACGATCTCTACCTGAACATACATTGGAGAAACTGGCATGGCGAGAAATGACGTGTGGATTTGTGCGGGTGGTGAAATAAGTACCTACGTACTTGAATAAGCAACCTGAATGGGAGTGAAATGAGTACCTATGTACTTGAATAAGTGACCTAAATGGGGAAAAAGGTATGAGGGCAGACATCACTATTTGTCATTTTTCTCATATTAATTTCTTCGACGTTATATGTATTCGTTATAAGTGTATCTCAATTTATTTAAAATTTTAATGTGTTGTCGATATTTGTAATTAAATTTAATAGATATAATATTAGGCTGTATAAATATGGTTGTTAGTTCGTGCTTTATTGCCTATAACTACAATAAATCTGCAGAACTGACCTAATGTATTGTACATTGAAAGTATATTCGAAAAAAAAATTATCAAATGGATTAAAAAAAAAGGTTTTGTAATTTTTGCCTTTCTGTGTGTTTGTTGAATGTATATAGAACTGTTTATTTCAAATATATAGACTTTAACTTGAAGTAACCTTTAGTTTATATTTTATCGCAATCTATTTACTCAAACCTATTTACATAGATACATAGCGCTGTGTGTATTTTAAACAGGACAATAAAATTTCTCACCCGGACATACACTGGCTAAATGGAAGAATATAAAAATGTTGTTTTTTGGAATTTTTTTCTATTTTTCGGTTCGACTGTGACTTTTTTATTTCTTCGCAAATCATTCAAGAAACTTGGTTTATTTTATTGGGCCTAGGGTAATATATAAACTATTCTGCATGAAAATCGTTCGAACTAAAAAGAAGACGTGACATTCTGACGTTTCAAACAAAGCGCACTCAATAGTTGGCATTATTTATCTTAGAGTTAACATAATAATAGTTTCTGTTGGTGAAATTTGATATTCAGCATGAGAAAAACGAGATTAAAACAGTAAACAATTGAAAATAATGTAGTAAAAAAAAAGATCATGTTTACTAAATTTGTGCCAGTTAATAAATTTTAAAGAAACTCGAGAAAAGGAACTGAAATATAAACGGAAATATTATTATAACAAGAGCAGAATTTCTACTTAAAAAATTAGCAGTAAAAATTGGGGAGATGAATATAAGCAAGTTCTTGCAGAGCTCCGCTAGAGAAGTGTAGATGAGTGAATTAGAATTTCTCGACTAGCTTTATTGAACCAGTAGGATATCATATTTGCACAACTTCCGTTATTAAAGTCTTAAATATCTGAAAACTATCCACCGCGACGAAGTTTGATGTCTTGATAAATATCATAGTTTATTTATTTAAATAACTATCATAGTTTTCTCAAAGTAATTGTGACTAGATAAGGCGATATATCCTCTCAGACGCATACCACATAACAAACGAATTTATTCTTACATATATATATATGTCATCAGTGTTAACGTCATAATCTACTGTTTTTTGTTCACTAAAAATTTAGGAACGTTTGTGATCAAATACTACCAAAATATTTCAAACTGACGGTCTATTTGCATGTAATAGGCAATTCGCATAGTTTTTCCTAAATTTAGGTAAATATTTTTTTTATTTTCAACTCAACAAATTTTGGTAATTAAATGTCTTGTTTTTTCTTTGTTAATCCTTTTGTAGACTCGATAACAATTCGTTAAGGAAACACGTTAATAATTCCATAATATTCTACTCGGTCAATAAAGCTTGTCGTTAAGTTCTAATCCATTCATCTACACTTCTCTAGCGAAGCTCTACAAGAACTTGTTTATATTCATCTCCCCAATTTCCACTGCTAATTTTTTAAGTAGGAACTCTGCTCTTTTTATAATAATATTTCTACGTATTCACATTAACAGTTATTTATAAAACCATTATTCAAACAGGCAATATACATGCAAAGCGCTTTTCTGAAATGAAATATAAATATTGATATAAATTGTTTGCAAACATATTTTGTAAGTATAATAATGAATAAAATGAATGTATTACACAGGTAATTTTTTTATTTCAAAGAAACTTGAATATTAAAAGATAAAATTCCACCAAAAATATTTTTGCGAAACAGCAGGCAAAGTTCACGTTTTATTAATTTGCTTTACCGATAAAAGCATCGAGACTAAAAAGGCTTTGTTCTGTATCAATATTAATTTAAATGATTTTATAATTCGTGAAATATAAACTTTTTACAAAGTTTTATAAATTATGACTTTTCTTTTTAATATTAGATTTCGATTCGAATCGATATACCGGAAGCTTATCAGTTGTAGAAAATATTTTACTTTATTGTTTAATTAGGAATCTTTAAGAATGCAAATTGTGCATGATTCTTGAGATGATTAATAACTTTTATTAACTAAGGCTCCAGTAAACAAATGGATTTTTCGGATATTTACCTCTTTTTGAAATACAAAACCTACAATAGGGCCAAATTTTATGGTTTTATATAAACGAGAAATATTCTATAGATTTTGATCGGTGAGATAGTGTTAAAAATGAAATATTATCGGGTGTAATATGTCTTAAAATGCTATATCTAAAAGGGTAAAATTATCAAAACTATTTTAATGTCTTTATCTATGTGGAAAAAAGTTACAGATGATGGAATTATAATTCGAAATCGTTCGTGTAAATATGTACAACCCGTGTGCCTGCGCAAACGTTGCTGGCACACTGCCATGTGTCTAGATTAAATTTACTATAATTTAATTATAAATATTGTAATACATTGCCATAAGTATGAAAACGTTGTCATCTTTTCATTTCATATATTTTCTTCTGATAGATATTTGGCGTAAAAATAGTATTACAATCGTTGAAAACATTTACTTTTGAAGTGTTGAAGGGTTATTATTCTCTTTTACTTCTTTCTATTGTAATATTGGTTCTAGTGACATGTCTACATACTTATCTAACGACATATTCAGTTTAAATATTTCGTTTACTTAAACAATCTTATAAATGAATTGTTTATTTCACTAACATTAATATGCCATAATGATGTTTTATGAAATATTTAGATAAGCGATATTATTCATTGAGCAAAAAAGAAAAATCTTGGTTATCTTAAAACACTGCTAACTAATTTCAACAACTTTTTTACAATACTTTTTATATATTATTATTTTTCTTCTACAGATTAAACAAACAAGTAAAAAAAACTGTAAAGAAGCTTGTATTGATATAAACAATTTTCGTATATCCTTCTGTCCTCTTATAACTATCGAGAAAATTTAAATAAAATAATCGCATATTTCAGTTAGCGGTAGCAACACAAATTGCAAAAATGTTGTCTTTTATTTTATTTTAATATTTATCTGCTTTAACGTATCTAATTGATACATATGACGGACTTATTGCTATGAGAGCAATCTTTTACAGCCAACTATAACACCCATCCAGTCCCGCTCGACGAACGGCTGGGAATAGAACCTGTGTCTTCGCGATGCGCTGCGTCGTCAAAGGCCGTATACATTGTAATAAAAGCAACACACTACGGCAGCGACAAATAAAAAAGACATTTTATGGTTTTACCTGTAAAAGTTGGTTCAGAAATAAATAAACACAATTCTGAATGTTACTTTCAAACTTTTAATTAAGACCACTTGTCAATATTATTTCTAATCAAAGTAGTTAATGAAGATATTTCTCCCGATCAATAATTAAAAATTAATATGAATCATTAATTTCATAAGAGCGCAACATTAGCTAAGTAACTATAGACGTCACCTCCAAGTATAAGGACAATAAAGGCATTCCTGGAAATAAATCCAGTATGTAACAAAGAAAATAATTGAGCACGAACTCCAGTACCTCACAAAGAAAACAATCATGTTGGAGCTTTAGTGC